>OU342737.1:426534989-427175113 GCA_910589765.1 Avena atlantica
GAACCATGATACTTCTGCAATTTGCATAGTTTTGATGTGTGATTCATGCTTATATCCAGGTCATATACTGTTCAGTATATCGAGAAAACCTTTCCATTATCAAGAGCTAACAGGGAAATGCTACAGAAAGAGGAATATGACATTCAGGTTAATTTCATTTGCTTCTTCCTTTCCTTCAGTTAATAGGTTTGTCCAGGGTCATCTTCCGCTTACCATTTCTTTGGTCATACATTATTATGAATTGTCAAATCGCAATTTCAGAGAATTTTCTGTAACCTGTGAGTATGCAGTTTCTTGTCATCATGCGAGAATATTGGCCTACTGTATATACATTTTGACATTGGGTTTCTTTGTACCATTTATGTTCTTGCAGGTTTGGTGTATCCTTCTCAATGACAAAGTTCCTTTTAGGATCCACTGGCCTTTACACTCTGATGTGCAAGTTAATGGTAATATGCATTGGCCTTCTAGATAATATTCTCTGATAGAGTTCTATAAAAAATGTTTATTCAGTTTAGTGGACACTCCTTCAAGTCCACTGCACCGGTTTTACTGCTGAGTTTGTTTCTTATGTGTCATGTGGTTTACATGTATCCATGTAAGATGCATCTTTTATATATTGTCCTTATTTATAGTTTGTTGCACACATTGACATTATGTTCTCCCATGCGCCTGATTGAACAGCTTGGCTTCATATTCTCTTGCAAACCAATATTTTGCTGTATTCAAGCTTTATATTTGGATGTAGTCTGACATAAGCTAGATGTACCTTGTGATCGGTCTGAATACCATTTGTCATCCTTAGCTCATCTTGTTGCACCCACTTTCCTAATTACACGTGATATGCGCGTGCAAGTCTGTATGCATTTATGGCTTCATACACTTGTGCATGCTCTTATAGCTATAGATTTAGGATCATGCATTCTTCTAGCTATAGATTTAATCTGGCCTTTGTTACATGAAATGTGCTGTGCCAGCTATCCATTTGTACTGAATATTAATTTCAATCATCATAGATTTGAGCTATTCATGTGTCAGTTCTTTTTCTTCCCTCAGGTGTTCATGTCAGGGTTGTCAACCGGCAACTTACACAACAGTTAGGTGCCAATGGTAGAGATGATGGTCCTGTAGTAAGTATCATGTTGCCATGGAGCATGCTCTCTCTTACATTATAGCTTCAGAATGATTTGCCCTACTAATATTATCTTCCTTACTAGTTATTTACGTTTTCTGTTTGGATATTTGTTGATCCTACTCATTTTTCTCTTTTCCCAGTTAACTGAATTTTGCAAAGAAGGACCAAACAAAATTGTTTTATCTAGAAGTGACTCTCGCATGTTTTCTTTGGGTGTCCGAATCGCCAAGAGGAGGTCTCTTGAAGAGGTAACTGCTTTTTTGTATATTGAGTCACAGGGAGAGCTTTTCACATTTCCATTGTTAAGACCACATATAATCTTAGATTGTTTACTGGGATGTCTATCTATTCACGAAGCCTGCTATCCTTCCCTTTTCTATAAATGCTGAAGATGTTTAAATGTTTAGGAAACGTCTATTTGGTGATCGTTCGCGTGCAGTGCAGTATGATTGATTCCCACTGGTCTCTCCCCTGTCGGAACACGGATCTTGTCCCCACGTGACTAAAACATCTGTACCTTTCCTCCATTACTATTATCCTCTCCCCACTCCCCTTCCGCCTGCTGCGCCGGCACTGGACAAGACAAAAAAAAAATTAACCTTTGACTAGGTGATTTACAGGTTTCAACTGTCAAAGCAAAAACTTCCAAATCAAATGAACATCTACTTACAACTTCGAAAACTGAAGCTTTTAATTCAATGAACATCAACTCCAAATTGAATGAACACCAACTCTCAACTGAATGAACACCAACCTCCAATGCAGGAGCCTGCACTGGGTTGGGCGTGTGATGGTGGGAGTGGCAAGCCAGAGCCTTTGTGTGTTGTATTTGTAAATGAAGGAATGAGTGGTGGGTTGGTTGCCTTTGTGTGTTGTATTTGTAAATGAAGGAATGAGTGGTGGGTTGGTTGCCTGTTGGTTGGAGATAAGGTAGAAAAAGAAAACGGAGAGGAAGATGCAACGATGGGAGTGAAAATGCGGTGCCTGTTTCGGGCAGGGTGCAGTCGGAATTGAACACCGTGGTGATTGGACACCAAATATGACGCCCATAATGTTTAGTGGTGTCTAGATTGTCTCCCCAAGTGAACTCCATTGTAAGTCCTCAGATGGCTATCTATGTATGTGATAACCGATGGTACACAAGTATAAAACTAATAATGTATGTTATATAATGTTCCAAATTTTTAGTAGCTTTGTGGCCAGGATTTCTGGTTTGCATCAAACTATGCTGTTAAAAAGCATTTTCTTCCACACTACGGTATAAGGCCAGAAATCAAGCTGATACCTGTGCAGTGTGAACCATCAGCACCTGAGATTGGGGCCTTTCTTTATGGTCTCGGTTCTTTTCTTATAGTTTGATAATGGACAGGTTCTGAGTTTGGTGCCAAAGGAACATGATGGTGAGAAGTTTGATTATGCCCTTGCTCGTGTGCGCCGCTGTGTTGGTGGTGGAGCTGAGGCAGATGAAGCAGACAGTGATAGTGATATCGAGGTTGTAGCTGACACAGTCTCTGTGAATCTCCGATGCCCGGTAATTACTCTGGCCATTGCTCAGAATATTAGATCCGTAATGTTATTGCTGATATGCTGCTACTCTATCTGATATGCCTGTTAAAACCTGACCTCATGTTAATCGGAATACCGAATATTGCATTTGCCACCTGATGCCCTGATATTATTCTCTCCTTGAGCCATGAATCCATGCTTACTTTTACTCTTGTAGAATCATCTTACTTTTTATTACAATTTCTAACAAGAAGCATTCCTAATAATCCGAAATACGATACTGTTTGGTCCATAGTGTATTTTGCTCTCCTTCATGCACTGTTAGCCATCTTGTTTTTGTATGCTAGGTTCTGCATACTTGGTTTCCTGAAAGCTAATTTATCTTGACAGATGACTGGTTCAAGGATTAAGATAGCTGGTAGATTCAAATCATGTATTCACATGGGTTGCTTTGACTTAGAAGCTTTTGTGGAACTTAATCAACGTTCACGGAAGGTTTGATTATTTTTCTTAAATCAATTATGTATCCCCTTTCTTTTCTGTTTAATAAAAATGTTCCCCTGTCTGCAGTGGCAATGCCCAATTTGCCTGAAGAATTATTCTCTGGATGACATAATTGTTGATCCTTATTTCAATCGGATCGCTTCGCTGGTAAGTTCATAATGGAACGGAACGCTGTACATGTTCAAGTCTACATTAGTCTATTATATGCATCATTTTTCTGATATTGTTACATTTTGGTAATCCAGATCCAAAGCTGCGAAGATGATGTATCTGAAATTGATGTCAAACCTGATGGTTCCTGGAGAGTGAAGGGTGGAGCTAAACTGAAGGATCTTACACGGTGGCATTTACCAGATGGTACTGTCTCTGTGGCGACCAACATGGGCTCTAGGGCCAACCCGGGTTTCGTAAAGGAGGAGATTAAAGAAGAGTCTCTATCTGAACAGCTGGGTTGTCATATTAAGTTGGGAATTAGGAAAAACAACAATGGCAAATGGGAAATTACTAAGAGAGGGAATGTTAACTCGATGCCATCTTCTGATAATGACCAGCCAGAGAACTTCGAAAATGGAAACTGTGTCAGTTCTACCAGCAACATTGATCTTGAGAACACTGAAGATTCAGAACCGGGACAACATGTACATGATCTTGATTCATCTCCTGTAGATGACCACGTTCCTCCAGTACCAACAGATCAAGATATAATAGTTCTGAGCGATTCTGATGACGATAATGTCATGGAGTTGTCTGCTAATGCTTTGAATTGCAACTCGGCAGATCACACTGAGGATCCATTCCCACCCAACCCACAAAAAAACTCAGGAGCAAGTGAGGAACAACCTGGAGGAGTTCCAGTTGAAGCTTCATTTCTGATGTTTAGTGAAGATTTTGATGAACTGGGACTGCCATTCTGGGAGTATCCTTCAAATCCCCAGTATGATCCTGGCACGGAGTTGATAGATGGTTTAGGTGAAGTGCAAAACTTTGCCGCCAACCATCAATCTCCGCAGGAGCCAATTTCTGGGGTAAACGCGATAGTGACGCCAGCAGCAAATCCACTGGAAGATGGAAATGGTGGTTCGTTGCAAGCATCACTTGACCATAGTCGTGCTGATGGAAGTCTAATTACTGCCAAAAATGTGTCTCTGAAAAGGATGAACCCTGGGGATGAAATAACAGCTTTAGATGGTATGCCATAAACTAGCTCATTCTGATTTCTGCTGTACTTTGTGTGTGCGTGTGTGATTTCCGCGTCCATTACAGTTCATTGTCGATACACTCCTTTAGGGAACTAGAATTGAAGTAGGCCTGCTATAACTTTACTGCCTCCTTCCTTACTACCATTGTTGTTAGATTAAACCGTCTTTGCAAAATGTTAAAATGTTAGTGTAAAAGCACTTGATGAAGATTTTAACATTTATTCCTTGTGTGCAGCTTCAGGTCTCGATGGTGACTCGGCCGGGGCGAGACCTGCTGGTCCTTCGTCGCTGCCTCGGCAGGCACGTTCAGTTCGGCCAAAATTGGTACTAACAATCGACTCAGACTCTGACTAGCAGTCTATGCTGTGCATTCTCTGGTTCAAGGTGTACAATATATGCTCTGTCCATGGAATGATCACTCAAGTCGTGTTTGTGATTCATTCATCGTGTGTTGCCTGTCTTTGGAAAGGACGCTACCTGATGTTGGACCATGAATGCAGTGCTCTCATGGTCATTGTTCCGGGAAGTGCAAGCAAGAAAAGCAGTCAGGGCCCTGTAACTTAGGCAAGAGTGCAGTACCGCAGTGTATAGAGAGAGCTCAACTGTGTAGGCAATTTTGTTTCGTATCATAGCAGGAACTGCAAGTGGCAGTTTGATGTACATATGGCTGGTTAGCTCTCCATTCGTTGAGGGGGGTTAGGTTTGTTCTCTGAAAGAAGAAAGGGATAATGTCCACCCTCCCTCTTTTTTTTAGGTAGTACTCCCTCTGTTTCAAAATATAAGATGTTTTAGCTTTGTGAAGAAAATGTATCTAGATTTCTTTGTGTGTAGATTTACTCCAAATCTGAGTGAACCTACGTACTAAAAAAGTCTAAATACATTTGTTTTATAAAGTTAAAACATCTTATATTTTGAAATGGAGGGAGTATATCTTATTGTCGTTAATTATCATCATAGCATGAATCTGAGTACATGGCCAGATTTTTCCTGGCCTTAAAATGATTGCCTTCCAATATCCGTTATCAATTTCGCAAGGCAGTTGATAAGGTTGTGTCTGGTGCCCTAATCTCTCACTTCTGGGTCACACAGATAACCTCAATTTCGCAATAATAAGTGAATAAATACTTGTAGTTATACTAAATGGAAATGTGGCGTCTTGCATGCTAAAGAAAGAAGGCTACTGCCAACAACAAGCGGTGTAGCATAGTAAGGAACTACGCGTGGCAGTTGATTACATGTGGTCGGTTTGTTTCCCACTGAATTGAAGAGTTACTTTGGTTGCCTGAATGAAGAAAGTGAGACTTTACATTAAACTATTTTTTTTAAGGTGTATTTCATTTCTATTCCTCGTAACTTACGTGCTATGATATGGTATCTGTTAAAAGTACAGTTTATCTACACATGTAACAGCAATACCGAACGTACTATGAGTCGGTTTGCTTCACGTAGTCTCACGTAATCTTCCTGTACTCTCTCTGATTGTATCCTCCCTGAACTCATGTACGTACATCTGATATAAATATACAACGACGGCTCGGTTGTTTGTATCGAGTAGAGCACTTTGCCAATATTGTTTTCATGGTATCAGAGGCCTAACTCTTCCGTGGCATCCAATCTACCGGCCAAATCGCAAAAACACAAACCTAGATCGGTTTTCCGACTACCCACCTCGCCGTTGCCTCCATGGCTACGTCAAGCTCCACTGCTGCGCCCGGCCACGGGTCGCCGCCGTCCGAGAAGCTCAAGCGGGGGAACTACCCCAGCTGGAAGGCCCTGATTCTTCCAGCGCTGCGAGGTGCCAAGATGGTCGGGCTCCTTGACGGCACCGAGTCTGCTCCCTCAAAAACGGTGGCCGTGGAGCTCCCCGACAAAACGCCCGGGACGGCGTCCAATCCTACTTACGATGCATGGCACGTTCGGGATCAACAAGTTCTCAGTTACCCCCTGAATTCTCTCTCGCCGGAGATCCTCACTTCCGTTCTCCGTTACGAGCATGCCGCTGAAGTCTGGAAGGCGGTGGAGGCCATGTTTGCAGCGCAAAGCAATGCAAAGATCACGAATCTGCGCATCGCGCTCGCCAAAACCAAGAAGCTGGGTATGACTACACCGGCCTATTTTTCTAAGATGAATAGCATCGCTGATGAACTCACCGCTGCTGGTGTGGAGATCAAGGAACCGGAGCTTGTATCCTATATTCTGGTTGGACTTGGTCCAGCCTATGATAATCTCGTTGGTGCCATTGGTCTTATGACTACTCCAATCTCCGTCAATGAGCTGTACTCTCAAGTCCTCTCTCAAGATCAGCGCCATGACCTGCAAGGCATCTCTCACGACGGCACCTTCGAGTCCTCTGCCAATGCTGCCGCCCGCTCTAGGCCTGGTGGTGGCTATCGTTCGCGTGGTGGAGGGGGAAACAACAAACCCTCCTGGCGCGGTGATCGTCCACGACAGCAACAACATGATGATCGTCCACATCAACGTCCTGGTAATCAAGGAGGAGGACGTACTGGTCCTGCAGGAGGAGGCCGCGGGCGTGGGCGTGGCCGTCGTCGCACAACCCCATGGGTTGAAATCACGTGTCAAATTTGCAATCGTGAAGGACATGCTGCTAAGGACTGTTGGTATCGTTTCCAAGATGATGATGATGACATGTCCGAGGAAAAGGATGCGTATGCCTATGGTGTCGACACTAATTGGTACTCGGACACCGGTGCTACCCATCATCTCATAGGAGAACTCCACAATCTCTCGGTCTGTGACAAGTACAATGGCCGCGACAAAGTAAATACTGCAAGTGGACAAGGTATGGATATTTGCCATGTTGGTCATTCAATAATTCGTAACCCTGTTCAAAATTTTCATCTTCGAGATGTCTTACATGTGCCTAATGCTTCCAAAAATCTTTTATCCGTCGCTTCACACTTGATAATCATGTCTTCTTAGAATTTCATCCCTTCTATTTTTTGATCAAGGATCAGGTCACGAGGAAAATAATTCATAGAGGACGGTGTGTTGGCGGTCTCTATCCACTTATTTCATCTTTGGTGTCTTCCTCGCACAAGCATGCTTTCCTCGCCGCCAAGCCGTCATCAAGAAAGTGGCATAGTCGTCTAGGACATCCCTCATTAGAAATTGTTAGGCAAATTGTTAGCAAGAATAATCTTCCATGTATTAGAGATTTGAGTATAGAGTCGGTGTGTGATTCTTGTCAACGAGCTAAAAGTCATCAATTACCATATCCTGTGTCTACTAGTGTTTCTACAGTTCCTCTCCAGTTGATTTTTTCTGATGTATGGGGTCCTGCTCCTACATCTATTGCACGTCATGATTACTATGTAAGCTTTATTGATGACTATAGCAAATTCACATGGATCTATCTCCTTAAAAAGAAATCCGATGTTTTTCCCGCATTTGTGAACTTCCAAAAGTTGGTTGAGCGTAAGTTTAGTAGAAAAATTCTTACAGTTCAGTCGGATTGGGGAGGTGAATATGTCAAGTTAAACTCCTTCTTTCAAACTCAGGGAATTGCACACCATGTCTCTTGTCCTCATGCTCATCAACAAAACGGTTCCGCTGAAAGAAAACATCGTCACATAGTTGAGGTTGGTCTAGCACTTTTAGCTCATGCATCTATGCCATTGAAATTTTGGGATGAAGCTTTTCTTACTGCCACCTATCTCATTAATATGCTTCCTAGCAAAGTCATAAAAAATGATACATCGATTCATCGTCTTCTTCATACTACACCTGATTATTCCGCCCTCCGTGTTTTTGGATGTGCTTGTTGGCCTAATCTTCGTCCATATAATAAGCGCAAGCTTGCGTTTCGTTCTAAGCGTTGTGTATTTTTAGGCTATAGTCCTCTTCACAAGGGAGTTAAATGTCTTGATGTATCCACAGGAAGAGTCTACATCTCTCGTGATGTTGTTTTTGACGAGGCAGTCTTTCCTTTTGAATCTCTTCATCCAAATGCTTCATCAAATATTATAGATTGTCGTTGGGTCTATAAAATTTAAAAAAGGCAGATGGTACAGTTGACAGGTATAAGGCAAGGCTGGTAGCTAAAGGCTTCAAACAACGCTATGGCATAGACTATGAGGACACTTTCAGTCCTGTTGTCAAAATTGCTACTGTTAGACTTGTTTTGTCAATTGCTGTTTCTAGAGGATGGAGTATGAGACAGTTGGATGTCAAGAATGCGTTCTTACATGGTGTTCTGGAAGAGGAGGTCTATATGAGGCAACCACCAGGATATGAAGATAAAAGTAAGCCCAGTTACATATGTAAACTTGACAAAGCATTATATGGTTTGAAGCAAGCACCTAGAGCCTGGTATTCTCGTTTGAGCTCTCAGTTGATTGGTTTTGGTTTTGTTGCTTCAAAGTCTGACACATCCTTATTTATTTATCACAAGTCGAAAGTCACTATTTTCATGCTCATCTATGTTGATGATATCATTGTTGCAAGTTCCTCCAAAGATGCAACAGATGCTTTACTTCAGGATTTGAGTAGAGAATTTGCCTTAAAGGATCTCGGAGATCTTCATTATTTTTTGGGCATTGAAGTTCATAAGGTAGAAGATGGACTTGTGTTAAATCAGACAAAATATGCAACGGATATTCTTGCTTGAGTAGGCATGAAATACTGCAGTGCCTCTCCTACTCCCTTGTCATCTTCAGAGAAGATCACAGCACATGAAGGGAGATTATTAGGGCCTGAGGATAACACTAAATACAGGAGTATGGTTGGAGCGTTACAATATTTGACTCTCACAAGGCCTGATATTTCTTATGCAGTTAACAAAGTTTGTCATTATTTACATGCTCCTACTACTCTGCATTGGACTGCAGCCAAGAGAATTTTAAGATATGTCAAAGGTACAGTCAGTGTTGGTCTAACTTTTATGAGATCAAGTTCTACCTTGGTCAGTGCGTTCTCAGATGCTGACTGGGCAGGAAGTCTAGATGATAGACGATCCACTGGAGGTTTTGCTATCTTTTTGGACCAAATCTTATTTCTTGGAGTGCTAAGAAACAAGCCACAGTGTCAAGGTCAAGTACCGAGGCAGAATATAAGTCATTAGCAAATGCTACAGCAGAGTTAATTTGGGTGCAGTCTCTTTTGGCAGAACTTGGAATAAGTTTAAAGCAACCACCATGTTTGTGGTGTGACAATTTGGGTGCAACGTATCTCTCAGCAAATCTAGTGTTTCATGCAAGAGCAAAACACATAGAGATTGATTTTCATTTTGTTAGAGAGAGAGTTTTCAACAAACAGCTGGAAATTAAATTTGTTTCTTCAAAAGATCAAATAGCTGATGGATTTACAAAGCCTCTTGCAGTTTGCAAATTTATAGAGTTTAAACATAATCTCAACTTAGTTAAGTTGTGATTAAGGGAGGATGTTAGAAGTACAGTTTATCTACACATGTAACAGCAATACCGAACGTACTATGAGTCGGTTTGCTTCACGTAGTCTCACGTAATCTTCCTGTACTCTCTCTGATTGTATCCTCCCTGAACTCATGTACGTACATATGATATAAATATACAATGACGGCTCGGTTGTTTGTACCGAGTAGAGCACTTTGCCAATATTATTTTCAGTATCTACCTATGATACTCTAACCATCTCTTTTTTCATTAATTATTGTGTCATATCAGATTTTTACTAACATGGCATGCATGATACTAGCTATGATACTCCCACTAGAACCAGCCTGAAGCAGCTATCCATCTTTTCATTCCTCCGTCACAACCTTCACAGATCCCCAAAATCAACATGCGAAGCACCTATCAGCGAGGGCTCCGTGGTTAGTTCCTGGTAGAGAGCCACCCTCCTTTGGAGCTCCGAAATAGTATCCTGAATGCACTTCAGCAGACAGAGGGTCATCGTCGATCATCTGTCGCGACAACCCGACGAACAAACCTGAATGAGAATCAGTTTGCGCATCTCATCAGACGCTTCATCCTCTGCCACTGGACCGTGATCCTCAAGATAAAGCTCTGAGAGGTCATTGGCTACTTCCGCCATCCTTTCCGGTCCAAAATCAGCAGCATCTCACCTTCGGCGGCTCCGGGCACATCATTGAGCAAGCTCTTAGCTGTGTCGATGTCACCTGCATGTCGAAGCTGAGGGTTCCATCGCCAAAAAAAAAAAAGAAGCTGAGGGTTAGCACCAACTAGATGCAACACAATTTGTGAGCGACAAATGCAATTAAACCACAAATTACAGGCATTTGAGACAAATCTATCTACCTATCTATCTATCTATCTATCTATCTATCTATCTACTAATTTTCGTTCCGGTAGGTTCGTCTCAGAAATTTCCGTCCGAATTTTTTTTTGATTTTGCCCCTAACTATTCAGTTAAATTACTGTCCCTGCCACCGCAAGTTACCCTCCCAGTGAAAAAAAAAGCCCAAAACTCCTCCCGATAGTCAACTCGCCTGCTGTGCACGTCTCTCCTCTGTCCCCTTGTTGCGGCCGGCCATGTCGAGCCTGCCGGAGAAGAAGCGCGCTCGGCGACCATCGCCAAGGAATCACCCGCGCTGGTGACGGCATTGGCCTAGGCACCGGAGACCACACAGGACTGGGCTGCATTCGCTGTGACACGAAGGAGCACCCCCGGGCCTTATCCCCACCCCTCGTCATCCAGCGTCTTCGCACGGGCGAGAGTGACGAGCGACCGGAGCACTGCAGAAACCAGGTGCGAGGATGGAGTTTGATCTATGGGAAGGCCAGCGGGAGGAAGTGGAGGAGGGGGTGGGAATGTTTCCTCTACCGCCGCCCACCAGGACCCTCCCTTCCCCAGTCCTCTCCTCCCTTCAGGTCGACCCCTCCTACTCCTTTTTCCTTGCACGGCCTCACCGCCAAGAAGCAACACGAGCAACTGGCCTTCTAGGAGACCGTCGATCTGTACGTGGCCGCCCGATTGAGATCCGTCTTTTGCCCGTCCAATACAGGACCGACCTTGTGGTGCTTGAATCCGTTCCCAGATCCGCCGGCACCCCTGCAATAGAAGAGAAAAATAGAGCAAGGGAGGTGAAGAAGAGCAGCGGAGTCAGGGAGGGGTCCTAGGCGAGCGGCAGCGACATAGAAACAACACGCGGGTGGGAACGCGAGGAAAAAATCGCGGGGGGAGAGACTACCATGCTCGGGGTGATTTGGTGGATAAGAGCAGCAGCGATAGAGGCTACCGGATGATTTGCTGCATTGATGCATTGCTTTTTTTTGTATGTGTGGCGATTCTCTTTGAAAGTGTGTTTGTGCACTGCTGCACAATAGTTCATGTTTTGTTTGCTTACAGGATTTCAGTACTGTAAGGGCTTGTTCGTTTTGAATGGAATGAATCCATGCTTGAAACTGATCCACACATGGATTTGGTGGATGTCATCTCTTCACCCAATCCCAACTAACCCCTATTAATCCCTGCCCCATAATCCCATCTAAATTTCAATCATTCGGTTAATCCAGTGCTAGGCCATACAACCCCACAGGTGCCATTCCCATTAGCCCTTCGTTCCGCTCTCTCTCTCGCTGTGGAAAATTTTTCACACATCGGTTGGGGATAAATTTTTTCCATGAGGAATCAACGGTGTTGAATTGGATATGATGGGCCAAAATCCCTGTCCTGGAGTAAACGAAGACTAACTTTTGATGGGCTGGAAAAGATTACATGGCAGGGCTGGAAAACCGGAACCGGGCCGCAATCCAGGCCAATCCATGCCAACGAGGGATTAAACGAACAAGCCCTAACTGATTTTTAAAGGGCTGGATTTGTTTTTCTTCTGGAGTGGTTGGGGGACGAGACGACCGACACGGCTGTCGGACCTGTGCCCGAGGAGAATTGGGAAGGGAGGGATAGCACCAACTCATGGCCACAACCAGCCCAGTGTCGACCCTCTTCCTCTTCATCTTGGTTTGTACTTGGCCCTTATTTCCAATCAAAATTGTTGTGTAGTTCTTTTAATTAATCACTACTTCACCATTCTCAATGAATAGTGTGATAGCTCGTCTGTTGTATTTTGAAGTTTTGGGACAAAGCATTGTAGGCTGTGTATTCTTTTAATTTCTCTAGAGGTAGGTTAGTTAAATACGTTTCCGTTCATCAAAAATATGTTTTCAACCTTTCGTCATAGTCAATTTCGTCCGTCGTCCGTACCGAGCAACATACGATCGCGTGAGGAAAAGTGGAAAACCAACTCATGTCCCGCACGGAGAAGAAAACAGCTCATTAGCCTTTTTTTCTTCCCTGGAGCACACCAGCTCCATCCCAACGACCAGCGAACGAACCCAACATCCTACTATCCTCTACCCACATCCGGCTAACATCCCCTCGATCTCCTGGACCGGCGACCTTCACCTCCTCCGGCCGGTGGAACAGGACTGCGGCGGACCAAAACCTCCTTGTCCCCGAACTCCAGGTTTATCCTCCCAAAAAAACTCATTGTCGCCACCCACATCCGGCTGCCATCTCCTCGATCTCCGGCCACCGGAGACCTCGGCCTCCTCTGGCCGGTGGAACGGTACCGCGGAGGCCCGAACCTCCCCTTCCCGGAGCTCTAGGTGCTGGCGAGGCCGAGTCCCTGCCCAACTCCTACTCGCTGTCTTCCGCTCTTCCTCGATAGGCGGCCGATGGGCGAGCTGGGACACGAGCTGCTGGAGGCGCACTGGAGGAGGACCTAGCAATGCGGCAAAGGAGCTCGAGCTCGCTCGGAGAGGTGATGGCAGACGCGTTCGAGGTGGTGGAGATCGCTCCCCCATCGATTTCCATCGCCCTTCCTATTGGGCCGGTGCGGATCGCAGTGCCGAAGTACAAATATCTGGCGTAGGGGCGGCACCGGAGTTCAGGCATGCGTAGGGAACGGGCGTGGAGGCGTCCTATGACCTGCATGGCCTCCGTCGAGCTGTTGCGCCTGGCTGTGTCGGGGTCACCATCTGAGCTGGTGCTGTGGGTTGGAGAGGTTGCGACTTGCGACATTCCCGCACGCGTGTGCGTCACTGTATACAGGTTGCCTTCCTCCCGTGGCTGGCCGATGATCTTGTTCTAGCTTTAGTGTGTGTAATCCTAGCCTGATGTGTGTGGATGAGTGGATCTGTGTTGCGCACTTGCGCTACAACGTCAATGGAATTGAGTTGGTTTTGTGTCCTTATGGATACATGAAGAATAGGGCATTGTAAAATCCATTTTTGGTTTTTACTCATAGCTACTGAAATCTGAATAGACCCTGTTTTTTAAGATCTGTAGGTTTGTACAACACGAACAGGCATATGCTTGGGACTTTTTTGCTAACTGAAGAGATGCAAGAAGATTTCCAAAATTGAGTGTACACGGAAGCACTTAATTCTTCTAGCGAAGCATAAATATGATCGCTTGGTGAATGAATGTTTTTCTCGCATGCGTGTATGAAGGAAGTGCAGAGATAAAAAATAAAGTTAAACATGTTTATGTTAAAGTAGAGAAGTATGAACTACAATTTCTCGTATATGCCCAGTGCACTTTATTTCTCGTGTATGCCCAAGTTTCACTTTTATTACTCGTAATATTAATTTCCACCAGTTATTTAGATGAACACTGATGAATTCAATTTTCCATGCTTGGCCAAGACTGTTAATATTTGGTATCTTTGTTCCATGCATACTACTTAGTCTTACCATACAAAATGTGATTATGTATTAACATCTTGCATTATGCGACAAATGGAGTAACTTCTAACTATTGTTGCCATCATCTTTATTATCATCCACCGCAACACCAATCGTCAAATCTAAATCAAGCAGTAAGACTAGATTAGGGACTGCCAATCACATTATTTATTTTCTTTTTAAATATACAATACTCGAGGAAAGAGTTTCTTCCAAGTTCACATCTCATCAAAATTATGATTGCCGGTCTCGAGTTGCGTGTCGTGTCGACGAATTGGAGAAAGGGGTGAAAAGGGCGACGCCTCGGAGAGGCGAGTGGCACCGGCGAGAGGGAGTTAGGACAGAGCCATTCGTTGGTAGAAGGTGGAGGGCAGTGAGGAGGCATGCAGATAGCTGAATTTCTAGAGGTGCTCCAGGATTTGGATGAAGAGAACGGAACACCCGTAGCAACGCACGGGTATTTAGCTAGTTATCCTATAAAAGTTCAGTGGTATATAGTTCCATTCAGTTTTTCACAAATAAAAGTACTTGCGGTTCCTTCTATTGTGTATTAGTCACATAATATATTTCTTTTTGCAGGAGGTAACTAACAGGAACTGTGTTTCATACTGTTGCAGTAGTAGTACTATTTTTAAGTCCTTTTCCCTATGCCTTCGTAACACCTCTTCACCAACAACATAATATACACACAGTTCTGTTTGAATGTTTACAACTTTCTATTGCGAAAATCAGTGGATCTGATAATGCACATTTAACATTGATAACATTCCAAAATATTAGGGACACATGCTGAATTCTGAAATTCTTCGATCCAGCACAAAGGTGGGAGTATTTTGTTAGTCCACCTTGCATGACAGTGTGTGTAAAAACCGGTAAGAGTACATGGATGATGGCATCCTCCGGCAACCGGCATACACACAGGTCATCCAAATATTTTGCAGTATATTGGTAAGTTTACATGAGCCTATCAATGGTATCATGCTATATTATGCTAATATGCTTGCCAAATGAATTTCTAGCCTTATAGATGCCTATGTAGGTAGAACTAGCCGCGAGTCATGTCTAAAATATATTTTTTACTCATGATAGTGTTGATGTATGCTTATGCATGTTTCTTATGCGAAGTATCCGGTCAAACACTTTGTGTGCCTCGCACAAAAAGAAGTATAATTTGTTTATATAGAAGTAATACAACTTATTATTATATTAGTTTGATTGCAAGACATCCCTTCTGGGTTCAACTTGCCTAATTTAGATTACAGTTGTTTCGACGCGTGGAGAAGAACTCCACTTAGGTCTAAGGGTATATGTTAGCGCATTGGATTGAAGGGAGATGGATGGGGGTTAGAACTCACTTTTTGTGCCTCCATGACCTAGAAGATACATATTTTTCTCTCCTGACGCAACTACATGATCTTATCGCAACTACATGATCTTAATGTAAAACGGGTTTGTAAAATATGCCGATCTATTTATTGTTTGTTCTATCTTTTTATGCCGTAGCAACGCACGGTCATTTAGCTAGTAATTTATTATTCCCCCATACGAACAAAATTGACCAACTAATTAAATTACATGTATTCAAGAAAAGTAACATGTTATCACTAGCAGAAAGGAACCAACTCTTATTCCTCCAAGCCAATCTTCACTTGGCAGGGAGGCACTAAACAAAGATGTTTACTGGGCAGTTTACCAAGTCCGAACAACTTCTCTCTGATGGGGCAATAATTCCATCATGGTGAAAATCCACCTTCATGACAACGGGCTTTGAAACTCGCCTTCATGAATGGCGCCGTCCATATGGCTCACAAAGTCACCTGAACCTTAACAAAATCTTGATGGGGCAATAATTCCATCATGGTGAAAATCCACCTCTTTGCACTAGGTTCGGTTGTGGCACACATATGCTCAACAACTTCCTCATCCGAAAGTGCCCAAACACACCTTGTCATAAATGCAACTAAACAACAAAATTACAGGCATTTGAGACATGTAACCTATTATTCCCCAATACAGACACAATTTGACAACTAAACTTACTAGCAGCCCACCCTCGGCCCAAGGCCCACTCATTTGTTGGTCCTAACTGGACCATTTTCCTGTTGTGCTAGCGCCTTCTTCAACTTACGCTTCCCAGGCACATCAGCTTCCAACTCCAGTGTAGCAGTCGTGACAACATCTCCCCCTGAAGATTCAGCCTGTCCAGGCAGGTGCATCCAAAAAACGTTGATGCACGGCTTCATAATCTTCATAGTTACCAGAAGTGACAGGCAAAGTGGACCAACAAACTAAAACCTGTTGGGCCACGCGGAGATAAAACAAATTTTTTCCTCTAACGTGGTGATCCCAAGATCCAGCTGAGGTAAAAGGCCACGAGGTTTACTACTAGACGCACAGTTGCGGATTACTGATAAAGCGCGTCAGTTGATGCAGTGCAGTCCTTTGCGATCCGATCGTCCTGGTGCTGATCGTATATCACCTCTGCTGGTATCCACACGTACAAGGAGGAGCACCGGCGGCGAACTGCTAGGTTTGGTATGACAGCAGGACTGTTGTGAAGCTAGGGCTTCCAACACATAAAATGACCTAACCGATCAACGATTAACCTTTCTGGGTTACGGTGCTTCACTATATATAGGGAGTGAACGTGGGCTCTGCTCGTGCGGCCCATTCACTAAAGCCTATATAATATTAGTCCATGTGAGTCCGACTCACTGACTTAGTCCAAATCAGGCTCGGGTCCAACCCAACTAGATTTCCAGTTCAGATCCAATCCGAACTTGCTCCCACTCTTAAGTGTGTGACCCGACAGGCTCATGGCTACTCGGACACGATTGGAGTCCGACTCACAATCGATCAGTCGGCAGCGGCTCTGTGGCATCCCGCAAAACCACTACTAGAAAATCGCGTTGTTTTTGTGTATTGCATCGTCATCATCTTGCATTTGTTCGCATAAAACTATTTTCAGAAAACCTATTTTGTTTTCTAAACGCCCCGTCTTTGTTCAACACGCAAACCCGGGTCTCCGGATTATTTTGTTTTGTCTGCTATCGGTTTGCAAAAGCCCTGTTTGAAATAAACAAAATATTTAATTATTTTAGGGGGGCAGTCGAACCGGCCGATTCGACCCGGACGACCACCCCTAGAATAAAACGGTTCGCCCAGAATCCTAAAACTACCCAACCTAATCTACCCACCCCCAGCCACATCACTCCCTCCAATCGGCTCTCGCCACATCAGCCTTGGCCATTCCCCCCTCCACTCATCTTCTGCCACCTCACCTCCAACTCCACCCACCACACCCATCAGCACACAGCACGCACCCCACACACGCTGCCTCCCCACTCAACCTCCCACCCCACTCAGCCACCTCTCTCCCTGCCCTTTGGGTCCCGCCTCTCCTGGCCACGCGCCCCAACGCGCCCCCACACGCCCCCCACACGCTCCCGCCGCGGCCCACCCGCGGGCCCCACGTGCCAGCCCCGCTCCCCATCCTCTCTCCTCCCACCGCGCCCGCAGGCCAACCCCCACCCCACCCGTCGCTGCCCCGCCGCCCAACCTCCCATGGCGCCGCCGCCAGGCTTCTTCCGACCACCGCCTCTCCTCCTCCCTCCGTTCACCGCCTCTCCCCTCCCCGCCTCGCCGGAGCTCGCCCTCCTCCCGGCTCCGGTCACAACCGCCCCGCCTCTCTCCACCAGTTCCGCCGCTCCGCCCCCCCCGACGCGCTCGCCGCCTCCACCTCCTCCCCTCTCCGGCCGCCACGCGCCCCGCTTCCTCCTTCTCTCTCTCCCGTCACCGGCGACCCGCCCCCGTCCCTCCTCGGCCCCACCTCTCTGCATCTCGCCGTCGCCCTCGCCTTCCCTCTGCCGGCCACCACCGCACCTCACCGCGTCCCCGACCTCCGCCGCCTCCCTCGCCGGACCGCCTCCCCGCCGGGCTCGCCGGCCACCTCCTCGCGTTGCCGGCCTCGGCCCCACCGTCGGCCTCCGCCACCGCAGCCTCCTCCGGCGCGCCTCCACCTTCCACCCCGCGCCGCCGCCGCGCCCGCTCCGGCCGAGCACCTCCCCGTCGCCGGGGCTCCACCCGCCGCCGGCGCGCGGTACCGCGGCCGTCCTGGCCTCCGTCGCCGCCCCCCGCTCGTCCCTCTCCCCTCTGCAGCGACCCCGGGCCGCCGCCGCTCGCCTCCGACTCCGCGGCGCCGCCTTCCTCTGGCCGCGAGGTTCCTCCGTCGCCTCCGTCCTGTGCCGCGTCGGCCTTCCTCCCTGCCCGGCGTGGTCCTGCAGCAGCCGGCCTCGGCCTCCCGCGCGTCGCCGCTAGCCTCCTCCAAGCCCCACCAACAGCCACCCTTCGCTGTGTATGTCCCCTACAGGTTGTTGGCCGTCAGAGTTTGTTCATCGCTTATGTGGTGCTTGTCACGTGGTTGTATCTGTTAATGGAGAAGTTAGAGTGGTGTGTGGATATTGACGACGTCGTGGTACGGCTCAAGACAGACGCCGAGAGCTCCTTCCGAATCAAGACCCCGATAAGATCTATGATCGCCAAGGCTTTCTCGTCCACAAGACTAAAGGGGCGCAGACCCAAGATCGACACCGACTTAGAAGAATCCGATGAACCATCGGTGATGGACCCGAGTTCGTCACCAACGCCACAACCTTCGACAAGGAATCGACAAGATCGCCTAAGTTCTCCTTAGAGAACCCCGAGTACCCGAAAACCCCAAGGTCTACGCCGCGGAACAACCAGGCTTTCGGGGTGGAACCGACAAGATCTACCGCCTAACGCCAAGTTCCTCATTCCGGAACGCCAAGTACTCCTTCGAGGACGCCGAGTACTTCATCCCGAACGCCATGACCGTCGAAATGACCCGGAGACCTCGGATGCGACAAGATCTGCCCCGTAGTTCGAGAATGTTCTGCCGAGTCCGATCCCGTCGAACCCTGAACCCTGAGACCGACCCCGAACCCCGGAACCCCAAGATCGCCGAACCCAGATGTGTGACCCCGATCCGAGCCCCTATTTTTATAAATGCCATCTATATAAATTGTTGCATATTAAAATGTTCATATTTGCACACATATCATGTGGGTTTGGGGGCATTATGCCGATTCACCATATAATTAAATATGGGGCCCATATGCGGGCAAATCTAGTCTTATATTGGCCTCATTTAAATTTGTGCATCGAACCGTTGTCATATCTTGCCTTGTTAAAACAACATTTAAATTGCGGGGTAGCTAAACAACATGAACCACCTAATTAATTGTCGGGACCCCGGTTCCGCTTAATATGACCTAATTGCATCGCACCTTTGCCATGTCATACATCATACATGCATCATGCCCGGTCTTCTGCCGTAACCTTAAATAGTGCATCCGGTGTTTATTCTAGTGTTTTGGTTCTTCGCGGATAAGGCCGTTGAGTTGATGTGAGCTTCGCCCCGATCTTCGGATGAACCTTCGACAATGTTTTCAGGCGAGCATCTCCCCCTTTATACCTATCTTACTTTTATAGTATTTATTCTCTCCTGTTGATCTATTGCTATCTGTGTTGCGTTGCTCTAGTTTTCGTACCCGTGATATCCCTTGCAACCCTATATTGCCATGGCCACCTCCTAATACCTGTTGTTTGGTAGATAGTTGGACTTGCGCGTCGTAGTCGCTTGCTCAAGTGCTGTTGCGTGTCGCCATGTACCACAGTTGTTGGAGTATTGCCACATGTTTGATGTTGGAGATGATCTCGGTTTTACTTATCGTTTACTTTAATTACTGTCTAACAACTAAAATTGAAGTAGGTAAGCAGAGGCACAGGTGGGCAATAGATGTTATTTGGTTGTTAACCGTCCACTTGTGTCCCGTAGGACCCCGAGTACTTGATACCTGTTCCTTGATTTATCGCGCTATCCACATCCGGGAGGATTATGGGACCCCCCTGAGCCAGAGCTTGATTCCGTCTTATTTCTTGGGGCCACAAACTAGTTTGAGGTTTTATTTATGATCCTGTACTTATGCCATGCTTTACTGCTTTATTTACGATTGTGCGAGGAGCACACTGTACTGTTTAGGATAGTGGCACGATTCCGCGGTGTCGACAAGCCCAGTTTTGGGTTCCCAGTCGTTCACAGCTGTCCCCACAACCTTGAGTCCGTCTCGGAGCCGGCCGGCTTCGTTGCGGGTCTACTTTAAGGGGTGGCCCCCTGAAATATTTCTGAATCCTGTGATTGCTTTGTCGTGAAGGCCTCGTTGGGTTTTGATTTGGTTTTTCCGAGGTTGATCGAGTGTGTGTTGCTATTGGTGCACCCCGGCCGGGTAAAACTTTCTGAAAGCCGTGTCCGCGGTTATGTACGACTTGGGGCACAGTATCTCGATCATAGACAACTATAACTAAAGTAGTGCTATAAATTTGACTTTATAATGATTAGTAATCAGCTTCACTATAATGGAATGGCTAAATAAAACTGCCCACAACTGCTTGTTTGCTTTGTCGCTTGCGGCAATTGTATCTGACTAGTAAGTATTGCAACTACAACGGAATGGCTAAATAAAAGTACCAACAACTGCTGGGTTTTTGGGTTATCTCATGCTATTTGTATCTGATTAGTAAGTGTTGCAACTATAACGGAATGGTTAACTAAAATGGCCCACTGCTTATTTTATCAGGATGATTAACTATACCTGACTAGTAATTACTGCAACGATAACTGAATAAATAAAACTGCCAACGGTGTGAGTTCCTCGGTTGACTTCCTCGTTTGGTCTTGAGGGGGAAACACCAGGATGGGTTTGCTTGATGGTAGTATCAGGTTGGTTCCGAATAGGTACTTCTTACCCCTCTCTGATAGCCGCCAGTTGTACCGAGTCTCTATAGGTTGTTTAGCGCATGCTGCCGCTGCCGCTTCAGCCCACCATACCTATGTAGGCGAGGACCGCCGAATTCTAGCCTCGCCGTGTACTGGCCTCAGTACTGACGCTCCTCTTTTTCCTTTGCCCTTTGTCGGCACCCCTTTTGTTTAAGCAGGTTTTGAGATCGACGTCGTTAGCAGGGTTACCCTTCCGGCTTGGCCTGGGCAGGGTTATGGACGCCATTGGTTATTCTTCAGGGCTCTTAGCCCCATTTGCATCTTGTCCGTAGCCGGACGCTCTATCGTTTTCAAGGTGATTTGGATCTTTGTACAATATATCTGTATTCTTGACTCATGGAGTCGTGTTGTATATATACCTGTTCTGTGGGTCCCATCGAGGACTGTTGTGTAATGTTATTACTTCGTTTTCCACCCGCACGAAAGTGCCTGGTGGGCACCTTTGAATCGTTTCTATGCGGGTTTGGCGGGAAGCGCTGAAACTTGCATAGGGTCGATTCTAAGGGTGTTACTGAGTGGTATCAGAGTTCAGCAGTTGCGATACCCCACAAGTCCAGCATGTAGGATAACCTAGCTAACGGCCGAAGTAGAGTGTCAAAACTATTTTTGAAAAATCGGTTGGATAGTTCTGATTAGGTCTGATTTTACTCCTTACCCCTGTGCTACTCTCCTCTCACCTCTGCGTGTTTTGAATCCGCTCTCTTCTCTTTCTTCAAGTCCAGGATTTCTCGTGGTTGGGTTCCGTCGTACCTTCAGGGTTTCGCTTCCTCCTTCGGTAACGGTGTTGCTACATCTGGTCTTCATGCTATCTGAGTGATCCTTTATCTGTGGTGCCACTCTTTGTTCCTTGCTTGTGCCTTCCGGTGTTTTCCGACGTGACGACATCCTCTACGCCAGATCCGATGCAGAGTCTGCATCCCTCCTTTGTTTCCGAACCTCGCTTGTCGAGATCTACAATCTGAATTCCGAGAGTTGGTTGCATCATCCGACTATTCGTGTGCAGAGTAATGGTTTGGGTGCGCGATGGACTGATCACCATCCGACTACTCTTATCATTCGCTCTTGTATATCGAATCAGTGGATCCAGCAATTGTACTCCGTCCACGGAAGTTAGGAGTGGCTTTATTTGTTGATACCTCTACCTCCGTCCTTTGTTTCTCCGGAGTGTTCTCTCAATGGACGCGAGCCCCGACCATTGTTGGTGGTGTCGCAAATTTCAAGATGAAGAAGGAACCCTCGTTAGTGGTGTCGCGAGGATCTACACGAAGCGAGAAGATTCAGATCGCCGCCTTCTTCCCGATACCATGAGGCGGATCTCGAGGGCGAGATCCATTGTTAGTGGTGTCGAATTGTGGCATCCCGCAAAACCACTACTAGAAAATCGCGTTGTTTTTGTGTATTGCATCGTCATCATCTTGCATTTGTTCGCATAAAACTATTTTTAGAAAACCTATTTTGTTTTCTAAACGCCCCGTCTTTGTTCAACACGCAAACCCGGGTCTCCGGATTATTTTGTTTTGTCTGCTATCGGTTTGCAAAAGCCCTGTTTAAAATAAACAAAATATTTAATTATTTTAGGGGGGCAGTCGAACGGGCCGATTCGACCCGGACGACCACCCCCAGAATAAAACGGTTCGCCCAGAATCCTAAAACTACCCAACCTAATCTACCCACCCCCAGCCACATCACTCCCTCCAATTGGCTCTCGCCACATCAGCCTTGGCCATTCCCCCCTCCACTCATCTTCTGCCACCTCACCTCCAACTCCACCCACCACACCCATCACCACACAGCACGCACCCCACACACGCTGCCTCCCCACTCAACCTCCCACCCCACTCAGCCACCTCTCTCCCTGCCCTGTGGGTCCCGCCTCTCCTGGCCACGCGCCCCCCACGCGCCCCCACGCGCCCCCACACGCCCCCCACACGCTCCCGCCGCGGCCCACCCGCGGGCCCCACGCGCCAGCCCCGCTCCCCATCCTCTCTCCTCCCACCGCGCCCGCAGGCCGACCCCCACCCCACCCGTCGCTGCCCTGCCGCCCAACCTCCCATGGCGTCGCCGCCAGGATTCTTCCGGCCACCGCCTCTCCTCCTCCCGCCGTTCACCGCCTCTCCCCTCCCCGCCTCGCCGGAGCTCGCCCTCCTCCCGGCTCCGGTCACAACCGCCCCGCCTCTCTCCACCAGTTCCGCCGCTCCGCCCCCCCCGACGCGCTCGCCGCCTCCACCTCCTCCCCTCTCCGGTCGCCGCGCGCCCCGCTTTCTCCTTCTCTCTCTCCCGTCGCCGACGACCCGCCCCCGTCCCTCCTCGGCCCCACCTCTCTGCATCTCGCCGTCGCCCTCGCCTTCCCTCTGCCGGCCACCACCGCACCTCACCGCGTCCCCGACCTCCGCCGCCTCCCTCGCCGGACCGCCTCACCGCCTCCCCGCCGGGCTCGCCGGCCACCTCCTCGCGTCGCCGTCCTTGGCCCCACCGTCGGCCTCCGCCACCGCAGCCTCCTCCTGCGCGCCTCCACCTTCCACCCCGCGCCGCCGCCGCGCCCGCTCCGGCCGAGCACCTCCCCGTCGCCGGGGCTCCACCCGCCGCCGGCGCGCGGTACCGCGGCCGTCCTGGCCTCCGTCGCCGCCCCCCGCTCGTCCCTCTCCCCTCTGCAGCGACCCCGGGCCGCCTCCGACTCCGCGGCGCCGCCTTCCTCTGGCCGTGAGGTTCCTCCGTCGCCTCCGTCCTGTGCCGCGTCGGCCTTCCTCCCTGCCCGGCGTGGTCCTGCAGCAGCCGGCCTCGGCCTCCCGCGCGTCGCCGCTAGCCTCCTCCAAGCCCCACCAACAACCACCCTTCGCTGTGTATGTCCCCTACAGGTTGTTGGCCGTCAGAGTTTGTTCATCGCTTATGTGGTGCTTGTCACGTGGTTGTATCTGTTAATGGAGAAGTTAGAGTGGTGTGTGGATGTTGACGACGTCGTGGTACTGCTCAAGACAGACGCCGAGAGCTCCTTCCGAACCAAGACCCCGACAAGATCTATGATCGCCAAGGCTTTCTCGTCCACAAGACTAAAGGGGCGCGGACCCAAGATCGACACCGACTTAGAAGAATCCGATGAACCATCGGTGATGGACCCGAGTTCGTCACCAACGCCACAACCTTCGACAAGGAATCGACAAGATCGTCTAAGTTCTCCTTAGAGAACCCCGAGTACCCAAAACCCCAAGGTCTACGCCGCGGAACAACCAGGCTTTCGGGGTGGAACCGACAAGATCTACCGCCTAACGCCAAGTTCCTCATTCCGGAACGCCAAGTACTCCCTCGAGGACGCCGAGTACTTCATCCCGAACGCCATGACCGTCGACATGACCCGGAGACCTCGGATGCGACAAGATCTGCCCCGTTGTTCGAGAATGTTCTGCCGAGTCCGATCCCGTCGAACCCTGAACCCTGAGACCGACCCCGAACACCAAGATCGCCGAACCCAGATGTGTGACCCCGATCCGAGCCCCTATTTTTATAAATGCCATCTATATAAATTGTTGCATATTAAAATGTTCATATTTGCACACATATCATGTGGGTTTGGGGGCATTATGCCGATTCACCATATAATTAAATATGGGGCCCATATGCGGGCAAATCTAGTCTTATATTGGCCTCATTTAAATTTGTGCATCGAACCGTTGTCATATCTTGCCTTGTTAAAACAACATTTAAATTGCGGGGTAGCTAAACAACATGAACCACCTAATTAATTGTCGGGACCCCGGTTCCGCTTAATATGACCTAATTGCATAGCACCTTTGCCATGTCATACATCATACATGCATCATGCCCGGTCTTCTGCCGTAACCTTAAATAGTGCATCCTGTGTTTATTCTAGTGTTTTGGTTCTTCGCGGATAAGGCCGTTGAGTTGATGTGAGCTTCGCCCCGATCTTCGGATGAACCTTCGACAATGTTTTCAGGCGAGCATCTCCCCCTTTCTACCTATCTTACTTTTATAGTATTTATTCCCTCCTGTTGATCTATTGCTATCTGTGTTGCGTTGCTCTAGTTTTCGTACCCGTGATATCCCTTGCAACCCTATATTGCCATGGCCACCTCCTATTACCTGTTGTTTGGTAGATAGTTGGACTTACGCGTCGTAGTCGCTTGCTCAAGTGCTGTTGCGTGTCGCCATGTACCATAGTTGTTGGAGTATTGCCATATGTTTGATGTTGGAGATGATATCGGTTTTACTTATCGTTTACTTTAATTACTGTCTAACAACTAAAATTGAAGTAGGTAAGCAGAGGCACAGGTGGGCAATAGATGTTATTTGGTTGTTAACCGTCCACTTGTGTCCCGAAGGACCCCGAGTACTTGATACCTGTTCCTTGACTTATCGCGCTATCCACATCCGGGAGGATTATGGGACCCCCCTGAGCTAGAGCTTGATTCCGTCTTATTTCTTGGGGCCACAAACTAGTTTGAGGTTTTATTTATGATCCTGTACTTATGCCATGCTTTACTGCTTTATTTACGATTGTGCGAGGAGCACACTGTACTGTTTAGGATAGTGGCACGATTCCGCGGTGTCGACAAGCCCAGTTTTGGGTTCCCAGTCGTTCACAGCTGTCCCCACAACCTTGAGTCCGTCTCGGAGCCGGCCGGCTTCGTTGCGGGTCTACTTTAAGGGGTGGCCCCCTGAAATATTTCTGAATCCTGTGATTGCTTTGTCGTGAAGGCCTCGTTGGGTTTTGATTTGGTTTTTCCGAGGTTGATCGAGTGTGTGTTGCTATTGGTGCACCCCGGCCGAGTAAAACTTTCTGAAAGCCGTGTCCGCGGTTATGGACGACTTGGGGCACAGTATCTCGATCATAGACAACTTTAACTAAAGTAGTGCTATAAATTTGACTTTATAATGATTAGTAATCAGCTTCACTATAATGGAATGGCTAAATAAAACTGCCCACAATTGCTTGTTTGGTTTGTCGCTTGCGACAATTGTATCTGACTAGTAAGTATTGCAACTACAACGGAATGGCTAAATAAAAGTACCAACAACTGCTGGGTTTTTGGGTTATCTCATGCTATTTGTATCTGATTAGTAAGTGTTGCAACTATAACGGAATGGTTAACTAAAATGGCCCACTGCTTATTTTATCAGGATGATTAACTATACCTGACTAGTAATTACTGCAACGATAACTGAATAAATAAAACTGCCAACGGTGTGAGTTCCTCGGTTGACTTCCTCGTTTGGTCTTGAGGGGGAAACACCAGGACGGGTTTGCTTGATGGTAGTATCAGGTTGGTTCCGAATAGGTACTTATTACCCCTCTCTGATAGCCGCCAGTTGTACCGAGTCTCTATAGGTTGTTTAGCGCATGCTGCCGCTTCCGCTTCAGCCCACCATACCTATGTAGGCGAGGACCGCCGAATTCTAGCCTCGCCATGTACTGGCCTCAGTACTGACGCTCCTCTTTTTCCTTTTCCCTTTGTCGGCACCCCTCTTGTTTAAGCAGGTTTTGAGATCGACGTCGTTAGCAGGGTTACCCTTCCGGCTTGGCCTGGGCAGGGTTATGGACGCCATTGGTTATTCTTCAGGGCTCTTAGCCCCATTTGCATCTTGTCCGTAGCCGGACGCTCTATCGTTTTCAAGGTGATTTGGATCTTTGTACAATATATCTGTATTCTTGACTCATGGAGTCGTGTTGTATATATACCTGTTCTGTGGGTCCCATCGAGGACTGTTGTGTAATGTTATTACTTCGTTTTCCACCCGCACGAAAGTGCCTGGTGGGCACCTTTGAATCGTTTTTATGCGGGTTTGGCGGGAAGCGCTGAAA
The DNA here is from genome assembly GCA_910589765.1 of Avena atlantica. NCBI lineage: Eukaryota > Viridiplantae > Streptophyta > Magnoliopsida > Poales > Poaceae > Avena > Avena atlantica. The sequence goes on from OU342737.1 coordinate 426,561,652, forward strand.
CTTGCATAGGGTCGATTATGAGGGTGTTACAGGCTCCTAGCAGAATGTGCCGACTCCCAAGTACCAAAGAGTCATGACGACTTGCCTTTCCAATGTGACTTGCGTCCGAGTCCCTTTTGCCTCACGATATACCTTGTCAGACTATAGGAGAATATATGTCATCCCTTAAATAGTCCGACTCTCTTCTCGATCCAAGATAAGTGATTCATCCGACTAACTCTTACTCGATTGCCTCGGTTAACACTTAACCGAGTCGTGCATGGCCATGCTTTCCGAATCATATCTCATGAGAGGAACCATAGAATATCTCTCCAAGTGGAGGGGAAAAATCTCATCTTGGTTATTCACATCACGTAGCTTGATTCTCAGTCGACCCAAACTCTACCTTTATAACTGCCCAGTTACGGATCAGCGTTTGACAGAACCTAAGTCGGTGATCCTCAACTCAGATTATGCAATAACCTCAGGTCTAAGGATTACATTGATTGAGATATACAAATGACAACTTGTTCGTTGTACCTCAATATGGGTCAATCCGACTCGCTAAACTCTTTAGCCGAATCTGTGTAAGTTGGAATAGCATCTCCATGCCCATGACAAGTGGAACCGAGTCATCAAGCCAACTTTCACATTGGTCTAAGTTGTGTGTCCAACACAACCTCAATGACCAAGGATATTTAGTACAAACAACATGAATGCATAGTTCCACAACCGAATCACATATTCAATGATACACATCAGATGTTTATACAAGGACCACTTAATATCTTTATGAATACAATGGGAAATATCATCATACATGATTGCCTCTAGGGCATATTCCCAATAGTCTCCCACTTGCACTAGAGTCAATCTTCCGACATCACATGTCTAAGCATCTAATGACCATGGCTCTCAGGTGCGCCTCATGCTTCGGCTGTGGTAACGGCTTTGTCAGCGGATCCGCAATATTTGCATCCGTGTGTACCTTGCATAACTTGATATCGCCCTGATCCACGAACTGGCGAATCAGGTGGTACCGCATGAGTATGTGCTTGTTCTTCTGGTGTTGTCTAGGTTCCTTGGCTTGAGCAATAACAGCATTGTTGTCACAATACATGTCTAACGGATTGGACGAGCCCTGAACCACACCAAGATCCATGAGGAAATTCCTCATCCAAACAACTTCATTTGCTGCCTCTGAGGCAGCAATATACTCAGCCTCTGTTGTAGATGCAGACACAGTCTCTTGCTTGGAACTCATCCAGCTCATAGCACCTCCGTTTATAATAAACACGTATCCAGATTGCGAACTAGAATCATCAGAGTCGGTAAGATAACTCGCATCCGTGTAACCCTTTACACCGAGTTCATCTTCACCACCATAAACCAAAAACATATCCTTAGTCTTTCTCAAGTACTTTAGGATGTTTTTAGCCGCTGTCCAGTGGATTTCTCCAGGATCATCCTGGTATCTTCTCACAACACTTAGAGCATATGAAACATCCGGCCTAGTACAAATCATGGCATACATGATGGATCCGACTACAGAAGCATACGAAATCACACTCATCCAACTTCGCTCATTAGTTGTCGAAGGACACTGAGTCTTGCTAAGTTTTACACCATGGGACATCGGTAAGAACCCCTTCTTAGACGATTCCATGTTAAACTTCTTCAACACTTTGTCCAAATATGTACTATGACTCAATCCAATGAGCCTTCTTGATCTATCTCTATAGATCCGGATTCCGAGGATGTATGTTGCCTCACCCAAGTCTTTCATTGAGAAACTCCTTTCCAATGATTCCTTGGTTTCTTGCAACATCTGGACATCATTTACAATCAGTAATATGTCATCCACATATAAGGTTAGAAAGTTTACTTCGCTCCCACTAAACTTCTTGTATAAACAAGAGTCATGATCACTCTTGATGAAGCCAAACGATTTGACTACCTCATCAAAGCGAATATTCCAACTCTGAGATGCTTGCTTCAACCCATAAATGGATTTCTGAAGTTTGCACACCTTGTCAGCATTAGCCGGATCGACAAAACCCTCGGGCTATATCATATACATGTCCTCAGTCAAATTTCCGTTAAGGAAAGCCGTTTTGACATCCATCTGCCATATCTCATAGTCAAAATAGGCTGCTATAGCTAACATGATCCGAACTAATTTAAGCATCGCTACGGGCGAGAAAGTCTCATCGTAATCAACTCCTTGAACTTATCAGAACCCCTTCGCGACAAGGCATGCTTTATAGACAGAAACATTTCCATCCATATCAGTTTTCTTCTTAAAGACCCATTTGCACTCGACGGGTCTTGCACCGTCTGGCAGATCAACCAAGTTCCAAACTTGATTTTCATCCATGGACTTTAACTCGGATCTCATGGCTCCAAGCCATGACTCGGAATCAGATGCCACCATCGCTTCCGAATAATTTGCCGGCTCATCACTGTCTAACAGTAACACATCACGAACACTTCGTAATCTTGCCGATCTTCGTAGTACAGGTGCTGCTGCCGGCTCAGCTGCCATGACCGGCTCAACCTCCAAGGTTTTTGCCGACTCGCTTCTAGCCGGTTCCTCTCAAATTTCTTCGAGCTGCACCGTGCTCCCACTTACTCCCCGACTGAGAAACTCTTTCTCAAGGAAGACACCATTCCGAGCGACAAACACTTTGCCCTCTTCTCGGTTGTAGAAGTAGTAACCCAAGGTTTCCCTCGGATACCCAACGAAAATACACTTATCCGACTTGGCTGTAAGCTTGTCCGACTGTAGTCTCTTGACAAATGCTTCATAACCCCAAATCTTAAGAAAAGACAAACTCGGCTTTTTTCCTGTCCACATCTCATGCGGTGTCTTCTCTACCGATTTTGATGGTACTCTGTTTAGTGTGAACGCCGCTGTTTCTAGACAATAACCCCAAAATGATAAAGGCAGATCTGTCCGACTCATCATTGACCGTACCATGTCCAACAAGGTCCGATTCCGCCTTTTTGAAACACCATTCCTTTGTGTCATTCCTTGCGGAGTAAGTTGAGGAACTATTCCACAACTTTTCAGATGGTCATCAAACTCATGGCTCATGTACTCGCCTCCTCGGTCCGACCGAAGAAACTTTATTTTCTTGCGGAGTTGATTCTGTGCTTCATTATGGAATTCTTTGAACTTTTCAAAGGCTTCCGACTTATGTTTCATCAAGTAGATATATCCATACCTACTCAAATCATCATTGAAGGTAATGAAGTACTCATAACCACCCCTGGCTGTCGTGCTCATTGGTCCACATACATCACTATGTACTAGTCCCAACAAGTCGAACGCCCTTTCGCAACTCTTTGCAAAAGGTGTCTTGGTCATTTTGCCGAGTAGGCAAGATTCGCATGTCTCGAACGACTCCAAGTCGAACGAAGTTAGGAGTCTATCATCATGGAGCTTCTTCATGCGTTTCCAACTTATATGACCAAGCCGACAGTGCCAAAAGTAAGTCATATTCAGATCATTTGGTTTCAAACTTTTAACATTTATGTTATAAACCGATTCACCATCAAGATTCAAAATAAATAACCCGTCCTGGATGGGTGCAAAGCCGTGAAACATATCATTCAAATACAAAGAATAACCATTATTATTGATATTCGAATCATAGCCTTGCCTCATCAAACATGAAGCAGAAATAATGTTTCGACTGAGCACTGGAACATAATAACAATTATTCAGTTCCATAATGAATCCATAAGGTAAATGAAGTTGCATCGTGCCGACTTCTAACACAGCAACTCTTGCTTTGTTGTCGACTCGAATATCAACCTCGCCTCTTGCTATGCTCCTAGTTCTTACCAGTCCCTGCAATGAGTTGCAGATGTGAATAACTGACCCGGTATCATATACCCAAGAACTATTAGGTGCATCGGCAAGATATATGTCTAGAACATTGCAAACAAGTGAACCTGAGTCGGAAGTCATACCTCCACTCTTGGCTTTGTCGGCCAAGTACTTGTTGTAGTTCCTCTTCCAGTGGCCATCCACCTTGCAGTAGAAGCAAGTGGATCCGGCTGAAGGAGATGGTTTAGTCCCTGAGGAAGCGCTTGGGACCGGGTGCTGAGCCTGTTTTCCTCCTGACTTAGCCTTCTTCTTAGTCCAAGAACTCTTCTTGAACTTAGCCTTATTCTGCACCATCAACACTTGACTGGCGCCCTTCTTGAGATCCGCCTCTGCCTGCTTGAGCATCCCATGCAATTCAGTGAGCTTCTTATCCATACCATGCATGTGGTAGTTCGAAATGAACTGCCCATATGCACTAGGAAGAGAGTTCAGAATTATATCCGTAGCGAACTCTTCGCTTATGGGTAGCCAAGCCTCTCTAGAGACTGCACGCAACCAACCATTTTGATCACATGCGGACTTAGTGGATTACCATCCTTAAGCTTGCAACTCAGCAAAGCCTGAGAGACTTGATACCTCTCAGTCTTCGCCTGAGCCTAGAACATACTTTTGAGGCTTTCGATCATATCGTAGGCCTCAACATTCTCGAACTGCTTTTGCAAGTCCGGTTCCATGTGAGCAAGCATAAGACATCTAATATCCGTGGACTCATCCTTAGCCCGATAGTAGGCATTTGTGGCAGCGACATTCGCATTCTCATTCGGCTCATCTGGAAGTGGGTTGTCTAGGACATGGTCCTTCTTTTCTTGTTTGAGAACAATTCTCAGATTTTGATACGAGTTGGTAAAATTAGTGTCGTTCAGTTTATCTTTCTCAAGAATGGTTCTCAACGCAAAACCAGATATCTGAGAGTGACTGCTACTTGGTGCCATGATCTACAACAGAAAATATGCAAAACACTTAAGACATGTATTCATAAAAGAGCAAGCATATTAAACACTTTAATATTTTATGCTCCCACTATAACTAACACCCCTCTGATGGTTGCTTAGTGATTCAGGATCCTAAATAAGCAAGTCGTCTAGTGAGCTTTAGCATCACCGCTAGCCTCCAAGTGATCTACGTAGACAACTCCTTGTCAATCGTATCCCATACGACTCCTGTTGGACGGCTGGCATCACATGCCCCGGCTCCCATCCAACTTTTCCCCGATCCCCACAACCTTTATGATAGACCCGTCTAGCTTACCGAGTGTTTCCGCAGTAAGAGTCCGACTCGAACCCACCTAGTCGGAAAGAATTGGCAGCACCTCAATTTTATGAGCCCACTACCAAAAATGTCCGACTTGTGATGGTGCAAACACTGGCGGGAAAACCGACTAGACCTTCTTTGAGGGATTAAATTTTACCGACTATCTAATAGAGGTAAAACAAATACATAACAATAACACATAATAAAATAATCATAATGTGAAATGGTATGGATCTCTTCATGGCGATCTCCATCACCACAAAGCCCGTAATCTGACTCGTGCCAACTCTTGCCACTTGCCATCTTACTCCATGTCGCCAACATGTACATCGCCTTGCTTGCCATCCGGGCTCTCCGAACAGCTACACTAGCTTAGTAAAGTAAATTACATGGAGAGTCCGACACGCAGGTCATTATACAATAATATGACAACACCTAGGCTCTAGCCGGCTGATAAAAACCATGATTCACAGATCACGTATGGATTACACACATACATCACATGCACATGAACCATACCATTCACAACTTCCTGCAAAAACAAGTTATGCATAGATACAATATCTACCGGCGCTGTGAAACTCGCAATGACATCTAAGGCGCTACGATAGGGAAAAGCCGATGGTCCCGCTAGCCGGATAGCGGGCGGGGATCGAAGGGGCAGCGCCTGACAATTTTTCTGAAAACGTAGATCTCATCTACGATCCGGACATGGATTCCGACCATTGTTCCTATTCGATCAAACTTTTTGATCTTCGATCACCATCTCTGGATTTATGTGTCACAGTCTACCCCGATGGCGGAAGCCGACTGGTAGGGGTATGTCGTTCCACGACCTCAACAGTATGATCATGGAAATCATATCTACCATTCCCCGAGTACAGTTGATTCAATCAACCTCGTACAAAACCAATCTATCTCATAGATCGACCACCAAAACAACATATAGATCTCATCTACAGCCTACCGCATATCACATATGCGAGATCTTGAGCCTAAAACCAGAAACTATCGCTCTGATACCACTGTTCGGCCACGTGGAGATAAAACAAAAAATTTCCTCTAACGTGGTGATCCCAAGATCCAGCTGAGGTAGAAGGCCACGGGGTTTACCACTAGACGCACAATTGCGGATTACTAATGAAGCACGTCGGTTGATGCAGTGCAGTCCTTTGCGATCCGATCGTCCTAGTGCTGATCATACATCACCTCTGCTGGTATCCACACGTGTCAGGAGGAGCACCGGCGACGAACTTCTAGGTTTGGTATGATGGCATGACTGTTGTGAAGCTAGGGTTTCCAACACATGGAATGACCTAACCGATCAACGATTAACCTTTCTGGGTTACGGTGCTCCACTATATATAGGGAGTGAACGTGGGCTCTGCTCGCGCGGCCCATTCACTAAAGCCCATACAATATTAGTCCCTGTGAGTCCAACTCACTGACTCAGTCCAAATTAGGCTCCGGTCCAACCAACCAGATTTCCAGTTCAGATCCAGTCCTAACTTGCTGCCGCTCTTAAGTGTGTGACCCGAAAGGCACATGGCTACTCGGACACGATTGGAGTTCGACTCACAATCGATCAGTCGACAGCGGCTCCTAGCAGAACGTGCCGACTCCCAAGTACCAAAGAGTCATGACGACTTGCCTTTCCAATGTGACTTGCGTCCGAGTCCCTTTTGCCTCACGATATACCTTGTCAGACTATAGGCGAATATATGCCATCCCTTAAATAGTCCGACTCTCTTCTCGATCCGAGATAAGTGATTCACCCGACTAACTCTTAGTCGATCGCCTCGGTTAACACTTAACCGAGTTGTGCATGGCCATGCTTTCCGAATTATATCTCACGAGAGGGCCTAGAGAATATCTCTCCAAGTGGAAGGGCAAAATACCATCTTTGTTATTCACATCACGCAGCTTGATTCTCAGTCGACCTGAACTCTGCCTTTATAACTACCCATTTACGGATCAGCATTTGACAAAACCTAAGTCGGTGATCCTCAACTCGGATTATTCAATAACCTCAGGTCTAAGGATTACATTGATTGAGATATATAATTGATAACTAGTTCGTTGTACCTCAATATGGGTCAATCCGACTTGCTAAACTCTTTAGCCAAATCTGTGTAAGTTGGAATAACATCTCCATGCCCATGACAAGTGGAACCGAGTCATCAAGCCAACTTTCACATTGGTCTAAGTTGTGTGTCCAGCACAACCTCAATGACCAAGGATATTTAGTACAAACAACATGAATGCATAGTTCCACAACTGAATCACATATTCAATGACACACATCAGATGTTTATACAAGTACTACTTAATATATTTATGAATACAATGGGAAATATCATCATACATGATTGCCTCTAGGGCATATTCCCAACAGAACCTGTAGCAGAGCAACACTACCTTTCTTCACCAGTTGTCCATCCAAGATTTCTTCAGGGATCAGGTCAGTTGTATCGAAGGACAGTGGTTCTGGTATAGTATTATAGATTGGGGTGTTGAAAGAACATGTGAGGCCCCCATGTGTGGTTTTGGTAATTAATGAGAATCTTGATGGACTAATGTGTGTATTAAGTTATATTTGTAGGATTTGTCCATTGGCATCGCTTGGAGCATGTGTTGGCTTCAAGGTCGATGAAATGCAAAGAAGATATGTTGTGCATGCTCAATATGCGAGGTCGATGATGAGGAATTAAGAAAGGCATTCCATCTTGAGAAGGGAAATATCGTCTACATCGAGCTCAAGTGGAATGCTCAAGGCAAAGGTATAATCTTGATAGGTTTTCCCTTTTGCCGGTCTCACGTTGTGTGTGTGAGACCGGGTTTAGGATAGATAACCGTACTATCAAGAGGGGCTCTCGTATGAGTAATTCGGTCACATCGTTCGGAGAGAGCTCAAACCTTTGCATACTTGCATCATCGTATTTGGTTGTTATTTGGTCTTATCCATGTGAGGATATAGAGCTTGTGGTAATCTCCATAACAAGCTCTTGTTCATCAAAATCGGATCTCCCATATGTATCTTGTTGCGATTTTGATTTATGCGACTTTTCGGTTTCTTACCAAGTCAGGTATCTCACATTATATTATTGGGAAGCCCGTGTCGTCCTCTATCCAACGCAATTGGAATCGGGTCAATCGGAGCTTCCAGTCAATAGTTATGACCGTTTGAATATTCGCCGATTTTATTCTAAAAAGAAAAAGGAAAGTCTGTTTTCTGGGCCGAGCGGTAGTACCGGCCCGCCCGCCCCTGGGAGTCCCTTAATTTCCTACTGCCTCACTAGGTAGTCAAATCCGGTACTACCGGCCGGCCCGGTAGTACCGCCCGGGTGGGCCGGTAGTACCGGTCGGCCCAGTTTCTTTTCCCAGATTATTTCCCCAGATTTCCCGTGCGCTCCTGCTCGATTTGCTTCTGCCGCTCGCTCTCTGCCGCGCGCGCCTGTCCCGCGTTGACCCCGCATCGCGCACGCACTAGCCCCGTGCTGCTGCTGCCTCGCGTCCCGCGTACGGGCCCAGCTGCTCCCGCTGCCCGCATCTGGCCGCGCGCGCAGCTCTGTTGACCAGCTGCATGCGATGCTGCTGCCGCTGCGTGCAAGCTTGCTTGGCCCCACCCGCATGCGCGCGCTCACTGCGTAGCTGCTGCTGCTGCGCATGCTCTGCTGCCTCGCGCGGGCCCAGCTGCACTGCCATGCGCGCGCCCAACGCTGGCCCCCGCCTTTCCTCGCTCACTTGCTGCCACTCTGCCCCGATTTGGTTGGTTCGATTTGTCTTGTTTTCTCGCTAGGTCTGGGGCTGGTACGGGCAGAGCGGTACTACCGATTAAATCCGGTAATACCGTTTCGTCCAAAAAAATAGCCCCAACGGGAAGATTTTTGGCCCCTCTTTAAATTGCTTTGCCCCTTTGTCTTTTAGGGTTGCTTCTTTCTCCTCCTTTTGTCTAAGCTTTGCCCTCATTTGCCTTACTCCTTGAGCTTGATTTATACTAACCCCTCCGTTGATTCTTGCATATATTTGAGGGGTAGTTGGAGGTGATCTAGATCTATGTTTTGACCTAACCGATTCATCTCTTTGTGAGTGTATCTTTGGGGATCTAGATTTTGGGGGATTTTATGTCTTTCTTTGATTCCTTCTCTCTTGTTCCCCCAATAGCTTTAGTAGCTTTGTTGGAACTTGAGAGTGAGGGATTTGAGCATTTTTGTGGTGTTCTTGCCATTTGCATTTGGTGCATCGGTTTGAGTTCTCCTCAGAGGATTTTGTTTGAGTTCCTCATTGGAGCTTGTCCCTCTTGGGTTCTTGGAACCCTAGACGGTTTTGTGGCCTTGGTGGCATTGTGGCCTTTTGTGGCATTTGTTGGAAGCCTCCAATTAAGTTGTGGAGAAGTGCCCCAACAACATTCGGACCATTACGGATCTCCTCGTGATATCCCGAATCCCATCCAAGACTCCGAACAACATTCGGTCTCTTACTCATCATTCCATAACTACTCAACAACATCGAATCCTTAAGTGTGTCTCCCTACGGTTCGTGAATTATGCGGACATGACCGAGACACTTCTCCGATCAATAACCAATAGAGGAATCTGGAAATTCATATGGCTCCCACATATTTCTACGATTACTTTGCGATCGAATGAACCACTTACATACGATACCAATTTCCCTTTGTCTCACGATAGTTTACTTATCCGAGGTTTTGATCATCGGTATCTCTGCATACCTAGTTCAACCTCGTTACCGATAAGTAATCTTTTCTCGTTCCCGTGATATGTTATCCCTTGTGAGCCAGTCACATGCTTGCAAGCTAATTGGATGACATTCCACCGAGAGGGCCCAGAGTATATCTATCCGTCATATGGATGGACAAATCCCACTCTTGATCCATGTGCCTCAACCCATACTTTCCGAACACTCAATGCCACCTTTATAGCCACCCAGTTACAGTGTGGTGTTTGATGTCATCAAAGCATCCGTCCGGTGATGGTGATTAACATGATCTCATGGTCGAAGGAATTAGGTTACTATGTATCAGAAAGCTTATAGCAAATGAACTATATTAAATGACTTGATCTTTATGCTACGCTTAACTATAGGAGTATGTCCATCACATCATTCTCCTAATGATATGACCCTGTTGTTAATAACATATCTATGTTCATGATCAGGAAACCATGATCATATATTAACCAACAAGCTAGTTTAACAAGAGGCTTTACTAGGGACTCTTTTATGTTTACAAATCACACAAGTATTAATGTTTCCTGTTAATACAATTATAGCATGGTATGTAAACATTTATCATAAGTATGAAGATATGATAATAACCACTTTATTATTGCCTCTTGGGCATATCTCCAACAGTCTCCCACTTGCACTAGAGTCAATAATCTAGTTTCAAACCTTTGTGTATTCAACACCTATGGATTTCTGGTGTTGTATATACACGATTGCTAGTGGTAAACTGATCTCCGGATCTGACACTTCCAGGTCCGTGTGTAATTGCATGTCTTTGCGTCTCTACGCATCACTCATTCTCTAATGAGATGGCTTTGATAAATTTGGTCCTTTGGTGAGACCTTTAGTTCTTTGGGGTTTAAAACATTTTGATAATATTGTCATACAATATATCTTCATAGTACTATCCCACTGTGAACTACACCTAGTTTAATAACAAACTACTTGACACAAATGCCCTCTTTTGCTGCTTTAATAGCAGTCATATACTTAGCCTTTTGTTGTAGAATCTGTCACAATGTCTTAACTTTGGAATTCATCCAAATTCATTATGGAACTTACTTTCCATCATATTGTGACACCGTTAGTTTAGATTGAGATAAACTTAATTTATACTTTGTGACAAAACTAGTATCAATGTAATACTTTTACAATGAACTAACCATCTATTTGTCACTTCTACAAAATAATATATTCTTAGTTCTTCTAAAAGATTATAAGAATATCTTTACTATCGTCCAATAATCATCTTATGAATCATTCTGGTATACGCTCATAACATTTAGAGCATAGGACATATCTGGATTTGTACACATCACAGCATGATTGATAAAATACTCTTTGTGATTGTATCTATCAAGTATCAAAAATACTTAAATCTTTATTCAATCCTTCCTGTGCAACAAGAACCTTTCTTGTAGTTTCTATATTGAACTCATTCAATATCTCATCTATGTACTTCTGGCACAACCATATTGGCGTCACAATTTATCCATATAGACATTGATGCCAAATATTCGGGTTCTGCCTAAGCCTTTCATCGAGATGAAATCCTGTGTTAATAAAAAGATACATCATTTCCAATCAACAATATGTCTTCCACTTAATGTATTAGAAATATGTCTTAGCGCTCGCACTCAATTTCTTGCAAATGCAAGCATCTTCATTGTCTCCGATGAAATTAAACTCTTTTAACAGTTTCATCATAGTGAAGATTCCAACTCCATGATGCTTACTTCAACCATTGAAGTTTGCATATGCTTTTAGCATCCTTTGAATTAACAAAACCCTTTGGACCGTGTCATGCACACGTCCTAGGTAACCATTCTATTAAAAGAACTTGTTTTTTTATTCAACACATAACAAAATTATATGTCGTGGTTGCTACATTAATCCGTCTAGACTAAATATCGCTTAATGAAAGATCAGATCTTGTCATAGTCAAATCTTTGAACATTGTCATGAACTCTTTCCCGACATGTCGATAATTTCATAGATGTGAAACATCCATGTCTATTTCTTTATAGATCCAAATATGACTGTAAGGTCTTGTACCTTTCCAGAGGGTCTTTCAAGTTCAAAGCTTGATCTCTCGTATATGGAACTATCACGGATTTTATGGCTTCAAGCCATTTGACAGAGTCAGGGCCCATCATCGCTTCTTTGCATGTAGTCGGTTCATTATTATCAAATAATGATTCAAACCTCAAATCTTGGTATTTGATTGTTTATCTGACCTACTTTGTTCAATAAGAACTTAGATCTCCGTGTCCACAACCTTTGAGGCACGTGAGCCATGAGCATTGTTGTTGCCTCCGGAACACTTTTCGGTGCTGCGCAACTTTGCACATATAGCTAAGGTTCTTTTAACCTTATCAAAGTTCTATTTTCCTCCCACTTAACTTTTCACAGAAAATTTCTTTCTCAAAGAAACTTGACGTTCTACGACAAACTTTTTTGCCTTTGGTGTTATGGAGGAATACTCAACGATTATTCAAAATAACATACAAAGATATGTTCATCCGATTTTGGTTGCAAACATCTTTCTTATGCATAGCATACCAATGTTTAAGAAAGGACAACTTGGGTTTTATCCCAAACCATAACTTTATATGGTGTCAATTCAACGGATTATGATGGAGCTCTTTTCAGTGGAAAAACAGTAGTCTCTAAAGCTTTTAATCTTTAAAATATAATGGCAGTTTTATGAATTACACCTTTGATCTTACCATGTCAAACAAGGTTTAATTACATATCTCAAACTCTCCATACTCTTATGGTGTTTCGAAAAATGAAAATCCACGGAACGATTCCTTAAATCTTAGGTATTATGCTAAACTTGTAACTCAAATACCTTCCTTTATGATCTTATCATAAACTATTTATATTCTTGTTACAATGATTTTGCACTTCATCTTGAAAGTCTTTGAACTTTTCAAATGTTTCATACTTCATCCTTATTAAGTAAATATTCATATATTCACTCAAATTTTTGGAGAAATCATATGAAGTTGAAATCCATCGCTCTTGACTACACATAATGGACTTCATACAACAATATGTACAAGTTCCAATAAGCTAGTCATTCGTTCCCTTTTGGCCTATGAACAAAGTTTTAATTATCTCCAGGAAAGTTTCATAAGCATCATTTGATCAAAAATCAAAAGACTCCAAAGTTCATCTAGATGGAGTTTCTTCATGTTTTCTTTCCAATATAATTTAAACTACGATGTCACTTCCGAAGTGTTCTTTTAATCAATTTGTCTTTCGACATTTTTAGCATTAGTTTTATGGATGTGATTTCTCCAACAAGATTTGTAAATCATCCATCTTTTATGGATTACAACAATTATTTGAACAACCCTTTTGTTCCCATAATACCTGATAAAAACAAATCTTGAAGGCAAGCTTTGATGTTTAACGAGCAGCACAATAACCCTTTATTTGTTCTCGATGAACATCATCACATATTCTTTTGATAGTTACTTAGGCCATTGTAGTTCATGAATTGTGTTGTTTCGTATGACAATTCACACCAACAAATTCAGTATCCAATACTTAAGAACCACATTATTTAACAAGCAAAGAATATATCCATAACACGTAAATCCTTTATATACCTAAACTGAACAATTCTAGTCTTTTCTTTTCTGCCATATATTTATGAGATTCCCTTTCAGTATTTTCTTTTCTGTTTGAAAGAATCTATCAACATCAATAGTGGAGCCATACACATGACACATAGTCCAAAGCGTGTATAGTTAAATACCAATGTCTATGGACTTGCACTTTGAAGTAGATTACCATCATCAAATGTTTGGTGTTCTTTCAAATTCCTTTCTTTAGTGATCTCTTGGTGTAGTAAACATTTTACCTATATCAGATATTCACCCTTATCATAGAATTATCCATGATCAAGCTACTTTTAGCTTATAACGGTGAATCGCGAGTATAATGTTTATCTCCAAAACCTCTTGGAGAATTAAGACGACCAGCGTCTCCAACCTTTTGCAAATTCTCATCAAATACGAGAACATGACTTTTGCCATATTATACTCTATCATGTTACAACCAAAACTTCGTTTCAGATATCACAATATCTTCCACACATCATGGTTTTTGAAACAACTCTTTCAACTCCTAGATTACCTTGATATTGAAACTATCTTTCGAATATCAAGAATCATGGAGACAAACATGATACTTATACACTAACACTGGAATTGTCACTCTTGTGTTAATACCAATTATTAAACTTCATGGAGTAACCGTAACTTACTGAAAGTTTGCAATAGAACTTTTAAACTTTTAGATTAACACTTCAAAACAATACGATACCAGTTCGTAAAGTAACTAACCAGAATTCTATAGTTCTATCATCTCAATTAAAACTAAGCGCAAGGTGGTAAACGGATGCCAATGACTAAAACAACTATGCAAATTCACTTTGATTTAATTTATGATAAATAGTGTTCAACTTTTAATCATATTGCCGTTGAACTCCCACTCAAAACAATATCCCTCACATTGTTTTAGTGATCACACGAACCAAATCCACCACATCAAAACCGATCATCACGAGAGTTGACGTAGCTTCAATGGCGAACAATCAACATGTTCATCATATCTACTATATGACTCATGCTTTACCTTTCGGTGATCCGTGTTCCGAGACCATGTCTGTACATGCTAGGCTCGTCAAGATCAAACCTTAGCTTCCACATGAGCAAATCTGGCTTTCTCACGTTGTATACACTCACAGAATCTAACACACCCGATCATCACGTGGTGCTTCGAAACAACGAGCTTTAGCAACGGTGCTTACTAAGGATGAACACTTTAAAACTTGAAATTTGTGTGCTTGAGGGATCATCTTATAATGCTACCGTCGCAAACTAAGCAATACAAGATGCATAAAGGCTTAACATCACATGCAATTCATAATATGCGTGGTGTTAGAAGTAGAGGGGGGATCTCGTAGGGCTTCGCCTTAAGCCGAAGCGAGTATGGTGGAGTATGAGAGAGGCCTTGGTGATCTAGGGTTTAGAGGCAGCAAGGGGTGAGCTTTGCCGATGGCTAGGGAAAGCTAGGGTTTGCCCCAAGTCGGCTAGAAGAGGAGACCTAGGCGGCGGCAACACTTGGAGGTGGTGGCGCCAAGGGCTAGGGTTTAGGTGTAAGGAAGAGGGGCAGACCTACCCCTCCTTATATAGGTGGGAGGGTGAGGCTTGGGAGGAGGGAGTCCTCCTCCAACTCCTCCTCCTTGGCCGGCGGGTGGAGGGAGGAGACTTCCTCCCCAAGTAGGTTTCCTACTCTGCCTCCACCAAGCAAACTTGCCGTTTGACTTTTTCAAATTGGCATTTGACTTTCAAACTAGGATTTGATTTCCCTCTTTATTTTGCCCAGCCAAGTGACCTAGTACATGATGCAACCATTCCACATTGTCATGGCACATCCATGTACCCTTCCCCTCCGGAGTGCCGGACCTTCCGGACCCTTCTAGAACATTCCTGGTGAAAACAATGGAATCATTCCCCAACTCCGAAACAGGACTTTCCTTATATGAATCTTATTCTCCGGACCATTCCGGATCTCCTCGTGATATCCCGGATCCCATCCGAGACTTAGAACAACATTCGGTCTCTTACTCATCATTCCATAACTACTCAACAACATCGAATCCTTAAGTGTGTCTCCCTACGGTTCGTGAATTATGCGGACATGACCGAGACACTTCTCCGATCAATAACCAATAGAGGAATCTGGAAATTCATATGGTTCCCACATATTTCTAAGATTACTTTGCGATCGAATGAACCACTTACATACGATACCAATTTCCCTTTGTCTCACGATAGTTTACTTATCCGAGGTTTTGATCGTCGGTATCTCTGCATACCTAGTTCAACCTCGTTACCGATAAGTACTCTTTTCTCGTTCCCGTGATATGTGATCCCTTGTGAGCAGTCACATACTTGCAAGCTAATTGGATGACATTCCACCGAGAGGGCCCAGATTATATCTATCCGTCATATTGATGGACAAATCCCACTCTTGATCCATGTGCCTCAACCCATACTTTCCGAACACTCAATGCCACCTTTATAGACACCCAGTTAGGGTGTGGTGTTTGATGTCATCAAAGCATCCTTCCGGTGATGGTGATTAACATGATCTCATGGTCGAAGGAATTAGGTTACTATGTATCAGAAAGCTTATAGCAAATGAACTGTATTAAATGACTTGATCTTTATGCTATGCTTAACTATAGGAGTATGTCCATCACATCATTCTCCTAATGATATGACCCTGTTGTTAATAACATCTCTATGTTCATGATCAGGAAACCATGATCATATATTAACCAACAAGCTAGTTTAACAAGAGGCTTTACTAGGGACTCTTTTATGTTTACAAATAACACAAGTATTAATGTTTCCTATTAATACAATTATAGCATGGTATGTAAACATTTATCATAAGTATGAAGATACGATAATAACCACTTTATTATTGCCTCTTGGGCATATCTCCAACATTTGAGGGGTAGTTGGAGGTGGTCTAGATCTATGTTTTGACCTAACCGATTCATCTCTTTGTGAGTGTGTAACACACCGGTTCTGAAAAGACCGAGGCTTCTATGTGACATGCCAATCCCTGGATCGGTTCATTGGCCCACAATAGAATAAGATGAATAACATAGCAAAATATCCGTGTATCATAAATAACGAAGATCTAGAGTACCATTATTACAATAAAAGCTTAGCTCAAGGCTAGCTCAAATTATTCAGGTAGCAACATAAATAAAGTAAATCCTCCATTCTTCAAATTGCCCACAAGTGAACAAGTGCCAAGTGGAGTACCGTGGCCTATATCGATTACTCAGAATCGGAATAACCTGCAACATGAAACTTAGCAGCCCCGAAGGGTCAATACATGGAATGTATGGCAAGTAGAGCTAGTAATGGAGAGAATAATACTAACATCTACATGCATATTTTGCAAGTGGAGCTATGTCTGGCTTGCATTTGCAAATACATTTGTCCTACTTTCATAAACAATTTTTGATTTTCTTTGGAAAGATCCCAATTAAGTTAACCCAACAATGTTAAAACAATTATGAAATTAGAATGAGCGAGAAACATGTCATGGAATCAATATCAAGCAACTCAGTTGTCCATAACCGGGGACATGGCTAATCGATTAGATTATACACCCTGCAGGGGTTAGTACACTTTACCCATGTGACTTGGCCAGCCCAGCTCGTACCATCACTCTCATTTTGGGTGATGATAGGGAGAAGTCCAAGAAGAGACTGTTCGGGAAGTAGCTCCCCAATCCCGACGCGCACCGGTCCAACCTACCAAAATTCTACATCTCTGGATACGCGGGTTCGAGTTACCACAACCTACTAAGTCCAACCAACTGCCCATTCCATTATTGGCACATGGTTGTACACGTAAGCTACACAATAAAGAAGCCAATCAATTTCTCTCGATACCTGGGTGTCTTTCCGCAATGAAACCACCAAAAATTATCAATACCATCACACCCAGGAGATTCATTGATTAAGTTGTTTTAGTTTTCACAAACCGATACTTTTAGAAACAATTCTCAATGATGTAACCCAGCCCTCGTTCAACGTAGCATGGCTAAGCACATCTACTAACGGTGGTTCATCTACAAGGAAAGCCCTACCACATAATAGGACATAGCATAGCGATAGTATCATCCTACACATGCATCTACAAAATACATGACAATGCATTGAAAATAGTAGGACGATATCATGAACAAGGTAGCATCTACTTGCCTTGATGTAGCGGTCGGAAGAACAATCCACACACGAGCAAGCGTTGCACTCGTCACAATCTACACGATACAATTGCTATCATAAACAAACAATCCACAAGCATATGCAACAAAGGTGATGCATGAATGCATGCAAGACAAGTGAATTGGTGCTACAGCTGCACCACATAATCCTATTCAATAATACTACTGATTGCATGCATGGAAAATAGTTTTAGCGCTAGGAAAACTATTACGCAAAAAGTAATGCTCAAAACTAGAGCCAGAACTTAAATAATTCACTACCGGTAGTATACTGTTTGTAAAATCTTGGGAAAAATCTACAGTATAGGAATAGCTAATTAGAAACAGTACCAATTGGAATTACTCAAAAAGGAATTATAAAACTCCCCGAGTAATTAAAACACTTCAGAAAGCCACTAGACAGTTTCTGCAGAAGTTTTCACTGTAAGCCTATCTTTTTAAATCACGATGGGATTCCCCTCGTTCCACTGAATCCAGGGACATATCATACGCGATTTTGGAGCTACGGATCTTTTTCTACGAATTATTTACTCCGAAAAGGCCACTAACTAGTTTGATTAAACTGTACTAAACCTTGCTGCAAAAGCCTGAACCAAAGGTACAGCAAGATTCTACACGACCCACTGAATCTACACATATTTTATTTGCAATTTTTGGCCAAGCAGTTTAATTTCTACGCAATTTACAAGTTTCTACCGAAATCTGCCAACTAAAACGACTAACGAAAATAACCAGTCAACTGTGTCTGTTGACTGGTCAACGCGTCTGCTGACTGGGCGTCTGACTAGTCAACGCCTGAGTCTGACCGGTCAACGGCTGATCTGAACCGCTGATCTGAAATCTAACGGTGGCTGCAGGCTTACCGGAGACAAACGGCGAAACGAACTCCGGACGGTGCGGCGATCGGTTCCGGACGGCGGTGTTTTGCCTGCGCGGAAAGAAACGGTTAGCGCACGGGTCAAGGTTGTCAACGCGACGGCGCGGCGGCGATGTGCGACACGCAGCACGAGGCGGCGGCGTAAGACGGCGCGCGGCGCGCGCGGGCAGCAGCGCAGCGGCGCAGCGCGAGCGCGCGGGGGCAGCTCGAAGGCGGCGAGGCGAGGCGCGCGGCGAGGCGGGAGCGGCTCGGCGCGGGCGGTCGCGCAGCAGCGCGCAGGCGGCGCTGCGGGTGGCGTTGGCGGCGGGGTCGCTGCGAGGGGGAGGCGAGGTGGCGCGGCGGTGGCGTGTACCTGGGCGGCGGCGAGAAAAGGCGACGGCGGCGGCACGCGAGGCCCAGGGGCGGCGGCGGTCGCGGAGCCCTGGCGGCGGCTGTCACGCGGCTCGAGGAGGCGGCGATCGCGGGTGGAAGGCGGCGCGCGGGGGAGGCGATCGAGGTGGGGGTGCGGTTCCCGAGGCAGCCGGCTGCCTCTTATGTGCCCCCCTCGTGGGGTCCTACGCGAATTTGGCGTGCAATTGGAAAAGGACTCGGAAATCGGCCCCAAAATCGGACCGTTTTTCTATCTTTTCATAAAACGGCGACAACTTTTCCGTACGAGCTCCGAATCGAGCGATTCTTGCTCCTACGGTTTTGTAAAATCGTGGGGAACAATCTAGGGTCAAGGGTTGAGCGAAACCACTAAGCTACAAGGGTGGCAACACTAGCTCTTCTAATGCCTCCCGCGGGAGCCTCGTAGAAGAAAAGAAAAAGGGTTTTGAAAATAGCGTTCCGCCGATTCTCTTCGATCGACGGTTTTGTATGGAAAGGCATGATGCAATGATATGAATGATATGCAGAACCAAATCTAAAATTTGGGATGTGACAAGACTAACCCCCTTAAGATGAATCTCGTCCTCGAGATTCGGCACGGCTAGCAAATAGGTGTGGGTAGTCCTCTCGGATGTCATCCTCACGCTCCCAAGTGGCTTCCTCTTCGGTGTGGTGGCTCCACTGTACCTTGCAAAACTTTATTGTCTTGGTACGGGTAGTCCTTTCTGCTGTCTCCAGAATCTTGACCTGTTTCTCCTCATAGGTCAAGTCATTCTCAAGCTGAACCTCCTCTAGCGGTACAGTGTCTCTCAATGGCGTATCCATCATCTCCGGATGGCACTTCTTCAGCTGGGATACATGGAACACATTGTGAATAGCGGACAGAGCCTCTGGCAACTCCAACTGATAAGCAACTTCTCCTTTGCGTGCTAAGACCCGATACAGTCCAATAAACCGAGGTGCCAGCTTACCCTTAATTCCAAATCTCTTGATTCCACGAAGTGGCGACACTCTGAGGTATGCTCTATCACCTATCTCATACACCACTTCCTTGCGCTTGGCGTCAGCGTAGCTCTTCTGCCTTGATTTGTGCTACCTTCAGTCTGTCCCTAATCAAGGCGACCTTCTCCTCAGCGTCCTTGATCAAATCAGGCCCAAACAACTGACGTTCTCCTACTCCATCCCATAGCAATGGTGTACGACACCGTTTCCCATACAGTACATCGAACGGTGACGTCTTGATGCTGGTTTGATAGCTGTTGTTGTAGGAAAACTCCGCATACGGCAAATTCTCATCCCAACTAGAACCATGAGCCAAAGCGCAAGCTCTCAGCATGTCTTCCAAAATCTGATTCACCCTCTCGGTCTGTCCATTGGTCTGCGGGTGAAACGCTGTGCTAAACTCCAATCTAGTACCAAGTGACTCGTGTAGCTGGCGCCAGAAGTGTGAGGTAAATTGGGTGCCTCTATCAGATACGATACTCTTAGGAACTCCATGTAGGCACACAATCCTGTCCATGTAAATCTTGGCCAACTTTGCACTCGTATAAGTTGTCTTTACCGGTATAAAGTGGGCTACCTTGGTCAAATGGTCGACCACCACCCAGATAGAGTCATATCCTGACCTGGTCCTGGGCAATCCTGTGATAAAATCCATTCCCACTCTATCCCACTTCCAATCCGGCACGGGCAATGGCTGTAGTGATCCTGCTGGCTTCTGGTGTTCCGCCTTTACTCGGCTACATACATCACATAGGGCAATATGCTTGGCGATATCTCCCTTCATGTTGTTCCACCAAAATCTGCTCTTCAAATCCATATACATCTTTGTGTTGCCTGGATGTATGGAGTATGGCGAGTTATGAGCCTCCTGCAGAATCAACTCCCTTATCTCCGGGTCGCTGGGCACACACAAACGATCTCCATACCACAAGGTACCATGCCCATCCTCGCGAATATCCTTTTCCCGATTCTCTTTCATCTTTTCCTTTATCTCCTCTATTTCTTTGTCTCCCACTTGAGCCTTCCTAATTCTGTCCTGTAGCGTTGGTTGGACTTCCATTGTTGCCAAGTATCCTTCAGACACTACCTCCAGTCTAAGGTCCCTGAATTGCTCGCACAAATCCTCGGGCAATTCCCCAACTGTCAATCCATTGGCATAAACCTTTCGGCTCAGAGCATCTGCTACTACATTGGCCTTTCCTGGGTGGTATTGCAGATTCATATCATAATCCTTGATAAGTTCCAACCATCTCCTTTGCCTCATGTTCAGTTCCTTCTGTGTAAATATGTACTTCAGGCTCTTGTGGTCGGTGTACACATCACAGTGTTTTCCCATTAAGTAATGCCTCCATACCTTGAGCGCATGAACCACTAACGCTAACTCCAAGTCGTGTGTGGGGTAATTCCGCTCATGGTGCTTGAGTTGTCGCGAGGCATAAGACACCACTCTCCCATCTTGCATCAACACACTCCCAAGTCCCTGTCGAGAAGCGTCGCAGTACACTTGGAAATCCTTCTGAAGATCTGGTAAACACAGAACAGGCGCGGTCACTAGTCGACGCTTCAGTTCCTGAAAGCTGGCTTCACATACGTCTGACCATTCAAACTTCCTCTCCTTCTTCAGAAGTTCAGTCATCGGCTTAGCAATCTTGGAAAAGTTTTCAATGAACCTCCTGTAGTATCCAGCAAGTCCCAAAAAGCTTCGAATCTCTCCTGCATTCTTGGGTGCTTCCCACTCTGTTACTGCAGTCACTTTGCTTGGATCAACAGCGACTCCTTCTCCTGACACTACGTGTCCAAGGAACCCAACAGTGTTAAGCCAGAATTCACACTTGCTGAATTTGGCATACAGCTTGTGTTCCCTCAGCTTCTCAATAATCAGTCGCAGATGTTTCTCATGCTCAGCATCATCCTTGGAATATATCAGTATGTCATCAATAAACACCACCACGAACTTGTCCAAGTACTCCATAAATACCTTGTTCATCATAGTCATAAAGTATGCCGGGGCATTCGTTAGTCCAAAAGACATAACCGTATACTCATATAAACCGTACCTAGTGGTGAAGGCGGTTTTTGGTACGTCCTCCTCCCGGATCTTCAATTGGAAGTAGCCTGATCGTAGATCAATCTTGCTGAACACCTTCGCTCCTTCCAGTTGATCAAACAAATCATTTATGTTCGGTAGAGGGTATTTGTTCTTGATGGTTACTTCATTCAGCGAGCGATAGTCCACCACTAATCTCTTGCTGCCGTCTTTCTTCTCCACAAACAGAACAGGTGCTCCCCATGACGACGAACTAGGCTGAATGAATCCATTTTCCAGCTGCTCCTTCAACTGCTTCTTCAATTCCTTCAGCTCATCCACATTCATCTTATATGGTTTCTTTGCTATAGGTCCTGTTCCCGGCATCAGGTCGATAAGAAACTCTACTTCCCTGTCAGGTGGCATCCCTGGCAGTTCTTCCGGAAACACGTCGGGGTAATCCCTAATCACTGGCACAGTATACATGCTAACCCCCTTAAGAGAATTCAACTTACACCTTCCTGGTCGTACTGCCAACTTGAATCTAATCCTCTTACCATCCGGGGTTTTGAGTGAAACAGCTCGCTGTGCACAATCTATGTGTACCCCATGCATAGACATCCAATCCATACCCAGAATGACATCTAATCCTTGTGATTCCAACACTACCAAATGTGCAATGAAGTTGTGTGTTCCAATCCTCACAGTTAAATCGCGGCATCCCGCGCTAGCTATCATATCTCCTCCAGGTGAACTCACTCTAATAGACCTTTTCATAGACTCAGTAGGTAACTTATACTTATCCACAAATGCCCTTGATATGAATGAATGCGATGCACCAGTATCGAAAAGTATAAGTGCAGGGTAAGTGTTGATTGGGAACTTACCAATCACAAGCTCAGGCTCATCTGGAATCTCCTCCACATTCATGTGGTTCACTGTGGCCTTCTCGCTGTTAGTTGGCTTCAGTCCTTTCCTCTCCGGACAGTTGTCAGCATAGTGTCCCTTCTGTTTACACTTGAAGCACGTCACCTCACTCAGATCCTTCTTCACAAAGCTGTGATCGCGGTTGCGGTCATGTCCACCGCGTCCTCCAGAGTGGTGAGAATGTCCTCCCTTGTGGTTGTGGTGGCTGCTCCTATGGTTGTCATGACGATGCCCATCGCCTCCATGGTGGTGGCGGTCATGGCTCCCATGGTCACTCCCTCCATGCTTGGAGTATCCATCATATGAAGTGCGAGACTTGTGGTGTGAACCAGAGTGGTGATTGTTGCTCTTTCTCTTGCGGTTTTCCACCTGTTTGTGCTTCCCTTCCAAGATCCTGGCCTTGTCCATGAGCTCCTGGAAAGTGGGGCAGTAAACCACAAGTAGCTGTACTGAAAGCTCATCACTGAGGCCATCCAGGAATCTCTCCCTCCTTTTTGCATCAGTGTCAACATCCTCAGGTGCATAACGGGACAGGTTGTTGAACTCCTCAATGTACTCGGCCACGGTGCGGTTGGTTTGGCGCAAGTTGCGAAACTCCTTCCTCTTCAGGCTCAGAACTCCTGAAGACACGTGGTTGGTCCTGAAACCTTCCTCAAATATTGCCCAAGTCACAGTATCCAGCGGGTGGGTGATCTGAAATGTGTCCCACCAAAAAGCGGCTGGTCCCTCCAGTAGGTGAGTGACAAACCTCACCTTCTCAGCATCAGTGCATCCGACAGTTACCAGATCCTTGTTGACTGAACGCAACCAGTCGAGAGCAACCATTGGTTCCGTTGCAGTAGAGAACTTAGCTGGCCTTAGCCTCAGAAATCTGGTGAGAGCATCTCCCTGAGGCTGATTGTTTCCATTGTTGTTGTTCTGATTTGCCATGAACTGAGTCAACACTTGGGTCAGCTGTGCCTGAGCTTCCATGAGCTGCTCCAACTCAGTGGGTTGACGGCGGGGAGACATCTGCGGTTCAACACAGGTAAGTTTAGAAAGAATCAACTACGACAATTGGATTCTACCCATGCATATGATCAAACAACAACAAACAATAGCATACAATCACAAGCAAGCAACAAATCAACAAACAAGCGATCCAGCAACATCCCAGGGGTTATCCTAGCAGTATATACCTACTGAAATAGTTTTACAAGAGTTGGCAATGGTTAACTAAACAGTTGATCAACTAAACAACAAAAATAGCAATCTGCCAGAACAGTCCAGCAGCATTCATGAATTTTTTCCGCCTGACTTAAACTCGTCAGAAAATTTAGCTGATTTTTGCACATATAGTACAGAGAGTTTCGCATCAGCCCAATTTTTTTCAGATTTTTTCGAGTTACCAGAAAAATATGAAAAATCGCGCAGTACTGCTGTATCAGCAGAAAACTACAGCGAAAATAACACAGATAGTAACCAAACTTGCCATAACTCTTTCATAAAATCCGCACAAATAATTCCTGGGATATTGGAGTACACAAATAAGCAACTAAACACTCTTAAACTAACACGAACTAAGTTTCACATCGATCGAGACTAATCCTAACGAATTTGCCTAACGTGGACTAATTGGTGGACTTCTATCTACTTCTTGAAGAGGTTACAGTAGATCCTTGCTGTCATGCGTTGACGCTTCGGCTCGCGGTACAACCATGGCGGCGGAGTATACACTTCTCCTGAATCATCACTTGAGATCTCAAACTCCACCTCTTCTGGATCCTCCTCTTCTTCTTCACTCTCAGCTGCAACTGCTACAGCTTCATCTCCTCCACCATCATCGTCTCCATCATCATCATCCTCGTCCTCATCATCATCATCGTTCCCACTGTCATCATCATCCCCATTGTTGCCATCATCTCCATTGTCATCATCAGAGGGTGGATTTAGCTGTGCTTGGAGAGCGGCAATCTGGGCTGTCATAGCTTCAATAGTTTGGTCCCTTTCCTGGACGGTCCCTTGCAACTGTTGTATGTTCTGGGTGTTCTCCTACACAGTGCCATGAAGATGAGCTATGGTTGCATCTCTGGCTATCAGGGCATTCTCCAGAACTCCCACAGTTTCATGCAGGGTGTCAATCTCCTGTCCTTGGACCACCATACCATTGCTAGCAAAGTCTGCAATCTCCTTTATCATCATCACTTTCTCAGCTAGAGCTCCATTCTCCCTTTCCATGTCCTCTATGTGTCTCCGACGGGACGGCATGTTGTTCCTGTCGCCCGGGGTAATCACAATGTGCCCATCTTCATCACGCCTCCCATAGTCATGGTAGGATGAATCTGCTGGCAGTAGGTGTCGGACATATTGGCACCGGCGAGACAGGGCTTCATGTATGGCCAAGTTGATTCCAAGTCCCCAATTGCAGTATGTCTTGGTGTAGATCAGATGCACAAGGTTTGGCAAGGCGGCATCTCTGAATATGAAGGTAGTGATCTCCCATGCATCCTCTCCATATCCATAGGTGTACAACCTTCTTCCCTTGAACATGGGCAGTGGCAATCCCAATGACTGCGAGAGCTATGCTAACTGCCTTGCAAAGGGCCTTGGCGACTCCATGGTGGCATACTCAGTCCTGACTTCTCCCATCTATCAGGTAAAAGAGGAAAGTGTGAGGATAGCATATGGTAAGAATTTACGAGGGTGAAAGGCATAAGAGGAAAGACAGAGTTAATATAGGCTTTAATAAATCTATGGCTTCCTAATCCAATCCTAGGTCACGATCCTACAGTCGACACACGGGCTCTGATACCATCCTGTAACACCGCGGTTCTGAAAAGACCGAGGCTTCTATGTGACATGCCAATCCCTGGATCGGTTCATTGGCCCACAATAGAATAAGATGAATAACATAGCAAAATATCCGTGTATCATAAATAACGAAGATCCAGAGTACCATTATTACAATAAAAGCTTAGCTCAAGGCTGGCTCAAATTATTCAGGTAGCAACATAAATAAAGTAAATCCTCCATTCTTCAAATTGCCCACAAGTGAACAAGTGCCGAGTGGAGTACCGTGGCCTATATTGATTACTCAGAATCGGAATAACCTGCAACATGAAACGTAGCAGCCCCGAAGGGTCAATACATGGAATGTATGGCAAGTAGAGCTAGTAATGGAGACAATAATACTAACATCTACATGCATATTTGGCAAGTGGAGCTGTGTCTGGCTTGCATTTGCAAATACATTTGTCCAACTTTCATAAACAGTTTTTGATTTTCTTTGGAAAGATCCCAATTAATTTAACCCAACAATGTTAAAACAATTATGAAATTAGAATGAGCGAGAAACATGTCATGGAATCAATATCAAGCAACTCAGTTGTCCATAACCGGGGACACGGCTAATCGATTAGATTATACACCCTGCAGGGGTTAGTACACTTTACCCATGTGACTTGGCCAGCCCAGCTCGCACCATCACTCTCATTTTGGGTGATGATAGGGAGTAGTCCAAGAAGAGACTGTTCGGGAAGTAGCTCCCCAATCCCGACGCGCACCGGTCCAACCTACCAAAATTCTACATCTCTGGATACGCGGGTTCGAGTTACCACAACCTACTAAGTCCAACCAACCGCCCATTCCATTATTGGCACATGGTTGTACACGTAAGCTACACAATAAAGAAGCCAATCAATTTCTCTCGATACCTGGGTGCCTTTCCGCAATGAAACCACCAAAAATTATCAATACCATCACACCCAGGAGATTCATTGATTAAGTTGTTTTAGTTTTCACAAACCGATACTTTTAGAAACAAGTCTCAATGATGTAACCCAACCCTCGTTCAACGTAGCATGGCTAAGCACATCTACTAACGGTGGTTTATCTACAAGGAAAGCCCTACCACATAATAGGACATAGCATAGCGATAGTATCATCCTACACATGCATCTACAAAATACACGACAATGCATTGAAAATAGTAGGACGATATCATGAACAAGGTAGCATCTACTTGCCTTGATGTAGAGGTCGGAAGAACAATCCACACACGAGCAAGCGTTGCACTCGTCACAATCTACACGATACAATTGCTATCATAAACAAACAATCCACAAGCATATGCAACAAAGGTGATGCATGAATGCATGCAAGACAAGTGAATTGGTGCTACAGCTGCACCACATAATCCTATTCAATAATACTACTGATTGCATGCATGCAAAATAGTTTTAGCGCTAGGAAAACTATTACGCAAAAAGTAATGCTCAAAACTAGAGCCAGAACTTAAATAATTCACTACCGGTAGTATACTGTTTGTAAAATCTTGGGAAAAATCTACAGTATAGGCATAGCTAATTAGAAACAGTACCAATTGGAATTACTCAAAAAGGAATTATAAAACTCCCCAAGTAATTAAAACACTGCAGAAAGCCACTAGACAGTTTCTGCAGAAGTTTTCACTGTAAGCCTATCTTTTTAAATCGCGATGGCATTCCCCTTGTTCCACTGAATCCAGGGACATATCATACGTGATTTTTGGAGCTACGGATCTTTTTCTACGAATTAATTACTCCGAAAAGGCCACTAACTAGTTTGATTAAACTGTACTAAACCTTGCTGCAAAAGCCTGAACCAAAGGTACAGCGAGATTCTACACGACTCACTGAATCTACACATATTTTATTTGCAATTTTTGGCCAAGCGGTTTAATTTCTACGCAATTTACAAGTTTCTACCAAAATCTGCCAACTAAAACGACTAACGAAAATAACCAGTCAACTGTGTCTGCTGACTGGTCAACGCGTCTGCTGACTGGGCGTCTGACTAGTCAACGCCTGAGTCTGACCGGTCAACGGCTGATCTGAACCGCTGATCTGAAATCTAACGGTGGCTGCAGGCTTACCGGAGACAAACGGCGAAACGAACTCCGGACGGTGCGGCGATCGGTTCCGGACGGCGGTGTTTTGCCTGCGCGGAAAGAAACGGTCAGCGCACGGGTCAAGGTTGTCAACGCGACGGCGCGGCGGCGACGTGCGGCACGCAGCACGAGGCGGCGGCGTAAGACGGCGCGCGGCGCGCGGCTGCAGCAGCAGCGAGCGGCGCGCGCGGGCAGCAGCGCACGCAGTAGCAGCAGCAGCGCAGCGCGAGCGCGCGAGGGCGGCACTGAGGCGGCGCTGGCGGGGCAGGGCACCGAGGCGAGGCGCGCGGCGAGGCGGGAGCGGCTCGGCGCAGGCGGCGCTGCGGGTGGCGTTGGCGGCGGGGTCGCTGCGAGGGGGAGGCGAGGTGGCGCGGCGGTGGCGTGTACCTGGGAGGCGGCGGGAAAAGGCGACGGCGGCGGCGGTCGCGGAGCCCTGGCGGCGGCGGGCACGCGGCTCGAGGAGGCGGCGATCGCGGGTGGAAGGCGGCGCGCGGGGGAGGCGATCGAGGTGGGGGTGCGTTTCCCGAGGCAGCCGGCTGCCTCTTATGTGGGCCCCCCCTCGTGGGGTCCTACGCGAATTTGGCGCGCAATTGGAAAAGGACTCGGAAATCGGCCCAAAAATCGGACCGTTTTTCTATCTTTTCATAAAACGGCGACAACTTTTCCGTACGAGCTCCGAATCGAGCGATTCTTGCTCCTACAGTTTTGTAAAATCGTGGGGAACAATCTAGGGTCAAGGGTTGAGCGAAACCACTAAGCTACTAGGGTGACAACACTAGCTCTTCTAATGCCTCCCGCAGGAGCCTCGTAGAAGAAAAGAAAAAGGGTTTTGAAAATAGCGTTCCGCCGATTCTTTTCGATCGACGGTTTTGTATAGAAAGGCATGATGCAATGATATGCAGAACCAAATATAAAATTTGGGATGTGACAGAGTGTATCTTTGAGGATCTAGATTTTGGGGGATTTTGTGTCTCTCTTTGATTCCTCCTCTCTTGTTCCCCCAATAGCTTTAGTAGCTTTGTTGGAACTTGAGAGTGAGGGATTGGAGCATCTTTGTGGTGTTCTTGCCATTTGGATTTGGTGCATCGGGTTGAGTTCTCCTGGGAGGATTTTGTTTGAGTTACTCATTGGAGCTTGTCCCTCTTGGGTTCTTGGAACCCTAGACGGTTTTGTGGCCTTGGTGGCATTGTGGACTTTTGTGGCATTTGTTGGGAGCCTCCAATTAAGTTATGGAGAAGTTCCCCAACCTTGTGAGAGGTTCCGGTTGCCACCGACAAGTGCACCGATAGTGGAAGCGTGGATCGATCCCATTGTGGTGAGATTCACCGGAGAATAAGGGAGGCCTTTTGTGGCGTTGGTGGTTTGATACCACCCCCTCTCCAAACGAGACGTACTCCATGTTGGGAGGAACTCGGTAAAATATCGTTGTCCCCGCGTGCCTCGGTTATCTCTATACCCGAGCTCTTTACTTATGCACTTTACATTGTGATAGCCTTAGCGCTTGAAGTAATATATATCTTGCTATCACTTTGTTGCTTGTATTGCTTAGCATAAGTTGTTGGTGCACATAGGTGAACCTTAGTTGTTCTAGGTTGTGCTTAATAAAGTAAAAACTAGTTTTATTCTGCCTTTGTTGAGCCACTCTAGGAAAAGTTTTAATCGCCTATTGACCCCCCTCTAGGCGACATCCGTATCCTTTCAATTGGTATCAGAGCCCGGTTTCTCAATTGTTATCCTCTTGTGTTTTACTTAGTGTAGGTACTAGTGATGATCCCATTTGTGTGCATTTTTCATTTAAAAGGAAAATCCTACATAATGCACTATCCATGGGGGAGCTCTCCTATATTATTTAGAACACTCATATTTATGCTTCTTTGTTTGATCCATATCTGGTTTTATGTGCTTGGAACCTCAATCTTTTCGTTTTGGTATTTTGTCCCATCATGAGAAGTTTGGGGAGTTTGGTTTCTTATTGGAACCTTGCTCTTTTTGGGAGTTGGTTTTGTCTCATTCCTTGTTTCATGATTTGACCATTCTAGAATGAGATAAATCCTTGAGCATTTTTATTCCTATCTATCTTTTGCGCTTTTGGCTTTAGCCTAGTTCATTTGTTGAACTTGTTATCTTTCATGTGTTGAATTGGTTCTTTGATACAATTTGGACATCATTTGTCATGTCACACTCTTGTGTGTGTAATCTCGATTTACTTGGTGTTTTTGTTCAAATTGTATCTCCTTCTTTGGTTCTTGAAAGCCTTATGCATGCATATTTACTATATGTTTGTATTATGTCATGCTTGCTTTCTTTGATCCAATATATAGGGGAAACTCCACCAAATCCCATCGGCTAAGTTGTGCATGAAATTCAATTTCATATCAATATGCACATATTTATGTGGAATCTCTCCTAAGTATTGTAGTTGCACTAAATACTTTGGACCCAATATGTTTGGGGACCATTTTGTACTTAATTGTGTTTTAGGTGCATTGGAGATATATTGGATGCTTTTCTCTCAATTTTGAAGAAGTGGTGCATACATGAAAATTTGAGACAAGATATAGGATGATCAATGAGTTCATATCCTCTACATCCTACCAATTATATCTCGGTAACAAGTATCTCTTTATCATGCTCATATATCTTGATTCCAACCGTTTATCGGTTGCCTTCTAGCATGAATTAATGTATTTGTAATTATTGTAGTGCTAGACATGGTTTTAAGAGAACTCTCTATTGTAAATATGTTTAAGTTGAGATGAGTACATATAATTGGGACTATACAAAATCATGCATATGATCCATCAATCCCAAATATGTCAATCTAGCAATTCATTGTCTATCTTTTCCTCAACTTCTCTCATGTGCAATAGTGAGACTATGCTAGTTGATTTTTCCTTATTAGAGTGATACTTGTTGCCTTTCTCCATATATTCCAACTTTCTCCTTTTCCCTTGGTGATAGTTGTAATATATGTAGTGTGTTGGTGGTTGAAGCTCATTAATGTAAAATAAGATATATTTGAGCCTTTGGCCGTGCTTTGAAGCAAAAATCTTATTGGTATTTGTTATGACTTCATTTTTTTGCTTTCATGTGCTTTCTTGTATATTTTCTTTATGTGTGCATATGTCTTTGTTGGCATATGTCTTTGTGATGTTTTCCACTTAGAGACATATACACATATGAGAAGATAATTTTAGTTGAATTTTATTCCTTGGGTACCACCTTTTATTCCTCTTGATTTATTTTTTGGTGGCTTCCAAATTTATTTGTCTATGATTGCTTGTTCCTCCTATTTGAATCTTTGGGCACTCATATTTGTTCTCTCATGCATTGTATTGTTAAATGAAGTTGGATGAGTGAGGATTCCATGATTATGCACCTCGTTCCCAAATGCAATTATCATAATTGGTGCATTATCTTTGGGGAGCTCATCTAATTCATTTAATAATGCTCATTTGTATTCTTTCACATTTGTTGTGTTTTAAATGCTTATGGGGGAGCGAGGATTCCATATTTGTGCAATATGTATTCTAATGCATTTATGTTGAATAGTGCACAAATCTTGGGGAGCTTCTCTATTTGTTATTTAAAGCACTCTTTTGCTCATATCATAACATCTTGTTGTTTCTATTTGGACTCATTTGTTGTTTTCAATTGATTTGTCGGATCTTGTGATTGCTTGTGTCATTTGTGATGCGTCGTTTATTTATTCCTTTGGCAACCTTCGGATCCTCGATATAGTTCTACTCCCTCCCAAGCATTTGCCTTTCATGCTCTTGCATTTTTGTTATTGCTTAGCATGTGGTATATAGAGGAAACTCCACCAATAATAATGATTGGCAATATATGCAATGAAATTCGAGTTCATCACACATGCATAGATTGTGGGGGAGTTTGCTCTATATATGGTGGTGGTACCAATATCACATACTTTTGTAGTATTTGATATTGGTATTACCATTTTTTTCATTAATATTCCTTATATAAACCCTCTTAAAGGGATTGTCATAAATTACCAAAATGGGGGAGATTGAAAGAACATGTGAGGCCCCCAAGTGTGGTTTTGGTAATTAATGAGAATCTTTATGGACTAATGTGTGTATTAAGTTATATTTGTAGGATTTGTCCACTGGGATCGCTTGGAGCATGTGTTGGCTTCAAGGTCGATGAAATGTAAAGAAGATATGTTGTGCATGCTCAATATGCGAGGTCGATGATGAGGAATTAAGAAAGGAGTTCCATCTTGAGAAGGGCAAGATCGTCTACATCGAGCTCAAGTGGAATGCTCAAGGAAAAGGTATAATCTTGATAGGTTTTCCCTTTTCCCGGTCTCACATTGTGTGTGTGAGACCGAGTTTAGGATAGATAACCGTACTATCAAGAGGGGCTCTCGTATGAGTAATTCGGTCACATCGTTCGGAGAGAGCTCAAACCTTTGCATACTTGCATCATCGTATTTGGTTGTTATTTGGTCTTATCCATTTGAGGATATAGAGCTTGTGGTAATCTCCATAACAAGCTCTTGTTCATCAAAATCGGATCTCCCATATGTATCTTGTTGCGATTTTGATTTATGTGGCTTTTCGGTTTCTTACCAAGTGAGGTATCTCACATTATATTATTGGGAAGCCCTTGTCGTCCTCTATCCAACGCAATTGGAATCGGGTCAATCGGAGCTTCCAGTCAATAGTTATGACCGTTTGAATATTCGCCGATTTTATTCTAAAAAGAAAAAGGAAAGTCTGTTTTCTGGGCCGAGCGGTAGTACTGCCCGGGCGGGCTGGTACTACCGGCCGCCCCTGGGAGTCCCTTAATTTCCTACTGCTTCGCTAGGTAGTCAAATCCGGTACTACCGGCCGGCCCGGTAGTACCGCCCGGGTGGGCCGGTAGTACCGACCGGCCCAGTTTCTTTTCCCAGATTATTTCCCCAGATTTCCCGTGCGCGCCCGCTCGATTTACTTCTGCTGCTCGCTCTCTGCCGCGCGCGCCTGTCCCGCGTTGACCTCGCATCACACGCGCACTGGCCCCGTGCTGTTGCTGCTGCCTCGCGTCCTGCGTACGGGCCCAGCTGCTCCCGCTGCCCGCATCTGGCCGCGCGCGCTGCTCGGTTGACCAGCTGCATGCGATGCTACTGCTGCTGCTGCGCGCAAGCTTGCTTGGCCCCACCCGCATGCGCGCGCTCGCTGCGTAGCTGCTGATGCGCATGCTCTGCTGCATCACGCGGACCCAGCCGCGCTGCCGTGCGCGCGCCCAGCGCTGACCCCCGCCTTTCCTCGCTCGCTTGCTGCCACTCTACCCTGATTTGGTTGGTACGATTTGTCTTATTTTTCTCGCTGGGTCTGGGGCTGGTACGGGCTGAGCGGTACTACCGGTAAATCCGGTACTACCGTTTCGTCCAAAAAAAATAGCCCCAATAGGCAGATTTTTGGCCCCTCTTTAAATAGCTTTGTCCCTTTGTCTTTTAGGGTTGCTTCTTTCTCCTCCTTTTGTCTAAACTTTGCCCTCATTTGGCTTACTCCTTGAGCTTGATTTATACTCACCCCTCCATTGATTCTTGCATATATTTGAGGGGTAGTTGGAGGTGATCTAGATGTATGTTTTGACCTAACCGATTCATCTCTTTGTGAGTGTATCTTTGGGGATCTAGATTTTGGGGGATTTTGTGTCTCTCTTTGATTCCTCCTCTCTTGTTCCCGCAATAGATTTAGTAGCTTTGTTGGAACTTGAGAGTGAGGGATTCGAGCATCTTTGTGGTGTTCTTTCCATTTGCATTTGGTGCATCAGTTTGAGTTCTCCTCGGAGGATTTTGTTTGAGTTACTCATTGGAGCTTGCCTCTTGGGTTCTTGGAACCCTAGACGGTTTTGTGGCCTTGGTGGCATTGTGGCCTTTTGTAGCATTTGTTGGAAGCCTCTAATTAAGTTGTGGAGAAGTGCCCCAACCTTGTGAGAGGTTCCGGTTGCCACCGA
Source organism: Avena atlantica (assembly GCA_910589765.1). Lineage (NCBI taxonomy): Eukaryota > Viridiplantae > Streptophyta > Magnoliopsida > Poales > Poaceae > Avena > Avena atlantica. The sequence continues at coordinate 426,595,430 of OU342737.1, forward strand.
CAAGTGCACCGATAGTGGAAGCGTGGATCGATCCCATTGGGGTGAGATTCACCAGAGAATAAGGGAGGCCTTCTGTGGCGTTGGTGGTTTGATACCAACCCCTCTCCAAACGAGACGTACTCCATGTTGGGAGGAACTCGGTAAAATATCGTTGTCCCCGTGTGCCTCGGTTATCTCTATACCCGAGCTCTTTACTTATGCACTTTACATTGTGATAGCCTTCGCGCTTGAAGTAATATATATCTTGCTATCACTTTGTTGCTTGTATTGCTTAGCATAAGTTGTTGGTGCACATAGGTGAACCTTAGTTGTTCTAGGTTGTTCTTAACAAAGTAAACACTAGTTTTATTCCGCCTTTGTTGAGCCACTCTAGAAAAAGTTTTAATCGCCTATTCACCCCCCTCTAGGCGACATCCGTATCCTTTCAGGTGTGATCTGGTACATGCTCCTTGAGCTGAGAAACATGAAATACTGGGTGCACCTAACTTTGATCAGGTAGTTTGAATTTTATTTGTTGCAGCACCAATTTTCTCCAGAATCTGGAATGGACCAAAGAATTTCATGGATAATTTGGGGAAAGGCCTGCTCACCACAGAGTTCTGACCATATGGTTCAAGTTTGAGGAACACTATCTCTCCCACAGTGAAGTCTCTGTGTCCTCTTCCTGTCAGCATCTAATTTCATTTTATCTTGAGACTTGAGTAGATGTTGCTTGAGGAAGGCAAAGTGTGCTTCTCTTTCTTTCAACCAACCTTGTAGATCAGGGTTCTTGGACTGAATTGCTTGACAGAACTGACCCATATAAGGTTCCTTGCCATAGACTGCTTTGAATGGAGAGCATCCAAGGGAACAGTAATGAGAATTATTGTACCAAAATTCTGCTAGAGGTAGCCAATTTTCCCACTACTTAGGATTATCTTGATAGAGCATCAAGATACATTTCCAAGCATTGATTTATCCTTTCTGTCTGCCCATCAGTTTGAGGATGGTAAGCTATGGACATGTGTAATTCTGTGCTGAATAATTTGAATAATTCTTTTCAAAAATTGCTGGTGAACACTTTATCTCTATCTGAAGTAATTGTTTGAGGCATGCTATGAACCTTCACCGCATTGTTGATGTAAACTTGAGCCACAATTGCAGCTGTATATGGGTGTTTAAGTGGGTTGAAATGAATATACTTTGTGTATCTATCTACTATTAGCAAAATCACTGAGTATCCATAATCCTTCTATGAAATCCATAGATACATCTTCCCAAAGATGTTAGTGTTTTTGAATACAAACTACGTACATCCCTAATCGCTAATCGCTCGCTCCCCTCATGTCGCCTCCTCCTGGCGACCGAGGGGGCCTATCCCTAGCGCCGCCGCCACCTCCCCCCTCCTTGCCCCTCCCTCCTCATCGCCCCCGGAGGCCCGTCGGCCTAAGAGCATGACGCCAGTGATGGGGGCAGCGGGGATCCGGCCTCCCGGCCCCTGCGTGGTGGAAGGGAGGGATTCCCCTGCGTTGGACATGGCCTGCGTAAGGTGCTGGTGCCGTGGCCACTCTTGGCGATGTGGAGGGGCGAGGGTTGGGGTGGAGCAGCGATGCGGCGACATGCTCAGTTGGTGGCGCGGCGGACTAGCGGACCATCTGATCTGATCTGGGACGGTGGGCTGTGGGTCGGTGCCCGTTCATCTAGTCTCCACCTGCGGTGTTGTCTCTTCATCGAGCTAGCGGTCATGGCGGCCTGGGTCACCATGGATCTGCCATTCTATTTCGGTGGGTATTGGTGACCAGTGGATCGATGGTGTGGGTCCTTCTAGTCTGGCTTTGAATAAAGGGGGTTGGTCCTAGGATCCCTCTTGTGCTAGGACGAAGATCTACCTGCTCCATGACTTCATCGTTCTGTTGTGTTTCGGAAGATTCCGTTGGTGAACTCCAATGGACGACATGCCGGAGTTCGCCAGGTTGGCTAGATCTCGGTCGCGCACAACCATGTTTTATCTGACCGTTTGGTTTCAGAGGGAGTGCTATGAAGCTTTACAGACTGTTTCCATCAAGGACATGCCATTAGTCCCATGGTGAAGTCAGTCATGGAGAATGACATGAAAGCCAAGGTCTCAAGAATGGTAATGATGGTGTAAATCCTATTTGCGATGATGTTTTGGCTTGGTGTTCTAGGTCTTGGAGCAGTGACATTGGAAAGTGGGGGCGACAGTACATGTTATTTCCATATTTCAATCTTGTAACACCCTCGGATCGGCCCTATGCAAGTTTTAGCGATTTCCGCCAAACCCGCATAGAAACGATTCAAAGGTGCCCACCAGGCAATTTTGTGCGGGTGGAAAACGAAGTAATATCATTACACAATAGTCCACAATAAAACCCATAGAACAGATATATACAACAATCATGAGTCAAGAATACATATATACGATACAAAGATCCAAATCACCTTGAAAACGATACACATCCGAGTACGGATAAGATGCAAATTGAGCTAAGAGCCCTGAAGCATAACCAATGGCATCCATAACCCTACCCAGCCAAGCCGGAAGGGTAACCCTGCTAACGACGTCGATCTCAAAACCTGTCAAACACAAAGGGGTGCCGGCAAAGGGAAAAGGAAAAAGATGAGTGGTCAGTACCGAGGACAGTACATGACGAGTCTTAGAATTCGGTGGTCCTCGCCTACATAGGTATGGTGGACTGAAGCGGCAACGCAACATATACTAAACAACCTATAGAGACTCGATACAACTGGTGGCTATCAGAGAGATATAAGAAATACCTATTCGGATCCAACCTGATACTAACACCAAACATACCCATCCTGGTATTTCTCCCTCGAGACCAAACAAGGAAGTCCACCGAGGAACTCACACAGTTGGCAGTTTTATTCATTCTGTTATAGTTGCAACAATTACTAGTCAGATATAGATAGCATGAGTCATCCTGATATAATAAGCAGTGGACAGTTTTATTTAACCATTCCGTTGTAGTTGCAATACTTACAGATACAAATAGCATGATACATCCCAATTCCAACTATTGTTGGAACTTTTATTTACCCATTCCGTTGTAGCGAAGCTGATTACTAGTCATTCCAAAGTCAAACTTATAGCACTACTTTAGTTACAGTTGTCTATGATCGAGATACTGTGCTCCGCGGACACGACTTTCAGAAAGTTTTATCCCGCAAGGGGGCACAAATAGCAACACACGCATGATCAACCTCGGAAAAACCAAATGAAAACCCAACGAGACATCACGACAAAGCAATCACAAGATTCATATTATATTTCAGGGGGCCACCCCACTAAGCTATACGCTATGAAGTTGTACGGATCTAAGACGGACCCAGAGGTTTGTGATGACAGCTGTTAATGACTGGGAACCCGAAAGTGTGACTGGGCTTGTCGATATCGCGAAAACGTGGCACGGGGTTCCAAAACAGTACAATAGTAAACGCTCTCCACGAGCAATAATAGTAAATAAAGCAGTAAACATGGCATAAGTACATGATAGTAATAAAGCCCCAAACTACTTTGTGGCCCCAAGAAATAAGATATGATTCAAGATCTCGCTAAGGGGATTCATGGTCCCACATGCGGATAGTGCGAATAGTCAAGGAGCAGGTATCAAGTACTCGGGATCCTACGGGACACTAGTGAGGGATTAAAAACCAAATAACATCTATTTCCCACCGGTGCCTCTGCATTAGTTATAACTATTCCCAACATTTTAATTTCAAGTTGTAATTTTAGTCATGATCGTCTCCAACATTAAACATGAGGCATTTATCCAACAACTGTGGAACATCGATGGAACGAAGCAACACCTGCGCAAACAACTACGACTCGCAAGGCCGACTATCTACCAAACAACAGGTAATAGGAGGTGTCCATGGCAATATAGGCTGCAAGAGATATCATGGGTACGAAAACTAGAGTATCGCAACACAGATAGCAATAGATCAACATGAGAAAATAAAAAATATAAAAGCAAGATAGGTAGAAAGGGGGAGAATGCTTGCCTGGAAAACACTGTCGAAGGTTCATCGGAAGATCGGGTCGACACTTGCATCAACTCATCGACGTAATCCGTGAAGAAGCAGTGCACTAAAACAAACACTGGATACACTATTTAATACTACGGCAGAAGATTGGACAATGATGCATGTATGATGTATGACATGGCAAAGGTGGGATGCAACTAGGCAATATTAAACATAACTGGGTCTCGATTTTTTTAATAGGTTCATGTTTTTTAGGTACCCCACATTTTAAGTGTTGTATTAACATGTTAAATAGTGGCACCGGTTTACTAAAATTTAAATAGAGTCAATATAAGACTAGAAAAGATCGTATATGGACTTCATATTTAACTATTAGGTGAATCCGCATAAGGCCCCGAAACCACGTGATATGTATGCAAGCATGATCCATTTAATTATGCAACATGATATATTTTATTCATTCAAATAGGGGCGAGTAAGATAGGGGTCACGCATGGGGGTTTGACGATCTTGGATCTGAGGGTTCGGGTTTGGTCTCCGGGGTCTCGGCCTTCGAATCCTTGACAAAGTTCATGGCGGTTCTGAGGAGGAGACCTTGGAATGCGGGAGGCTCGGTCTTTGGATCCTCGGAATCGGGCTTCAGGTCCGGGAAAAGGGTCTTGGAGTCTTCGGATTCTGGGAGGAAGAGCTCGACGTTCCGTGTAGGTGGTCTTCGAGCATGGTCTTCGGCTCCCTGTTGACAATCTTGTCACCCATGATGGATAACTTGGGGTGCCTTCTCAGTACATATTCACGTGTCCAACTTGGAGCTTCGAACATCGCGACTTTGTTGGTAGCGATAGCTATCTTGTCGACCTTGTTCCACGGAAGGGCCTCGAGCATCCTTGCGAAGCTGAATTTGCCGAGTTGGCAACACCAAAACAACACACCAACATAGTCTTCAAGATGCATGCACCACTACACATCGGCTATGTGGATAGCCTCTGAAGAAAAAGTGATGCAGTGCGGGGTTGGAGGCGATGCCGGCACAGGGACACGCGCAGAAACCGACACGGGCGGAGGTCGGCAGCGGCCAGGGGCAAGACGAGAGGACGACAGTGGCCAGGAGAAGGGCGGCTGTGAGGAGGAGGCAAAGAGGCGCCGTCGAGGTGGCGCTAGGGAGACTGGTGGTGCTACTATTGGCATCAAGCCGAGGCGACGACGGAGCTCCAGGGCAGCGGTCGAAGACGGCGGAAGGGAGGAGAGACTGGCAGTGAGCAGGACGCGGGACGGGGACAGGCAGCGGGGAAGTACGTAGGAGAGGGCGGAATCCGAGGCAGTAGGGAGGAGGGCCTCACAGGAGGGAGCCGAGAGAGGCGATGACGGTTCTGCAGGGCTGGGGAGGGCTCATGGCCCGCGGGAGAGGGGCGACGTGGCGGGGACGCTTGCCAGAGAGGGGCAGAGAAACGTCAGCGGCGGGCATAGTCGAGGAAGATAGCGACGTGGGAAGGAGAGAGGCGAGTGGGGTGGGTGGCATTGAATGCACGCGAGGACAGGTGGGGCCATGGTGGAATCGGGGAGTGGTGGGCCAGGGAAGAGCGAGCGGTCATTGCTGGGATCGCGCGCGCTGGGGTGGGCGTGTATGTGCTGCGCCAGGGAGTTGAGTGTGGCGGCGGCCAGGGGTGAGGGGTTTAGGGTTTGCTAGTCTAGGGATTTGGGACACACACACGCACACGCACACGCACACGCACACACACAAACAATAGTTTTGATTTTAATTATTTTGTTTTTAAAAAGATTTGGTAAATAGTTTAATACAAATACAAGATTCAGACGGACCGAGACTTTTGGTTTGAAATTTAAGGAGGGCTGATTTAGAAAACAACATAGTCTTTAGCGAAAAAGTTTTAGGCAAAAATAACATGCATGATGATGTCATGATGATGCACAAAGTAGTGGCAACGAGTGATTTTCTAGTAGTGGTTTTACCCAGGATGCTACAAAGATGCAGATGAAAATCCAAGGTCTGTCCTTAATTGGTTGTGCCTAGCAATGACCTTGTTAAAGGCATTGTTTTGTTAGTGCGGACTTTCTTTAGGGTGAAAACATATGATCAATGATTAGGGCGATGACGACGCTAGTGTACCGTCCCTTCTTGGATGCGTCGCTTTTGAAGAGGATGTATTTCTAGTGCTGCCTTGGTGGTGTTTGGTTATTGTAGGGCATAGATCACTAAAGCGGGACTTTTTTTTTTCCTATAATTCTTCTTTGTTTTTTTGGCTGTGTGCATCCGTAATGCCATTAGGATAATGCGATGTTGCAGAGGCTGGGTGTAATTGGTATCTTACAATATTAATATATGCTCCTTTCCAAAAAAAATAGGAACATGTAATGGACTAAGAAAACCTGGGTACTTACAGTGCTCATGTTTGGCCTGTTAGCAGATCTGACACTATTTGACAAAATTGGCTACAACTTATTTTGCTTGAAGTCCATAGTGACCACCAATAGGTATGGAATGGAATGCTGCAATTAATTTTGTTTGTAGGCAAGAGTTGGCTCCCACCTAATTTTTTCCTCTATACCTTAGCCATTATATAAGGTGAATTTTTCTTTAGCTTCATGGTTCACTACTAGCTTATGAAGTAAATATTGTGCTGTGACATCCACTGCATAAGAGTTCAGAATCTCTTGTATCCACACTGGCTAGGCAGTAGAAATATCCTTCAAGGCAAAAACATGCCCAACTCTGGACAAGGCATCTGCTGCTTAGTTTTCCACCCCTTTTTTATATTGGAACTTAAACTGTAGACCCACTAACTTTGCTCTTCTTTGTAAATCAGAAGTAAGCACTTGGTCTTCAATATGACACAAGATTTTGTGATATGTTTTGATAATAAATGGACCTCTTGCAATGTATTGCCTCCACCTGTCCACTGCCATCATAATTGCCATGAATTTCTTCTCATAGATGTAAAGTTTTGATTAGATGGCCCTAGTGCTTTGCTGTAGAAAGCTACAAGATGGCCACGTTGGCTGAGGATGGCTCCAATCCCTGAAGCATAAGCATCTGACTCAATGTAGCATGGCTAAGGGAAATTAGGTAAAATGAGGACAAGTGTTGTCATCATGGCCTGCTTGAGTGCCTCAAAAGCTTGACTAGCCTCTGGAGTCCACTAGAATGACTTTTTCTTTAACATAGAGGTGAGTGGTTTGGCAATGATCTCATAGTCCCTCACAAAATTTCTGTAATACCCAGTCAATCGCAAAAATCCTCTTGTTTCTGTTATATTGCTAGGAAGAGGCCATTGTGCCATTGCTTTAGTCTTTTGAGGGTATCTAGCCACACCCTTATCTGATATGATATGGACAAGATACTCTAGTTGTTGCTGGGGAAAAGAGCACTTACTGATCTTGGCATAAAGCTTGTTCTGTCTCTGGATTCCCAGTACTAGTTGTAAATGATGGTTATGTGTCTCTAAATCCTTGATGTACACCAATATATCATCGATGAAAACAATCACAAATTTCCTGATATACTTGGAAAAGACAGAGTTCATGAGGCATTGGAAAGTTGCAGGTGCATCTGTTAGCCCAAAAGGCATGACCCTAAACTGAAACTGGCCATGATGAGTCTTGAAGGCAGTCTTAGATTCATTAGTTTCAACCATTATAATTTGATGATATCCAACCCTCAAGTCTAGTTTGGAAAACCATCTACCTGCCAGTTCATCCAACAACTCATCCCCTATAGTCATTGGAAATTTTCTTTTCACGCATATGTTGTTGAGTCATCTATAGTCAACATAGAATCTCCATGTCTCATCTATCTTTTTCACCAGCAATACTAGAGAAGCATAAGGTGACATGCTTATTGGGGATCTATCCTATGCGGAAACGATGACCTGTTGAGGTATATAGTATCGGAAACATGCCTCCGAAGGAATATACATGGGAGATAAATACAAGGGGGTATAGAGAGAGAGGATGGATCGGTGTACTACACCGTATCCAATACAACGTGGCAACCCTTGTACACATATATGTCTAACAATGCTTGGTGTAATCAGCCCAGATGCTAGCATCTCATTGACTTGTCTTTCAATTTCATCCTTTTGTTGAGGGGAATATCTGTAAGGCCTAGAGTTGACTGGTATGCTATCATGTAGTAAGGATATTGCATGATCAAAAGCTCTATGTGGAGGTAAATCTTTTGGTTCATGAAACACATATTCAAATGTATGCAAGGTGGACTGGATACATGTACGAAGTTGCTCTGTGGATGTTGAAGATGGCATTGTCAACACCACAATAGCCTAGATGCCATTGCCCTTATAAGCTTTCTCTAACTGTTCTATTGAGATTTCTGTCAGTTGTGGCTCTGAGATATCTTGCATTCCTTGCAGTTTCACTATTTTTCCCTGTTTCTAAAACTGTATCCATCTGTTCTGCCAATGACAAGTCATTCCCCCCATTGAGAGAGCCAGTCCATACCCAAGATGGCATCATATCCTCCTTGGGAAACCACCCTCATGTCAGTGTTAAAGGTGGTGCCCTGTATCCACCACTCTAGGTTCTTTACCTCAGATGAGCACATCATGTGCTGCCCATTTTCTACTTTAACTTTCAGATTTCTTAGTAGTGCTGAAGTCTGACAATTCAGGTTATCCACCAGCTATTCATCAATGAAAGTATGTGAACTTCGAGAGTCCACCAATAATAGCATCACTTGATTTCCTACCAGAGATCTAAGTTTGATAGATCTTGCATGGGTTGTTCTAGATGTAGTATTTTCTGTGATAAAAGCAACAACTTCCTCTACCATTTCTTCTCCTGCAATGGCATCCAACATAGCATCTAACAACAGAACTCCATCTGCTTCAGTTTAAATGACCTTTGCTTGTGCTATTGGTTTGTTTGCACACACATGGCCTGGAATATACTTTCCCTACAACTATTACATAGTCCATTTTCTCGACGATACTCTTTTAGTTGTTGAGCTTTCCGTACATCCCCCATAGCGAAATATGGTTTGTTGCTAGCTTCCACTCTAGGTACTGTTCCACGCACCTGTACCTATCGCTGAAATTCTCCCATGCCATTTTCCCCCTTTCTATGAGAGCCTCTTATACTAAGGCATACTGATGAGCTCCATTTACTGTGGTGGTGGGTAGTTGAATCTCCAGTGCTGCTTTAATTTCCTCTACCAAACCAATGATGAACTGAGTGACTAGTAGAGTTTCACTAAGTGCACCTTCATACAACCTCACTTGATAGACTAGGTGATTGAAAGTAGTTCTATATTCCTTCACTGTACCAGTCTATCATAACACCAGGATCTCCCTCTACAAGTTCATGTCTGGGTTCCTGCAATCAACAATAGGGTTATTGCAGTACTTGTAGTAGCAACTATTTATTAGAAAGTTCGTCCCATGGAAGCTTTACAAATTGCAACAACACAACCCTGCAGCCACATTGTCAGTGAGGCCACGTTCACACCCAAAATGGTGTTTGGAAATAGTCTACACTATAGGTTGCTAGAATAGTAAAAAGGAGATATTTAAAGTAACTAGTAAAAAAGTAAATAACAAAAGTAAACTAAAGCAAAGATTCTCCTCAACGGCGAACCGGGACCGCCAATTTGGCACCGATGGGGACTGCGCCAAGGCAACCCCCTCTCTCCGCAACTTTTCGTGCTCGCCGTCGACATCCTCGGCAAGATCATCACGCGCTATTAACCCGGGGATTCTGCAGAAACTCCATCCCCGACGCTCGATTTCATCTGTCTTGCTATATGTAGACGATGTAATCTTGGTCTGCCACACCTCGACAGAGGATATCGCGACGGTGAAGGAAATCCTACAGTTTTCGGTCGCGTCTCCGGCCTACATGTCAATTTCAATAAGTGCTCTGCCACTCTCATCAAGAGCGAGGAGGAAGAGGCGACGACCATACTGTAGCCACTTGGCTGTCAGATCGTCCAGTTCCCCATTACATATCTCAGAATTCCTCTCACGATACGCAAACCCACCTCGGCACAGATGGAACAACTAGTGGAGAAAATGGCGAGGTGATTGCTAATGACTACAAGTTCACAGATCATTTGTAGATAGTTCCAAAGTTAAGATATCGAACCCACAGGAAGCCCAAAGGAAAGTGTTTATAAATGAAGTCTCTGTCACACTCAAAGTTGTCACAAGTCTTCGAGTGAATTGACTGCAAGTGTTGAAATAAGAACAAGATTTGGATTAAAATGAATGTATTTAAATAAAACTAAAATGTAAACTTTATAAATAAAAAGCATAAAAGTAAAGAACGATTCAATTGTTTTTGTTTTCCGCAAATGACAAAGTAGGCGCGGGGAGATTCAGTTCATGGTGACAGTGTCAACACCCGGATTTTTAGTCCCAGATGCCTGTAATGCCATACATCGCAATCCTAGGATTACCATTTTTGCGAGACATAACAAAATTGAATAGCACAGTACATCATCCATTACAAACTATACATAAGGTCTTACACAAATAAGGATCTCATGATCCAGTTCTTAATACAACTTCAAGCAGCGGAATACATAATAATAACGGTAGCGTAGGCGAAGCTCCATCTTTGGGGTCACAGGCAATGCTGACGATGGGAGATGATCCTAGTTGTCGTAACCTTCCTGGGGTCCATCCTCCAGGTACTCCTCTTCATAGTCTGGCCACGGGAATAGCCAGGGACAAAGCCATGAGTACTCTTTAAGTACTCGCAAACTAATACTAACAAGTAAAAGGGGTTTTTGGATAATAGGACACTAGGCTCTAGGGTTGTTTTGCAAAGGCCAGATTTATTTCTACTACGTTTTGAAGCAAGAGGGCTAATTGAGGTTTATAACACCTAAGTGGGAACTTGTATTTCAATTCACAAATCTGTGGTGGTCAAGTCAAAGTCTCAATTCATTTCACAAGTCATTTTGAAAACAGCTGACGGGGGAACAGTATGGCCACTCCAACTGTCCATAACCGCGGACGCGACTATTCGAATAGTTTGACACTCTGCACAGATTGTACACTTTCACCACAACATTCGATACATCCGCCAGGAACAAATCCTGAATTCACCATACTCAGTATGCGGATAATCAATCCTAACCTTTCAATTACACGCCCTAGTATAAGCACCTCTCCTGTGAGTTTGGCCTCCCAACCATGACCAACTGTCATCTTGGGTACTGCACAGGTGGACAATCTTCACAAGGTAGCCTCAGCTAAGACCTTGGCCGTGAGGGAACTAATACTAAGGTATATAAGTTTCTAGTCAAGCCCTACCCAATCTTCGGGTATTATGGTTGTACGATAAAATTGGAATGATATCGCATCCAGACAACCATCAGTTTTATAAAGAGCTAAGGCTCATGCCTCAACATTTTCATCACCATAATCATCTGGTGTTCGGAAACACTTGTCAAAACATCTCAGTAGAATGATCCATCATTCTAAGGTTTTCATAACCATTTTCACCAAGTATTCCCATCTAATGTTGATAAAGTTTTATGCTTAGCACTAGCATCTACAAGTGGGGGTAAGCACTAATGAGGGGTAGTCAACTAGGGGAGTTTCAACTAAGTACAACTTTATATCTTAGGATGATATCAAGGTTTCTAACTTAGGCCAAATTTTATGCTCTTTATGCAACCTTCAAATATATCTTTCTAGAATCTACAAGTCACTTGAGTCAACTCTAAGCTAGAGCTTTGATAAAGAAATAAAGTAGAAGGCTTGCAACTAAAACTTGGATTTGGTTATCAAGTGGGTATGATCACATATGCTTAAGGCATATAGTTGGCATGGTAACAAGCAAATATTAGCTTGCCCAATCAACTAGTAGCATTAGGATTGCATAGGTAAAGTATCTTGCAAGTGTTAGCTTGCCTTGTGCAGAGCAGTGGTTGAAGTTTCCTCGGCTTCCTCTTCGTAGTATCCTCCTTCCTCCTCGTATCCTTGGTCGGTACTAGCGTCTATAAATAAATACGATGTACACAATCACCAAACAATACTTAACTACTTGCAATCATCACACAAAAGGGTCCTATAGATGATCTAGCATCATCACTAACATTACAAGATCAAAGCTTGGTTTAATTCCTTTTATTTTTAGAAAAGTAATTTCTACTCATTGAAAAACTACTTAAGATTTAATATTCTCCAAACCAAATATGGGATCATGTTGACACGTGTCATCACCACATATTTTAGTCCATGGAAATGTGATTTAAAGTGGTGTCACAATTTAATAAGGTTTTACCCTTTTATTTTAATTAATTAAAGTGGCTAGAAATGCCTATGTGGCATTCTTTTATTACTTGGTCAATTTTTCTGTAAGTAAACCTATATATTTTTATATATTCTGAAAGGTATGGTTAAATGTGATTTTTGAGAGTTGGAATCAACTCAAAAGCTATTATGGTTTTAATTTGAAAAATGTTTGAATGCTGAAAAGCTTCTTCCTTGTTATTTTTACCAAGGATGATCTACAGATCCAAATGACTTGAATCCGACGGGCTTGCATTCAGCATTTCCAGACCTTTCTACCAAAATTAGTTTCATTCAATTTGGTGCACCGAGTCGACGTGGGTTGATTTTTGAAACTGGGTACAGAAGTGTGTTTGAAATAAAATGAAAAAGGTTTAATTCAAATAACTGGGCTGCGCGGGAAGTGATACTAGGCCGGCCTGCTAAGCGCAACGCTTCCACGGGCTGTTTCAGTTGCTGTCCCCACGCGTCAGTGACACAGGGGGGTGCGAAGCGGTATGGGGTGATGTGGTGCGTTCGATCTGGTTCTAATCCAACGACCGAGAGTCATCGTCGACGTTGGGCATCGGCGGCGAGACAGAAACCTAGCGCGGCCAGTGGGGGTCGTTGGGGGCTCACCGGGGTGCAGGCGAGGGTCGGCGAGGTGGGCGAACGACGATGTTGACGACGGCGTACCTCCTAGTACCGACAGCTTCTCCTGGGGCGGCTCCAATCGTTGGCTCCCTTCTTCCCAAGCAGCGGCGGGCTCCGGTGAAATTACGGCGCTGCGCTGCTCGCCTTGCTCCGGGAACGGGGTGGAATGTTCAGTATGGAGAGGGGAGTGAGATGGTGTGCTCAATTCGGCTGGGGGTGGCCTCTATTTATAGTGGCGATAGGGGACCGACGGGGCGCAAGGTGAGCTCGTCGTGGTCGATGGTACAGACGGCTATCGGCATGGGCGATGGTAGGGGACGGTGCGGTGCTCCCTGGCGATGCTCAACGACACGGTGGCGACACGTGGGGCGGTGCGGCTTGGTCGGAACGCGATGGTGCTCTGCGCATGCCCGACGGAGAATTTAATGGCGCACAGCTCGCGTGGTCCGCGCGGCGGCAAACGAGTGTGTCTGCAGGGTTGCTAGGACGGTGGTGATCACGTATGCACGCGGCGAGGGCGGCGCGCGGCCTGTGGGCGTCGGTCGAGCGTGGCGCACAGGGCGTGGTCTCGGCATGGTTGCCGGTGAGGTTGGCATGGTTGGTGCGTGTGGTCCAGTGGCTGGAAACGTTCGAGCGCTGGACAGGGAGTGGCGGTGGGGTGTTGGCTTGCTCCCAGACATGCTGGCTAGGCTTGTTTCTCCTCCTAGCTTGCTGTCGACATGGGGGTGACAAGGGTGCATTCGGCCTGCTCACCATTGATGGCAATGCCAAGCTTACAGTGATGCTAAGGGTTTTCAATTGAGCTAGATGATCTGCTAAAACCTAGTTGTAACCAGAGAGGGAACAAGTTAGGTTTCAATCACTGCTCACAATAGTGTTTGGATTTTGTTTGATTTGTGTCTTCCAAGTGTTTGATGAAATGGCCGCAAGAATTCAAGTTCTTAATTTTGAAAATATTTTTGGTGGGTGTGCTAGGTTGGTGCTGGTGAGTCTGCAGATGCTTGGGTTTTGAAAGTTGAGCTTGTTTGAGTGGTTTTTGAAGAAGTGGGATCTTCCCATATGATAAAGGTTCAATTTTGAATTGTCATTTAAACTATGCATTTGAAAGTTTCTCGATGATCACAAAGTGGGCCTTGATACTTTGTTATGAGTACAATCAAGGGGTGCAAAGATCCAGAAAAGTTTATGTTAGGTTCTGAAAGTTTGAGACAGCCAAAGTAGGAATGGGAGTTAAATTGGTCAAAATGACCATTCCCTTATTTTATTTGTTTTGATTTACTTGTCTTTGGGAAAAGTGTGGGAAATGTTTAGATGATGTTTATTTCACCCAAGCATCTATTTACAAGCAATGGAACACACAAACAAGGTGGTTCAAAAGAACTCAAAATGAAATGCATACTCACATGCATGCTTTCATAATTTTATTTAGAAAAGTTTTTGTTAACCCTAATTTTGATGATTAGAGTTTGATGATCCAATTTTAGTATTTTTGGGATGTTACAAACCTTCCCCCCTTAAACAAAATCTCGTCCCGAGATTTGAAAAAAAGATTACCTAGGATTTGAAGAGATCGGGAAACTCCGTCCTGATGTGATCTTCGCGCTCCCAGGTAGCTTCCTCTTCTGTGTGGTTGCTCCACTGAATCTTGAGAAACTTGATGCTTCGGGTTCGGGTAGTTCTGAAGGCTTCTTCCAAAATACGGATGGGTACTTCGGGATAGGTCAGGTCATCGTTGATCTCTATGGTCCGGTGGTCGATGTTCTTGAACACTTCGGTCTTCTCTGGGACTTCGAGACACTTGCGAAGTAACGAGATATGGAACACATTGTGCACTGCGGACATCTCTTCGGGTAGTTCCAATTGATATGATACTTCTCCTCGACGGTTCAAAATCTTGAAAGGTCCGATATATCTGGGGGCTAACTTTCCTTTGAGTTGGAAATGCTGCATTCCCTTCAATGGCGACACTTCTAGATAAACAAAATCTCCTATGTTGAAGGCGAGGTCTCTACGTCTCCTGTCGGCGTAACTCTTCTATCTGGATTGGGCGGTCTTGAGGTGCTCACGAATCTTGTGAACCTTCTCTTCTGCTTCTCGTAGGATGTCGGGTCCGAAAATCTGACTCTCTCCTACTTCCGACCAGTTCAAAGGGGTGCGACACTTTCTTCCGTACATGAATTCAAATGGGGCCATTTGCAAACTAGCCTAATAACTGTTGTTGTATGAACATTCTGCAAATGGCAGACAATCTTCCCACTTGGATCCATATTCTAACACAATGCTCTCAGCATATCTTCGAGTATTTGATTTACTCGCTCCGTTTGTCCATCTGTCTGAGGGTGATATGTGGTACTGAAATCTAGGCGGGTTCCTAAACCTTCTTGGACTTTCTTCCAGAATCTCGAGGTAAATTGAGTTCCTCGATCCGATACGATGTTTTTGGGGACTCCATGCAAACTGACTATTCTAGCGATGTACAACTCTACTAGCTTCGAACTCTGATATGTGGTCTTGACGGGTAAGAAATGGGCGACTTTGGACAATCTGTCTACTATGACCCAGATAGAGTCATTTCCCCTACTAGAAGTAGGTAGTCCAGTGATAAAGTCCATTCCATCGGAATCCCTTTCCATTCCGAAATCTGCAAGGGTTGCAACAATCCAGCGGGTCTTTGATGTCCTGCCTTGACTCGCCGACATATGTCACACTTGGCGATATAGCTTCCGATTTCTCTCTTCATCTTATGGCACCAAAATTGCTCTTTCAAATCTTGATACATATTAGTTCCTCCGGGATGGATAGAATAAAGAGTATCATGAGCTTCCTTCAGAATAACTTCTTTCAACTCAGAATCTGCGGGTACACAAAGGCGTCCTTTGTACCACATAACTCCTTCTTCGTCTTGGGTGAATCCGCGTACTTTGCCTGTACCAATACGACGCTTGATTCCGTCGATACTAGCATTCCCCTTCTGTGCCTCTTTGATCTGACTGACCAAAGTGGGCTGAAGTTCTATGCTAGCCAAAAATCCTTCACTTTCTAATTCTATTCGAAAATCTTCCATCTCTTTGTGCAAGCTTGGTTGCTCCTTTAAAATCATGGAGTTCAAGCGGCACGACAATCTGCTAAGGGCATCTTCTACCACGTTGGCTTTACCGGGGTGATAGTGAATGTCCAGATCGTAATCCTTGATTAGCTCAATCCATCTCCTCTGTCTCATATTCAGCTCCTTCTGAGTGAATATAAACTTCAGGCTCTTGTGATCCGAATAAATCTCGCAACAGTTTCCCATCAGGTAATGTCTCCATGTCTTCAGGGCTAGAACTACGGCTGCGAGCTCGAGGTCATGGGTTGGGTAATTTTGCTCATGTTGCTTCAATTGTCGAGATAGATAAGATATAACTTTGCCTTCTTGCATTAGCACAAATCCGAGACTGATCTTGGATGCGTCACAATACACATCGAAGGGCTTCGTAATATCCGGCATGATCAAGATTGGGGCTGAAATCAATCTCCTTTTGAGTTCTTGAAAACTCGCTTCACATTTGTCGGTCCATTCAAAATTCTTGTCCTTCTTTAGCAATTGGGTCATAGGTCTGGCGATACTCGAGAATCCTTCTACGAATTTGCGGTAGTATCCCGCTAACCCGAGAAATGCACGAACTTGGGTTTGAGTGGTTGGGGCTTGCCAATCTTCTACATATTTCACTTTTGCAG
The DNA here is from genome assembly GCA_910589765.1 of Avena atlantica. Classification (NCBI taxonomy): domain Eukaryota; kingdom Viridiplantae; phylum Streptophyta; class Magnoliopsida; order Poales; family Poaceae; genus Avena; species Avena atlantica. Next base: position 426,612,055 of record OU342737.1, read on the forward strand.
GGTCAACGGCAATTCCTCCGGCTGATACAATGTGACCGAGGAATCCTACCTCCTGTAACCAGAATTCACATTTGCTAAACTTGGCATACAACTGATGCTCTCTAAGGGTTCCAAGAATGGTCCTTAGGTGTAGCTCATGTTCTTCTTCTGATTTGGAATAAATCAGAATGTCATCGATGAAAACAACGGCAAACTTATCTAGGAAGTCCATAAAAATCTTATTCATGAGATTCATGAAATAAGCGGGGGCATTGGTTAATCCAAAAGACATGACTGTATACTCGTATAATCCATATCTGGTGGTAAAGTCAGTCTTTGGAATATCCTCTGCACGAATTTTGAGTTGATGATAGCCAGTCCTAAGATCAATTTTAGAAAACACTTTGGCACCGATCAACTGATCAAACAAATCTTCTATCTTGGGCAAGGGGTACTTGTTCTTGATGGTGACATCATTCAACTTCCGGTAATCCGTGCACAAACGGTTACCTCCATCTTTCTTGTCCACAAACAAGACAGGTGATCTCCATGGTGACGCACTTGGTTGAATCAATCCAATTTCGAGCATGGTATCCATTTGCTTCTTCAGTTCTGCAAGCTCTGACGGGTTCATACTATAGGGTCTCTGGGCTATGGTTCCAGTTCCGGGGATTAGTTTGATGATAAACTCGATATCCCGATCTGGGGGCATACCGGGCAAAACATCTGGAAATACATCGGGGTATTCACAGACTATCCGGACTGGGTCAATGGTAGGTTGGGCTATACTCTTGTTGCACTTGAATTGACGAGGTAAGGTTTCAGATATATGCTCGACTAATATTCCGGCTGTACTGGTCATAGCTATGGCTTTCTTGGCACAGTCAATCAATCCTTTATGTTTGGATATCCAATCCATTCCTAGTACTACTTCCAAACCTTTAGTTCCGAGTACTATCAGATTAGCATAAAAATCTATGCCATGGATTCGAATAGGGACGGCTTTGCAAATTTTCCTAGCCTTGGTGGTTGATCCGGGAATTTGAACAATCATGACATGCTTCAGTTTGGTTGGTTGAATTTTACTTGTGCATGAAAATTATTCGGTGACAAATGAATGAGATGCACCAGAATCAAACAACACTCTTGCAAGTACTGAATTAACAAAAAACATACCTAGCACGACGTCTAGCGCTTCCTGAGCTTCTTCAGCATGCATGAGAAAAAGACGGCCGTTGCGGTTGAGCGAATTCCCTAGGTGAAAGGATACGGATGTTGCCTAGAGAGGGGGGGGGGGTGAATAGGCAATTAAAACTTTTCCTAGAGTGGCTCAACAAAGGCGGAATTAAACTAGTGTTTACTTTGTAAAGCACAACCTAGAAACAACTAAGGTTTACCTATGTGCGCCAACAACTTATGCTAAGCAATACAAGCAACAAAGTGATAGCAAGATATATATTACTTCAAGCACGAAGGCTATCACAATGTAAAGTTCATAAGTAAAGAGCTCGGGTACAGAGATAACCGAGGCACGCGGGGACACCAATATTTTACCGAGTTCCTCCCAACATGGAGTACGTCTCGTTTGGAGAGGGGGTGGTATCAAACCACCAACGCCACAAAAGGCCTCCCTTATTCTCCGGTGAATCTCACCCCAATGGGATCGGTCCACGCTTCCACTATCGGTGCACTTGTCGGTGGCAACCGAAACCTCTCACAAGGTTGGGGTACAACTCCACAACTTAATTGGAGGCTCCCAACAAACGCCACAAAAGGCCTCAACAAATGCCACCAAGGCTACAATGCCACCAAGGCCACAAAACCGTCTAGGGTTCCAAGAACCCAAGAGGGACAAGCTCCAATGAGCAACTCAAACCAAATCCTCCGAGGAGAACTCAAACCGATGCAACAAATGCAAATGGCAAGAACACCACAAAGATACTCAAATCCCTCACTCTCAAGTTCCAACAAAGCTACCAAAGCTATTGGGGGAACAAGAGAGGAGAAATCAAAGAGAGACACAAAATCCCTCAAAATCTAGATCCCCAAATATACACTCACAAAGAGATGTTTTGGTTTGGTCAAAACGTAGATCTAGATCACCTCCAAGAACCCCTCAAATATATGCAAGAATCAATGGAGGGGTGTGTAGAAATCAAGCTTAAAGAGTAAAGCAAATGGGGTAGAGCTTGGACAAAAAAAGGAGGAAGAAGTTGCCCTAATTGAAAATGGACAAAAGACTTATATAGGGCTAAGCCAAAATATTGCCGTTGGGACAATTTTTCTGGACGGACCGGTAGTACCGGATGCGACCGGTACTACCGGACCGAATAAATCAAATCGGGTCGAGGCAAACGCGAACTAGCCAGGAAGAGGAAAAAAAGCAGAGCAGCGTCGCATGCAGCTGGCAGCGAGCGGGGCAGCTGGAGGCCACAGCGGAGTAGTGCACGGCAGCACAGTGCGCAGTGCTGCGCGTGGCTCGCGGGGCCCGCCGGCGGCAGGCGCAGCAGTGGCTGCAGCAGCCCAGCGCGCAGAGCAGCAGGCGGGTCGCGGGGCCGGCGTGGGCCAGCCAGCAGCAGGCAGCAGCTGCAGCGCGCACTAGCTAGGCAGCGCAGCGGCAACAACAGCGCGGCAGGCGAGCACGCGCGGTCAAGACGACAGCGGGAGCGGGGCCAGCGCGCGCGCAGCAGCATCGCATGCAGCGGGGCCCGCGCAGCAGCGAGTGAGGCTAGGGAGGTGCCGGGTGCACGCACGCGCGGAACAGCGGCACAGTTATTCAACGCAGCAGGCAGATCTGGATCGGTAAAAGATGCAAATAAACTGGGTCGACCGGTAGTACCGGTCCACCTGGGCGGTACTACCGGACCGGTTTGGTAGGACCGGAAATTTGTACCGGGCCAGACTGAAATGGGCTGCGCGCGCCAGGCACGAGCGGTACTGGGTTGCGGTAGTACCGCTCGGCCCAGTTTTTCTTTTTCTTTTTCAATTAACAATTAAAACGGCAAATATTTAAACGGACATAACTTTTAAACGGTAGCTCCGATTGATCCAATTCCAATTGCGTTGGATAGAGGACAACAAAGGCTTTCCAATAAAATCCTGGAGATGGGTTAGGGCGATACTTTGGGTTCTGATGGGTTCCTGGCTGATGCATCATGGGACGCTTGCGGTTCTCATTGGCTTGGTTGATCTTTCCTTCCATCTGGATAGCAGAGTCTACAAGGGCTTCAATATCCGCAAATGGGATATTGACTAACACTGTCTACATCTCATCATGCAGACCATTCAGGAATCTTTCTTTCTTCTTGGCTTCGTTGTCAATCTCATCCGGGGCATACCTAGCTAATGACAAAAATTTGTCACGGTATTCCACTACAGTCATCCTTCCTTGCTTTAGTTCTCTGAACTCGTCTCTCATCCTCTTGATCAAACCCGGTGGCACATGGATTCTGCTGAACTTGACCTTGAATTCCTCCCAGGTCATCATCTGGCCTCCTCTCATTGTGCAAACACTGTTCCACCATGCCCTGGCATCTCCGGCTAGATAGTGGGTGGCGAACAGAACTTTCTCGTTGGCTTCCACTCCGGCGACTTCTAGGTTATTTTCCATGGTTTGCAACCAATCATCGACGTCTAGGGGCTCTTCTAACTTAGTGAAAACAGGTGGGTTGGTATTCTGGAAATTCTTGAGCTTAGATCCATGGTTGTCCTGATTTCTGTGGCCTTGGTTGATGTGGGCAAGCTGAGCTATCTGTTGTAGGGTGGCTAGGTTGGCTTGATGTTCCGCTCTTTCAGCTTCACGGTCAGAAGTCAACATTTGCAGGATCTGCAATATCGGGTCCAGGGATGAACCACTTCCTCCGCGTGGCATCTGAAGATTGAGATAGATCATGAGAAAAGAGTGAAATTTCTAAGGTTATGGGATTTTGAAAAGTTTTTAAAGTTTGACTCAGATTTTTCTAGCAAATTGCTTTTCATTCATTCACTCATAGCACACGATACAACACACACCACAACAAAGAAAAACAGATGGTTTTAAGAACCATTCTGAAAACTACGATAAAGTGGGACCGAATACTACTCACTACGCTAGTGTTCAAGTGCTACTACTCCTCGGAATCGGTGGCTTCATCATCTTCATCATCATCGATGAAGGCGAAATCATCCTCATCGGTGAAGAAATCCATAGCCTGATCCTCCAGAAAATCATCATCATCGCTGAGATAGGAGTAGGGGTCTCCACGAAGATCCTCTCCGGCATTCTCCCTTTCCTCTAACTGCATGTCTCTCTCGTGGATGGTCTCCTCCAAAGATGAGATGCGGTGGCAAAGATGAGCAATGATGCGCTCCTTCTTGTCGAGCTGACGGCGGTGAGACTTGTGATCCTTTGCTAGCATGGCAATGGTTTGATCCTTCGTCTTGATGATGGCAGACTTGTGGTTGGAGTAGTCACGGCAGTTATCCAACTCCTGCTGACGATCATACATCATGAAGCTAAGGTGGTCCAATTGAGTCTTCAGCTCGGGGTGGTATGGGGCTTCCAGTGGTTGTCCATTTGCATCACGCCTTGGGAAAAACTCAAAGAGGGTTCCCTTGATCTGATTGATGCTCTGCCCACACAGACGGGAAAGAGCTTCCTGCATGGCCCTGGCAAGTCCATCGAGCCAGTTGTTCTCTCTCAAGGTAAACTGAATTCCCTCAGAAGTGGGAGGTTCAATCTTTCCTCGAAGACTTGCAACAATTAGCCACTACATATATTCTCCTCCTTTATCATTGAGCTGAGCTCCGAAGAACTCAGGGTGCGGACGCTCCAGAAGTTCCGAAAGCTGGTCCAAATCCCTCTCAAAGATAAGGTCTCCTCCATTCCTCAATTGGTAAAACTTGATGTACTTCACGTCCATCTATAAGAATATAGGATGAGTAAGTTAGTAGAGTGATCAAGTGTGTCAATTTTTTTATGTATTTTGTAAGAATTTTTGAGGAACATGGATTTTTCTGAAGGAATCAAAGGGGATAAGAATGAGAATAAGTTTTCGTAAGTATTTTCTTTCTTTGGTTTTGAAACTAAGTTTTTGATTCAAACGTCCAGTATAACTAGGGTCTCCGATGGTCAGGATGGATCTGATACCAACTTGTCAACACCCGGATTTTTAGTCCCATATGCCTGTTATGCCATACATCGCAATCCTAGGATTACCATTTTTGCGAGACATAACAAAATTGGATACCACAGTACATCATCCATTACAAACCATACATAAGGTCTTACACAAATAAGGATCTCATGATCCAGTTCTTAATACAACTTCAAGAAGCGGAATACGTAATAATAACGGTAGCGTAGGCGAAGCTCCATCTTTGGGGTCACAGGCAATGCTGACGATGGGAGATGATCCTAGTTGTCGTAACCTTCCTGGGGTCCATCCTCCAGGTACTCCTCTTCATAGTCTGGCCACAGGAATAGCCAGGGACAAATCCATGAGTACTCTTCAAGTACTCGCAAACTAATACTAACAAGTAAAATGGGTTTTTGGATAATAGGACACTAGGCTCTAGGGTTGTTTTGCAAAGGCCAGATTTATTTCTACTAAGTTTTGAAGCAAGAGGGCTAATTGAGGTTTATAACACCTAAGTGGGAACTTGTATTTCAATTCACAACTCTGTGGTGGTCAAGTCAAAGTCTCAATTCATTTCACAAGTCATTTTGAAAACAGCTGACGGGGGAACAGTATGGCCACTCCAACTGTCCATAACCGCGGACGCGGCTATTCGAATAGTTTGACACTCTGCAGAGATTGTACACTTTCACCACAACATTCGATACATCCGTCAGGAACAAATCCTGAATTCACCATACTCAGTATGCGGATAATCAATCCTAACCTTTCAATTACACGCCCTAGTATAAGCACTTCTCCTGTGAGTTTGGCCTCCCAACCATGACCAACTATCATCTTGGGTACTGCACAGGTGGACAATATTCACAAGGTAGCCTCAGCTAAGACCTTGGCCGCGAGGGAACTAATACTAAATTATATAAGTTTCCATTCAAGCCCTACCCAATCTTCGAGTATTGTGGTTATACGATAAAATTGGAATGGTATCGCATCCAGACAACCATCAGTTTTATAAAGGGCTAAGGCTCATGCCTCAACATTTTCATCACCATAATCATCTGGTGTTCGGAAACACATGTCAAAACATCTCAGTAGAATGATCCATCATTCTAAGGTTTTCATAACCATTTTCACCAATTATTCCCATCTAATGTTGATAAAGTTTTATGCTTAGCACTAGCATCTACAAGTGGGGGTAAGCACTAATGAGGGGTAGTCAACTAGGGGAGTTTCAACTAAGTACAACCTTATATCTTAGGATGATATCAAGATTTCTATCTTAGGCCAAAGTTTATGCTCTATATGCAACCTTCAAATATATCTTTCTAGAATCTACAAGTCACTTGAGTCAACTCTAAGCTAAAGCTTTGATAAAGAAATAAAGTAGAAGGCTTGCAACTAAAACTAGGATTGGGTTATCAAGTGGGTATGATCACATAAGCTTAAGGCATATAGTTGGCATGGTAACAAGCAAATATTAGCTTGCCCAATCAACTAGTATCATTAGGCTTGCATAGGTAAAGTATCTTGCAAGTGTTAGCTTGCCTTGTGCAGAGCAGTGGTTGAAGTTCTCCTCGGCTTCCTCTTCATAGTATCCTCCTTCCTCCTCGTATCCTTGGTCGGTACTAGCGTCTATAAATAAATACGATGTACACAATCACCAAACAATACTTAACTACTTGCAATCATCACAAAAAAGGGTCCTATAGATAATCTAGCATCATCACTAACATTACAAGATCAAAGCTTGGTTTAATTCCTTTTATTTTTAGAAAAGTAATTTCTACTCATTGAAAAACTACTTAAGATTTAATATTCTCCAAACAAAATATGGGATCATGTTGACACATGTCATCACCACATATTTTAGTCCATGGGAATGTGATTTAAAGTTGTTTCACAATTTAATAAGGTTTTACCCTTTTATTTTAATTAATTAAAGTGGCTAGAAATGCCTATGTGGCATTCTTCTTATTACTTGGTCAATTTTTCTGTAAGTAAACCTATATATTTTTATATATTCTAAAAGGTATGGTGAAATGTGATTTTTGAGAGTTGGAATCAACTCAAAATCTATTATGGTTTTAATTTGAAAAATGTTTGAATGCAGAAAAGCTTCTGCCTTGTTATTTTTACCAAGGATGATCTACAGATCCAAATGACTTGAATCCAACGGGCTTGGATTCAGCATTTCCAGGCCTTTTTAACAAAATTAGTTTCATTCGATTTGGTGAACTGAGCCAACCTGGGATGATTTTTTAAACTGGGTACAGAAGTGTGTTTGAAATAAAATGAAAAAGGTTTAATTCAAATAACTGGGCTGCGCGGGAAGCGATACAGGGCCGGCCTGCTAAGCGCAGCGCTTCCGCGAGCTATTTAAGTTGATGTCCCCACGCGTCAGTGACACAGGGGGGGTGCGAAGCGGTATGGGGTGATGTGGTGCGTTCGATCTAGTTCTAATCCAACGGCTGAGAGTCATCGTCGATGTTGGGCAACGCCGGCGAGACAGAAACCTAGCATGGCCAGTGGGGGTCGTTGGGGGATCACCGGGGTGCAGGCGAGGGTCAGCGAGGCGGGCGAACGACGATGTTGACGACGGCGAACCTCCTGGTACTGGCAACTTCTCCTGGGGCGGCTCCAATCGCTGGCTCCCTTCTTCTCCAGCAGCGGCGGGCTCCGGTGAAATTCCGGCACTGCGCTACTCTCTTTGCTCCGGGAACGGGGTGTAATGATCAGTATGGAGAGGGGAGTGAGATGGTGTGCTCAATTCGGCTGGGGGTGGCCTCTATTTATAGTAGCGAGAGGGGACCGACGGGGCGCAAGGTGAGATCGTCGTGGTCGATGGTACAGACAGCTATCGGCATGGGCGATGGTAGGGGGCGGTGCGGTGCTCCCTGGCGATGCTCAACGACACGGTGGCGAGACGTGGGGCGGTGCGGCTTGGTCGGAACGCGATGGTGCTCTGCCCGTGCCCGACGGAGAATTTAATGGCGCACAGCTAGCGTGGTCCGCGCGGCGGCGAACGAGTGTGTCTGCAGGGTTGCTGGGACGGTGGTGATCACGTATGCACGCGGCGAGGGCGGCGCGCGGTCTGTGGGCGTCGGTCGAGCGTGGCGCACAGGGCGTGCTCTCGGCATGGTTGCCGGCGAGGTTGGCATGGTTCGTGCGTGTGGTCCAGTGGCTGGCAACGTTCGAGTGCTGGACAGGGAGTGGCGGTGGGGTGTTGGCTTGCTCCCAAACATGCTGGCTAGGCTTGTTTCTCCTCCTAGCTTGCTGTCGACATGGGGGTGTCAAGGGTGCATTCGGCCTGCTCACCATTGATGGCAATGCCAAGCTTACAGTGATGCTAAGGGTGTGCAATTGAGCTAGATGATCTACTAAAACCTAGTTGTAACCAGAGAGGGAACAAGTTAGGTTTCAATCACTGCTCACAATAGTGTTTGGATTTTGTTTGATTTGTGTCTGCCAAGTGTTTGATGAAATGGCCACAAGAATTCAAGTTTTTAATTTTGAAAAGATTTTTGGTGGGTGTGCTAGGTTGGTGCTGGTGAGTCTGCAGATGCTTGGGTTTTGAAAGTTGAGCTTGTTTCAGTGGTTTTTGAAGAAGTGGGATCTTCCCATATGATAAAGGTTCAATTTTGAATTGTCATTTGAACTATGCATTTGAAAGTTTCTCGATGATCACAAAGTGGGCCTTGATACTTTGTTATGAGTACAATCAACGGGTGCAAAGATCCAGAAAAGTTTCTGTTAGGTTCTGAAAGTTTGAGACAGCCAAAGTAGGAATGGGAGTTAAATTGGTCAAAATGACCATTCCCTTATTTTATTTGTTTTGATTTACTTGTCTTTGGGAAAAGTGTGGGAAATGTTTAGATGATGTTTATTTCACCTAAGCATCTATTTACAAGCAATGGAACACACAAACAAGGTGGTTCAAAAGAACTCAAAATGAAATGCATACTCACATGCATGCTTTCATAATTTTATTTAGAAAAGTTTTTGTTAACCCTAATTTTGATGATTAGAGTTTGATGATCCAAGTTTAGTATTTTTGGGATGTTACAAACCTTCCCCCCATAAACAAAATATTGTCTCGAGATTTGAAAAAAAGGACGAAAAAGATTACCTAGGATTTGAAGAGATCGGGAAACTCCGTCCTGATGTGATCTTCGCGCTCCCAGGTAGCTTCCTCTTCTGTGTGGTTGCTCCACTGAATCTTGAGAAACTTGATGCTTCGGGTTCGGGTAGTTCTGAAGGCTTCTTCCAAAATACGGATGGGTACTTCGGAATAGGTCAGGTCATCGTTGATCTCTATGGTCTGGTGGTCGATGTTTTTGAACACTTAGGTCTTCTCTGGGACTTCGAGACACTTGCGAAGTAACGAGATATGGAACACATTGTGCACTGCGGACTTCTCTTCGGGTAGTTCCAATTGATATGATACTTCTCCTCGACGGTTCAAAATCTTGAAAGGTCCGATATATCTGGGGGATAACTTTCCTTTGAGTTGGAAATGCTGCATTCCCTTCAATGGCGACACTTTCAGATAAACAAAATCTCCTATGTTGAAGGCGAGGTCTCTACGTCTCTTGTCGGCGTAACTCTTCTGTCTGGATTGGGTGGTCTTGAGGTGCTCACGAATCTTGTGAACCTTCTCTTCTGCTTCTTGTAGGATGTCGGGTCCGAAAATCTGACTCTCTCCTACTTCCGACCAGTTCAAAGGGGTGCGACACTTTCTTCCGTACATGAATTCAAATGGGGCCATTTGCAAACTAGCCTGATAACTATTGTTGGAGGAATAGGAACAATCCTCACAATCACAATCTCAATAATCACCAAAATCTACACATAAAATCATAGCACCAAATTCACATTCAATATACAAACAAAAATATATGAATGCATGAAAAATGCAAATGAATGATTTGCCACACTTTTCAAAACAAACTAAACAACGCTGAATACAATGCTCACTTTCTAAAGTCTAAATGAACCAAAATTTACTCTAAAACAATTTCCTAAACATTTTATATAGCCAAAATAAGCCTACAAATGGTTCTGCATAAAATCCTAAATTTTCAAAAGCAAATGGACAAACCAAGGCCATATTTGCAAAGAGCTCATTTTATGAATCCATTGATATAAAATTTGTAATTTTTGGACAAACAGATCAAAAGTTATTAAATTTACAAGTTTGAATATCTAATAAATTTAAAATCAGATTTTAAAACAGAACCAGTGACATGGGGTGCTTCCTGATTGGTGCGTACCGTTTCGCGTTGGATCGCGCTTCCACGTCGTTGGATTTAAGTTAGATATAACGATCTAGATCTAATCGTACCTGTTTGATAAGTGCTCTAATCTAAACCGCTGGATGCAGATCTAAAGGCCCAGATCTATCTAACCAAAGTCTGGCGGCGCACATGGCCCTGGCGGCGGCGACGGCATTGCCGATGACACGCCGGCGATTCTAGGGGGAACAGGGGGTGGTGCCGATGCTTACCAGAGTCGTGTGGATGCAGTGAATATCGATGTGTGCTTGGCTTGGATAGGGGCGCACTAACACGGGCACGGGAGCTCGTCGGAGAGGGTGCTGGCGTCAGGTGCTCATGAACTGCGATAGAGCCGATGACCTAGGATGCAGACATGCAAACAAAGGGCATTAGGAGCTGCGCAAAGTCGTGACAAACACATTCGCATGAAGCAGAGGACAAGGGGTGCTTGGAATTTACCTAGATTGATCGCCAGAGAGGAACGATGCCTCGGGTGCTTGTCGGGGTTGACGGGGCCGACGACCTGGGACGATTTAGGACAGACAGAAGGCATGGTTAGATGTGCAAGGACCCGACGAAGAAGTCCATATGAACAAGAGGTATAGGGGAGAACGGAGCGCACCGGAATACTTCGCCGGAGTTCGTTGGTACCGCGGCGGTGTAGAGCGAAATTGAGGTAGCCTGGCGGCGCTCTGGTGGTTCTGAGTGGGGGGAAAAGGTCGCGGGGCGGTGGGGGTTAAGTAGCCGGTACAGGGGCGACAATCACGCATGGAATCAATCGGCAGTTAAGCGCAATTTTGTCGGCTATGAAAGGGGGAGGAAACGGCCCCGGCGAGCTGGTCTCCTGCGCGAGATTGACGACGCTGAGCTGTCGCTGCGGTGGGTTCCGTGAGTCAGCGAGTGGGTGCGCGCGCGGGGGGTGGGAAAGAGAGAGGGGAGGGGGAAACCCGGGTGGGCTTAGTTGGACACGGGGGGGGGGGGGGGGGGGGGGGGGGGGTTGGGCTAGATAGGTGGCGCCTATTATTTTTTTCCTCTTTTTCTCTTTTATTTTTGTGATTTGATTTTCTAGGATAGATTTGAATGGGCAATTCAATTATGTTTGAATTCAAATTTTCACCATACTTTTGCACTATGGTCCTAGTGTCCAAATGTGTTTCAAACACATTAAGGCATTCAAAAACCATTTTAAGGTCATAAAATAAAATAAAACCTTGCCCCATATATAATATATAATGAGGGGTTTAAATATGGTTTTATTTAGGGTTTTGTTTTGAAAAAAATTATGCAAGGTAAATATGCTATGTTGATATGAATGCAATAACATGACTTTGAATTTGATGAAATTTGGGATGTTACAAATCTAATCCCCTTAAGATGAATCTCGCCATCGAGATTCGGATTGTCTAGAAAATAGGTGAGGGTTAACTTTCCGAAGGTCATCTTCTCTTTCCTAAGTTGCTTCTTCCTCGGTATGATGATTCCACTGTACTTTGCAGAAGTTGATAGTCTTAGTACGAGTGACTCTTTCCGCTGTCTCGAGAATCTTGATAGGTCTCTCTTCATAAGTGAGATCACTCTCCAACTGTACCTCTTCCAATGGTATAATGTCTTTCAATGAAGTTTCTTCCATCTCCAGATGACACTTCTTCAACTGACTCACATGAAACTCATTGTGAACTGCAGACAGTGATTCAGGCAATTCAATCTCATAAGCCACTTCTCCTTTGCGGCTCAAAATCTTGAATGGTCCAACATATCGAGGTGCCAACTTTCCTTTGACTCCAAATCTCTTCACACCACGAAGTGGTGAGACTCTAAGATAAGCTCTATCACCTACCTCATAGGTGACTTCTCTACACTTTGGATCTGTGTAGCTCTTTTGTCGGGACTGGGCTATCTTCACTCTGTCCTTTACCAATCTGACTTTCTCTTCAGCTTCCTTGATCAGTTCTAGTCCGAACAAATTTCTTTCTCCTACTCCACTCCATAGTAATGGCGTAGTACACTTCCTTCCATAAAGGAATTCAAACGGAGCCATCCCTATGCTGGCTTGATAGCTGTTATTGTAAGAGAATTCTGTGTATGTCAGACTTTCATCCCAACTAGATCCATAATCTAGTGCACATGCCCTCAACATATCTTCCAAAATCTGATTAGTCCTTTCTGTTTGTCCATCATTTTGAGAGTGAAAAGCTGTGCTGAATTCTAGCCTTGTTCCCAATGATTCATGCAGTTGTCGCCAAAAATGCGAAGTGAACTGAGTTCCTCTATCAGACACAATACTCTTATGTACTCCATGCATACATACAATCCTACTCATATAAATCTTAGCCAATTTAGCACTTGTATAAGTAGTCTTCACGGGTATAAAATGAGCCACTTTAGTTAGGTGATCCACAAAAACCCATATAAAATCATATCCAGATATGGTCCTTGGCAATCCGGTGATAAAATCCATACCAATCTTATCCCACTTCCAATCAGGTATAAGTAGTGGTTGTAATAACCCTGCCGGTTTCTGATGTTCTGCCTTCACTCTACGACACACATAACACAAAGCAATGTGCTCCGCAATATCTTTCTTAAGATTGTTCCGCCAAAATCTTTCCTTCACATCCATGTACATTTTGGTGTTACCTGGATGAATAGAATATGTTGAATTGTGTGCTTCTTGCCAAATCAATTTCCGAAGCTCCGGATCTTGTTGAATTCAGATACGCTTTCCATACCATAAAGTTCCTTTTTCATCTTCATGGAATCTTTTCGCCTTTCCTTTACTAATTTTACTCTTAGTCTCTTCAATTTCCATGTCCAACTTTTGGGCTTCTTTGATCTTATCCAACAATGTTGGTTGAACTTCCAATGACATGATATATCCTTTAGGCACTATCTCCAATCTTAACTCTTTAAATTGGGCACACAAATCTTCTGGCAATTCTCCTTTGGTGAGACCATTCACATAGACCTTACGACTTAAAGAATCCATTATAACATTTGCTTTACTGGTATGGTATTGCAAACTCAAGTCATAATCCTTGATAAGCTCTAGCCACCTTCTTTGTCTCATGTTGAGTTCCTTTTGAGTGAAGATATATTTTAAACTCCTGTGATCCATGAACACTTCACAACGCTTTCCTAAAAGGTAGTGTCTCCATGTTTTGAGTGCGTGGACAACAGAGGCTAACTCTAAGTCATGAGTAGGATAGTTTACTTCATGAGTTTTGAGTTGTCTTGAGGCATAAGCCACAACCTTTCCTTCTTGCATCAAAACTCCTGCCAATCCTTGGTGAGATGCATCGCAATATACTTGAAAGTCCTTCTCTAAATCTGGCAGACATAAGACTGGTGCTGACACTAGTCTCTTCTTCAATTCTTGGAAACTGATTTCACATCCTTCAGTCCAATCAAACTTCTTCTCTTTCTTAAGTAACTCCGTCATTGGCTTAGCCACTTTTGAGAAATTCTCAATGAAATTTCTATAGTATCCTGCCAAGCCTAGGAAACTCCGAACTTCTTTAACTGATTTGGGAGATTCCCCTCAGTTACAGCTAACACCTTTGCGGGATCGACAACTATACCATCTCCAGACACAATGTGTCCAAGAAATCCAACTTCATTCAACCAAAATTCACACTTACTGAACTTGGCATACAACTTATGCTCCCTGAGTTTCTCAAGTATCAAACGCAAATGTTCTTCATGATCTTCTTTGGTCTTGGAATAGATCAAAATGTCATCGATGAATACGACAACAAACTTGTCAAGAAACTCCCTGAACACTTTGTTCATCATGTTCATGAAATAAGCTGGTGCATTTGTTAGTCCAAATGGCATTACAATATACTCATACAATCCATACCTAGTGGTAAAATCAGTCTTAGGTATGTCTTGTTCTCTAATCTTTAGCTGAAAGTAGACCGATCGGAGATCAATATTTTAGAACACACGAGCTCCTTCTAGCTGATCAATGAGATCGTTGATTCTTGTCAAAGGGTACTTGTTCTTTATAGTCACCTCATTGAGTGAACGATAATCTATGCATAGCCTTTGACTTCTATCTTTCTTCTCAACAAACAGAACTGGTGCACCCCAAGATGAAGAACTTGGTTGTATAAATCCTTTCTGCAACTGTTCTCCCAGCTATTTCTTGAGTTCTTTAAACTCATCAACTGGCATCTTGTAGGGTCACTTTGCTATTGGTCCAGATCCTAGCAGGAAGTCAATCAAAAACTCCACATCTCTATCTGGTGGCATTCCTGGCAATTCCTCTGGAAACACATCCGGGTACTCCTTCATCACTGGTACACTGTCTATGCTAACCACCTTAAGAGAATTTAGCTTACTCCCTTTGGATTTAAAGTTAGACTTGAACCTAATCCATTTCTTATCCGGGGTTGTGAGTGTAACAGTACGATTGGCAAAATCTATTACTCCTTCATACTTAGTCATCCAATCAATGCCCAAAATTACATCCAATCCTTGGGAATCTAGGATTATCAAACTAACTGGAAACTTATACTTTCCAAATTCTATTACTAGATCATGACATCCAAAATTCAATATCATCTCTCCAGCCGGAGAGCTTACTTTAATAGGATATCCGATAGTTTCAGTTGGAAGTCTATTTTTGTCTACAAATGCTATTGATATGAAAGAATGCCATGCGTCGATATAAAAAAGAACAAGTGTTGGAAAAGAATTAAGCTTGAACTTACCAGCCATAGCATCAGACTCCTCATATATTTCTTCCACATTGATGTGGTTCACTTAGAGTTTAAACACCGTGAACAACAAGTTTCGGAAAAATTAAACACACTAGCATAGCCATCCACATGTTGGATGGTCAATGCGACTCGATAAATAAAAGTATGATAGATAGATAGGTAGCCATGTAGTCAACACTACTCCACCATGTCGACTTCCTCATCCACTAGAGCAAGTCCTGCTGTCTCCATTGCTGTCTTGTACTCCTCCACGCTGGTGGTCAAAGCATCGACCTTCGCCCGGAGGGCTCTCTTCTGCGAGCGCAGCCTCTCTATCACTTCCTGATGAGTCTCTAGCTCAAGATCCTTGAGCTCTATCTCGGCCTTCATCTCGTTGATCTTCTTGTTCCTATCCTGCACTCTCTTCTCTTGATTCTTGAACCTCTTGTCTTGCTTCTCGAACCTAGCCTCCATCTCCTTGATGATCTCATCCTGCTCCGCGAAGGCCTTGTCCTTATCCCTCAACTGGACTTGTAGCTCGTCATTGCTAAGCATGACGTTGGTCCTATCGGTATCAAGGTGCCTAACGAGGCTCTCTAGGTCCTGAAGATAGAGACGCACCGACTCAATAGTCTCCCTAGTGGTATCTTCATACACTACAGCCTCTCCCTCCTCGCCACGTCTCCCAAATGGGTGGAAGTAGAGGCCCATGAGCTCGGTGGAGTGATGTCCATATAGACGACCAAGTAGCTCCTGCATGGCAACGTCGAGTCCCTTCTCCTTGTCATCATGCATTAACTTGAAGGCAATCTCCTCGGTAGGGAGCTCTGACTAGCATCCTGGCTGCGAGACTCTAAATCCCCATAGATCCTTCCTCTCTAACTTCGTAAGCTGAAGTTCCTTAATGTTAGGGAGGGGGGTATTGAGCACACTAGTGAGCTCCACAATACGAGAACCAAAACAAGTTCCCTTGAACTCCTCGGTGGTGCTGATAACAAAGCTAGGCATTTATTGCATATGATAGAGAAAAATTAGAAACAACACACGTAAAGATAAAAACAAAAGGTAGTGATAGAAAAGCCTAAAGCATATATGAAACACACAAGTCATAACATACAATAATCTATCACAAGCACTAAGGTTCAAACGTAACTTAGACAAAAACTTGCCATACCACATGGGTTGGTATGATCAAATTATTAACCCGAGAAAATGACAAGTGTGGTGGTCCAACTATTGGTGTACATCACAATTCTCACTCTTATGCTAAGTCTATGATATCTTCCCTTAGACGTTTTATGGCGGTCTCTAAGTCTTGGGTATACTTCTTCTCCTCTCTAAGGTCATTTTGAGTGTTGAGCATTCTACACTTGAGTCTTTCGCCAAGCTCCTTGATAGCATTCCAATCTGCATTCCTTGCAGAGTCAAAGAATGACATATACATTTCAGAGTTGGTAATCATGCAGAATCCCGACTATTTGTGGTTGTCCTCCTTGTTTTTATACAAATGGAGTTGTACCCACCAATATTTTTCTCCTTCATCCATCACTGGAAATCCCTTGTACACGGCTTCACCATGTATTCCCAAGCTAACCATGAGGTTTTTGAGTGCCTTGGGAAACTCCGTCTCACATTCTAAGGTCATGGTCATGAGTGGTCCCTTCTTGACGGCTTCGTTGATGGCGGCCATCTACAAATAGAGATGAGAAAGAAGATTAGGAGAGGTTTACGAGAAGAAAAGAGACAAGTGTGGAATTTGCAAAGAGTTGCATTTTTCCTAGTGGATTCCTTAGCCTAATCCATCTTAGGGTCATAATACTACAAGCAACACAGTTCTCTGATACCATCTGTAAGACCCCACATTTTAAGGTAAAGGCCCCTGTGATTGCAATGCTAGTCCCTGGATCGAATTTCTAGCATCTACAGTTTAAGATGAAGTACATAGATATAAAGGTCATTATTACATCGTAATATCCAGAGATACATAGTCCTTACAACTCATTAGCCCAAGAATACATAGAGTTAAAATACTTAACAAAATAAATAAAGTCTTTATCTTCATGTGCCATAGGCAAACATGTTGAGTGTAGACTCATAACCCTAGTATCCACCAGAGTAACCTTCAACATCATAAGTTACAGCCACATAGGGTTAATACATTTGTAATTGTATTGGCAAGTGATACCATAGTAGTATAGTAGCATCTAATATCTATATGAATTTGGCTAAGTGTAGTTCAGGCCGGCTTTGCTCAAAATAAGGTTTTTCTTATTAGTTGAAAACACTAAGTTTTGTATTGACAAAAACACCCAAGGAACCACCAATAGACATTGGTGAACCTTTACCCTTGTTCAACCACAAATTTTAACTTAGAGAAATTGGGATGAGGAGATCCTTGATCACTTCCGTGTCTTTGAGGCTAAACATGTCCGTTACCGTGGACACGGCTAAGTACTTAGGTTTTACCCTCTCGAGAGGTGGTGCACTTTCCCCACAAGACTCGACATGCATCGAGACGAGACTTTTTAGAAGCATTCCCTTAGACCACCATGGACGCGTTCCATCCTATCAACCCTACCACCAACCGTCCATCTGGCTAAGTTCTTGCAACCTAGTTGGTCAAGGCAGAGCCCATACGCCATGTGGTTGCACTAGAAGCTTCTCAACACTAAATATCTCAAATATCTTTGTTCCTGGGAGGCCATCCACAAGTGTGATACACAAGGTAAACCATAGACATGGGCCTTGTGTAACCACTCAACACAAACCAATCTTTCCATTCCACCCAGGTGATTTATTCACATGTTGTTTTATTAAACAAAAACTTAGTCATAGACTTTGCATAATATCATATCATGATTATTCCACCCTTGTTTTCTACTAGCTAGGCTAAGCATACTAGTATAACAAGTTTCTTAACTTAGGGAAAACTATTAAGATCAATATCTATAGGATTTCCCAAGAATAGCATATACTTAGAAAGTAATCATGCAAATCCTACTCAAAATAACACTAGTGCATAGTTAAAATAGTAGGACAAATATATGAAGCATCACTTGCCTTGGTAGTTGGGGGAATATGAACAATCCTCACAATCACAATCTCCACAATCACCAAAATCTACACATAAAATCATAGCACCAAATTCACATTCAATATACAAACAAAAATATATGAATACATGCAAAATGCAAATGAATGATTTGCCACACTTTTCAAAACAAACTAAACAGTGCTGAATACAAAGCACACTTTCTAAAGTCTAAATGAACCAAAATTTACTCTAAAACAATTTCCTAAACATTTTATATAGCCAAAATAAGCCTACAAATGGTTCTGCATAAAATCCTAAATTTTCAAAATCAAATGGCCATACCAAGGCCATAGTTGCAAAGAGCTCACTTTTCTGAATCCATTGATATAAAACTTGTAATTTTTGGACAAACATATCAAAAGTTATTGAATTTACATGTTTGAATATCTAATAGAATTAAAATCAGATTTTAAAACAGAACCAGTGACACGCGGCGCTTCCTGATTGGTGTGTACCATTTCACGTTGGATCGCGCTTCCACATCGTTGGATTTAAGTTAGATCTAGCGATCCAGATCTAATCGTACCTGTTCGATAAGTGCTCTAATCTAAACCGCTAGATGCTGGTACGTCGGAAACGTATCTATAATTTTTGATGCTCCATGCTTGTTTAGTATCTACTTTTCTTTGATTTGTCTACACTTTGAGGTGTTTTTATATATTTTCTAGAACTAACCTATTAACAAGTTGCCATAGTGCCAGTTGCCTGTTTTCTTCTGTTTTTGGTTCCAGAAAGGAAGAAAATATATATTCTCGGAATTGGACGGGACAAAAGCCAAAGTCAATATTTTACCGTGGGCGACACGAAGTCGAGAGGAGAGACGTAGAGGAGTTATAGGGAGGCCAGACCCCCCTAGGTACGGGTGGGCCCAACCCGCACCTGGGAAGGGTGTGGCCCCCCTGGTCGCCTCCCAGCCTCGCCTCCTCGCCTATAAGAAGCCCTCGATACAGAAACCCTAGGCACCCGATCAAAACTCCATGAAACCTTCTGTAGCCGCCGCCACCATCGTCCCTAGATCAGGGGGAGGAGGGATCTGAAGTTCTTCCTGGCAGCCTACCGGAGGGGAAATCATCCCGGAGGCCTTCTTCTCTGGTATGAAACGTGAGTAGTTCCACCTTGGACTACGGGTCCATGTAGTAGCTAGATGGTTGTATCTCCTCCTTGTGCTTTCATATATAGATCTTGTGAGCTCCATTCATGATCAAGATCTAATTTATTTGTAATCATGCATGTTGTGTTTGTGGGGATCCGATGGATATTGAGATTACTATGTCAGATTGATTAATGGTTTTGTCTATTTGATTCTATCATGTCTGTGTTGTTTGTGATCTTGCATGCTCTCCGTTGTTAGTAGCTATCTTGGCTAAGTAGTTGCTAGTGACCCCAAGAGGGGATATTTATGCTTGATAGTGGGTTCATGCCTCTAGTTTCCAAGGGAAGTGACAGAAATCTCTTCGGTTGTAGATGTGTTGTTGCCACTAGGGAGAAAACAACGGTCTCTTGTTCATGGAACAAGTGGATTGTTTACCTTACACACTTTGCTTAAAGAAGTTGTCTGTTGCTTGCAACTTAATAATGGAGGGGGTTCGGATGATAACCTGAAGGTGGACTTCTAGTCATAGATGCAGTTGGATGGCGGTCTATGTATATTGTTGTATTGCCCAATCGAATCTCACAGGATCTTTTTGTCTGGTATTGCATTGTTATTCCTTGCTCAGTTCCTGTCAATTGCCCTGCTGTAATTAGTTCACCCTTCATGCCATGTTGTTTATCTAAGGAGAGCACCTCTAGTGAACTATGGACCCCGGTCCAATCTTTACCATTGATACATATTCCACTATTTACTTGCTGCAAACCATTCATCATCTTCCACACCATACAATTAATCCTTTGTTACAGCAAACCGGTGAGCTTGACAACCTCACTGATTCATTGGGGCAAAGTCTTGAGTTTGTGTTGTGCAGGTTTCCACATTTCTTGCAACACCTGTGTGACGTTTCCTTCCTCCTACTGGTTCGATAACCACGGTTTCTTACTAAGGGAAAACTTGCTTCTTTGCTGCATTACGCCTTGCTCTTGGGGTTTCCCGATGAAGCACTGCACGTTGACATAGTGCCATCAAGCTCTTTTCTGGCGCCGTTGCCGGGGAGGCTATGGACGTCTTCACAAGGGAGTCCTCCTCAACCTTTCTCTTTACTTTTTTTTAGTTTGCTTAGTTTTTTTGCTTGCTTTTCTTTGCCTCATATCAAAATCTCAATTTTTTTAGTTTAGTTTGGTTTGCTTTCTCTTATCAAAAACACAAAAAAAATTAGTTCCTTCCCTAGCTGCTGCTATTTTTGGCTTGCCCACCTTTGCCAAAATGAACTCTGCCGAGAACACCAAGTTGTGTGACTTCACTAGCACAAAAACAATAATTTTCTTAGCACTCCTATTGCTCCACCTGCTCCTGATGCTCCCTTTTATGAAATTAAGCCTGCTTTGTTGAATCTTGTGATGAGATAGCAATTTTCTGGTGCTAGTTCTGATGATGCTGCTGCCCATCTCAATAACTTTGTTGAACTTTGTGAGATGCAAAAGTATAAGGATGTAGATGGAGATATTATTAAGATCAAGTTGTTTCCTTTCTCCTTGAGAGGAAAAGCTAAAGAAAGGTTGCTATCCTTGCCTAGAAATAGTATTGATTCTTGGACTAAGTGCAAAGACGATTTTATTGGAAAGTACTATCCTCCTGCTAATATTATATCTATGAGAAGTGACATTATGAAATTTAAACAACTTGATAATGAACATGTTGCTCAAGCTTGGGAAAGAATGAAATCTTTGGTTAAGAATTGTCCCACTCATGGACTCACTGCTTGGATTATTATCCAGACTTTTTATGCAAGATTGAACTTCTCTTCAAGAAACCTGCTGGATTCAGCTGCTGGAGGTACCTTTATGGGCATCACTTTGGGTGCTGCAACAAAACTCCTTGATAATATGATGGTTAATTACTCTGAATGGAACACTAAGAGAGCTCCACATGGTAAGAAGGTAAATTCAGTTGAAGAAATCTCCTCTTTGAGTGATAAGATTGATGTTATTATGGCTATGCTTGTTAATGGGAAAACTCCTTTAGATCCTAATAATGTTCCCTTAGCCTCTTTGGTTGCTCAAAAATAGCAAGTTGTTGTGAACTTCATTAGAAACAACAATTTTGGCAACAATACTTATGGTAATAACTATAGGCCTTATCCTCCTAATAATGGAAATGCTTACCATGGTAGATCTGGAATGCCTAGTGGAGATAGGATTCTAGAAATTGAAAGATCCACTAAAAAATTTATGCAGATGCAATATGAGCAAAACAAGAAATTCACTAAAACTATGGAAGAACAATCTGTTATCTTGAAGAGTATTAGTCATCATCTTGAGAATTTTAATAGAGAAATTCCTAGTTTACAGTCAAAAATTTTGAGTGCTGAGAAAAATATTTCCTCTTTTTCCGAATCTCAGTCCTCCTTGATTAATAAAATGTCTACTAAACCTGAAACCATGGAAAGTACCTTTGCTGCTACTCATGCC
The DNA here is from genome assembly GCA_910589765.1 of Avena atlantica. Taxonomy (NCBI): domain Eukaryota; kingdom Viridiplantae; phylum Streptophyta; class Magnoliopsida; order Poales; family Poaceae; genus Avena; species Avena atlantica. The sequence continues at coordinate 426,633,785 of OU342737.1, forward strand.
ATACAAGTTACTATTGATGAAAATGTTAGACTGTTAGCCCAACTTCATGCTAAGTGGGAAAGGGAAGCTGAAATTGATAGAAACAATAGTGTGTGCACCATCACTAGAATGCATACCACTAAACCACAAGAAGTCCCTATTACTCCTCCTACAGTTCCTAAGCCTAATGAGTCTACTACTAGTGATGCCAAGTTTGATTTTGATATAGATGGTTGCTATATTTCTAAAGTGATCCTATTTTTGCAAAAGCTTGCTAGAAGTCCTGATGCTAGTGATATGCATGTTGCTTTCACCAAACACAATACAGATTCTCTTGTTAATATTAAGGAAGAGAAGTTAAAACACAAAGCTTCTATTCCTAGGAAAGTAGAAGATAGTTTGGAACCCATTATTAATATGCAAGTGAATGACTTTGATCTCAAAGGTTCATGTGATCTTGGTTCTAGTATCTCTATTATGCCCAGGAAGATTTATGAAATGCTTGATTTTACACCTTTGGAAGATTGTTATTTGGATGTCCCACTTAATGATAATGCTAAGAATAAACTAATGGGAAGTATTAATGATGTTCTCATCATGGTTAACAATGCTTATGTCCCTGTTGATTTGTATGTTTTGGATGTTGAATACAATGCTTCTTGTCCTATTACTTTGGGAAGACCTTTTCTTAGAACTATTGGTGCCATCTTTGATATGAAAGAAGGCACCATTAAATATAAATTTACATTCAATAAAGGTATTGAACACTTCCCTATGAGGAGAGATAAGTTGCTTTTTTCTCCTCCTTTGAAAGCAAGGTTTGATGTTAATGCTTCCTCATTTGAAAATACTTGATTTCTTGCTTCTTGTGCCTAACTTAAAGGCGTTAAAGAAAAGTACTTTTTGGGAGATAACCCAAGAGTTTCCTCGAGTCTTGGAAGTTATTACTTCATTAATGACCTCTACTTATTCTTTTTTGTTTGCTTTCTGTGCCAAGAATGACCTCTAATGAGAGGGAAGTAAGATTTGGAGAGTTGCTGCCCCGAAACAGATTTCTGTCCTCCACCATAAAAATTCGTGAGGGATATCTGTAAGTCGGATTGAGCTGAAAATTTACTAATAAATCCCCTAGTATGTTAGATAACTTTCTTTAGTTTAACACTTTTTTATTTGAGCAACCGAAGATTTTCTACAAAATCGGTTTCTACCTGCTGGTCTGTTTTGACAAATTTCTGCCATTATTTGCATTTGCTTCTTATTGATTCCTTTTTGAGTTCTCTTTTGGGGAATTGAGATTTTTGAAGGAGTTGCTACAGTATATTGTGTTTTTAGTGAAAAGTATTGCTGTCCCAAAGCTAAACCCAAAGGTATATTATGCTTTGAATACACTAATGTTGCTAATGAAGATTGTGTGAAGTTTTGTATGAAGGAAAAATTTCAGGTGTAAAGAGAGAATGATGCAATGAGATGAAGAATGGACAAAAGCTCAAGCTTGGGGATGCCACCCCGGTGTCACCCCAAGAAATATCCAAGAGGTACAAGCGTCAAATCTTGGGGATGCCCAAGGCATCCCCTTCTTCATAAATAAAAATCTCAGGTCTTTCTAGACACTTCGATTTTATTGTGTCATGCACTGTTGTGTTGTTCTTGGAGCATATTAGTTTTCGTTTGGTTTGCTTAGTTGTTTAGTTTGCTTGAATAAAGTAGTTTGGACCTCCGTTCTCGCTGTGTTGTTTCAAATAAGTCAATTGGTGTTGGAAAGGAGTAGAAAGTTCTTGCTTGAAAGTGCAAGAGGAGCTTGCATTGACCGTGACTTAGAATTTAGAATGACATGCTAGGTTTTGTTTTGACCTTATGCTTAGTGGTTATTGCTGTAGCATGTATTTTTCCAAATAATTGGGATTGCTTGGTGTGCCTTGAAAGAATTATGCGTTGTTTTAGCATGCAAAAGCATAGTATTGTGGTATTCTCCTTTGATGCTTTGTTTGGGTTGACTTGGCACATGCTCACACCATGTTATGAATATGAACAAGTCACCATAGCCTCTATGATCATTTAGTCCTTGACTTGTAGTACCACTCTATGCTTTGATTAGTAATGTTTTGTTGCTCTGCATGATTATGGCCATTATTGCTCTCTTAGTTGGTTGCTCCCAGTCTTTTGCTAGCCTCCACTTGTATGAGTAAGATCTACTCATGCTTACAACTACCAAGAAACCAAGTTATTCCAAAGTGTCCACTATAAACTCCTATGCATGGTGTGTTACACCATTCCAAGTATATTCTTGTTTTCAGCTATCTTCCAATTAAAAAAGTATTTTGATATGTGAAAACTTAGTGATTAAAGCCCTCACGAACTTGATGGCACACTTTATATTCTTTGCCCCTAATAAACTTGAACCATTGTGTCGTTTGTGTTGCCCCTAATTAGCAGAACCATGCTGTCATGGGGAATGTTTTCAACATTGCACTTGTACTTTGTACATAGTTGATATCACGCTCTTTTGTCTATGGATGTCACCGGTGTGAAATAAAGAGGGAGCTTGTAAGTCCATGGAGTTATGTATTTTGTGTTAGATAAATGCCTGGGCCACTAGCCTAAGCCATGCCTAATCATGGTGGAAACTTGCAGCATCACTATATTGAGATATCTGTAAAGCATCCTCAATAAAAAGCTATGCACATAGTAAATAAAAAGATCGCTGAGATGCTCATTGTCTGCTTGCCTTGTCATTTTGGTTATGGGATAGCTCCTGTACCATGTGCAAGGGGTACCCCGTTGGGGGCTCTCTATGATACACATATACTTACTATGACAAGAACTTACATGTGACTGAAGTTGAGTAGCATGAGGTGTGTGGCCCTCGTATTCATGGGACTTGTGATTGCCAACTTATACTTTGTCAATCATATACTCCATAGTTTGTTCACTTTAACCTTAATCATTTCAATATGCTTATGATAGGGGCAATGAGGGCTGAAAGCTAACAAGTACCATAATTTTTGGAAGCTCTTTTTGAAACTTGAAATCCCTGCTTCCCTTTATGAAGGGCCTTTCTTCCACTATTATATTGAGTCTCCACCTTCTACCTTTAGGCACCATTAAGAGAGCATAGTTGCCATTATTTGTGCAGTGTCCCAAAACTTATTGATTGATGCATATTGTGATATTGCTTGTTCTTGTGCTACTTGTATCTAGTCAATCTTATGAACTTTGAAGGTGTCCTATGCATCCATTTGTTACTCCATGAGGGACAAGATGAATGCCAACTATGCCATGTTTTCTGTATGTGAAACAAACAAACGTTTTTCAATGCATGTTATTCATGATCTTTGTTTGTAGCCTTTAATGTTGCATGCATAGTTACTTTGTCTTATTGTTAGAACTCCATCTTTCATGCACTTGTTTAGGGTTCTTTGATCCCTTCTTTCAATTCTTGCAAATGGTTTGATCTTGGTTGTGATGGTGCATGTCACCTCAAAAATTATTCTTTTTATCACTTACCTACTGGAGGACGAGCAGGAGTTAAGCTTGGGGATGCTTGATACGTCGAAAACGTATCTATAATTTTTGATGCTCCATGCTTGTTTAGTATCTACTTTGCTTTTATTGGTCTACTCTTTGAGGTATTTTTATATCTTTTCTGGAACTAATCTATTAACAAGTTGCCACACTGTCATTTGCCTGTTTTCTTTTGTTTTTGGTTCCAGAAAGGCAGAAAATCAGTATTCTCGAAATTGGACGGGACAAAAGTCAAAGTCAATATTTTACCGTGGGTGACACGAAGTACAGAGGAGAGATGGATATGTGCCACACGGCGGCCAGACCCCCCTAGGCGTGGGTGGGCCCAGCCCGCGCCTGGGCAGGGTGTGGCCCCCTGGTCGCCTCCCAGCCTCGCCTCTTCGCCTATAAGAAGCCCCCGATACAGAAACCCTAGGCACCCTATCAAAACTCCACGAAACCTTCTGTAGCCGCCGCCACCGTCGTCCCAAGATCGGGGGGGGTCTAAAGTTCTTCCCGGCACCCTGCCGGAGGGGAAATCATCCCGGAGGCCTTCTTCTCCGGTATGAAGCGTGAGTAGTTCCACCTTGGACTACGGGTCCATGTAGTAGCTAGATGGTTGTATATCCTCCTTGTGCTTTCATGTATAGATCTTGTGTGCTCCGTTCATGATCAAGATCTAATCTATTTTTAATCATGCATGTTGTGTTTGCGGGGATCCGATGGATATTGAGATTGCTATGTCAGATTGATTAATGGTTTTGTCTATTTGATTCTATCATGTTTGTGTTGTTTGTGATCTTGCATGCTCTCCGTTGTTAGTAGCTATCTTGGCCAAGTAGTTGCTAGTGACTCCAAGAGGGGGTATTTTATGCTCAATAGTGGGTTCATGCCTCTAGTTTCCAAGGGAAGTGATAGAAATCTCTTCGGTTGTAGATGTGTTGTTTCCACTAGGTAGAAAACAATGGTCTCTTGTTCATGGAACAAGTGGATTGTTTACCTTACACACTTTTCTTAAAGAAGTTGTCTGTTGCTTGCAACTTAATACTGGAGGAGGTTCGGATGATAACCTGAAGGTGGACTTCTAGTCATAGATGCATATGGATGGCGGTCTATGTATATTGTTGTATTGCCAATCGAATCTCATAGGATATTTTTGTTTGGTATTGCATTGTTATGCCTTGCCCAGTTCCTGTCAATTGCCCTGCTGTAATTTGTTTACCTTTCATGCCATGTTGTTTATCTAAGGAGAGCACCTCTAGTGAACTATGGACCCCGGTCCAATCTTTACCATTGATACATCTTCCACTGTTTACTTGCTGCAAACCATTCATCATCTTCCACACTATACAGTTAATCCTTTGTTATAGCAAACCGGTGAGCTTGACAAACTCACTGATTCGTTGGGGCAAAGTCTTGAGTTTGTGTTGTGCAGGTTTCCACGTTGCTTGCAACACCTGTGTGACGTTTCCTTCCTCCTACTGGTTCGATAACCTCGGTTTCTTACTGAGGGAAAATTGCTGTTGTGATGCATCACACCTTGCTCTCGGGGTTTCCCGTCGAAGCACTGCACGTTGACGCAGTGCCATCAGATGAAGATCTAAAGGCCTAGTTCTATCTGACCAAAGTCTGGCGGCACGAATGGCCCTGGCGGCGGTGACGACACTGCTGGTGACGCGCCGGTGATTATAGGGGGAACAGGGGGTGGTGTCGATGCTTATCAGAGTCGTGTGGATGCGGTGAAGCTCGACTTGTGCTTGGCTTGGACAAGGGCGCACTGACACGGGATCAGGATCTCGTCGGAGAGGGTGCTGGCGTCGGGTGCTCATGAACTGCGACGGAGCCGACGACCTAGGATGCAAACAGGCAAACTAAGGTCATTAGGAGGTGCGCAAAGTCACGACAAACACGGTCGCATGAAGCAGAGGCCAAGGGGCGCTTGGAATTTACCTAGATTGCTCGCCGGAGGGGAACGGTGCCCCGGGTACTTGTCGGGGTTGACGGGGCCGACGACTTGGGGCGATTTAGGACAGACAGAAGGCATGGTTAGATGCGCAAGGACCTGACGAACAAGTTCGTATGAATGAGAGGCAGAGGGGAACACAGAGCTCACCGGAATACTTCGACGGAGTTTGTCGGTACCGCGGCAGTGTAGAGAGAAATTGAGGTAGCCTAGCGGCGCTCTGGTGGTTCTGAGTGGGGGGAAAAGGTTGCGGGGCGGTGGGGTTAAGTAGCCGGTGCAGGGGAGGTAATCATGCACGGAACCAATCGGCAATTAAGCACAATTGTGTCGGCTCTGAAAGGGGTAGGAAACAACCGCGACGAGCTAGTCTCCTGCGCGAGATTTACGACGCTGAGCTGTCGCTACGGTGGGGTCCATGAGTCAGCGAGTGGGTCCACGCGCGGGGTGAGAAAGAGAGAGGGGAGGGGGAAACCCGGGTGGGGTTAGTAGGCCGCGAGGGGGGTTGGGATAGATAGGTGGTGCCTATTATTTTTTTCTCTTTTTCTCTTTTCTTTTTATGATTTGATTTTCTAGGATAGACTTGAATGTCCAATAAAATTCTGTTTGAATTCAAATTTTCACCATACTTTTGCACTATGGTCCTAGTGTCGAAATGTGTGTCAAACACATCAAGGCATTCAAAAACCATTATGAGGTCATAAAATAAAATAAAACCTTGCCCCATATAATATATAAAGAGGGGTTTAAATATGGTTTTATTTAGTGAATGCAATAAAATGACTTTGCATTTGATGAAATTTGGGATGTTACATAGATGGTTGTATCTCCTCCTTTGTGATGCCATGTTTAGATCTTGTGAGCTCCGTTCATGATCAAGATCATCTATTTGTAATCATGCATGTTGTGTTTGCGGGGATCCGATGGATATTGAGATTACTATTTCAGATTGATTAATGGTTTTGTCTTATTGATTATATCATGTCTATGTTGTTTATGATCTTGCATGCTCTCCGTTTCTAGTAGCTATCTTGGCCAAGTAGATGCTAGTGACTCTAAGAGGGAGTATTTATGCTCGATAGTGGGTTCATGCCTCTATTTAATCTAAGGGAAGTGACATAAATCTCTAAGGTTGTAGATGTGCTGTTGCTACTAGGAGAAAACAACGGTCTCTTGTTCATGGAACAAGTGGATTGTTTACCTTACACACTTTGCTTAAAGCAGTTATCCATTGCTTGCAACTTAATACTGTAGGGGGTTTGGATGATAACCTAAAGGTGGATTACTAGTCATAGATGAAGTTGCATGGCGGTCTATGTATCTTGTTGTATTGCCCAATCAAATCTCATAGGATCATGAATGTCTAGTATTACATTGTTATGCCTTGCTCAGTCCTGTCAATTGCCCTGCTGTAATTTGTTTACCCAGCATGCCATGTTTGTTTATCTTAAGGAGAACACCTCTAGTGAATTATGGACCCCGGTCCAATCTTTACCATTGATACATCTTCCACTGTTACTATTTACTTTCTGCAAACCACCATTATCTTCCACACCATATAGTTAAACCTTTGTTTTCAGCAAACCGGTGAGATTGACAACCTCACTATTCGTTGGGGTAAAGTCTTGAGTTTGTGTTGTGCAGGTTTCCAGTTGTTAGCAACACCTTTGAATCGTTTCCTTCCTCCTACTGGTTCGATAACCTTGGTTTCTTACTGAGGGAAGAACATGCCGCTGTGCTCATCATACCTTCCTCTTGGGGTCTCCCAACGAAGCTCAAAAATAAGCTTAGCCATCGTCAAGATTTTTATGGCGCCATTGCCGGGGAGGCTAAGGACGGCTTCACAAGGGGAGTCCTTCACAACCTTTCTCTTTACTTTGTTTTATTTTTCTTAGTTTCTTTTGCTTGGTTTTGTTTGCCTCTTTTTATCAAAAACTCCAAAAAAATTAGTTCCTACTTTAGTTGCTACCATGTATGGTTTTGGTCCAATCCATGTGTCACCTATGTAAAGGATCTTTACTTTCACGCAAGAAAGTGAAGAAAGTTCCAAAGAAGCTTGGTATATAATCTCTGATTTACAAAGGAATATTGAGCCTAAGATGTGTCTTAGCTTGGTTATTAATAGTTTCTACCATGGTCTTGCTCTTTGTTATAGATATGCTTGGATGCTGTAGCTGGGAAAGATATATTTCAATGTAATGAGGATGAATCTTTGGATGCTATAAAAAAGTTGATTATAATTTATAATATGCCTAGCAAGTCCGATTCTTCCTTTATAAACATTTATGCTAGGTTGAACACTCTTGAGACCAGTAAAATTGCTTTGAAAGATTGCTATAACATGCTTAGAGAGCACCATGATTATGTTCCAATAATTTTTGAGCCTTCAAAATGGTTTCCTACAATAAAAGTTGCTATAAATAGTGAAACTTTTGATGCTTGTTGTGATATCATGTCTGAATTTTGCCTTATGCCTAAAGATTTCTATGAGTTTTTAAATCTTTGGGGACTTTCTGAAGGAGGAGAAGATATATCTCTTACCAATAATACAACTTTATTACCCATTGGAATAGCTGAAGGTGTGTTTACAAAAATCTCAGGGAAAGTGGTGTCTACTGATTATCTTGTTATTGAATGTGTAGGAAAAGGACAAATTACACTTGGAAGATCCTTGCTGAAACACATTGGAGCAATAATAGATGTGGGAAAATGATTTATGCATTTTGCTTCTCCAATAATAAATCATATATTCCCTAAAGAGAAGAAGAGAGGTAAGAAAGGTAGGAGCAAGAGAGTTGGTGTTAATGCTTCTTCATTCGAAAATACTTGATTCTTACTTCTTGTGCCTAACTTAAAGGCGTTAAAGAAAAGTACTTATTGGGAGATAACCCAAAAGTTTTCTTGAGTCTTGGAAGTTATTACCTCTGTAATGAACTCTCCTTATCATTTTTATTTTCCTTTTGTGCCAAGAATAACCATTAATGAGAGGGAAGTAAGATTTGGGGAGTTGCTGTCCTGAAACAGATTTTTGTGCTCCACCATAAAAATTCGTGTAAAATCTTTATAAGTTGGATTAAGCTGTAATTTTCTAAATAAATCCCCCAGTATGTTAGCTAACTTTCGTTAGTTTAGCACCTTTTGATTTGAGCAACAAAAGGTCTTAGAAAAAATTCGTTTCTACCTGCTAGTCTGTTTTGACAGATTTCTGCCATTATTTGCATTTGCTTCTTATTGATTCCTTTTTGGGTTCTTTTTGGGAAATTGAGCTTTTTGAGGGAATTGCTACAGTATCTTGTGTCTTTAGTGAAAGTTTTTCTATTTTGAAACTAAACCCCAAAGGTCTATTATCTTTTGAATACACTAATGTTGCTAATGAAGATTGTGCGAAGTTTTGTATGAAGGAAAATTTTCAGGTGTAGAGAAATAATGATGTAATGAGACGAAGAATGGAAAAAAGCTCAAGATTGGGGATGCCACCCCGTGTCACCACAAGAAATATTCAAGAGGTACAAATGTCAAAGCTTGGGGATGCCCAAGGCATCCACTGCTTCATCAATAAAAATCTCAGGTCTTTCTAGACACTTCGTTTTTACTATTTCATGCACAGTTTTGTTGTTCTTAGAGCGTCTTAGTTTTCATTTTAGTTTGCTTGAATAAAGTAGTTTGTACCCCCATTATCGCTGTGTTGTTTCAGATAAGTTGATTGGTGTTGGAGAGGAGTAGAAAGTTCCTGCTTGAGTAGTACAAGAGGAGCTTGTTTTGACTATGACTTAGACTTTATCATGTCATGTGCGAAGTGATTATTGTTGTAGCATGAATTGTTCCAAACAATTGGGATTGCTTAATGTCCTTTGAAAGAATCATGCGTTGTTTTAGCATACAAAAGCATAATATTGAGGTATTCTCCTTTGATGCTTTATTTGGGTTGACTTGGCACATGCTTACACCATGTTATGACTATGAAACAGTCACCTTAGCCTCTATGATCATTTAGTTTTTGACTTGTGATACCACTCGATGCTTTGAATATGAACAAGTCACCATAGCCTCTATGATCATTTAATCCTTGACTTGAAGTACCACTCTATGCTTTGATTGATAATATTTTGTCGCTCTGCATGATTATGGCCATTATTGCTCTCTTAGTTGGTCGCTCCCAGTCTTTTGCTAGCCTCCACTTGTATTGAGTAAGATCTACTCATGCATCCAACTCCCAAGAAACCAAGTTATTCCAAAGTGTCCACTATAAATTACTATGCAGGGTGTGTTACACCATTCCAAATATATTCTTGTTTTATCTATCTTCCAAATTAAACTTGTTATGTGAAAATTAGTGATTAAAGCTCTCACAAACTTGATGGCACACATTATTTTTCTTGCCCCTAAAAAACTTGAACCATTGTGTCATCCATGTTGTATATTCTTGCACTTATACGTTGGAATTAGAAGAACCGTGCTGTCACGGGGAACGCTTTCAACATTGCACTTGTACTTTGTACATAGTTGATATCATGCTCTTTTGTCTATGGATGTCGTTAGTGTGAAATAAAAGGGGAGCTTGTAAGTCCATAGAGTTATGTATGTGTGTTATAGAAACGCCTAGGCTGCTAGCCTAAGCCATGCCTAATCATGGTGGCAACTTGCAGCATCACCATAGTGAGAAATCTATGAAGCTTTCTTCTTATAAAAAAAGAGACATATTGAAAAGAGGAAAGAGAGAAAAAGCACCATTTTCCCAAGGTAAATAAGAAGATTGCTGAGATGCTCATTGTCTACTTGCCTTGTCATTTTGATTATGGGATAACTCCTGTATCATGTGCAAGAGGTACCCCGTTGGCGGTTCTTTATGATACACATGTACTTATTATGACAAGAACTTACATTTGACTAAAGTTGAGTAGCATGAGGAGCGGCCCTCGTATTCAAGGAACATGAGATTGCCAACTTATACTTTGTCAAGCATATACTCTATAGTTTGTTCACTTTAACCTTAATCACTTCAAGATGCTTATGATAGGGGCAATGAGAGCTGAAAGCTAACAAGTACCATAATTTTTGGAAGCTCTTTTTGGGACTTGAAATCTCTGCTTCCCTTTTATGAAGGGCCTTTCTTCCACTATTATATTGAGTCTCCACCTTCTATACTTAGGCACCAGTTAAGAGAGCATAGTTGTCATTATTAGTTCTATGTGCATTGTCCCAAAACTTATTGATTCATTCATATTGTTGATATTTATTGTTCATGAACTATTTGTATCTAGTCACTCTTATGAACTTTGAAGATGTCCTATGTATTTATTTGCTACACCAAGAGGGACAAGCTGAATGCCACTATGCTATGTTTTCTATATGTGACACAAACAAACGTCTTTCAATGCATTGTTATTAATGATCTTTGTTTGTAACCTTTCATGTTGCATTCATAGTTACTTTGTCTTATTGTTAGAACTCCATCTTTCATGCTCATGTTTAGAGTTCTTTGATCCAACTTTCAATGCTTGCAAATGGTTTGATCTTGATTTTGATGGTGCATGTCACCTCAAAAATTATTCTTTTTATCACTTACCTACTCGAGGACGAGCAGGAGTTAAGCTTGGGGATTCTTGATACGTCGAAAACATATCTATAATTTTTTATGTTCCATGCTTGTTTAGTATATACTTTTCTTTGCTTTGTCTACACTTTGAGGTGTTTTTATATGTTTTTCGGTACTAATCTATTAACAAGATGCCACAGTGCGAGTTGCCTATTTTCTTCTGTTTTTGGTTCTAGAAAAGGCAGAAAATCAATATTCTCGGAATTGGACGGGACAAAAGCCAAAGTCAATATTTTACCGTGGGGAACACGGAGCTAGAATACGAGACGAAGGAGAGCGACCAAGGGGCCACACCCCCTGGTCGCGCGGCCAGACTCGGCCCGCGCCTAGAGGGGGGTGCATCCACCCTGGGTGCCCCTTGCCTCGCCTCTTCTCCTAGACCCCCCGATACCAAAACCCTAAGTACACGATCAATCTTCCACAAAACAGTCTATAGCCACGGCCACCATCTCCCTAGATCTGGGGGGATCTGAAGCTCTTCCTGGCACCCTACCGGAGGGGAGATCATCCCGGAAGCCTTCTTCTTCATCGTGCCAGCCTCCGGTATGAAGCGTGAGTAGTTCCACCTTGGACTACGGGTCCATGTAGTAGCTAGATGGTTGTATCACCTCTGTGCTACCATGTTTAGATCTTGTGAGCTCCGTTCATGATCAAGATCATATATTTGTAATCATGCATACTGTGTTTGCGGGGATCCGATGGATATTGAGATTACTATGTCAGATTGAATAATGGTTTTGTCTTATTCATTCTATCATGTCTGTGTTGTTTGTAATCTTGCATGCTCTTCGTTTCTAATAGCTATCTTGGCCAAGTAGATGCTAGTGACTCCAAGAGGGAGTATTTATGCTCGATAGGGGGTTCATGCCTCTATTTAATCTAAGGGAAGTGACAGAAATATCTAAGGTTGTAGATGTGCTATTACTACTAGGGAGAAAACAACGGTCTCTTGTTCACGGAACAAGTGGATTGTTTACCTTACACACTTTGTTTAAAGCAGTTATCCGTTGCTTGCAACTTAATAATGTAGGGGGTTCATATGATAACCTGAAGGTGGATTACTAGTCATAGATGTAGTTGGATGGCGGTCTATGTATCTTGTTGTATTGCCCAATGAAATCTCATAGGATCATGAATGTCTATTATTGCATTGTTATGCCTTGCTTAGTACTGTCAATTGCCCTGCTATAATTTGTTTACCCACCATGCCATGTTTGTTTATTGATACGTCGTAAACATATCTATAATTTTTGATGTTCCATGCTTGTTTAGTATCTACTTTGCTTTGCTTTGTCTACACTTTGAGGTGTTTTCATATGTTTTCTGGTACTAACCTATTAACAAGATGCCATAGTGTCAGTTTCCTGTTTTCTTCTGTTTTTGGTTCCAGAAAAGGCAGAAAATCAATATCCTCGGAATTGGATGGGACAAATGCTAAAGTCATTATTTTACCGGACATGACATAGAACCACAAAGCAGAGATGGAGGAGAAAACCAGGGTGGCCGAACCCCCCAGCCACGGGCCAGCCCTGGTGGCGCCACCAGGGGGTGTGGGCCCCCTGGCCCTCCATCGACCTTGCCTCCTTCGCCTATAAGAAGCCTCCGACCCAAAAACCCTAAAGAATCGACAAAAAATCCACGAAAAGTTCTGTAGCGCCGCCGCCACCGAAGGGGAGATTCGGGGGATAGAAATTCTCTATTCCGGCACCTTGCTGGGACGGGGAAGTTCCCCCCGGAGCCATCTCCATAGATCTCCACCACCATCTCCATCACCGTTGCTGATTCCCATGACGAGGAGGGAGTAGTTCTTCCTAGAGGCTAAGGGCTCTACCGGTAGCTATGTGTTCATCTCTCTCTATGCATGGTCATATTGTGATCATGAGCTTTGTAATCAAGTAGATCTACCCTGCTACTCAAGTGCTTTAATAGATCTCTGCTCTCCCCACGTGTATGAAAGTGACAGCATGCATGTCGTGGTGGCACTTAGGCTAGAGTCTACATAAATACTCAAGTGCTTCAATAGATCTCGGCTCTCCCCACGTGTGTGAAAGTGACATCGTGCACACCGTGGTGGCACTTAGGCTAGAGTTCATAAATATTTATCATGAGTTATATTTTGAGTTGGTTATTTCTATGAAATTGTGGTGTTTGTTGGAACCATCTAGCGCTCAAGGTGTCAGTGTGGGGTTGTCTAGATTGGGGAAGGAGGACTTTGAGGAGTGCTATTGTAGCCCTACCATGGATTAGCGTGTCCAACCGGAGAGTAGTTAAGAGTAGTATCATGAAGAGAATATATTTATATGAGAGAGTGTTCACTAGTGAAAGTATGATCCCTAGGCCTTGTTTCTAAACATTGAAACACCATTTGCATCTAGATATATTACATGTTTGTTTGCCTTTAGTCTTTTCCTCCCTGTCAGAAGCTCTTTTCTAGCACTGTTAGCAATTATAATCATCCATACCACTTGTATTTCACTATCTCTTCGCCGGACTAGTGCACCTATACACCTGACAAGTGTATTGGGTGTGTTGGGGACAGAAGAGACTTCTTGTATCTTGATTGCATGATTGCTTGAGAGGGATACATTTGACCACATCCTCCCTGAGTTCGATAAACCTTGGGTAATCCACTTAAGGTAAACTTGCTGCTGTTCTACAAACCTCTGCACTTGGAGGCCCAACAATTGTCTACACGAATAGAAGTGCGTAGACATCATTTATCTTAAGGAGAACACCTCTAGTGAACTATGGACCCCGGTCCAATCTTTACCATTGATACATCTTCCACTGTTAGTGTTTACTTTCTTCAAACCACCATTACCTTCCACACCATACAATTAATCCTTTGTTTTCAGCAAACCGCTGAGATTGACAACCTCACTATTCGTTGGGGCAAAGTCTTGAGTTTGTGTTGTGCAGGTTTCCAGTTGTTAGCAACACCTTTGAGTAGTTTCCTTCCTCCTACTTGTTCGATAACCTTGGTTTCTTACTGAGGGAAGAACTTGCCGCTGTGCTCATCATACCTTCCTCTTAGGGTCTCCCAACGAAGCTCAACAATCAGCTGAGTCATCATCAATTTCGTTCCAACTTCAATAATCCTACTAGTCTGTTACCAAAACCATGGTCAGTCACTAGGCGATTAAGATCCTTCAGGTTGCTTAGCAATTAAGCTCATTGTATTAGACTAATGCAATAGGATCAGTGGCTCCTCGTGCTCCTCGAGTTCAACTAGTTTTCCATTGATATCCCCATGTCACTCGAGGGTCGCCGGTCTGCTATCAAACAAGATCTTATCTATGTAGAACAAAGTATCATGTTGTCTGGGCCCTTAATTGGACAAAAAACATTAGGCATCCCACATATAGTCAAGCACACATAGTATAGTAATTAAAATTAATCACAAACTAATGGAAATTATATAGGCACATCACATCTCACTAATCCCCTACATGTCCCACGCCCAAAGGAACTTACTCACACATGCGAGAAGAAAGCATCATCGATATAATTAAATAAAGGGAGTTCTTATCGATATTACCGTGGAGATCCAAAATAAGAATAGAAAATCAATCCAACACAATTAAAGATAGGAAGAAACAATCTCAAACCCTAATCTTGCAAGGTGAAGATCTCTCTCTCTCTCAAGTACAAGTAATGGCTATGGGGGTGTGGTGGCTAGGAGGTCGAAGATCGTGGAGGGAGATGAAGAACGTCTTCCCCTTCTTCTCCGGATCTCTTCTTTCTCCCTTCTAGATGGAACGACGGCTGCTGCGTTCTGTTTTCGCGTCTGGCCTCTTCACAAAAGTTGTCCCTTTTGACAAGACGAAGGTGGTGGCAACTATACGGCGAGAACTATACGGCCAGAGAAACTGTTCCTGCCGTATAGTTGGTCGCTAAAGCTACTGGTTTCCTCCCTCGATTGCCTACAAAAAGAGTTTTGCTTGTTTTCTCCTGAATATTGTATTTTTTCTGTTGAAACCTTCTATTAATGTTCAGAACCTGAAACACACATTGAAAACCAAGTTTTCTTTGCTACTGAAGTATTAGCGTTAGGTAAAGCTAGAAAACCATCAAATCGAGAAGAAAACCATGAAGAAAACACACTAAAAATGTATCGAATCTCACAGCTATCAATTGCCCACTTGGAAGTCTAGGATGATGCAGAAACCAGGCTAGCTGGCGCTGGTAAAATCAGTACTGAGCGCCATTTCCATCCACCAACTGCTTGTGCTTGCACCATCCCTCAAAACTATAAACGCTCTTGAGAGAATTGAAAGGGGATTCCTTTGGGAAGGAGAGAAGGCTTCGAATGGAGGGAACTGCCATGTGAACTGGCGACATGTTAGTAGGCCAATTGAGCTCAGTGGATTGGGTGTACAAGACCTGGAGCTCACGGGCATTTGTCACATCCCAAGATTTTCCAAATCTTGTTATGTGAAAAATAAATGAATAAAATAAAACTTTGTTGATTTTCAGGGTGAGAAGAAACTTTTTGATTCCAATTGGAGACCTTCAAACCTTTTGGATCAAATAAAAAAAGGGATTTAAAAAGTTGAATAAACAATAAACTTAAAAATATTTAAAATTTCTATTTGGATCTATTAATAAAAGGTTTTGGTTTTCAAAAGAAAAGGTAGATTTATAATAAGGATTTAATAACCAATTTTATTTAAGTAAAGGCTTTTCCCATTTTAAATAAACACTAAAACTTATTTATTTATTTTAAATAAGTTTTCCAAGTATTTTATACTCTCAAATAAAACCTACTGAAGTGTTTTGGTTTTAATTTTAGATTTCAAAATAAAGATTTTAATAAAACAAATCCTATTTGATTTAATAACTAAGGTCCATTTTATTTAATTATTATTGGACCCTAAAATAAAATGTTATTTTGTTTTAAACAAGTTTTCCAAAGTATCTTTTAGTTTCAAATAAAACCTACTGATTGGTTTTGAAAAATATTTAGATTTCAAATGGAGTTTTTAAATAAATTAAAACCCATTTGATTTATTAACTAGTGTCCATTTTATTTAATTATATATGGACTCTAAAATAAAAATATTATTTTATTTTGGGAATTGGTTTATTGTTGTTAAACAGAATCAAAACCCATTATAAAGTTTGGTGGAAGTTGTTTTGAATAGGTTGTTTGATTTGTTTGTTGAATTGATTGTTAAATTTCAAAACAGAAAAAGAATTGGAAAAAGGAAAAGATTCAGAACAGGAAAAAAATAAGAAAAGGACCAGCCCAACAAACTGGCCCAACAAGACCCAGTCCAGCCCACCTACTCTCTCCCACGGCGAAACGTTTTTCACCGTAGACAGAACCCGCAGAGCAACTGACTTGTGGACCCCAACTCCACTCCCTTTCTTTTGCTGACGAGCAGACCCCACCACCAGCTCACCGTCTTCAACCGCGGACCTGTTCCTCCCCTCGCCTCGCCGGCCGTTTCTGGCTATAATCGCACGCGTAAATTTGCTTCAATGCCGCGTGATCAACGCCCCCTGACCACACTCGCTTAAACGCCAGCGTTCCCTCCCCATTTTCCCCCAGTCACCTTTCCTTAGCGCGCCCCCAGGCCGCAGAATTTTGCCCTACACTACCACTGCTCCGACGACTCTCCGGTGCAAATTCCGGCGACCCCGCGCCGCCCCTTGCCTCATCAACCACGCACACATACTCCCCACCTCCTGGCGCATCTGTCAGTGCCTTTCGTTCAACTGCGGGCGCCCCAGAACGTCGTCTTCAACAAGCTCCAAGCGCCGCCGCGTCTGGTTCTTCGCCGACGACCTCCCCCTGGTAAACTAGACCACCCCGCGCCTTCTCCTTCACGCACGCATCTTCGCCAGGACTGTGCGCATGTGACCCTGTCTTCCGTTTTCCCTAGTACGCGCTGTAGCCTCGTCCTCGACGATGCCTGAGCAAGCCCGACGCCGACGACGTCTCCGACGAGCAATCGCCGCCGTTCCCGTGCGCCCCCTGCCCAACGACGAGCACCTTGAGCATCAGAGCGTCACCGCAATCACTGTAAGCACCCTCACCTCCTCCATCGCTTCCTAAATCGCCGGCACTGTCCACGTCTGACCGCGCCGCCAGTCGCCGCCGCGTCAGCGCCGCTGCCAAATGGTCAAAACAATAGGGTCCATTGGATCTCGATCTGATAGATAAGATTAGAAATAACCGAAGAGGTAAGTAGCCTCTGCGCGCCGTGCGATATCACTTAATCCAACGGCCTACGTCGCTTGATCCACGCGAAACGTTTTCGACAAATAGGAAACAGACACGTGTCCCAGAGTTGGTTTTAAAAACAGAATTTGATCAATTAGACTTGTGATTTTGTAATTTGCACAACTTTTAAACCACACGTCCAAAATTTTCAAAATTTATATCAATGGAATCAGTGGAACAAGCCCTAGCCAACCATGCCATTTGTTTAGTAAAAAGCTTCAGGAAAAATGATTTTTTTTTCAGAAACATTTGTATGCTTGTTTAGATTGTAAAAATTGTTCAAAAATTATTTTGGGGATAAAATCTTTGGCAAATGATGTGATTTGAACCTACTAACATTAGGAAACACTTTGTGGTTTCAAAAATGTATTTGGTGAAGAAAAAGAATGATTCTTTGATTTAAAACCATTTCTAGACAAATAAAAATATGGTTTATTTATTAATAATGGTTTTGGAAGAAAACTTTTGGGAAATGTTTTGTTTTAAACTCTCTGACCCCAAACACCAAGTTTTATGGTTTGAAAACATATTTGGTGAACCCTATAGATTAATGCCTTAGTAAAAATATTTCTACACCACATAAAATGATACTTTGTTTTGAAAATGGTTTAGGAAATGAAATCCTTTGCAAATGACTTTGCCCCTTTATAAAATGACCAATAGGTGTTTTCAAATGTTTATGAACCATTAGGAACCACTTTTCCAAATAAAACAATCCTTGGCATGCTTGCATGCATTATCTTGGTTCTATGATTTTATGTGATGTTTTGCTTGATTGGTAGATTAAGATTGTGACTTGCTTGATTGATTTGTAGTGACTTGGAGAAGTGTGATTGTTGCAAGGACAAGGAGTGAACTTATACTCTACCAAAAAGGCAAGTGATGCTTCATACTTTTTGTCCCATTACTTTCACTATGCATTAGTGATTTTACTAAGTAAAACTTGCATGGAATTTTGCTAAGTATAAACCTTGCTATAGGAAAACCTAGTAGATGAAACATTAGTAGAAATTCCTAAGTCAAGATACCTACTACTATCATGCTTATCTTATCTAATAGAAAACAAGGGTGGAAATATATTCACACTATGGAAAATTTCAAAGTCTGAGGACTTATGATTTTCTTAATAAAACAACTAAGACAATGAATCACCTAGGTGGAATGGTAATTGCTTGGTGGTTTTTGGTTGAATGGTTCACAAGGCCCATGTGTATGGTTGACCTTGTGTATCTCACTTGTGGATGGCCACCCAGGAACAAAGAGATTTGAGATGTCAAATGTTGAGAAGCTTCAAGTGCAACCACTTGGCATTATGGGTTCTGCCTGGATCATATAGGTTGCAAGAACTTAGCCATATGGACAGTTGGTGGTAGAGTTTGATAGGTTGGAACGCGTCCATTTTGGTCTAAGGGAAGGCTTTTGAAAGATCTTGTCTTGGGAAACCAAGTCTTGTGGGGAAAGTGCACCACCTCTGCAGAGTGTAAAAATCTAAGTACTTAGCCATGTCCCTGGTAAAGGACAATTTGAGCATCAAGACATGGAAGCAATCAAGAATCTCATCATTCAAATTTCTAAGTTAAAAACTTGTGGTTTGAACAAGGGTTAAAGGATCTTCAATCTTTGATTGAGAAAAATGATTTTGTCAAGCAAAAACTTAGTGTTTTCAAATGTTAAGGAAAAATCTATTTTGAGCAATGCAAGCCTCAACTCCACTTAGCCAAATGCATTTAGATGATAGACTCCACTATACTACCATAGTATCACTTGCCAATACAATTCAAATGTATTGACCCTTTGTGGCTGTAACTTGTATGTTGCAGGTTTGATTGATTTAGTGAAGTGTGTTGATTAGGATTACAAAGTCTACAACCAACATGTCTGCCTGTGGCACTTTGAAGATGAAGGACCCCATGCTATAGATTTTCTGCTGCAATGTAATATAATAGCCAAATGAGCTATGTAAGATGTAATAAAATTACGTTATTCCTGGTTATAAAGTTGTATTATGACCTTTGTTTCTTGATATTACATCTTAACTGTGGATGCTAGCTATTGATCCAGGGACTAGAATTGTAAACACAGGGGACTCTACCTTATTAAAGGTTGGGACCCTTACTGCATTACTCTTCAGATTCACTGGCTATGGCTCAGCAAAACCGATAGCAACCAGGCCTGGAGCGGACTCGACCTAAGTTCAGCAAGGTTGAGCAAGACCTCTTCTTCGTGTCGACACACACTGAGCTGGGAAATGGCCTGAAGAGCTGTTCTGGGAGGACTGGTGGATCAGCGGACATGTTGTACTGTAACATCCCTAAAATCATGTTTTCAAAGATTGCATATCATACATGCATGCATATAATTTAGGGATCATTTTCCAACTCATTTCAAGAAAACAGATGTACATAGTGCAATCATTTTATGTGAGCAACCATTAATCAAATACCATTCTCAATTGAGAGTATAAATGTTTTAAACCAAGATTTGTTTGTTTCCTTGGTGTCTTGGTTGAATGATTAAGTTTGGACAAAAATTTACAAAAACAAATATGGTTTCAAAACCATCTTCAAAACATATGCATATCAAGTGCTATGGCATTGTTTATTTTGATAATTTCAAAGGGACCAAGCAAGTACAGAGAGACCACATGATTTTATGCCCAGAAATATGAAGGATACACTTTACAAAAATCCAGAAAAGATTTGAAATTCAATTGCTTTTGAATTTGATTCCTAGAAAATCAAATAGAAAATAGAAAAAGAGAAAAGAGTTAGAAAAGGGCCGGCGCTACTAATCTAGCCCAAAACCAGATCCAGAAGCCCACCCGGGCCACCTCCTTTCTGCTTTTTCTCTCACCCGCACCGAACCAACCCACACCGTCGCTGACTGGTGGCCCCTCTCCACGTCAGCACCTTCTTCCCCAAATTCCGAGTGCAGACGTCGTCGCCGCCCGTTTCTTCCCCCTTCACTGCCGCGACTTTACTATGCTTAATTGGCGATGAATGCGTGCGCAATCTCCGCCCCTGCTCCTTCTATAAGATCCCCTCCCCTCTCCGCTCATTTCTCCTCGCTCAGCACAGTCACCACGCCACCAGGCTGCCCGTAATCTTGCCCACACAGCCGCTGTACCGACGACCCCCCCCCCCCCCCCCCCCCCCGTCTCTGCTTCATGCGAGCGTGTTCTACATGTTCTTGCGCATCTTCTCATACCTTTATTTTTCTCTGTAACATCCTAGAGCGCCGTCACCG
The DNA here is from genome assembly GCA_910589765.1 of Avena atlantica. Lineage (NCBI taxonomy): Eukaryota > Viridiplantae > Streptophyta > Magnoliopsida > Poales > Poaceae > Avena > Avena atlantica. The sequence goes on from OU342737.1 coordinate 426,654,296, forward strand.
TCCACCACTAGAAGCGACTGAAGCTCAGCGCAAATCCGGCGACCCCTCCTGGTAGTTCTCGACCACCCCTTCCTCCCTTTTTGATACTCACTTGTTCGCCAGGCTTGTGCGCATCTAATAGCATCTCTGGTTTGTCTTAGCGCGCACCAGAACCTCGCCCCCGACGACACCAAAGCTTGCCCAACGACAACAACGACTATGGCGAGCAATACCTGCCAACCACGAGCGCCCCTTCGCCAACCAAGCCCACCTTGAGTATCAGCAGTGCACAGCGAACTCGGTAAGCCACCTCACCCTCTTCCGCGCGACCTAGATCGTCGGCAACGACTCTGACAGATCTGCCGCCGCCACAAGCCGCCGCTAGCGCCGCCTGTCTATGGTCGTTTGATCCGTGGCCGTAGGATCCAGATCTGATGGGGATACGCCTACTGGGGTATACCCAGCAGGAAGTTTCCGACTGGCCCAAGAACTGGCGAGTGGGCCTGCAAGACGGCGACTGGATTGAAGCCCAGCAAGGAACCAAGCGACTGGAAGCTGAAGGCCCAGGCGAGTAGATAGGCCTAGTCGGATTAGGTTAAAACGAGTACCGAAGCTTTAACTGAATCGGTTGAGATATGTAAACCCTAGGGGAGGTGAGCCTATATAAACCTCCCTATAGGGCGAGTAGAGATACGTTCCATCATACACCCAAGCGACTCGCCGCCCAGCCGCCGAGCTCGCCCATTGTACCACCTCCATAATACAATCCAGCAGGAGTAGGTCTTTACCCTCCGGGGGGCCGAACCTGGGTAAAACCCTGTGTCTTTGCCCTCATCTCGCACCGCAGATGGCTGGCCGCCCTTGCCCCTCGTTCTACTACTCGCTGCCGATTGCAGCATCTGCCGTGACCATTCCCACGACAGTGGCGCCCACCGTCTCCAACGTGGGAGACTTCGAGGACCCCTCCATCCTCGGGATCTTCGAATTCGACTCCGGGTCGGAGAATTCCGCCGACCTCCGCGACGGAACCGGTCGCCACGCCGCGACCTACATGGCCACCGGCACCGATCCGCCGGAGGATCCATTCTCCATCCCAATCCCTCCTAACGCCACGGCAACGGAGGTCGAGGAACTCCGCCTGAAACTGGCGGAGGCGGTGCGCAAGGAACATGCCGAGCGCGAGAAATTCCGCCTCGAGCAGGTGACGGCGCAGGAGCCATCGCGCTACCACCAGCAGCGGATCAGGTCGCGCCTGAACCCCACTGTTCAGGGGCGCGCCCTGAACTTTGACGACGAAAACGACCCGGCCCATGTGGCCGAGCGCGCGATCTGCGAGAATGCGCCACCAGGAGGAAGCGCCCGACCCCCGCCAGGGTCGACGGCGATGGGCGCCCCGCCTCCACCCAACCGCACACCCCCCAGGGACCAGCCGCGGATAGTGGTCTCCTCACGGGAGCGAGACGCAAACGGCCTCCCACTGTTCTCCACCCCGATGGACAACCTCGTGGCAGGCCGAGCAGCAGCCGACAGCATCACAGCCACCGGCGACGACGCCCAACAGATCCAATACGTCAGGGCCCTGCTCGCAAAGGCCGTCGAGCAGCAAAGAGCGGGCGCCGACTCGCAAGGTCGAGTATACTCGCGTTCCTCGGGAAGCAGAGCGGCCTCCAACGGCCGCCCAGCGGCGGCCAACACCCTCAACTGCCCGCCACTAGAGCCACTGCAGCTCCAACACCGACCCTCGAACGCGGCACTCTCCACCAACGACTCCAGGCCGGCGACCAACTTCGTCGCCGCCAACGGGCAACCCATTGACGCCCGTACCCACATCATCAACAACCAAAGCTGGCGCGCACGCCAGCCCGACGACCTGCGACATACCCTAACCAATCGCCGCGACGACGAGCCCATGGGGTCGCTCAGTCGACTCGGACCCAAGTGCTTCGGACCAATGATCCGAGGCGAGAAGTACCCGCCAAACTTCAAGGCGCCAAAGGAGATAGAAAAGTACGACTCCTCGCACGACCCCGCCGTCTGGCTCGACACATACCTCATGGCGATGGGGATCGCAGGCCACACCGACCTGCTAGCCGCCCGTTACCTCCCCCTGATGATGGAGGGGACGTGCAGGCAAAGGATCAACACCCTCCCCCAGGACAGTATCGACTCCTGGGAGGAGATGCGCGACGCCTTCGTCAGGCACTTCGAGTGCTCCTACACCCGCACCACCACTATCAAGGACCTGGAGCGATGCGTCCAGGGACCCCGAGAGTCGACCCGCAACTGGGTCCAACGGTGGCAAGAACTCTGGTACAACGCGGTTGGCATCCACCCAGACACCGCGATCCATTGCTTCAAGACCTCGTGCCGCTACGAGCCCCTGGTCGCCAAGCTCAAGCGACACTCTTGCACACTCGACAACATCCCCGACCTCCTCGAGATCGCCAAACGGTACGCGGAGGAAGATCCAAACCAGGAAACTGACGACGAGTCAGGAGGTCAACGCCGCACGAGCGGCAACGACAGCGGACGACGGTCCGACCTACGTTACAGCAACACTCGCCTCACCGGCAAGCGCCTCAGTGACGGGCGAGTCGACTTCGTCGCCAACGCCGGGCAAGCGCAACGCGAGCCCAAGAGCTTCCGCCGTGACGGAGGACAACGCCGCGATGGCGGCAACTACAAGGCCAAGCCAAGGTTCGACCCCGCGGCTCTCCTTAACCAACCATGTGCGTTTCATAGCAGGGAAGGGAAGCCCGCAACACACACCACCGCCGACTGCCACACCCTCAGGGAAATCGAGAAGGCACGGCGAGCGCGGGAGGACCCCGACAACGACCCGCCAAACGGCGGAAAATTCAGCAAAGTGGCCGGCTCGCTCCATACCTTCACATGCTTCAACACGAAGCGCGAGAAGAAGGTCATCGCCCGCGCCGTCGCCGTCAACGCGGTGGCCCAGGTGGATGTTCCCCAGTTCCTCAACTGGTCAGAGCAGCCCATCACCTGGAGCCGCCAAGACCACTCGTCACGCATCGAGTACCCAGGACGAGTCGCCCTGGTGGTCAAGCCCAAGGTCGGCGACTACTGGCTCCCCAAGACATTGATGGACGGCGGCAGCTCCATCAACATCATGTACCTCGACACCTTCAGGCGGCTGCGGCTCCCGCAGTAGATGATCGAGACGACCCACACCACGTTCCACGGCATCGTCCCCGGTCGGAAGGCGTAACCGATCGGCAAGGTCACACTGCCAGTCACCTTCGGCACACCGGCAAACTTCCGCACCGAGCGGATCGTCTTCGAGCTGGTGCCCATCGACAGCCCCTACCACTGCGTCCTGGGGCGCCAGGCGTTCGCTAAGTTCATGGCAGCGCCCCACTACGCGTACAACGCGATGAAGCTCCCCGGGCCGTGCGGCGTCATCACCATCAACGGCGACCCCGATATGGCCGCCGAGTGCGAGGCCAAAGGAGCTGAGCTCGCTGACGCCGTCATCGCGGCGGAGACCAACCACGCTGATGAGCTCGCCAAGTACGCGAGCGGGGTCAACAACGACGACCCCACCATACTCAAGAAGCCCAACTCAGAGGGCGCAAAAACCTCAACCTTTGAGGCCACGACGCACACCCGCACCATCGAGCTGGTCCCAGGCGACTCCAGCCAGACGGTGACGATCGGGATGGGCATGAGCCCAGCATAGGAAGGCGCTCTCATCGAGTTCCTCCGTGAGAACAGGGACATCTTCGCATGGAAGCCCTCTGACATGCCCGGTGTCCCTCGGGAGCTCGCTGAGCACAAGCTAAACGCCGACCCCAAAGTGCGACCTGTCAAGCAGTCGCTGCGGCCCTTCAATGAAGAGCGTCGCCGAGCAATCGCCGAGGAGGTGTAGCATCTACTCGCTGCAGGCTTCATCCGGCCAATCAAATACTCCAAGTGGCTGGCAAACCCAGTCCTGGTCAAGAAGAAGAACGGGACCTGGAGGATGTGTATCGACTACACAAACCTGAACAGCGCCTGCCAAAAGGAGCAGTTCGTCCTCGCGCGGATCGACCAGATAATCGATTCAACCGCGGGCTTGGAATCGCTATGTTTCCTCGACGCCCACTCTGGGTACAACCAGATCAAAATGGCTGTCGAAGACGAGGAGAAGACGGCGTTCATCACGCCATTCAGAGCCTTCTGCTACACCACCATGACCTTCGGCCTCAAAAACGTCGGGGCGACCTACCAGCGGTGCATGCAAGAATGCCTCGCGAGCCAAATTGGCCGCAACATCCACGTCTACATCGATGACGTGGTCGTCAAGTCCGCTCGCCAGGGCGACCTACTCGCTGACCTGGCGGAAACATTCGCCAACCTGCGAAAATACAAGATAAAGCTCAACCCGGGCAAATGCACCTTCGGTGTACCTGCAGGACAACTACTGGGGTACGTCGTCTCCAAACGAGGGATCGAGGCGAACCCCACGAAGATCGACACGATCGCTCGGCTCGGCAAACCCGAGTGCCTGCGCGACGTCCAGAAACTGGCCGGGCGAGTAGCGGCTCTAAGTCGCTTCATCCCCCGCCTGGGCGAAAAGGCGATGCCCCAATACCGCCTGATGCGCAAGAACCCCACCTTCCAGTGGGACAAGGAGGCGGACGACGCGCTCCGCGATCTCAAAAAGGTGCTACTCGCCGCACCGTTACTCGCCGCCCCCGCCAACAAAGAACCCATAATGGTTTACGTCGTGGCTTCCGAGCGCGTCGTCAGCGCCGTGATGGTCGTCGAGCGACCGGAGGAAGGAAAGGAGCGCCCAGTGCAGCGACCGGTGTATTACATCAGCGAGGTCCTCACTGAGTCGCGCCAGCGGTACCCCCAGTACCAAAAGCTGGTATACGCGGTCTTCAGAGCTCAGCGGCGCCTGCCGCACTACTTCCAGGAGCACCCGATCACGGTCGTTTCCTCGGCACCGCTGCAGAACATCATCCGCAACCGTGAGGCGACTGGGCGGGTCGCCAAGTGGGCCGTCGAGATCGGCGTCCACAACATCAAATACGAGCCGCGAAAAGCGATCAAGTCGCAGGCCCTAGCGGACTTCATCGTCGACTGGGAAGAGGCCCAGCAGCCACAGAAGTTGCCATACCTCCATTACTGGAGCCTGCACTTCGACGGTTACAAGAACACGGACGGCGCAAGCGCAGGGATCGTGCTAACTTCGCCAAAGGGTGACAAGCTCCGCTACGTCCTCTGCCTCGACTTCACACCCTGCACCAACAACATGGCTGAGTACGAGGCCTTACTCCACAGCATGCGAGCGGCCAAGGAGATGAATGTCAACCGCCTACGCTGCTACGGCGATTCCGATCTCGTCGCAGGGCAAGTCGCTGGCACCTGCGACGTCGTCTCCCCCACCATGGCGGCGTACCGCCAAGCAGTGGACAAGTTGGGCGGACACTTCACAGGCTACTCCGTCGAGTGGATCGACAGGCGGAAGAACGAGGAGGCCGACGCACTCTCTCGCATCGGGTCGGCTCGACTCGCACCACCCGCCGGCGTCTTCATCGACACGATCAATAAGCCATCAGTCTCTCCCCCGAGGGAGATCGACATCGGAGTCCCGCTCCAACCAGAGGCAGCCCTGGTCGCACTCGTCAACGAGCCAGACGACTGGACCAAGCCCTACATCACCTACCTGGAAGCCGGCACCTTGCCGGCAAACGAGACAGACGCCCGGATGATCGCTCGCCGCTGCAAATCGTACACCATCATCGACGGCGAGCTCCACAAGCGCAGTGTCACCGGCGTGTTCCAATGCTGCGTCCAACCCACCGAAGGACGCAAGATCCTCCACGATATCCACTTCGGCGACTGCGGCCACCACGTCGGCACCCGCTCTCTGGTCGCCAAGGCTATGCGACATGGCTTTTACTGGCCCATCGCACACGCCGATGCCGCCGACATTGTCCAACGGTGCGCCGGGTGCCAGAAGTACGCCAACCAGACGCACATGCCGAGCTCAGCGCTCAAAACAATCCCCATCACCTGGCCATTCCCTGTGTTGGGCATGGATATGGTAGGCCCCTTCAAGAAGGCCCCCTCCGGCTACACCCACCTGCTTGTCGCAGTCGACAAATTCACAAAGTGGGTGGAGGCCAAGCCAGTTCGGAAAAGCGACGGGAAGACCGCCACCAAATTCCTACGCGAGCTCATATATCGCTACGGGTTCCCAAACAGCATCATCACGGACAATGGCACCAACTTCGCCAAAGGAGCCATGGCTGAATTCTGCGAAGAGCACCACATCCGGCTCGACCTCGCGTCGGTCGCCCACCCGGAATCCAACGGCCAGGCAGAACGGGCCAACCAAAGCATCCTCCACGGCCTGAAGCCGCGACTCCAAGTACCACTCGAGCACACCGCCGGGTGCTGGGTCGAGGAGTTGCCCTCTGTCATCTGGGGGATCCGCACCTCAGTCAACAGGTCGACAGGGTTCACCCCCTTCTTCATGGTTTACGGCGCCGAGGCAGTCATGCCCACCGACCTCGAGCACGACTCGCCGCGGGTCGTCCACTACACGGAGGCTGCAAACGAGCTCGCCCGCCAAGACGGGGTCGACCAACTCGATGAAGCACGTGACCTCGCTCGGTCACGCACCACCATCTACCAGCAGGGACTCCGCCACTACCACAGCCGGCGGGTGAAAACTCGCACCTTCCAAGAAGGCGACCTGGTGTTACGCCTCATCCAGGACAAGAAGGGCATGCACAAGCTCTCCCCTCCGTGGGAAGGGCCATTCGCCATCGGGAGCGTACTCGGCAACGACGCCTACTACCTCATCGACGTCCGCGGGGACGGCGAACTCGACGTCAAGCGACCATGGAATGTAAACCTCCTACGGAAGTTCTACTCCTAGAACCCCACACATGTACTCTCCAGTCGCTATGAAATAAAAAGACACGGTTACCGCAAAATTGCGCCTACTCTCCATGTCTTGTGCCACTCGCACTCGTAATAACAGCGTTACGCTAACTGCAGGAGTCAACCTTTGGTACAGCGATCGGCACGACCAAGTAGTGCGGTGCAAGAGCAATGAGTCACATCATGTCTTGCATCGTCCATGAAAAACGCCTACCCGGAGCCCCATTGGAGTCGCCTAGCTCGACTGGTTCTACGAACCAAGACAACTGCCTTCGCTTCTTACAGCGACCATGGTCCTCCGCATCCTTGGCATAGCGACTCGAACGGCTAAGTACCACGCTCGGGGACTGAAGACCAGTTCATCGCGAGCGGTCCGGGAAAACGCCAAGTAGGAGAGCATGCCCAGGACTCGCCTCTCGACTGACCCCACGGGCCAGGCAGGAGTGACGCGCTCAAACTAACGCGCTAAGTCCTCAACCACCCTCGAGTCGCGCCTAGAACAACCAAGTACCACGCTCGGGGACTCGGCCACCTGACCTCGTTCGCGCAAGGGAAAACGGCAAAGTACAGAGCACTCAAGGGCGTCGCCTAGCGACTGGCTCTCCGAGCTCGGGCGAGTCGACCACAATGACAAAACACATAAAAACAACAAACATATCACATACGAGGTAAACCCCACAAAAGGGCGGACGCGCTCGGGGACTCGTTCAAACAACAATCACAAACACATGACACATACGAAAATAGACACGATGTCTCATTCGATTACATGTCGCATTGTCTCATGTTTCAACATATGCCCGCATGGCAGACCTGCCGCTAACGCCACAAGGCAACCTATTCTACTCTGCAGGCTTTGATGACGACTCACCAACACCCTGGCGATTGCGGATGAACGGCGTGTACGGGTTCGACGGATACGTCGTCAGTTCACCCGCCATTGCCGCGCGAAAGGGATGCTCGACCTTGAAATCACGATGCGGCGGCTCGGGGTCGTTCGGCACGACGACCGTTTCCTGGTACGGAAGGAGGTCGCCCATTGGCCAAACACGCTCCGAGTACGCGGCGGCGCGATCTTGCAACTTGAGGACCTCGGAAAGCTCCACCGCGCCAGTCGACGATGGGTAGCCACTCGTCACATCGTCGATGTCGAAGTCCTCGGGGAAGTGGGCAAGTCCAAGACTAAGCAGCGTCACCGCTCCGCGCCGAAACGCCGACCGCGTCATGAATTCAACGACCGCGGGCGCCTTCTCCAAATACCTCCACACCTCAACGAGGTCGCTGGGAATCACTTCCGTGGGCGATATCTCTTGGAGATAGGCACGGATGCACGTCGCCGACAACGTTGCCGAGTCGACAAGCATGATTACACACTGCTGTGCGTCGAACGAGCTTGCCTCTTCCGCGCTATCGATGATGCGACCTGCGAGTAGAAGACAATAATGAATACGATGGACACCACAAAAGGCACAACCACCGGAAGGGGCAGACGCACTTACCAATCAACGGGCGGGCGAGTTCCGTGATGAAGCTTTGAAGCGACGTATGGTCGTCCTGAAGCCCAGCAACAAGGGCATCGGACACTTTGCGATCCTCTTCGGCGGCTGCAATGGCGGCCTTGGCTCGTCCGTCAGCCGAGCTCGCTTCTTCTTTTGCCTCCCGCAGCTCGCGCTCGAGGTTGGCGACCCGCTGTTCAGCCGCACTCAAAGCCGATTGCGCCGCCACCAATTCACCAGCGGGGACAAGCCCCTGGCGAGCTTCCCCTGCCTTCGCGGCAACAACCTGAAGCCCTTTGTTCGCCTCCTGGACGATGGCCAGCTCCTTCTCCGCGCGCTGCTTCGCGGCCAATCGGTCAGCCGACTCAAGCTGTAGACCCTGCATATCACCAAAAAGGTTAATCAAAGCAAAATTCCTAAGTGCCCACCCGCTGAAATTCAGTGAGTGCGCACTCGGGGACTGGCAATCTAGAAATTCCTAAGTGCCCACCCGCTGAAATTCAGCGAGTGCGCACTCGGGGACTGGCAATCAAAAAATTCCTAAGTGCCCACCCGCTGAAATTCAGCGAGTGCGCACTCGGGGACTGGTACTCAAAGAAATTTCTAAGTTCCCACCCGCTGAAATTCAGCGCGTGCGCACTCGGGGACATTAAAAGAATCAGGCCGTTGCAAAGCACCGACCTGATCCTCGGGGACTGGAGGTACCTGGATGGCTGCGCCAAGCATGCCGTGGAGTTGTATCGGTTCCACGGACGCGAGGAGAGCCGGCGTGTGCCCACGACGTTGGTCGACTTCAGCATCGGCGGTCCCAGGAGCGTGGCTCGAGGGCAAAGTTCCACTTGCCGCGGCCGCCTTGGTCATAAAGCGCGGGAAGGTGGCGATAGAGGCATCCGCTCCAACGGAGGTCGGCTCGGCCGTTCCAGGAAAGGGAGCGCCCTCCTTCGTAGACGCGGCTGCCTCCGTTACGGGTCCGGATGGCGCGACCGCCGTGTCATCAGAAATAGTGACGACGTCGTCACCCTTGGCCTTCTTGCTGCCATCCGCAAAGACGAAGACCTCGTCCGCCTTCCTCTTGCGGGAAGGATCCTCCTCGCTAACGACGGGTAGCACCTTAGCCATGGTTGGGTGGCCCATTCTCTTCACTCCGGTCCTGTCCATCAATCGTATAAGCAAAAATAATTCAAGCAATTATGAAAGACAAAGAAGGGTGAGTGTACTCACTTGGCGACTGGAATAAAGCGTAGCCCCGTACGGAGGCTGGCCGGTTTCTCCAGTTCAGGGCCCAGTTTGCGACTGAGCCCCATCTCCAGGACGTCGCGTGCCCAAGACACGGACGACTTCTTCGTTGTTGAGGCTGCAGCCGGAGCCTCTGGGATATCTTCGGCAGGAGCTTCCTTGCAAGGCGAAGCCGCTGCAGCCGGAGCGTCCCCCAGCCCAGAGACTGGGGCGAATGGCGGAGGCATTGAAGCCAGCGGCACCTCCACGGTCGCCGTGTCCAGCACGGCTGTTGTTGGCGGCGCCTCGTCCTTGGCCGGGATGGGGGCGTCAGAACTGCTCGCTGAATGTGGCGGTGAGGCCGGCCTCATCGGTCTGGTCTTCGTCTTCCTCGGAGGCGCCTTCACCTCCTTTTCCTTCTTCTTCCTTTTCGATGGAGTCGCCTGGCGGCGCGAGGTGGTTTCTGGAAGCTCGTCGTCGTCATCGTGACGCTCGAGGCTTTTACTTGCCTCAAGCTCTCATTGACGTTGCCCACGGGTCTTGCGGAGCAGTGGGGCGACCTCTTCTTCGGATTCGTCGTCGCTGTCGCCCTCGTCGCTCCCGGCATTGCCCTTGGCGGGAGGCGACTCGCCCACGTCCTGGACGGACGAGCTCGAGTTTTCATCGTCCGAAGGTGGGAGCCATCCTTCCACCACTTGGAATAGCTGCAATGAATACAAGATGAAATTAGAATTACCGCGACTGCATAAACTGCGACTGCAAGCGAAGTGAATGATTACCGTTGGAGCTGGACGTTTTGCGGTATAGGGGGCGACCCCAACCTGTGCGTCCAGGTACACCGCCTGGGTAATTTTCTTTAGTGCTGGGATGTAGTCCTCCAGCTTCCACTCGTCGAGGCAGGCCTTCGTCGAGTCTCCCCGGCCCGTGTACTGGTACATGTAGTACTCGCGTTGAGCGAGCGGGACGAGCGGCCGCCCGAGCCAGCAGTTGTACAGGTTTATCGTCTGGAGGCCCTTCTTCTTCAGACCGCGGATGGTCTGGAGCATCTCGTCGACGACCATCCGCTGATCGTTGGGGAGCTTGCCGACTTGGAGATGGCGCGGCTCGGACCGATTGGCGGAATACCGCGGGATCGCCGCCTCGCCCTCCGAGGTCGCCTCGGCTACGTAAAACCACGACTTTTTCCAGTCGCTTGCTGCCTTGGCGGGCAGCATCAGATCGAAGAATGAAGCCTTTGACTTGAGCTGGAAGGTTAGGCCGCCCGCGGCTAGCATTGGGCCGCCTGCTTCCTCGTGGCTGATCCGTCCGTGGAACAGATCTTGCCATAAGGGGAAGTAGGGCCGGCAGCCCAAGTAGCATTCGCAGAACGCCACGAAGATGGCGAGCTGCTCGATGCTGTGGGGACCCAGATCCGAAGGCTGGATCTCGTAGTAGGCGCAGAAGCGCCGGAAGAACAGGGACGTGGGGAACCCTAGCCCCCGTTCGAGATGGCTGGTGAAGCAGATGAACTCCCTCTCTCGCGGATTCGGGGTCGTTTCTCCGGTTTCAGGAATACGCCAACAGCCGGCTCGCAAGATCCCGGCCTCCTCGAAGGAAGCTAGTTGCGCCCTCGTGCACTTAGATCTACCCCACGGCTTGGTGGAAAGGGCCATGGCGGAGAGATTTGCTGGGGGTTGGGGGATTTCGGGTCGGCTGGATCGCGATGCGAAGGGAGGCGAAAGGTGCGCGCGGTCGGAGGAAATGGTGAGAAGGTGGTTCTCTGATCGCCTGCCATTCCTCTTATATAGTGGTTGTTACCCGCCAAATCAGGGAGCCGTTACTACGCGGTGATTACGCCAAAAGTTACCGTTGGATTACCCCAACGGTTAGTTTGACCACGGTTAACGGTCCAACTTCGGCCACTCGACTCGCCGACCCGATCACTATGACAGTGTTTCGCCGACTCGACTCGCCAAAGCTGCGATCAGGATGACTAGTTTTCTCCTTTATACAGGAGCTCGCCGACGATTCGACTGGATGTCTACTCTGAAGCCGTATACTCCGACTGCCAGCAGCCACCTACGCCTAATCGACGGCGGCCTCGGGGACTACTGATCGGGATACGCCTACTGGGGTATACCCAGCAGGACGTTTCTGACTGGCCCAAGAACTGGCGAGTGGGCCTGCAAGACGGCGAGTGGATTGAAGCCCAGCAAGGAACCAAGCGACTGGAAGCTGAAGGCCCAGGCGAGTATATAGGCCCAGTCAGATTAGGTTAAAACGTGTACCGAAGCTTTAACTGAATCGGTTGAGATATGTAAACCCTAGGGGAGGTGAGCCTATATAAACCTCCCTATAGGGCGAGTAGAGATACGTTCCATCATACACCCAAGCGACTCGCCGCCCAGCCGCCGAGCTCGCCCATTATACCACCTCCATAATACAATCCAGCAGGAGTAGGTCTTTACCCTCCAGGGGGCCGAACCTGGGTAAAACCCTGTGTCTTTGCCCTCATCTCGCACCGCAGATGGCTGGCCGCCCTTGCCCCTCGTTCTACTACTCGCTGCCGATTGCAGCATCTGCCGTGACCATTCCCACGACAAGATCCAACGTGTAGAGATAGATCTGTAGCGAAGAGGTAAGGAACAGATCTGGCCGTGCGTTTTAGTTAGATCTAGCGGTCCACGTTAGCCAATCCGTGCGAATCGGTATCCGCCAATCAAAGCTCGCCGCGTGTCTGTGAGTTAGATTTAAAATCAGATTTTATATCTATTAGATGTTTAAACTTGTTTAATTCATAACTTTTGATTCCCACGTCCAAATTTGACAAATTTTATATCATTGGAATCAGGAGAGAAAAAACTTTCTGTTTATGCAATGTGTTTAATGTTTTGCCTCTATTAAAATGTTTGTTTTTGCAGAAACATTTGTAGGCATAATTTGAGTATAGTAATTATTTGGAAAATGTTTTGTTATTCAAATAAAGTTTATTTGGGTTATTTTGTACTTTTTTATGATTCAGTACTGTGCACTTGTCTTGTTTGGTGTAGAAAATACTCACATGGCATTTTGCATACATTCATGTATTTTTTCTTGTATATATTGTGTATGTGATTTGTGCCATTATTTTATGTGTAGATTTTGGTGCAAATAGTGATTGTGATTGTGAGGATTGTTGCTACTCCCCAAACTACCAAGGCAAGTGGTGCTTCATGATTTTATTCCTATGTTTTCAACTATGCATTAGAAATATTTTGCTAGGCTTGCAGGAATATTTTGATCTATATGCTATGCTTGGGAAATCCTAGTAGTTGTATAATTTCTAGAAATTTCTAAGTTAAGATTCTTATCAATGCCATGCTTAGCCTAGCTAGTAGAAACCAAGGGTGGTTATATATTCATGCTATGAGAAAATATTTCTAAGTCTTTGGACTTGTTTTTTGTTTAATAAAACAACTAAGTGAATGAAACACCTGGGTGGAATGGAAGGAATGGTTTGTGTTGAGTGGTTACCCAAGGACCATTTCTATGGTTTACCTTGTGTATCTCACTTGTGGAAAGCCACCCAGGAACAAAGGGATTTGAGATGCCATATGTTAAGAAGCTTCTAGTGCAGCCACTTGGCAATATGGGCTCTGCCTGGATCACATAGGTTGCAATAACTTAGCCATGTGGACAGTTGGTGGTAGTGGGATGATAGGTTGGAACGCGTCCATTTGGTCTAAGGGAAGGCTTCTGAAAGGTCCTGTCTTGGTAAAATCAAGTCTTGTGGGGAAAGTGCACAACCACTTCAGATGGAAGAATCTAAGTACTTAGCCATGTCCCTGGTATTGGACAACTTGAGCATCAAGACATGGAAGCTATCAAGAATCTCCTCATCCCAATTTCTAAGTAAAAGCTTGTGGTTGAACAAGGGTGAAGGTTCCCCAATTTCTATTGGTGGTTCCTTGCGAAAGTTTTTGTCAAAGAAAAACTTAGTGTTTTGAACTAATAGGCAAAAACCTAATTTGAACAAAGCAAGCCTAAGCTACACTTAGCCAAATGCATATAGTATCTAGTTGCCAATATTATTCTAAGGTATCACTTGCCAATAATATTCCAATGTATTGACCCACTGTGGCTGTAACTTGTGATGTTGCCGGTTATTCTGATGGTGATTAGGGGTTATGAGTCTACACTCAACATGCTTGCCTGTGGCACATGAAGATGAAGACTTATCTATCTTATTACATATTTAAACTCTTATATTAGGCCTGTGGCCATGGAGTATGTAAAAGACTATGTTTGTCTCTGGAATGACTTGTAATAATGACCTTTGTTTCTGTGTACTTCATCTTAAACTGTGGATGCTAGCATCGATCTAGGGACTAGCATTGCAATCACAGGGATCTTTTCCTTTATAAAGGAGGGATCTTACAGATGGTATCAGAGCACTGTGTTCCCTGTAGGATTATGACCCTAGGATTGGAAACCACTAAGGAAATTTTTTAACAACTTCCACACTTGTCTTTTCTTCTTGTAAACTTTTCTAATCTTCTTTCTCATCTCTATTTGTAGATGAACTCCATCAACGAAGCCGTGAAGAAGGGACCACTCATGACTATGACTTTGGAATGTGAGACAGAATTTCCCAAGGCTCTCAAGGACCTCATGGTTGCCATGGGAATACATGGTGCAGCTATGTATAAAGGTTTTCCTGTGATGGATGAAGGAGTTGAATACTGGTGGGTGCAACTTCACTTGTATAAAAACAAGGAAGACAACCACAAGGAATTAGGATTCTGCATGGTCACCAACTCAGTGATGCACACCACATTCTTTGATTTAGCAAGGGATGCAGCTTGGAAGGCCATCAAAGAACTTGGTGATAGAATCAAGTGCAGAATGCTCAACACCCAGAATGACCTTAAGGAAGAAAAGAAGCATACCCAAGAGTTAGAGGCTACCAACCAAAGTTTAAGGGAGGACATCATAGACTTAGCAATGGAGTCATGTGATCTAGATAGAAAAATTGCCTTTAGGGATGCCCTGTTAGCTAACTTGGCAAGTGAGATGGGATTGTAACGTACTCCGTTAGTTGGACCACCACTTTCATTTTATTCCAAATGTTGTTTAAAATAAGAAGAACCTTGAATGCTTGTAATGGTTTTATGTATGCCATGACTTGTGTGTTTTGATTTCCAAAATTATGCATGTGATGCTATGTCATGTGATTCATCTCTATGTATGTTGATTCTAACTTTTTCTATCTTATAAAATAGATGCCTAATGTTATTATCAGCACGGCTGAAGAGTTCAAGGGAACTCGTTTTGGCACTCGACTTATTGAGCTCACTAGTTTGCTCAATCTCCCACTTCCTTCAATCATGATGCTTCCCCTCACCAAGTTCGAGAGGAAGGACCTTTGGGGCTTCAAGGTTATTCAGCCAGGACGCCAGACTGAGCCAGCCACGGAGGCCATCACCTTCAAGCTCATGCATGATTGCAAGGAGAGAGGCCTAGAGGTAGTCATGCAGGATTTGCTTGGACGCTTGATAGGAGACACTCTCGGGAGGTTAGAGGTACTCACTTCCACGCCTTCGGTAGACGTGACAAGGATGGTGAGTCTATTGAATTCGAGGATACTGCTAGAGAGATAGCAGAGCCGATTCTTCTGTACCTCCAGGACTTAGAGGTTCTTCTTAGACACCTAGACACTGATAGGACCAATGTCATGCTTAGCAATGACGAACTCCAGGTGCAGCTTCGTGAGAAGAACAAGCTCTTCGCGGAGCAAGATGAGATAGTCAAGGAGATGGAGGACAAGTTTGAGAGTCAGGATAGAAAGTTCAAGAGTCAAGAGAAGAGAGTCCAAGATAGGAACAAGAGGATTCGAGACATGACTGCAGAACTAGAGGCCAAGGACTTCGAGCTCGAGCATCAACAAGGTGTGATTGAGAGGCTTCGTGCATAGAAGAGGGCTCTCAAAGCCAAAGTAGAGGCCTTGACCACCAATGTCGAGGAATACAAGACCGCGATGGAGAATGCAGGTCTTACACTTGTTGATGAGGAGGTTGATTCAGAGGAGTAGTGATGACTACTCATTTACCATTTATTTACCATGCTTTTGATTATTGAGTCGCAATGACCATCCAACATGTGGATGGCTTGCTATAGGTGTGTTTACTTTTCCAAAAACTTGTTGTCTGTGTTGTTGAACTTTTACTACTATGATGCATGATTGTGGTTTGTTATGTGATGTATTGTGCATGTTAGCATCTATGGGTATCTCATTCTTATCCTTATTGAAAACCACAGATGCCTCCCCGACGTGCCAATCCCAACCCCAACAACAACAACATCACCCCTGAGATGCAGCAGATGATGACATCTCAGACGTAGCTGATGCAAATGATGACTACTTCCATACAGAACCAGAACAACAACAATAACAACAACAACAACCAACCGGGTTTTGACATGCTTACCAGGTTCTTAAGACTGAGGCTAGCAAAGTTCTCAGGAACTACTGATCCTATGGTGGCCAATGATTGGCTACGCTCTGTGAACAAGGACTTGGTAACCGTTGGCTGTACTGATGAAGAGAAGGTCAGATTTGCAGCACACTTGTTGGAAGGACCAACAGCCACTTGGTGGGATAACTTCCAGACCACCACTCCCATTGCGGATGTGACATGGGCTATCTTTGAAGATGGTTTCCATATAGCTCACATCTCATCCGGAGTGATGAGTCTGAAGAAAAAGGAGTTTCATAACCTGAAGCAGTGCCACCGCAGTGTGGCTGAATATATTGAGGAGTTCAATAATCTGGCGCGTTATGCACCGGATGAAGTTGACACTGATGCTAAGAGAGGAGAGAAGTTTCTCGAAGGACTGAACGATGAACTAAACCTGCAGCTATTAGTGGCCGATGTCCCCACTACCAGTCTCTTTGTGACAAGGCTGCCATCTTGGAAATCAAGATGAAACAAGTTGAAAGCAGGAAGAGAAAACACAACTCTGACAAACACAGCTCGGGATCGTCTCACAAGCGTTCCCATTATGATGATAGTGGGAATTCTGGATCCCACAAGCATGGAAAGTACAACAACCACCACAACCACAACCGTCATCATGACAACAAGCATCACTGTAGTCATGACAATGATAGGTACAAAAATCACAAGAGTGGATATAAGAGCCACCACAATGGAAGTGGAAGTGGCAGTGGAAGCCAACTTGTCAAGAAGGATCTCAGTTAGGTTGAATGTTTCAAGTGCAAGAAGATGGGGCATTATGCAAATCAATGCCCAGAAAATAAAGTTGAAGGACCCAATAAGCCCAACCCTTTTCAAAAGGGACAAGTGAACCACATCAATGTGGAAGAAATCTATGAGGAACCTGATGCTGTTGCTGGTAAGTTCAAACTCAATTCTGTTCCAGCATTTGTTCTCTTTGATACTGGTGCATGTCATTCATTCATATCAAGATCATTTGTTGAAAGAAATGAACTACCGGTATGTGGCATCCCGCTAAAACCACTACTAGAAAATCGCGTTGAATTTGCGCATTGCATCGTCATCATCATGCATTGTTTGCCAAAACTATTTTCGCAAAGCCGTTTTGTTTCTAAAACGCCCCGTCTTTTATTCAAACGCCAAAACCGGGTCCCCGGAATATTTTGTTTTGGCCGCTATCGGTTTGCAGACGGCCCGTTTAAATCAATTAAAATATTTATTTATTTTGGCCGGAGCAGTCTTATTTTGGCCGGAGCAGTCGAACGGGCCGACCGACCCGAACGACCGCCCCAGATTTTAAAACGGTTCCCTCTGCCAGCCCTACCCCTAATCCTAAGTCTACCCAGAAATCTACCCTCTTCCCCCTCCACCTCACTCCCCCTATCAGGACACGCCACATCACCCTTGCCCTCTCCCTCACCCAATCAAAACCTGCCACTTGGCCAATCTCTCTCCCCTCTCTCTCACCTGCCTCACAGCCCCCACCCCCACCCTGGTCTACAGCACACACGCAACACACGCACGCACCCGCTCACCACTCTCACGCGCTACACGCCTGCACGCGGGACCCGCCCCTGGGCCCCACGCGCCGCCCCACCAACCGCGCTGCCCCTTTCCCCCCCGTCTCCTACCTCCCGCCGCGCGCCCCCTCTCTGCAGCGCGCGAGCGCCTCCCTCCCGCCTCGCTCCCGCGTTCCCTTTCCCCTCTCGCCTGCGCCGCAACCCGCGCCGGCGAGCGCCCGCCGGCCTCCGCTACCCCCGCCGGCCCTCAAGCTTCCACCGCCCCGCTCGCCGAGCCCCTCCCCTCCCCCGTCGTCGCTGCCTCTGCCGGCTCTCCGCGCGACCCCGCGCCGCCGCTCGGGGCTCCCCCTGTCCCCCTCCTCTTCGCCGCTCGTGCTCACCCTGCGCGCCGCCTCTACCGCCGCCGCTCCACTCACTCGACCCCGCCGCCGCCACCGGAGCCCCGCAGCCAAGGCGCCGCCGGCCTCAACCTCAGCGCTCCGCGCGGCCGCGCTCGCCTGCGCGCCTCCCAGCCAGCAACCACGCGCGTCGCCGCCTCCGTTGAACCCCGCGTCGGCTGCGCACCCGCCCCGCGCATCCCGACCTCGCCGCCCCTCTCCGGCCGTGGCCGCGCCGCCGCAAGGCCACCTCCGGCCGCGTTCCTCCCTCGCCAGGCGTCCCGCTCGCCGCCACCACGCCCAGAGCACCTCCGTCCGTCCCCTGGGCCCGCGTCTGCAAGCCCCTCGCCGCGGTCGCCTTCTCCGTACGTCGGGCCAGCCCCGCCTCCCCGAGCCCGACCTGCAGCGCCGCCCCCTCCTCCGGTGGTCTTCTTCTGGCTGGCGCCTGCGACGCCGCCGTGACACCCCGTCGCGTACCGAGGCCGCCGCCCGTGGGCTCCGCAGCGTCAACCGAGGGTTGCTGTGTGGTTGTTCGAGCCCACCCGTTCTTCCGTATACTTGACCCGCGTGTTCGACCCCGAGGATGGCCGACGCCAAGTTCGCCTCGGGACCCCCAAGATCGCCGCGACCCTAGACGCAAGATCTCCCTCAGGGGACGACAAGTACTCCGACATGTACCTGTTTGGAGCGAACCCGAAGACGGTAGGGCGACAAGCACTACTTCACGGACATCGAGTGCCAAGATCGCCCACGGAGAATCGAAGTTGTCGAGACCCTGAAGACCCGTTCCCAGGGGCGAAGTCCGGACCCGATGCTCGCCAAGAACGCCACCGGTTCAACAAGCACTCCGTCCCGAACACCAAGTGCTGCCTTCCGAACGCCAAGACCGACGTGATGGCGCGGACCCGACAAGACCCTCGCAACGGCAAGATCGACCCCATGGGTCCCGGCAAGATCTGCCCGACGACAAGAACGCCCCGACCGGAAGAACCCGACGCGCCCCGACACGAACCAAGTCCGGCTCCTCGGTGCGACAAGTACTTCTTCCCAGAACGCAAGATCTGCCCCGTTACCGAGAACGAGAGAACGATCCCGCCGAGCCCGAACCGTCGAACCCTGGACCCTGGACCCTGTCGAACCCCGAACCCCCAGAACCCCAAGTTCGTCGAGACCCCTCAATGTGTGACCCCTTTCCGAGCCCTATTTTATAAATGCTAAATATAACCTTGTCGCATATTAAATTGTCATTCATCTCGCATACATATCATTGGTTTGGGGGCATTATGCCGATTCACCTAATAATTAAATATGGGGCCCATATGCGGGCAAATTCTAGTCTCATATCGGCCTCATTTAAACTTGTGTAGCGAACCGGTATCTTATTCTGCCTTGTTAATCAACAGTTAAATTGCGGGGTAGATAAATAACATGAACCACCTAACTAATTGTCGGAACCCCGGTTCCGCTTAATCTGACCTAATTGCATCGCACCCTTGCCATGTCATCCATCATGCATGCATCATACCGATCTTCTGCCGTGTATTAAATATTGCATCCGGTGTTTCTTCTAGTGTTTTGCTTCTTCGCGGATAAGGCCGTTGAGTTGATGTGAGCTTCGCCCCGATCTTCGGGGAAAACCTTCGACAATGTTTTCAGGCGAGCATCTCCCCCCTTTCTACCTATCTTACTTTTATAGTCTTTATTCCCTCCTGTTGATCTATTGCTATCTGTGTTGCGATGCTTTAGTTTCCGTACCTGTGATATCCCTTGAAGCCCTATATTGCCTTGGACACATCCTATTACCTGTTGTTTGGTAGATAGTTGGACTTGCGCGTCGTAGTTGCTTGCTCAAGTGCTGATGTGTGTCGTCATATGCCACAGTTGCTGATGTATTGCCGCATGTTGATGTTGGAGATGATCATAGTTTTACTTACCGTTCACTTTAATTTCTGTTTAACAACTAAAAATTGAATAAGCAGAGGCATCGGTGGGTGATAGATAATATTTGGTTTCCGAACGCCCACTTGTGTCCCGTAAGACCCCGAGTACTTGATTCCTGTTCCTTGATTTATCGCGCTATCCACATCCGGGAGGTATATGGGACCCCCCTGAGCCAGAGCTTGATTCCGTCTTATTTCTTGGGGCCACAAACTAGTTTGGGGCTTTATTACTATCCTGTACTTATGCCATGTTTTACTGCTTTATTTACGATTGTGCGAGGTACTGCACACTGTACTGTTTAAGATTGGGACACGTTTACGCGGTGTCGACAAGCCCCGTTTGGGGTTCCCAGTCGCTCACAGCCGTCTACCCAGACCTTGAGGCCGTCTCGGAGCTTGCTTACTCCGTTGCGGGATCTACTTAAGGGGTGGCCCCCTGAAATATTTCTGAATCTTGTGATTGCTTTGTCGTGAAAGCCTCGTTGGGTTTTGGTTTGGTTTTTCCGAGGTTGATCGAGTGTGTGTTGCTATTGGTGCACCCCGGCCGGGTAAAACTTTCTGAAAGCCGTGTCCGCGGATATGGACGACTTGGAGCACAGTTTCTCGATCATAGACAAGCATAACTAAAGTTTACTGCTATAAATTTGACTTATAATGACTAGTAATCAGCTTCACTATAACGGAATGGCTAATTAATACTGCCCACAATTGCTTGTTTTATGTGTCGCTTGCGACCATTGTACCTGACTAGTAAGTATTGCAACTACAACAAAATGGCTGAATAAAAGTACCAACCACTGCTGGGTTTTTGGGTTGATCTCATGCTATCTGTATCTGATTAGTAATTGCTGCAACTACAACGGAATGGTTAACTAAAAGTGCCCACTGCTTATTTTATCAGGACGACTACCTTTAACCTGACTAGTAATTGCTGCAACGATAACCGAATAAATAAAACTGCCAACTGTGTGAGTTCCTCGGTTGACTTCCTCGTTTGGTCTCGAGGGGGAAACGCCAGGATGGGTTTGATTGGTGTTAGTATCAGCTTGGTTCCGAGTAGGTCATTCTTACCCCTCTCTGATTGACGCCAGTTGTATCGAGTCTCTATAGGTTGTTTAGTGCATGCTGCCGCTGCCGCTTCAGTCCACCATACCTTTGTAGGCGAGGACCGCCGAATTCTAGCCTCGCCGTGTACTGGCCTCAGTACTGACGCTCCTTCTTTGTTTTTCTGCTTTGCCCTTTGTCGGCACCCCTTTTGTTAAGCAGGTTTTGAGATCGACGTCGTTAGCAGGGTTACCCTTCCGGCTTGGCCTGGGCAGGGTTATGGACGCCATTGGTTATTCTTCAGGGCTCTTAGCCCCATTTGCATCTTGTCCGTAGCTGGACGCTCTATCGTTTTCAAGGTGATTTGGATCTTTGTATATTATCTCTGTATTCTTGACTCTTTGAGTCGCTGCTATATATATCTGTTCTGTGGGTCCCATCGAGGACTGTTGTGTAATGTTATTACTTCGTTTTCCACCCGCACGAAAGTGCCTGGTGGGCACCTTTGAATCGTTTCTATGCGGGTTTGGTGAATTTTGCCCAAATTTGCATAGGTCCGATTCTGAGGGTGTTACAGAGTGGTATCAGAGCTCAGCAGTTGCGATACCCCACAAGTCCAGCCTGTAGGATAACCTAGCTAACGGCCGAAGTAGAGTGTCAAAACTATTTTTGAAAATCGGTTGGATAGTTCTGATTAGGTCTGATTTTACTCCTTACCACTCTGCTATTCTCCTCTTATCTCGACGTGTTTTGAATCCGCTCTCTTCTCTTTCTTCGAGTCCAGGAATTCTCGTGGTTGGGTTTCCGTCGTACCTTTAGGGATTCGCTTCCTTCTTCGGTAACGGTGTTGCTACATCTGGTCTTCATGCTATCCGAGGAATCCTTCGTCTGTGGTACCATTCTTTGTTCTTTGTTTGTGTCTTCCGGTGTTTTTCCGACGCGACGACCTCATCTACGCTAGACCCGATGCAGAGTCTGCATCACTCCTTTGTTTCCGAACTCGCTTGTCGAGATCTTCAGTCTGATTCCGAGAATGGTTGCACGCTTTTTCACTAATTGTGCAGAGTAATAGTTTGGGTGCGTGATGGATTGGCCCCCATGCCGACTACCCTTTCTATTCGCTTTTGTACATTGAAGTGGACGAGAATGCATCGGTTCCCTCTTTCCATCGAAGCTAGTGGTGGCTTAATTTGTTGATGCCTCTACCTTCGACCTTTTGTTTCCGGATTGTTTCCCTCGACGATCATGGACAACGACCTCTTGTTAGTGGTGTCGCGAGGATCTACACGAAGCGAGGAGATGCAGAACGCCGGCCTTCCTTCCGGTACCACGAGGCGGATCTCGAGGGCGAGATCCATTGTTAGTGGTGTCGAATTGTGGCATCCCGCTAAAACCACTACTAGAAAATCGCGTTGAATTTGCGCATTGCATCGTCATCATCATGCATTGTTTGCCAAAACTATTTTCGCAAAGCCGTTTTGTTTCTAAAACGCCCCGTCTTTTATTCAAACGCCAAAACCGGGTCCCCGGAATATTTTGTTTTGGCCGCTATCGGTTTGCAGACGGCCCGTTTAAATCAATTAAAATATTTATTTATTTTGGCCGGAGCAGTCTTATTTTGGCCGGAGCAGTCGAACGGGCCGACCGACCCGAACGACCGCCCCAGATTTTAAAACAGTTCCCTCTGCCAGCCCTACCCCTAATCCTAAGTCTACCCAGAAATCTACCCTCTTCCCCCTCCACCTCACTCCCCCCTATCAGGACACGCCACATAACCCTTGCCCTCTCCCTCACCCAATCAAAACCTGCCACTTGGCCAATCTCTCTCCCCTCTCTCTCACCTGCCTCACAGCCCCCACCCCCACCCTGGTCTACAGCACACACGCAACACACGCACGCACCCGCTCACCACTCTCACGCGCTACACGCCTGCACGCGGGACCCGCCCCTGGGCCCCACGCGCCGCCCCACCAACCGCGCTGCCCCTTTCCCCCCCGTCTCCTACCTCCCGCCGCGCGCCCCCTCTCTGCAGCGCGCGAGCGCCTCCCTCCCGCCTCGCTCCCGCGTTCCCTTTCCCCTCTCGCCTGCGCCGCAACCCGCGCCGGCGAGCGCCCGCCGGCCTCCGCTACCCCCGCCGGCCCTCAAGCTTCCACCGCCCCGCTCGCCGAGCCCCTCCCCTCCCCCGTCGTCGCTGCCTCTGCCGGCTCTCCGCGCGACCCCGCGCCGCCGCTCGGGGCTCCCCCTGTCCCCCTCCTCTTCGCCGCTCGTGCTCACCCTGCGCGCCGCCTCTACCGCCGCCGCTCCACTCACTCGACCCCGCCGCCGCCACCGGAGCCCCGCAGCCAAGGCGCCGCCGGCCTCAACCTCAGCGCTCCGCGCGGCCGCGCTCGCCTGCGCGCCTCCCAGCCAGCAACCACGCGCGTCGCCGCCTCCGTTGAACCCCGCGTCGGCTGCGCACCCGCCCCGCGCATCCCGACCTCGCCGCCCCTCTCCGGCCGTGGCCGCGCCGCCGCAAGGCCACCTCCGGCCGCGTTCCTCCCTCGCCAGGCGTCCCGCTCGCCGCCACCACGCCCAGAGCACCTCCGTCCGTCCCCTGGGCCCGCGTCTGCAAGCCCCTCGCCGCGGTCGCCTTCTCCGTACGTCGGGCCAGCCCCGCCTCCCCGAGCCCGACCTGCAGCGCCGCCCCCTCCTCCGGTGGTCTTCTTCTGGCTGGCGCCTGCGACGCCGCCGTGACACCCCGTCGCGTACCGAGGCCGCCGCCCGTGGGCTCCGCAGCGTCAACCGAGGGTTGCTGTGTGGTTGTTCGAGCCCACCCGTTCTTCCGTATACTTGACCCGCGAGTTCGACCCCGAGGATGGCCGACGCCAAGTTCGCCTCGGGACCCCCAAGATCGCCGCGACCCTAGACGCAAGATCTCCCTCAGGGGACGACAAGTACTCCGACATGTACCTGTTTGGAGCGAACCCGAAGACGGTAGGGCGACAAGCACTACTTCACGGACATCGAGTGCCAAGATCGCCCACGGAGAATCGAAGTTGTCGAGACCCTGAAGACCCGTTCCCAGGGGCGAAGTCCGGACCCGATGCTCGCCAAGAACGCCACCGGTTCAACAAGCACTCCGTCCCGAACACCAAGTGCTGCCTTCCGAACGCCAAGACCGACGTGATGGCGCGGACCCGACAAGACCCTCGCAACGGCAAGATCGACCCCATGGGTCCCGGCAAGATCTGCCCGACGACAAGAACGCCCCGACCGGAAGAACCCGACGCGCCCCGACACGAACCAAGTCCGGCTCCTCGGTGCGACAAGTACTTCTTCCCGGAACGCAAGATCTGCCCCGTTACCGAGAACGAGAGAACGATCCCGCCGAGCCCGAACCGTCGAACCCTGGACCCTGGACCCTGTCGAACCCCGAACCCCCAGAACCCCAAGTTCGTCGAGACCCCTCAATGTGTGACCCCTTTCCGAGCCCTATTTTATAAATGCTAAATATAACCTTGTCGCATATTAAATTGTCATTCATCTCGCATACATATCATTGGTTTGGGGGCATTATGCCGATTCACCTAATAATTAAATATGGGGCCCATATGCTGGCAAATTCTAGTCTCATATCGGCCTCATTTAAACTTGTGTAGCGAACCGGTATCTTATTCTGCCTTGTTAATCAACAGTTAAATTGCGGGGTAGATAAATAACATGAACCACCTAACTAATTGTCGGAACCCCGGTTCCGCTTAATCTGACCTAATTGCATCGCACCCTTGCCATGTCATCCATCATGCATGCATCATACCGATCTTCTGCCGTGTATTAAATATTGCATCCGGTGTTTCTTCTAGTGTTTTGCTTCTTCGCGGATAAGGCCGTTGAGTTGATGTGAGCTTCGCCCCGATCTTCGGGGAAAACCTTCGACAATGTTTTCAGGCGAGCATCTCCCCCCTTTCTACCTATCTTACTTTTATAGTCTTTATTCCCTCCTGTTGATCTATTGCTATCTGTGTTGCGATGCTTTAGTTTCCGTACCTGTGATATCCCTTGAAGCCCTATATTGCCTTGGACACATCCTATTACCTGTTGTTTGGTAGATAGTTGGACTTGCGCGTCGTAGTTGCTTGCTCAAGTGCTGATGTGTGTCGTCATATGCCACAGTTGCTGATGTATTGCCGCATGTTGATGTTGGAGATGATCATAGTTTTACTTACCGTTCACTTTAATTTCTGTTTAACAACTAAAAATTGAATAAGCAGAGGCATCGGTGGGTGATAGATAATATTTGGTTTCCGAACGCCCACTTGTGTCCCGTAAGACCCCGAGTACTTGATTCCTGTTCCTTGATTTATCGCGCTATCCACATCCGGGAGGTATATGGGACCCCCCTGAGCCAGAGCTTGATTCCGTCTTATTTCTTGGGGCCACAAACTAGTTTGGGGCTTTATTACTATCCTGTACTTATGCCATGTTTTACTGCTTTATTTACGATTGTGCGAGGTACTGCACACTGTACTGTTTAAGATCGGGACACGTTTACGCGGTGTCGACAAGCCCCGTTTGGGGTTCCCAGTCGCTCACAGCCGTCTACCCAGACCTTGAGGCCGTCTCGGAGCTTGCTTACTCCGTTGCGGGATCTACTTAAGGGGTGGCCCCCTGAAATATTTCTGAATCTTGTGATTGCTTTGTCGTGAAAGCCTCGTTGGGTTTTGGTTTGGTTTTTCCGAGGTTGATCGAGTGTGTGTTGCTATTGGTGCACCCCGGCCGGGTAAAACTTTCTGAAAGCCGTGTCCGCGGATATGGACGACTTGGAGCACAGTTTCTCGATCATAGACAAGCATAACTAAAGTTTACTGCTATAAATTTGACTTATAATGACTAGTAATCAGCTTCACTATAACGGAATGGCTAATTAATACTGCCCACAATTGCTTGTTTTATGTGTCGCTTGCGACCATTGTACCTGACTAGTAAGTATTGCAACTACAACAAAATGGCTGAATAAAAGTACCAACCACTGCTGGGTTTTTGGGTTGATCTCATGCTATCTGTATCTGATTAGTAATTGCTGCAACTACAACGGAATGGTTAACTAAAAGTGCCCACTGCTTATTTTATCAGGACGACTACCTTTAACCTGACTAGTAATTGCTGCAACGATAACCGAATAAATAAAACTGCCAACTGTGTGAGTTCCTCGGTTGACTTCCTCGTTTGGTCTCGAGGGGGAAACGCCAGGATGGGTTTGATTGGTGTTAGTATCAGCTTGGTTCCGAGTAGGTCATTCTTACCCCTCTCTGATTGACGCCAGTTGTATCGAGTCTCTATAGGTTGTTTAGTGCATGCTGCCGCTGCCGCTTCAGTCCACCATACCTTTGTAGGCGAGGACCGCCGAATTCTAGCCTCGCCGTGTACTGGCCTCAGTACTGACGCTCCTTCTTTGTTTTTCTGCTTTGCCCTTTGTCGGCACCCCTTTTGTTAAGCAGGTTTTGAGATCGACGTCGTTAGCAGGGTTACCCTTCCGGCTTGGCCTGGGCAGGGTTATGGACGCCATTGGTTATTCTTCAGGGCTCTTAGCCCCATTTGCATCTTGTCCGTAGCTGGACGCTCTATCGTTTTCAAGGTGATTTGGATCTTTGTATATTATCTCTGTATTCTTGACTCTTTGAGTCGCTGCTATATATCTGTTCTGTGGGTCCCATCGAGGACTGTTGTGTAATGTTATTACTTCGTTTTCCACCCGCACGAAAGTGCCTGGTGGGCACCTTTGAATCGTTTCTATGCGGGTTTGGTGAATTTTGCCCAAATTTGCATAGGTCCGATTCTGAGGGTGTTACACGGTAGAAACTAATGGGTGTCCTATAAAAGTAAGTTCTCCTGGCGGAGAAATGATAGTGAATTCAGGATGTCATGATCTAGCCATAGAGTTTGGGAAGTATAAGTTTCCCGTTAACCTAATAGTCCTAAACTCCCAAGGATTGGATGTTATTTTGGGAATGGACTGGATGACTAAGCACAAGGGAGTGATATATTGTGCCAACCATATGTCTCACTCACAACTCTAGAAAACAAAAGGATCAGATTCAAGACCAACTTTGAAGCAAAAAGGAGTAAGCTAAATTCTCTTAAGGGGGTTAGCATAGACAGTGTGCCTATTGTGTGTGAATATCCGGATGTGTTCCCGGAAGAATTGCCAGGAATGCCACCAGATAGAGATGTGGAATTTTTGATCGATTTGCTACCAGGTTCCAGACCAATAGCAAAGAGACCATACAAGATGTCAGTTGATGAACTGAAGGAACTCAAGAAACAACTTGGAGAACAGTTACAGAAAGGTTTTATCCAACCAAGTTCTTCATCTTGGGGAGCACCAGTTTTGTTTGTGGAGAAGAAAGATAGAAGTCAAAGGTTATGCATAGATTATCGTTCACTCAATGAGGTGTCTATCAAGAACAAATACCCTTTGCCTAGAATCAATGACTTGTTTGATCAGTTAGAGGGAGCTTGTGTGTTCTCAAAGATTGATCTCCGGTCAGGATATTTCCAGCTCAAGATAAGGGAACAAGACATACCTAAGACAACTTTCACCACAAGGTATGGATTGTATGAGTATACCGTGATGCCATTTGGTTTGACCAATGCACGAGCATACTTCATGAATATGATGAACAGGGTGTTCATGGAGTTCCTTGATAAGTTTGTTGTCGTTTTCATCGATGACATTTTGATCTACTCCAAGAGCAAAGAAGAGCATGAAGGACATCTACGTTTGATACTTGAGAAGCTTAGAGAGCATAAGCTGTATGCCAAATTCAGCAAGTGTGAATTTTGGTTAAATGAAGTTGGTTTTCTTGGACACATTGTGTCAGGAGATGGTGTAGCAGTTCATCCTGCTAAAGTTTCAGTTGTAACTGAATGGGAATCTCCTAAGTCAGTGAAAGAGGTTCGTAGTTTCCTTGGCTTGGCAGGATACTACAGAAGATTTATCGAGAATTTCTCCAAGGTAGCCAAGCCTATGACATAATTGCTAAAGAAAGACAAGAAATTTGCTTGGTCTGAAGGATGTGAACTCAGTTTCCAAGAACTGAAGAAGAGACTAGTGACAGCACCAGTCTTATGTCTGCCAGATTTGGAGAAGGATTTCCAAGTGTATTG
The DNA here is from genome assembly GCA_910589765.1 of Avena atlantica. Taxonomy (NCBI): domain Eukaryota; kingdom Viridiplantae; phylum Streptophyta; class Magnoliopsida; order Poales; family Poaceae; genus Avena; species Avena atlantica. The sequence continues at coordinate 426,682,389 of OU342737.1, forward strand.
TGATGCATCTCATCATGGATTGGGTGCAGTACTAATGCAAGAAGGGTAAGTTGTGGCTTATGCCTCGAGACAACTCAAAACTCATGAAGTAAACTACCCTACTCATGATTTAGAGTTAGCCTCTATTGTCCATGCACTCAAAACATGGAGACACTATCTTTTGGGAAAACGATGTGAAGTGTTCACAGATCACAAGAGTTTGAAGTATATCTTCACCCAGAAAGAAATTAACATGAGACAAATGAGATGGCTAGAACTCATCAAGGACTATGACTTGAGTCTACAATACCACCCCGGTAAAGCAAATGTTGTAGCTGATGCTCTAAGCCGTAAAGTTTTTGTGAATGGCCTTACTAAGGGAGAATTGCTAGATGATCTGTGTACCCAATTCAGAAATCTCAGATTGGAGATTGTGCCTGAGGGACATCTCATGTCTTTGGATGTTCAACCCACTTTGTTGGACAAGATCAAAGGAGCCCAACAGACATATAAGGAAATTGAAGAGATTAAGGAAAAGATTGGCAAGGGAAAAGCCAAAGGATTCCATGAAGATGAACAGGGTACTTTATGGTATGGAAAACGTATCTGTGTTCCACAAGATCCGGAGCTTCGGAAACTGATTTTACAAGAAGCCCACAACTCACCATATTCCATTCATCCGGGTAACACCAAAATGTACATGGATATGAAGGAAAGATTTTGGTGGAATAATCTCAAGAAAGACATCGCCGAACATATTGCTTTGTGTGATGTGTGTAGCAGAGTGAAAGCGGAACACCAGAAACCAGCAGGAATGTTACAACCACTACCTATTCCTGATTGGAAGTGGGACAAGATTGGTATGGATTTCATTACTGGATTGCCAAGGACCCGGTCAGGATATGATTCTATTTGGGTAGTAGTGGATCGCCTAACTAAAGTGGCTCATTTCATACCTGTGAAGACAACCTACACAAGTGCTAAGTTAGACAAGATCTATATGAGTAGAATTGTATGTCTACATGGAGTACCCATGAGTATTCTGTCTGATAGGGGAACTCAATTCACTTCTCATTTTTGGAGGCAACTACATGAGTCATTGGGAACGAGGTTGGAATTCAGCACTGCCTTTCATCCTCAGACTGATGGACAGACAGAAAGGACTAATCAGATTCTTGAAGATATGTTGAGAGCATGTGCTCTAGACTATGGAGCCAGTTGGGATGAAAGTCTGCCTTACGCAGAATTCTCTTACAATAACAACTATCAAGCTAGTATTGAGATGGCACCATTTGAGTTTCTCTATGGGAGAAAGTGTACCACCCCATTGTTATGGAATGGTGTGGGCGAAAGAAGTTTGTTCGGACCAGAACTAATTAAAGAGGCTAAAGAGAAAGTCAAACTAGTTAAGGACAGATTGAAGATAGCACAGTCCCGACAGAAGAGTTACGCAGATCCTAAGCGTAAAGAAGTCACGTATGAAGTAGGTGATAGAGCTTATCTTAGAGTGTCACCACTTCGTAGAGTGAAGAGATTTGGTGTCAAAGGTAAATTGGCCCCAAGATATGTTGGACCATTCAAGATTCTGAGTCGTAAAGGAGAGGTAGCTTATGAGATTGAATTTCCAGAATCTTTGTCTGCCATTCACAATGTGTTTCATGTGAGTCAGCTTAAGAAATGTCATCCAGAAATGGAAGAGACTTCTTGGAAGGATATTATACCTTTGGAAGAGGTCCAATTGGAGAGTGACCTCACTTATGAGGAGAAACCTATCAAGATTCTTGAGACTGCAGAAAGAGTTACTCAGACTAAGACTATCAAATTCTGCAAAGTTCAATGAAACCATCATTACGAAGAAGAAGCAACATGGGAAAGAGAAGATGATCTTCGGAAAGACCACCCTCACCTATTTGCTAGCCAACCTGAATCTCGAGGGCGAGATTCACCTTAAGGGGGTTAGATTTGTAACATCCCTAAAATCATGTTTTCAAAGATTGCATATCTTACATGCATGCATATAATTTAGGGATCATTTTCCAACTCATTTCAAGAAAATAGATGTACATAGTGCTATCATTTTATGTGAGCAATCATTAATCGAATACCTTTCTCAAAATGTTTTAAACCAAGCTTTGTTTGTTTCCTTGGTGTCTTGGTTGGATGATTAAGTTTGGACAAAAATTTACAAAAACAAATATGGTTTCGAAACCATCTTCAAAACATATTCATATCAAGTGCTATGGCACTGTTTATTTTGATTATTTCAAAGGGACCAAGCAAGTATAGAGAGACCACATGGTTTTATGCCCAGAAATATGAAGGATACACTTTACAAAAATCCAGAAAAGATTTGAAATTCAATTGCTTTTGAATTTGTTTGAATTTGATTCCTGGAAAATCAAACAGAAAATAGAAAAAGAGAAAAGAATTAGAAAAGGGTCGGCGCTACTAATCTAGCCCAAAACCAGATCCAGGCCAAAAGCCCACCCGGGCCACCTCCTCTCTGATTTTTCTCTCACCCGCACCGAACCAACCCACACCGTCGCTGACTGGTGGCCCCTCTCCACGTCAGCACCTTCTTCCCCAAATTCCGCGCGTAGACGCCGTCGCTGCCCGTTTCTTCCCCCTTCACTGCCGCGACTTTACTATGCTTAATTGGCGATGAATGCGTGCGCAATCTCCGTCCCTGATCTGGCTATAAGATCCCCTCCCCTCTCCGCTCTTTTTCCCTCGCTCAGCACAGTCACCACGCCACCAGGCTGCCCGTAATCTTGCCCACACCGTTGCTGTACCGACGACCTCCGGCAACCAATTCCGGTGAGCATCATCCACCCCCTATCTCTGCTTCATGTGAGCGTGTTCTACATGTTCTTGCGCATCTTCTCATACCTTTCTTTTTCTCTGTAACATCCTAGAGTGCCGTCACCGTCCACCACTGGAAGCGACCGAAGCTCAGTGCAACTCCGACGACCCCTCCTGGTAGTTCCCAACCACCCCTTCCTCCCTTTTTGATACTCACTTGTTCGTCAGGCTTGTGCGCATCTAATAGCATCTCTGGTTAATTTGTCTTAGCGCACACCAGAATCTCGCCCCCGACGATGCCAGAGCTTGCCCAACGACAGCAATGACTCCGGCGAGCAATACCTGCCAACCACGAGCGCCCCTTCGCCAACCAAGTCCACCTTGAGTATCAGCAGTGCACAGCGAACTCGGTAAGCCACCTCACCCTCTTCCGCGCGACCTAGATTGTCGGCAATGACTCTGACAGAGCCGCCGCCGCCACTCGCCGCTGCTAGCGCCGCCTGTCTATGGTCGTTTGATCCGTGGCCGTAGGATCCAGATCCAACGTGTAGAGATAGATCTATAGCGAAGAGGTAAGGAACAAATCTGGCCGTGCGTTTTAGTTAGATCTAGCGGTCCACGTTAGCCGATCCGTGCGAATCGGTATCAGCCAATCAGAGCTCGCCGCGTGTCTATGAGTTAGATTTAAAATCAGATTTTATATCTATTAAATGTTTAAATTTGTTTAATTCATAACTTTTGATTCCCACGTCCAAATTTGACAAATTTTATATCATTGGAATCAGGAGAGAAAAACCTTTCTGTTTATGCAATGTGTTTAATGTTTTGCCTCTGTTAAAATGTTTGTTTTTGCAGAAACATTTGTAGGCATAATTTGAGTATAGTAATTATTTGGAAAATGTTCTGTTATTCAAATAAAGTTTATTTGGCTTGTTTTGTACTTGTTTATGATTCAGTACTGTGCACTTGTCTTGTTTGGTGTAGAAAATCATCACATAGAATTTTGCATACATTCATGTATTTTTGCTTGTATATATTGTGTATGTGATTTGTGCCATTATTTTATGTGTAGATTTTGGTGCAAATAGTGTTTGTGATTGTGAGGATTGTTGCTACTCCCCAAACTACCAAGGCAAGTGGTGCTTCATGATTTTATTCCTATGTTTTCAACTATGCATTAGAAATATTTTGCTAGCCTTGCATGAATATTTTGATCTATATGCTATGCTTGGGAAATCCTAGTAGTTGTATAATTTCTAGAAATTTCTAAGTTAAGATTCTTATCAATGCCATGCTTAGCCTAGCTAGTAGAAACCAAGGGTGGTTATATATTCATGCTATGAGAAAATATTTCTAAGTCTTTGGACTTGTTTTTTGTTTAATAAAACAACGAAGTGAATGAAACACCTGGGTGGAATGGAAGGAATGGTTTGTGTTGAGTGGTTACCCAAGGCCCATTTCTATGGTTTACCTTGTGTATCTCACTTGTGGAAAGCCACCCAGGAACAAAGGGATTTGAGATGCCATATGTTAAGAAGCTTCTAGTGCAGCCACTTGGCAATATGGGCTCTCCCTGGATCACATAGGTTGCAATAACTTAGCCATGTGGACAGTTGGTGGTAGTGGGATGATAGGTTGGAACGCGTCCATTTGGTCTAAGGTAAGGCTTCTGAAAGGTCCTGTCTTGGTAAAAATGAAGTCTTGTGGGGAAAGTGCACAACCACTGCAGATGGAAGAATCTAAGTACTTAGCCATGTCCCTGGTATTGGACAACTTGAGCATCAAGACATGGAAGCTATCAAGAATCTCCTCATACCAATTTCTAAGTAAAAACTTGTGGTTGAACAAGGGTGAAGGTTCCCCAATTTCTATTGGTGGTTCCTTGCGAAAGTTTTTGTCAAAGAAAAACTTAGTGTTTTGAACTAATAGGAAAAAACCTAATTTTAGCAAAGCAAGCCTAAGCTACACTTAGCCAAATGCATATAGTATCTAGTTGCCAATATTATTCTAAGGTATCACTTGCCAATACTATTCCAATGTATTGACCCACTGTGGCTGTAACTTGTGATGTTGCCGGTTATTCTGATGGTGATTAGGGGTTATGAGTCTACACTCAACATGCTTGCCTATGGCACATGAAGATGAAGACTTATCTATCTTATTACATATTTAAACTCTTGTATTAGGCCTGTGGCCATGGAGTATGTAAAAGACTATGTTTGTCTCTGGAATGACTTGTAATAATGACCTTTGTTTCTGTGTACTTCATCTTAAACTGTGAATGCTAGCATTGATCCAGGGACTAGCATTGCAATCACAGGGATCTTTTCCTTTATAAAGGAGGGATCTTACATGTACGCGAGATAACACCTGTGCTCTATGCTTGCATTCCCAAAGGGCGACACAAAAGGAGAACGATCGCGAACGGGGTAGCCGAGAACAGATGGGTGCAAGACATTGAAGGTGTGCTTGGGATTCAGGAAATTGGGGAGTATCTATAGCTTTGGCTACGGATTGCTCCCACCACGCTCATGACCAAAGCTGATAGGTTGGTTTGGTGATGGAGTGCAGACGACGAATACACTACCCAATCGGCCTACCGTGCATCCTTCCATGGTTCCAAGAGATGTGCGTCCTGGAAACTAATCTGGAAATCTTGGGTGCCCAACTACATCAAGTTTTTTTCCATTGGCTAGCAAACCTAGACTGCTGCTGGATCGCGGAGAGGCTGGTAAGGCGCCAGCTCTAGCATCATCCGAGCTGCCTGCTTTATGATTAGACCATGCACCACCTCATGATCTGCTGCCCCTTGTCGCGACAGGTGTGGCATGAGATCATGTCTTGGCTATAGCTATATTTCACCCCACCATTTGAGGAACCCTCCCTCTTCGAATGGTGGACGAGGGCAAAGCAGCAAACCACAAAGATGATGTATAGAGGCTTAGCCTCGACAACATTGCTAGTGCCCTGGATGTTGTGGAAACAATGCAACGACTGTGTCTTCAAGCACGCTCGGCCGACATGCAAACACTAACTGCAAAAATCAAAGAGGAATCCTCAACTTGGATCACGGCAGGGGCCGAAGGGCTTAGATACATAGTGCCAATGACGTGGGATGTTCATTAATACATGTGCCTGTAAAACCTGATGTAAAACCTCTACTGAGGGGTGTAACAAATTCGATATGTTCAATGAAATGAAACGCAAAGCTTTTGCATTTTCTAAAAAAAGAGTAAACTAACGCAAGAGAGTATTTATGAGGTATTGTGTGATATGATTGAGGGTTTCTCAAGGAGTGTAGGATTCACCACTAGCATGAGAGAATTATGAATGATTAGGATAATCTATGTCTTTCATCATGATATGTGTGGAGAGAGCTCAATAATAAGATGTTTACTACAAGACTCGTGAGCAGTCGCTTCTTGAATCAAGTATTGAGGTCATCTCTAAATAACAACAATGATGCCTACGAGCAATCACTCCTATAGACCCACAATCCCCATGGATATCGTAATAAGCTTAGGAAGTCTCTCTTAATTCCCCCTTTGACCGTATAGGTTATAAGCCAATGCTTGTAGTAAAAAAAAAGTAGCACTAGACATACTCCCATACACGTCCAAAGGGTATCTCCTTCTCTTTAGTCCTGAAGGCAAATGACATGTGGCCGACTTCACATACCATCTAAAGAGAGAGATCTAACACAATATCATAAATCATTAAATTAAATACCAAAGTTATAGATTATATTTATTTCAATGCATAATAATACTAGGGTTTCACCATCTCTCCCCAAGAACAAGGAAACTACTCATACATGAAGGGGATCAACATCATGGCAGTAATATGGATGATATATGAAGGTACAATTGAATATAAGTACAAATCCACAATAGAGTTTGGATTACAACAACGTATACAAAGGGGATCGATGTTGGAGACGTTGTTGATGAAGATCAATGCGTATCCCTTCAAGATGCAAGTCTCCTCTTCCTCTTGAGTGGTGTGGTGGTGGAGACATTGTGTGCGGTCGCTATGGAAGCGGCGGAGCGGCAGGGTTCCGCCCCTATGGCGTGGATGGACTCTTCCCCACGCGGGTATGATTTCCCGTCTTTAAATAGGCATTTTGGTGGTCGGTTTCGCGAACGGACAGAGCTCAGGGCCAGATTTTCCCATCGGGCCATCACAAATATTGATCCGTTTGATGAAATGGAGCCAACAGAAGGTGGTACTACCGTATGGTACATATGGGCTCCACCCGTACCACAGGTGTTAAACCTCTAAATGCTGTAGTGTTTTGGCCGTCATTTATTCATACGGACTCTGATTGAGGTGTTCTTTGGCTCATTGGATTCATATGGAAGAGGGATATAACACCATGGTCTTGGATCAGCAATATGAGATGATGGAAAAATATGACTTTTCCACATCTCATATGGCTAAGTATGATGCCTGTAACCTCTCCATATTGAATCCTCTTGGCTCCTTTTATCCATGATTGTCCATAGCACCTACACACAAGTCAAAGACATGTAAAAAGTAATAAAATCCTACTAAAACTACTAGTTGTGCAAAGTCCATATGAAAATGAATGATAACTAGTAATCATGCATAATGGGCATAGTTGTAGCTAGATATATCATGTGATGAGTGAAAATATGAATAATTTGTATGCTTAAATATGCATCATATTTGCACTCATCAACATCTCCAAACTAAATGTTGCTCGTCCTAGAGAAAGAGAGTTTATAAAAAATAATGCTATCATCTAGGTTACCACATAAGATCGATGCCTTGTATCCTTATTTTCCCTGCAAGCTCAAATTAAGATAGAAGATATTCATACAAGGCAACCCAAGATCATTTATGTCAATCCATAAAAGATCAATTACAACTTAAATGATCCATGTCAAAAGTAAATCTATCTTGAAAGCAAACTTGTGATCCTCCTATGGCAACTTTTATATTTTGTATCCTCACTTTTTTAAAGTAAAAGCTTAGAAATGAAGAGTGAGAGATCATGTCATCAGAAACATAGGATTAGAGTGTCTCATTAGAACACCCACATAAATAGACCAAGACTATCAAACACCACTATTCCATTCATTGTCTTTCAAGAAAATTCATGTAGTAGTAACGAGACCATGCCAAAGACTGTTTTGTCTGAATCTTTATTTATTTCAAAGATAGTTTTCAAGAAGGATCATTGAGCGAACTTTTAAGAAAAAGTTTGCGCAACCTTCAAGAGTACCAATACTTTTTCCCATTACGGTAACAGGTGCTACCCATGTGGTCAACTCATAGCAGAAATCAGGGGTTGTACCATTGATCATTTATAGGCCAGCGGAGTTGTTGGCATCCAAAGGTGTGCATAAAAAATGAGATTTAAACAATATCACATTTTGACCCACAAAGTTTTAGCTTTGGCATGTATCTCAATCACGCTAAACTTCATTTCAATCAAGCAACTACTTTCAAGAGTGCCATCAAGTCTATCAACAGATCTATGTGGTTGAGTATCTATAAGGCTAGACTCTTAAGGCAATTAAACATCACTCGATAAATTATTTATAGGCTTCATCAATATACTTTTAATCATGTCAAGTGTAGAAATCAAGGCAATGTATTATAGAGGATCACAATATTCTTCTCAAGCTGGATACAGATTTTAATATAGTACATCAAAGTTCTAACTCAACTCTTATGAATCCTAACAAAAGCAAGTGCATCCCACATATAAACATGAAACACAACTTACCTAAGAAAGCATTCAAAAAGAGCGGGATACATGATTGCAATTTTTTTCATCGAACAAGAACATTGCACAAGACTCTACACATGTAGAAGTAACTTCTCCAAGCTAGAAATTGTACAAGAACCAAACTTGAATAGATTACCAAAATAAAATAGAAAATAAAGTTACTATAAAAGAGTGTGAGAAGTGGTTACCTCCCCAATATTGAATAAAGAAAGGGTGACGCACTTTACCGTTGGGGTACGAATAACCTCCCTTTTGATGGACACAGACCTTTGATTCAAAGAATACTTCCTTGTTGAGGCATTGAGTTGAAACAACCAAATGTCTTATGCAAGTATTTGCACGATTGGCACAAACCATGCACGTCATCACACAAGGTTCAAGGTCTTGTGAAAATAACAAACGAAGTAAAATAAAATGATTAGGTGTATGAACAGAGTTTGTTCACCCAACCGTGAAAATAAAAATAAAAGAAACATGAAACACTATAGAGAATTATAGATTAAGGAGTTTCAAAGGTAGGTAAAAGAGAATGAAATACAATGGAACATGTCCAAGGTAACCCACTGACCTGAGGTTGTCAAAATAAAAAGATTGGGGGTTATAACATTTTTTTACCTATCCATGTCCTTCTTGAACTGTGCTACTCCTTGGTATGGGCGCGTGGTACGGGCGTGTACCCGTACTGCACCTTCTTCTCTCTTTTCTTTCCTTTTTTCTCCCGTCGAAGTTGGTACGACCGGGTGGTACGGGCAGATTGCACCCATACTGGTGGTTGTTAAACCCTCTGTAGTCTTCACGCTTTCTGCATCCCGTAGAGAGGTTGGTACAGGCGGGCAATACGGGTACGTCCCTCCGTACTGATGCTCATTAAGTGTTTAGTAAGTTTGTTGGAAAAATTTCTGCTTCTTCCGATCCATCACATGAGTGGTACGGGCGAGTGGTACAGATGGGTCTGCCTATACGTTAAACTCACTGTAAGCTCCAGAACAAGTTGTTTTATATGAAAATTTTATTATAGAATTGAAACATTAGTCTAGCATCCAAACAAAGAAAAAATATATTTTTATTGGAAAGATTTAACCAAGATATGCAACACATGATTAGAGCAACAAACAATTCTATCTTTCGAAAATAGTTCCAAGCCAACTCTAATAAGAAATCATGTATATACAATTGCCAATACAACATGAATGCAACTAGACTCAAGACACATAATTAAGAAAGACACCTAAAAACTTCTGAGTTGCCTCCCGGGAAGCACTTTCTTTAATGCCATCAAGCCAGGCTTAGATGCTCCATTAAATCATCCACATGAATCCTATGGGATATCAGTTAGAGGTGTAATGGTACTTACCTCCAACAAAGGGTTAGATCATCTCATAGTAGAGTACGGTCGAAGTTGTACCCCCTTGTGGTGCATCGACATCATATAGATGAATAAGTTCTCGCTTCCAAGTGAGCGTGGATGCACCAAGTGTGGTGGACATTGTAACAGGCCAAGTTTGTAATATATGTAATTAGTACTTAAGCATTGCATGCATGTGTTAAATTTAATAAAGTATGCATGTGAGCAAGTTCTTGAATAATGCAAACCCTAAAATCCTGGCATTTCCCTCTCCCTTTGAAAGCAATTCAAATAGTTTTGAATTTTGAAATGACAAAATGTTTGGAGCCCAAAAGGATTAATAGGGCCCGTACAATATTTCAAATATTTCTACAAAGTCTTGTGTTTTTGAATTATTCAAAACAGATTCCAAATGAAAGTTAGAAAGAGAAAATAGTGAATAGAAAAAGAAAAGGGGGTTTTGTTAAAAAAATGGGCAGCAATAGCCAACGGGCCGTGGCCCATCTCCCATCTCCTTTTCCTGCCGCCCAGCATCCCTTTCCGCAGCCCAGCAACCGACCCACGCCAGCCCGCAAGCGACCTCGTACCGCTTCGGCCCCGGAAACTCGTCGTCGTCTTCGTCCCCGACGAAGAAGCTGCTCGCTGGCGCTGCGCTCGCCGTCCGCCGCCGTGTCGCGCGCCAAGATTCGCGCCACCGACGACGCCGACGCCTACAAGAACCCCACGCCGCTGCAGTGGAGAACCCTATCCTTCTTTCTCCCCCTCTCGCGCTTCATTTTCCTCTTCGGCCAAACCCTAGCCGTTCGGGCTCCGGCGAGCCTCGCCGTCTCCGCCCGCCCCGTGCACCGTGGAGTGGTCTGGGAGAAGCGTCGTGTCGCAGTCGTCGTCTCTGTCAAGCCACACAAGCTGTAAGGACTTCGTCTGGCCGGAATCAAGCACGACCTCAACTCTAGCCGCCGCAGTCGAATCGTCGATTCCCCTCCGTCCGGCCTCCCCTCGCTTCATCGACCTCACCTTGTGCTCGTGGTGAGCTAGCGTACCTCCTGGTCCCCTCCATTTCTTCTCTCTCGCGTTGAATCGATGTCCTGACGAGCACCTGCCGCCGCCGCTGTTTGCCGTCACTCCGGTGACCATACCGAGGCGGCGCCGCCACTATAATGCTCGCCTCGGCCTCCTCTTTCGAACAAGACCAACCATGCATCCATAGACGCCGCCAATCGCTCGACCCTCTCTCGATCTGAGAAGATCAGCCATTGATGACGTCACCATGATGCAATAAATTCTTTTCTATTTATTTAAATGTTTTCTATAATAAGTAAATGCTGACAGGTGGGCCCTGTCTGTCAGGGTTTTAATATTTTTGTAAATCATTTCTGAAATTAATAAAAGTCTGACATGTGGGACCAAGTTGGAAAAATAATTCAAATATTCCAAAAATGATTTAAAATGGCTAATTCATTTTAAATCAGAAAAATACAAATAATATATCAAAATGTTTAGAAAATTGAGACCTATCTGTTTAAGAAATCATCATACATTGTTAACCAACTTTCATGACAAGTTTAATTAGAAGAATCATTTGAACCCCATAGGTGATTCCGAGGATTCCCCTGTTCTAGGGTTTGGACCTCTCGGACCCCGTTTAAAATGACCAAGAATGTTATAGGGTTCATTTCAACACCATTTAACCTGTCATATCATCCATATTGATTGAGCATTGCACATGCCATGTATTGAATGTTTCTTTCCCTTTTCCGGTATTTGGTTCTTCGCGAATAGGAACCGAACCCGAGGCTGAAGTCAACGACACCGAAGATTCGTATCTGTCTACTAAAGGACAAGGCAAGCGTAGCCTCTCATTCGGAACCTACTTTTATAAAGTATATTACTTTCCCGCTATGATGCACACGATTGCAATATGGTCCTTTGTCAGTAGCTAGTGTTACCCATCTGCTACATTGTTTCCCTTTTGTAGCATTATACTCCTGATCCACTGCTCCTAGCATACCTAGGTCTGGCATTTGAGCGCTGCTAGAGCTTCTATGACCGACAACTTAGCCATGCATAGTAACAAAATCTAATCTGTCCAAATTTTGAATCAGAGATGCCGGAGAATCTAGAAAGGTAGGAGATGGTGACATCATCGAAGGAGTTAACTAAACATGCTAAGGCTTGTATGAGAGGCCATGTTGGGTGTGGTTTTTGTAGTCCCATGCTCGCCACCATTAGGACCCGAGTTCTTGCCTCTTGAACCAAGACGAGCGTACATCCACACGGGGCCTGGAAAACCCCACGAGCAACTAACTTGCCTAGTAGATTCCATGAGTCACATAGTTCGGGCTTTCCATTTGGCATACGCATTGAAAAGGTTTTCGAAAGAGGAGGTGATGGAGGTGCATCATAACAGGTAGGGAAACATGGACCGGGTTGCTTGGGGTAGATAGAGCCCCTGGTAAACCAACCTCGCCTCACATCTTTAAGTACCGGCTTCGGGATTTGAACCATTACGGCGGAATCATACTTATTGCGTGACTCATGGTATGGGCGAAAGCAAGGTAAAGGTCGTGGTCAACCACCCTTTGCCGGCCTTCCAAGGAAGAGGGCTAATAATTTGGCATTAAGAGTCTGTTGGTACGTGTGGGTAAAGTTGTACACCCCTGCAGGGTATTAATCTTTTCGAAAAGACGTGTTCACGGTTATGAACGACTTGGGAACGAACGTGCTGATTATAGAGAACTATAACCTAAGTAAAACTTGTTGATCCACGTGTTATTAAGGATGCTTCCTTCGGGTCGATGGAGTGATCCTAGATAGGAGGTTCTGATGAAGCTGGTGCTTATCAAGATATGATGAACAAGATGAAGAAGTCATTATCTTATCCCTTTTAAAATATTCTGAGTAGACGAGCTTCTTCTCCCTCTTGTTACAAATAAAGATTGCTTTCCTCAAAAGTAAATCCAGAGAAAGCCTTTCTATCCAAAGCATGTAGATACTAGGTTATCTAAGTCTTGCGGAGTACATTCTCGTACTCAGCCTTGCGCCATTGTTGTTTTCTACAGATGAGATAGTTGCGACTGAAGGTGGATTCTACGTTGACATCGACGAGTAGTTGGGGGTCCCAGGTAGCATCGTGAGGACTATGGGATGGACGTCGCTTCTGTTTATGGCCTCTTAGGCCTTTTGCTAAGTTGTTGTGTAGAACAACATAATTTTCTTTAGCTGTGTGATGTAATGATGGGTCTATGTCCTCTGGTTTGTAATAACTCTAATATCTTACTCTATTAAGAGTTTAAACTTATGCTGTTGAATCCCTATGTTCTGTAATGTTACCGAATCATACTGTGATCTTCCGTCTTTGGAGTTGAGCTTATCTTAGATGGTGATCTGAGGTTAGTTTAACCCTAATCCCGGGGGTGCTACATGTTTTGGTATCAGAGAAGGACTGCCTGTAGGAAACCCTTTTATTGGTCGATGTTGAGTCTAAAAGTTGACAAAACTATTTGAAAGTAAAAAAAATTAATTGCAGAAACTCTGACTAGGATTCTTTTTACTCCTTATCTGGTGTGTTTCTGATGCTGGAGTTCTTATTACCCTATTTGGTTTGAAAAGGTTTCATTCCTTATCTCATATCTCAAAACTTTTAGAATCGTGGTTTTGGGGTTGTTTTTCTAAAGTACTCCGTAGTTGGTTGATATTCTCAGACTTCCAAGGTATCTCAGTTTTGCTTGGTGTGTAACATCTTAGCACTCCATTGTCATGGTTTGTAAGTCAGCTGGTTAGTGTATACATTAGTATGCTTGGATACTACCATGCTTGATAAGATGATACGTTTATATCAAGTATTCTTTGTTCATCTTTCCGTCTTGTTCCTTTGGATCCCTTGTCTAACCTTATTTTTGTTCCTTCAGGATGGGTGACACCTCTCGTGCCCGTACCCGTGCTCATGCATGTGGTGCTGCAAATGAGGGTGAATCTTCCAACCTTCCTCCACCACCGTCCATGGTTTAGCTCATGGCCATGTATGAAACCAACCGTGCTGACAACATGAGGCTCCTTGAAAGGATTGAGCGTAACACTGCTCAATGCTAGAACAATCAAGTTGGTATCAAGGACTTCACACGTCTCACTCCGCCAGTTTTCAGCTATTCCACTGAGCCACTTGATGCGGACTACTGGCTTCGCACCATGGAGCGCAAACTTCAGGTTGGTCGTGTTGCTCAAGCTGATTGGCTGACTTTTGCTGCATATCATCTGGAGGGAGCAGCTAACTCCTGGTGGGAAAATTTCTTGGCTATGCAAGAAGCTCAACATGTTGTTACATGGCAAGAGTTCACTGAAGCCTTCCGAGCTTATCATATTCCGGAGGGTTTGATGGATCATAAGAGGGAGGAGTTCCTCAAGCTAAAGCAGGGCACTAGTTTCGTGTGTGATTACCAGCGCAACTTCAATCGTCTTGCCTACTATGCTACTGAAGAGGTCTCCACTGATGCTAAGAAGAAAGCTCTGTTACGCAAGGGATTGGATCCTGAGGTTCGCCGTGATATCCACCTCATGGACTTTGGTAATTTCCAAGGTCTTGTTAATAAGGCTATGAAAGCCGAGAGTGGAAAGGTGGAGTATGAAGAAACCCGTAAGCGTCCTCAGGAGGGGTACAACAAGGCTGGTTCTGGCAATAAGAAGCGTCATGTCTTCGTGCCTTACAGCGCCGTGCCACGTGCTCCTTACACCCCAAGGACTTCTGGATATGATCCTCGTCTGAATACTACTCCAAACAATGCTGGTGGATCAAATTATCCTGCTGCTGGTACTGGATCAGGACTTATCTGTTTCAACTATCGTCAGCCTGGCCACTATGCAAGGGACTGTCCTCAAAAGAGTGCTGCTGAGAAGGTACCACCACCAAAGAAGAATGATAAGTATCCAGGTGCTGGAAAAGGACGCCTGAACCATATCTCTGCTGAGGAGGCTTAGGAAGATCCAAGCGTCATTATGGGTATGCTTCGTATCAATCAAATTCCAGCTAAAGTTTTCTTTGATTCTGGAGCATCGCATTCATTTCAGTCACAAGATTTTGCTCAAATGCATGGGATAAGTTTTGAGGGATTATCTATTCCTCTCCTAGTTCAGTCTCCTGGTTCTAGATGGTGTTCCACCATGGTTAGTCATAGGAATCTAATCGAAGTTGCATTTCAACTTTTCCCCACTTCTTTGATTTCTCTCAAGTCAACTGACATTGATATCATCTTGGGCATGGATTGGTTGACCCGTTACCAAGCTATCCTCGATTGTACAACCAAGTCTGTGACTCTGACTAGTTCTACTAGCATAACAGTGAAGTACTGGACCGTAGGGTCACTATCTCCTTCAGCTGTTTCTATTCCTGAAGTAGAGTTATATGCTCTTTAAGTTCTACCTCCATTAGAGATTCAAGATGTTTCCGTGGTCTGTGAATTCCTGGATGTCTTTCCTGAGGAGTTGCTTTGCATGCCACCTGATCGAAGTGTGGAGTTTGTCATAGAGTTAGTTCCCGGAACTGCTCCTGTTTCTAAAATACCCTATCGTATGCCTCCTCATGATCTTGTGGAGTTGAAGAAACAATTAGAGGAGTTAGAAGGAAAAGGATACATACAGCCTAGCACATCTTCTTGGGGATGTCCTACCATCTTTGTTAAGAAGCAGGATACCAATATACCGTGTCTGATTGTGGATTATCGCCCCCTCAATGATGTGACTATCAAGAATAAGTATCCCCTCCCTAGTATCAACGATATCTTTGATCAGTTAAGTGGTGCCACTGTCTTTTCCAAAATGGATTTGAGGTCAGGGTATCAACAGATAAAGATCCATAAGAAAGATATTCCAAAGACTGCTTTCACCACCCGTTATGGTCTTTACGAGTATACAGTCATGTCCTTTGGTCTTACCAATGCTCCAGCCACTTTTATGCGGCTTATGAACTCTGTATTTATGGAGTATCTTGACAAGTTCGTCGTGGTCTACATCGATGATATTCTGGTCTATTCCAAGACTGAAGAAGAGCACGCTGAACATCTTCGTTTGGTGTTGACAAAACTTCGAGAACATCGTCTCTATGCCAAGTTTTCCAAATGTGAGTTCTGGTTACAAGAGCTCGTATTCCTTGGTCATGTTGTTTCCGTCCAAGGGGTTGTTGTTATCCCCGATAAGGTCCAAACTATCCTTGACTAGGAGTCTCCTAAAACCGTCAAGGATGTCCGAAGTTTTCTCGGGATGGCTGGTTATTACCGTCAATTCATGGAGAACTTCTCCAGGATTGCAAAGCCAATGACTCATCTTCTTAAGAAGGATAAGAAATTCGAATGGTCTGATAAGGCTAAAGAAAGCTTCCAGATGCTAAAAACCAAGTTAACCACTACTCCGGTGCTGGTTCTTCCAGACACTAGCAAAGACTTTGTTGTCTTCTGCGATGCTTCCCACCAAGGTCTAGGATGTGTGTTGATGCAAGATCTGCATGTGGTGGCTTATGCCTCCCGCCAGCTAAAACCACATGAGAACAACTACCCAACACATGATCTTGAGCTTGCAGCTGTTGTTCATGCTCTTAAGCAATGGCGGCATTACCTTCTCGGTAGCCGTTGTGAGTTATACTCGGATCATTAGAGTCCGAAGTATCTTTTCACACAACCTGATTTGAATCTCAGGCAAAGAAGATGGTTAACTCATCAAGAACTATAATTTGGGTCTCAACTACCAACCTGGTAAAGCCAACGTCATTGCTGATGCGCTAAGTCGAAAGTCTTATTGCAATAATCTGATGATCAAACAATCTCAACCTTCTCTGCATGAGGAATTTGCTCGACTGAATCTTGAATTAGTTCCTCATGGATTACTTTCTACTCTTGAAGTGAAATCTTCCATAGAGGATGAAATCAAGCTCGCTCAGAAGAATGATTTTGAAGTTGCTGAGATCAAAGGGAACATTGCTAGCGGAGTTGCTAAGTGTTTCTGTGTTGATGATCAAGGTATTGTTTACTTTGGTAACCGGCTGGTAGTGCCGAAGAGAACAAAGTTGAGGAATTTAATTCTTCGATAATCTCATGAATCACCTCTTTCTATTCACCCTAGAGGTACCAAGATGTATTAGGACCTTCGTCAAAGATTCTGGTGGTCTGGTATGAAGAAAGATATCGGTCGTTTTGTTGCTGAATGTGACGTTTGTCGTCACGTCAAAGCTGAACATCAAAGGCCCGCTGGTCTCTTACGACCACATCGTATTCCTGAGTGGAAATGGGATGAAATTGGTATGGAATTCATCACTCGTCTCCCTAAAACTCAAAAAGGAAATGATGCAATAGGTCGCTCACTTTCTTCCCATCAAGGAAAGTCTTCGAGCCAGTGAACTGGCTGATCTTTACATCTCTTGGATTGTTGTTCTTCATGGTATTCCTAAGAAGATAACATCTGATCATGGAAGTTTGTTCACCTCCAAGTTCTGGGAAAGTTTCCAAACTGCTATGGGAGCTCACCTCTCCTTCAGTACATCTTATCATCCTAGCACCGGTAACCAGACCGAAAGAGTGAATCAAATCCTTGAAGACATGATTAGAGCATGTGTCATATCTTTTGGCAAGAGCTGGGAGAAATGCCTTCCTTTTGCTGAATTCTCCTACAACAATAGTTTTTAGTCCAGTATTGGTATGGCACCATTCCAATTTTTATATGGAAGAACCTGTCGTACTCCTTTGAACTGGTCAGAAACCGGCGAAAGAAAGTTCTTTGGACCGGATATGATCCAAGAAGAAGAAGATCAAGTTCGTATCATTCGAGATTGTTTGAAAACTTCTCGGTCTCGCGAGAAAATCTATCATGATCGCCACCATCAACATGTTGAATATGAAGTTGGTGATCAAGCTTATCTCTGTGTCACTCCTTTGAAGGGTGTCCATCATTTCGGCATCAAAGGAAAACTGGCTCCTCGCTATGTTGGTCCTTTTCGCGTTCTGTCCAGGCAAGGTAACCTCGCATACAAACCAGAGCTATCCACCAACTTTCCTGAGGTGCATGACGTTTTTCATGTGTCTCAACTCAAGCGTTGCTTCAAAGACCCTGTCCATGGTGTTGATTCCCAAACTCTTGATCTCCAAAAGGATCTGACTTATCGTGAGTATCCTATCCGTATCCTTGATGAAACCGAGTGCAAGACTCGTCGTCAAAACATCAAGTTCTTGAAAGTTCAGTGGTCTCATCACTCTGAGGATGAAGCAACATAGGAACGAGAAGATCGTCTTCGATCTGAGTACCCTTCCTTCTTTTCTAAAACTTAGGAATCTCGGGTCGAGATTCTTGTAAGGGGGGTAGAGATGTAACAGCCCAAGTTTGTAATATATGTAATTAGTACTTAAGCATTGCATGCATGTGTTAAATTTAATAATGTATGCATGTGAGAAAGTTCTTGAATAATGCAAACCCTAAAATCCTGACCTTTCCCTCTCCCTTTGAAAGCAATTCAAATAGTTTTGAATTTTGAAATGACAAAATGTTTGGAGCCCAAAAGGATTAATAGGGCCCCTACAATATTTCAAATATTTCTACAAAGTCTTATATTTTTTAATTATTCAAAACAGATTCCATATGAAAGTTAGAAAGAGAAAATAGTAAACAGAAAAAGAAAAAGGGGTTTTGTTATAAAAAATGGGCAACAACATCCAAAAGGCCGTGGCCCATCTCCCATATCCTTTTCCTGCCGCCCAGCATCCTTTTCCGCGGCCCAGCAACCGGGCCATGCCAGCCCGCAAGCGGCCTCGTACCGCTTCGGCCCCGGAAACTCGTCGTCGTCTTCGTCCCCGACGAAGAAGCTGCTCGCTGGCGCTGCGCTTGCCGTCCGCCGCCGTGCCGCGTGCCAAGATTCGTGCCACCGACGACGCCGACGCCTACAAGAACCCCACGCCGCTGGAGTGGAGAACCCTATCCTTCTTTCTCCCCCTCGCGCGCTTCCTTTTCCTCTTCGGCCAAACCCTAGCCGTTCGGGCTCCGACGAGCCTCGCCGTCTCCGCTCGCCCCGTGCACCGTGTAGTGGTCTGGGAGAAGCATCGTGTTGCCGTCGTCGTCTCTGTCAAGCCACGCAAGCTGGAAGGACTTCGTCTGGCCGGAATCAAGCATGATCTCATCTCCGGCCGCCGTAGTCGAATCGTCGATTCCCCTCCGCCCGGCCTCCCCTCGCTTCATCAACCTTACCATCGTGCTCGTGGTGAGCTAGCGGACCTCCTGGCCCCCTCCGTTTCTTCTCTCTCGCGCTGAATCGATGTCCCGACGAGCACCTGCCGCCTCCTCCGCTGTTTCCATCATTGTCGTTGCTCCGGTGACCATACCGAGGCAGCGACGCCACTATAATG
This sequence comes from Avena atlantica, assembly GCA_910589765.1. Lineage (NCBI taxonomy): Eukaryota > Viridiplantae > Streptophyta > Magnoliopsida > Poales > Poaceae > Avena > Avena atlantica. The sequence goes on from OU342737.1 coordinate 426,701,644, forward strand.
CTCACCTCGGCCTCCTCTTTCGAACAAGACCAACCACGCATCCACAGACGCCGCCAATCACTCGACCCTCTCTCGATCTAAGAAGATCAACCATTGATGACGTCACAGTGACGTCACCATGATGCAATAAATTCTTTTCTATTTATTTAAATGTTCTCTGTAATATTTTCTATAATAAGTAAATGCTGACAGGTGGGCCCTGTCTGTCAGGGTTTTAATATTTTTGTAAATAATTTATGAAATTAATAAAAGTCTGACATGTGGGCCCAAGTTGGAAAAATAATTCAAATATTCCAAAAATGATTTAAAATGAATTAAAATTGGAGAAATTCATAACTAATTCATTTTAAATCAGAAAAATACAAATAATATATCAAAATGTTCAGAAAATTGAGACCTATCTGTTTAAGCAATCATCATACATTGTTAACCAATTTTCCTGATAAGTTTAATTAGAAGAATCATTTGAACCCAATAGGTGATTCCGAGGATTGCCCTGTTCTAGGGTTTGGACCTCTCGGATGCCGTTTAAACTGACCAAGCATGTTATAGGGTTCATTTCAACACCATTTAACTTGTCAGATCATCCATATTGATTGAGCATTGCACATGCCATGTATTGAATGTTGCTTTCCCTTTTCTCGTATTTGGTTCTTCGCGAATAGGAACCGAACCCGAGGCTGAAGTCAATGACACCGAAGATACATATCTGTCTACTAAAGGACAAGGCAAGCGTAGCCTCTCATTTTGAACCTACTTTAATAAAGTATATTACTTTCCCGCTATGATGCACACGATTCCATTGTGGTCCTTTGTCAGTAGCTAGTGTTACCCATCTGCTGCACTGTTTCCCTTTTGTAGCCTTATACTCCTGATCCACTACTCCTAACATACCTAGGTCTGGCATTTGAGCGCTGCTAGAGCTTCTGTGACCGACATCTTAGCCATGCATAGTAACAACATCTGATTTGTCCAAATGTTGAATCAGAGATGCCGGAGAATCTAGAAAGGTAGGAGATGGTGACATCATCGAAGGAGTTAACTAAACATGCTAAGTCTTGTATGGGAGGCCACGTTGGGCCTAGAAAACCCCACGAGCAACTAACTTTCCTAGTAGATTCCATGAGTCACATAGTTCGGGCTTTCCATTTGGCATACACATTGAAAACGTTTTTTAAAGAGGAGGTGCTGGAGGTGCATCATAACAGGTAGGGAAGCGTGGACCGGGTTGCTTGCAGTAGATAGCGCCCCTGGTAAACCAACCTCGCCTCACATCTTTAAGTACTGGCTTTGGGATTTGACTCGTTACGATGGAATCATACTTATTGCGTGACTCATGTTCTGGACGAAAGAAAGGTAAAGGCCGTGGTCAACCACCCTCTGCTGGCCTTCCAAGGTAGAGGGCTAATAATTTGGCATTAAGAGTCGGTTGGTACGTGTGGGTAAAGTTGTACTCCCCTGTAGGGTATTAATATTTCCGAAAAGTCGTGTTCACGGTTATGAACGACTTGGGAACGGACGTGATGATCATAGAGAACTATAACCTAAGTAAAACTTTTTGATCCACATGTGCTGAAGGATGCTTCCTCTGGGTCGAGGGGGTGATCCTAGATATCAGGTTCTGATGAAGCTGGTGGTTATCAAGATATGATGAACAAGATGAAGAAGTCGTTATCTTATCCCTTTTAAAAGATTCTGAGTTGACGAGCCTCTTCTCCCACTTGTTACAAATAAATATTGCTTTCCGCAAAAGTAAATCCAGAAAAGCCTTTATAGCCAGAGCATGTAGATACTAGGTTATCTAAGTCTTGCGGAGTACATTCTCGTACTCAGCCTTGCGCCATCGTTGTTTTTCTATAGATGAGCTAGTTGCGACTGAAGGTGGCTCCTACGTTGACATCGACGAGTAGTTAGGGGTCCCAGGTAGCAGCTTGAGGACTATGGGATGGACGTCGCTTATGTTTATAGGCCTTTTGCTAAGTTGTTGTGTAGAACAACATAATTTGCTTTCGCTATGTGATGTAATGATGGGTCTATGACTTCTGGTTTGTAATAAATCTAATATCTTACTCTGTTAAGAGTTTAAACTTATGCTGTTGAATCCCTGTGTTCTGTAATGTTACCGAATCATATTGTGATCTTCCGTGTTTGGAGTTGAGCTTATCTTAGATGGTGATCTGAGGTTAGTGTAACCCTAATCCCGGGGGGGTGCTACAAGCATGCCTTCTTATGTAGCTGCAATGAAAGGATTAGAGGTTGAAATATAATCTTCAAACTTTTACCTTGGTTACCATTGTAGGAGAACACTTCATAGAATTCTTGCTTTGCAAGATGGAGTAAATCAGGTCCCTGCATATTAGCATCAAAAGATTCATAGCAAAGTTCTTTGTTATAAGATGCTAATACGGTATCAATGGTGTACTAACATTAATAATCAATATGACCTTTGGATCCGTAGCCACAAGCAAAATTATACGAGGCACATAATATAGATGAATACCTTTTCAACCAATATACCCATTCTTCTAATACCTAATATCTCCTAATTAAGTATCCAAAAGTTCCAAAATTGTTCTTCTCCTCTATTGCGAGCTTCATTTGTTCCAAAATAATCTCTGAAGACATGATGAGTAGAAAATGTTTTTTATAGATTTTTGTTTTATAAGTTTTTATGAGTTTTTTGTTTTATATATTTTTATTTTAAAATAAGTAAAATCAATAAAAAAGCAACAAACAGAAATAAACTATGTGTGAGTCGGAAGGTAATAACCAAATGCTATGTGATACGTCGTAAACGTATCAATAATTTTTTATGCTCCATGCTTGTTTTGTACCAACTATCTTATGTTTTGTTTACATTTTGAGGAATTTTTATAATTTTTATGGAACTAACCTATTAACAAGATGCCATAGTGCCAGTTGCCTATTTTCTGCTATTTTTGGTTTCAGAAAATCTAGTAATGAAATATTCTTGGAATTGGACGAAACAAAAGCCAAAGTTCCTATTTTCCCGACACAAGATGGAGTACAAAGAAGATGCGTCGTAGGGCACCAAGGTGGCCAAACCACCCCTAGGCGCGGTCCCCCTGGCCGCGCCTAGCTATGGTGTAGGCCCCTCAGGATTCCACTGACCTTGCCCCTTCTCCTATATAAGCCTCCCGAGGAAGAAACCCTAAGTAACCGATCAGAAATCCACAAAAAAGTTCGTAGCCACCGCCACCATCATCCCTAGATCGGGAGGGATCCAAAGCTCTTCCCGGCACCCTATCGGAGAGGGGAGATCACCCTGGAGTCCTCCTTCATCACCATGCCAGCCTCCGAAGTGATGCTTGAGTAGTTCAACATTGGACTATGGGTCCATAGCAGTAGCTAGATGGTTGTTTCTCCTCTTTGTGCTATCATGTTTAGATCTTGTGAGCTGCCTATCATGATCAAGATCATCCATTTGTAATCCTATATGTTGTGTTTGTTGGGATCCGATGGATATTGAGTACTACGTCAAGATTGATTATTGATTCTATCATGTCTAAGTTGTTTGTGATCTTGCATGCTCTGCGTTGCTAGTAGATACTCGGGCCAAGTACTTGCTTGTGACTCCAAGAGGGAGTATTTATGCAGGATAGTAGGTTCATGCCTCTAGTAATTTGGGGGAGTGACATAAACCTCTAAGGTTGTATATGTGTTGTTGCTACTAGGGAGAAAACAACAATCCTTTGTCCAAGGGAAATTGTATTGTTTACTTTACACACTTTGCTTAATGCAACTATTTGTTGCTTGCAACTTAATGCTAGAAGGGGTTCAGATGATAACCTGAAGGTGGATTTTAGTCATAGATGTAGTTGGATTATGGTCTATGTATTATGTTGTAATGCCTAAACGAATCTCATAGTGATCATCATGACATGGACATGCATTGTTATGCATTATCTATCCTGTCAACTGCCCAACTGTAATCTGTTCACCCAACATGCTATTTATCTTATGGAGAAACACCTCTAGTGAACTGTGGACCCCGGTCCATTCCTTCCCACTGATATTCAATCTACTGACTACTATTTACTTTCTGCAATTACTACAAGCAATTACTTTCTTCCAAACTATACGTTTAATACTTTGTTTTTAGCAAAACCAGTGAGCTTGACAACCTCACTATAAGTTGGGACAAAGTATTGTGATTGTGTTGAGAAGGTTCCACGTTGCTAGCAACACCTTGGAAGTTGTTTCCTTACTCCTACTGGTTCGATAACCTTGGTTTCACAACTGAGGGAAAACTTCCTGCGGTTCTCATCATAACTTTCTCTTGGGATTTCCCAATAGGCTCCTCAGTGACTGAGCCACATCAAGAATTTCTGGCGCCGTTGCCGGGGAGTATAGGGCCTCTTCTGCAAGGGGAGTCTCTCACAACCAATCTCTTTACTTTATTTTTATTTTTCTTAGTTTATTTTGCTTTGTTTGGTTTGTTTCTTTTTATCAAAACACAAAAAAATAGTTGTTACCTTAGTTGCTACTTCTATTGATTTGTTTATTTTTATCAAAAACACAAAAAAATTAGTTCCTACTTTAGTTATTATTTTTGTTGGCTTGCTTTTCTCTTGCAAAAATGACTACTCCTGAGAACACTAAGTTGTGTACTTCACTAGCACAAACAACAATGATTTCATTTGCACACCTATTGCCCCACATGTTCCTGAAGCTACTTTCTATGAAATTAAACCTACTTTGCTGAATCTTGTTATGAAAGAGCAATTCTCTGGTGCTAGTACTGATGCTGCTGCTTCTCACCTTATTAATTTTGTTGAACTTTGTGAGATGCAAAAATATAAGGATGTAGATGGAGATATTATTAAGCTTAAATTGTTTCCTTTCTCTTTAAGAGGAAGAGCTAAAGATTGGTTGCTATCTTTGCCTAAAAATAGTATTGATTCTTGGATTAAATGCAAAGATGATTTCATTGGAAAATATTATCCTCCTGCTAAGATTATATCCATGAGAAGTGACATAATGAAATTTAAACAATTTGATAATGAACATGTTTCTCAAGCTTGGGAAAGAATGAAATCTTTGGTAAAGAATTGCCCCACTCATGGAATGACTACTTGGATGATTATCCAAACCTTATATGCAGGACTGAATTTTTCTTCAAGAAATATATTGGATTCGGCTACTAGAGGTACCTTTATGACCATCACTTTGGGTGCTGCAATAAGGCTCCTTGATAATATGATGATAATTATTTTGAGTGGCACACTGAGAGAGGTCCACAAAGTAAGAAGGAAAATTCTATTGAAGAAACCTCCTCCTTGAGTGATAAGATTAAGACTATTATGTGTATGCTTGTTAGTGGAAAAGCTCATATTGATCAAAATAATTTTCCTTTAGCCTCTTTGGTTGCTCAAGAAGAGAAAGTTGATATGAACTTCATTAGAAATCATAATTTTAGCAACAATGCTTATAGGAATAATTTTGGCAATAACAATTATAGGCCATGCCCTTCTAATAATGGTAATGCTTATGGAAATTCCTACAACAACAATAGAAGTGCCCCCTCTAAACTTGAAGTCATGCTTAAGGATTTTATTAGTAAACAAACTGCTTTCAATAAAACTGTTGAGGAAAAGCTTGGAAAAATTGATGATCTTTCTTATAAAGTTGATAGCCTTGCCCATGATGTTGAACTTCTCAAATTAAAGGTAATGCCTCATGATGTTAAAGAAATCAAGACTCTGAATGCCATACGAGTTAGAATTGATGAAAATGTTAGGATGCTAGGTGAATTGCATGCTAGGTGGGAGACAAAAGATGAAATTGCTAGAAATAATAGTATGACTAAAGTTTGTACCATTACCACCACTAGTAATGTTGATGCTAGCAAACCACCTAAAGTCCCCATTCCTTTTGCAACATTGCCTAAACCCAATGGAACCTTTTCCAATAAAAATGCTGAAATTTTTAGAAATATGGGAAACAATAGTTCTACTACTTTAAATGATAATATTGATTTTCATCTTGATGGTTGCAATATTTCTGAAGTAATTATGTTCTTACAAAAGCTTGCTAGAAGTCCTAATGCTAGTGCTATGAATATGGATTTTACAAAACATATTACAAATGCTCTCATGAAAATTAAAGAAGAAAAGTTGAAACATGAAGCTTCTATTCCTAAGAAATTAGAAGATGGTTGGGAGCCCATCATTGATATGTAAGTGAATGATTTTGAATTCAAAGCTTTATGTGATCTTGGTGCTAGTGTCTCTACTATGCCTAGAAAAATCTATGAAATGCTTGATTTACCACCATTGGAAGATTGTTATTTGGATGTCCATCTTGATGATAATGCTAAAAAGAAAATCATGGAGAGAATTAATGATGTTCTTATTATGGTTAACCATATCTTTGTCCCCTTTGATTTCTATGTTTTGGATGTTGAATGCAATGCTTCTTGTCCTATTATTTTGGGAAGACCTTTTCTTAGAACTGTTGGTGCCATTATTGATATGAAAGAAGGCACCATTAAATATCAATTCCCACTCAAGAAAGGTATAGAACACTTTCCTAGAAAAAGAGAGAAGCTATCTTTTGATTCTATTATTGGAACAAAATTTGATGTTAATGCTTCTTCATTTGAAAATACTTGATTCTTGCTTTCTATGCCTAGCTTAAAGGCGCTAAAGAAAAGCACTCTTGGGAGATAACCCAATTTTTATTTCAGTAAGTTTTAATTTAGTCGAGTCTTGGAAGTTATTGCCTCTGTAATAACCTCTCCTTATCCTTTTTGTTTGATTTTTGTGCCAAGAATAGCCTCTAATGAGAGGGAAGTAAGATTTGGGGAAGTTGCTATCCCGATACAGATTTCTGCCCTTCACTATAAAAAATCATGAAAAATCCTAGTACATCTTACTGATCTGTAATTTTTTTTGTGCATGACCCTAGTATTTACCCAACTTTCGTTAGTTTTGCACTTTTCTATTTGATCAACAGAATATTTTTGAAAAAAATTGGTCTTTACCTGCTGGTCTGTTTTGACAGATTTCTACCATTATGTGCATTTGCCTCTTAATCGGTTTCTTTTTGAGTTCTCTCTGATCACTTGAGCTTTTAAAAGGATTTTTGACAGTAACTTATGTTTAAATGGAAGTTTTACTTGAGTTGAAACTGAACCCAAAGTTTTATTATCTTGAATACACTAATGTTGCTAATGAAGATTGTGTGAAGTTTTGTATGAAGGAAATTTTCAAGTGTATTGAGAGAAGATGTGATGAGATGAAGTATGGACAAAAGCTTAAGCTTGGGGATGCCACCCGTGTCACCCCAAGAAATATTCAAGAGGTACAAGCGTCAAATCTTGGGGATGCCCAAGGCATCCCCTCCTTCATCAATAAAAATCTCAGGTTTTCTTTCAAAACACTATATCTTTTGCTTCATGCGCTATTGTGTTGTTCTTGGAGCGTCTTTGTTTTTGTTTTTAATTTTATTTTGTTTTGTTTGCTGTAATAAGTTGGTCGGACCCCAACACACCTATTTTAGAGAAGTCACACCTCGTTCTTCATTGCCTAGAACACTCTAGTTTTCACTCTTATTGTTCTGTGAGTGTTCTCTCTTGCTAGCACTGCGTTTAGTTTTAGTTTTCTTATGATTTTTTCTTATAAATTTGTAGTTCTTCTTTGTATTTAGTTGAGACAAGCTCTCTGATATTTGTTGATAATTATGTTTGTCAATTGTTTCAAATAAGTCGATTGGTGTTGGAAAAGAGTAGAAAGTTTCATGCTTATAGTGGTACAAAAGGAAGCTTGTTTTGACTATGGCTTAGACTTTATCATGTCATGTTAGATATTGCTTTGACCATATGATTAGTGATTATTGTGTATCATGACTTGTTTCAAACAAATGAGATTGCTTAATGTGACTTGAAAGAATCATGCGTTGTTTTAGCATACAAAAGCATAATATTGTGGTATTATCCTTTGATGCTTTATTTGGGTTGACTTGGCACATGCTTACACCATGTTATGACTATGAACCAGTCACCTTAGCCTCTATGATCAATTAGTTTTTGACTTGTGATATCACTTTATGCTTTAATTAATAATGTTTTGTCACTCTGCATGATTATGTCCATTATTGCTCTCTTAGTTGGTCGCTCCCAGTCTCTTGCTAGCCTCCACCTGTACTAAGTATGAGCTCTACTCGTGCATCCAACTCCCAAGAAACCAACTCATTCCAAAGAGTCCACTATAAACTCCTATGCATGGTGTGTTACACCATTCCAAGTATATTCATGTGTTTATCTATCTTCCAAATTAAATTTTTGTTATGTGAAAATTAGTGATTAAAGCTCTCATGAACTTGATGGCACACTTTATTTCCTTGCAATTAATAAACTTGAACCATTTTGCCCATATATGTTGCTTATATGCTTGCAAATTATAAGTTGGGAGTTAGCAGAACCATGCTGTCATGGGGAACGCTTTCGACATTGCACTTATTCTATTCAATTGATATCATGTTCTTTTGTTTATGGATCCCAGCGGTGTGAAATAAAAGGGGAGTTTATAAGTCCATGGAGTTTGTATATGTGTTAGAGAAACGCTTGGGAAGCTAGCCTAAGCCATGCCTAATGATGGTGGAAACTTACAACGTAACCATAATGAGCATTCTGTGAAGCATCCTCAATAAAAACATATGCAAATAGCAAATAAAAAGATCATTGAGATGCTCATTGTCTGTTTCCTTGTCATTTTGATATGGGATAGCTCCTGTGTCATGGGGCAAGGGGTACGCCATTGGCGGTTCTCTATGATACACATATACTTACAATGACAAGAACTTGCTTGTGACCAAAGCTGAGTAGCATGAGGTTCGATACTCGTAGGCAAGGGGCATGAGATTTTCAACTTATAACTTGTCAAGCATATACTCATATTTGTGTCAATTTAACCTTAATCACTTCAAGATGCTTATGATAGGGGCAATGAGAGCTCAAAGCTAGTAAGTACCATAATTTTTGGAAGCTATTTATGAAACTTGAAATCCCTACTTCCCTCTATGAAGGGCCTATCTTTTTTTTCTTTTTGTTGAGTCTCCATCTTATATCTTTATGCACCAATTAAGAGAGCATAGTTGTCATTCTTAGTTCAATGTGCATTGTCCCAAAACTTGTTGATTGATTCATAATTATGGTATTGCTTGTTCTTAAATTATTTGTATCTAGTCACCCTTATGAACTTTGAAGGTGTCCTATGCATTTATGTTTTGCTATTCCATGAAGGACAAGCTGAATACTACACATGCTATGTTTTATTTATGTGAAAAAACAAATGTCTTTCAATGCATTGTTATTCATGAACTTTGTTTGTGTACCTTTTCATGTTGCAACATAGTTGCTATGTCTTATTGTTAGAAATATATCTTTCAAGCTTATGTTAGAGTACTTTGATACCAGCTATCAATGCTTTGCAAATATCTTGATCAAGATTGTGATGGTGCACGTCACTCAAAAAATATTCTTTTTATCACTTACCTACTTGAGGACGAGCAGGAGTTAAGCTTGGGGATGCTTGATACGTCATAAATGTATCTATAATTTTTTATGCTCCATGCTTGTTTTGTACCAACTAACTTATGTTTTGTTTACACTTTGAGGCATTTTTATACATTTTCTGGAACTAACCTATTAACAAGATTCCACAGTGCCAGTTGCCTGTTTTCTGTTGTTTTTGGTTTCAGAAAAGTTAGTAAAGAAATATTCTCGGAATTGGACGAAACAAAAGCCGAAGTTCCTATTTTTCCCGACACAAGACGGAGTCCAAAGAAGAGACGGAGGAGGAAACCAAGGTGGCCAAACCACCCCTAGGCATGGCCCCCCTGGTCGCGCCTAGCTATGGTGTGGGCCCCTCAGGCGTCCACCGACCTTGCCCCTTCGCTTATATAAGCCCCCCAAGGCAGAAACCCTAAGTACCCGATCGGAAATCCACAAAAATGTCCGTAGCCACTGCCACCATCTTCCCTAAATTGGGAGGGATCCGAAGCTCTTCCCGGCACCCTTCCGGAGAGGGGAGATCACCCTGGAGGCCTTCTTCATCACCATGCCAGCCTCCGGAATGATGTGTGAGTAGTTCATCCTTGGACTATGGGTCCATAGCAGTATCTAGATGGTTGTTTCTCCTCTTTGTGCTATCATGTTTAGATCTTGTGAGCTGCCTATCATGATCAAGATCATTTTAACATCCCTAAAATCATGTTTCAAACACATGCATATCATCCATGCATCCATGATCATATGAATTTCATTTCAAACAAATCATTTCAAAGCAGAAGCTTATATGCTCATTATTTCATGTAAGTTTGCTCTAGCCCTAGTGCTATCTTCCAATGAGAAGAGTACTTGTTTTGATTCAGTAAGGTTTGAAGTTCAAACTTAGGCACCATAAAAGTTTGAACAAAGTTCCAAAACAAAAGGAGTTAATAAAACCAATATTATGCCTATTGTACATATATCATAAAGGCTTGGTTTTATTTTTATTTTCATTTGATCAAAGTGTTTTGGTTAAACAGTAGTGTTTGACACACATTTGAGTGCAAGGTTTGCAGTATAAAAACCTAGAGAATATTTGAATTCAAACTCATTTGATTTGGATTTGAAAATCATTCCAGAAAATCAAAACAGAAAAAGAAAAGGAGAAAAGAAATGGAAAAAGGCCAGAGCTACCTATCTGGCCCAACTACGAATCCAGCCCAGTTAGCCCACCCGGGTTCCCCCTCTCTCTCTGTCACTCGCGGACACACCCACTAGGTCACTGACCACACGACCCCACCTCCCCTCTGTTTAACTCGCTGACGAGTGGACCCTGCGACCACGTCGTCTTCGTCGTCAATCACGCGCGGCCGCGACGTACCTCGCCGCAATCAGTACACGCTTAATTGCCATTGATACGCTGCGCGATCCTCGCCCCCGCTCTGGCTATAAGACCCCCTCTGCACCGCGGCCATTTCCCCTCATCTAGCACCACCTCTACGCCCCCAGGCTGCCCGCAATTGCCTTTGCGCCGCCGCAGACAAACGCACTCCGGCGACGAATCTCGGTAAGCACAGACCGCCCCTCTGCCTCTAGTTCAAACCACTGTGTCCAGCATGACCTTGCGCATCCGCTAATGCCCTCCGTTTGTTTTCTCATGACCCAGAGCGACGTCCTCGTTCTCACCCGCGAGCACCTGAGCCGCCGCTCGACTCCGACGTGCGATTCAGGTAAGATGAGACCGCCCCTTGCCTCCCCTTTGGTAATGTTTTGTTCGCCAGGCCCTTGCGCATCTCCTAAACCCTCTGGCTTGTGCTAGGTCGACGCAGAGCCTCGGCAACGTCTTCGATAGCAAGCAACAGACGCCTCCCGCAACTCCGATGAGCTCCAGCGACCGTGTCCGTGCGCCCCTTGCCAAGCTGTCGCCAGGTTGAGCATCAGTGCTTCGTCGCGATCCTGGTAAGCATCTCCGACGACCCTAGAGCCATTTGTAGCGCCGCGCTGCCGTAGGCAGAGCTCGCCGCCGCCAGTAGCCACCGCCAGTGCCGCCCAGCTATGGTTGTTTGATCTAGGACCGTTGGATCTGGATCCAGCGCGTGAAATTAGATCACTTAACGAAGAGGTATAGGTAGATCTGGGCAGTGCGATTAAGTCAGATCCAGCGGCTCAGAAGCGTGATCCAACGTGAACCGGTACGCGCCAATCAGGTTAAGACGCGTGGCAGCTGTTTAGGTTTAAAATCAGGATTTAAATCTATTAGATGTTTGAATTTGTTTTGGCTATAACTTTTGATCCCCACGTTAGAATTTGACAAATTTTATATCAATGGAATCAGGAGAACAAGACCTTTCTAAAAATGCAATGTGTTTAATGTTTTGCTTCTGTTAAAATGGTTTTATTTGCAGAAACATGTATAGGGCTAATTTGAGTATATGAATTGTTTGAAAAATGTTTTAAGGTTTAAATAAATGTTGTTTGGCAAGTTTTTTTAACTTGTTTGTGAACCAGTACTGTACACTTGCTTTGTTGAGTTTTAAAAATCATCACATATCATATTGCATGCATTCATATATTTTTGTTTGTATATGTTTTGTATGTGATTTGTGGCTATGATTCTTTGTGTAGATTTTGGTGCTAGTGATTGTGATTGTGAGGAGTGTAGCTACTCTCCAAACTACCAAGGCAAGTGGGACTTCATGATATATTTAATCCCTATGTTTCCTACTAAGCATTAGAAATATTTTGCTAGTCTTGCATGCTATATTTTGCTTATATGCCATGTTGGGAAATCCTAGTAGTTGTAGAATTGCTAGAAATTCCTAAGTTAACATGCTTATCTATGCCATGCTTAGCCTAGCTAGTAGAAACCAAGGGTTGGTGAAATATACATGCTATGATGAAAATATTTCTAAGTCTTTGGACTTGTGTTTTGGCTAATAAAACAGCTAAGTAAATGAAACACCTGGGTGGAATGGAAGGAATGGTTTATGTTGAGTGGTTACACCAGTCCCATTTCTATGGTTTACCTTGTGTATCTCACTTGTGGAAAGCCACCCAGGAACAAAGAGATTTTAGAGGCCAAGTGTTGAGAAGCTTCTAGTGCAGCCACTTGGCAATATGGGCTCTGCCTGGATCACATAGGTTGCTAGAACTTAGCCATTTGGACAGTTGGTGGTAGTGGGATGATAGGTTGGAACGCGTCCATTTGGTCTAAGGGAAGGCTTCTGAAAGGTCCTGTCTTGGTGAAAATCAAGTCTGGTGGGGAAAGTGCACAACCTCTGCAGATGGAAGAATCTAAGTACTTAGCCATGTCCCTGGAAAAGGACAACTTGAGCATCAAGACATGGAAGCTATCAAGAATATCCTCATCCCAATTGCTAAGTAAAAACTTGTGGGTGAACAAGGGTAAAGGACCTCAATGTCTATTGGTGGTTCCTTGGGAAAAGTTTTGACAAAGAAAAACTTAGTGATTTCAACTAATAGGCAAAACCTATTTTGAGCAAAGCAAGCCAAGCTACACTTAGCCAAATTTCATATAGTATCTAGCCCACCTAAATTATACTAAGGTATCACTTGCCAATACTATTCCAATGTATTGACCCACTGTGGCTGTAACTTGTGATGTTGCAGGTTACTCTGATGAGGATTAGGAGTCATGAGTCTACACTCAACATGTTTGCCTGTGGCACATGAAGATGAAGACTTTTATTTATTTACTTATTCAAACTCTTATACTAGGCCTGTGGCCTTGGAGTTGTAAAGACTATGTTTGTCTCTGGAATGACTGTAATAATGACCTTTGTTTCTGTGTACTTCATCTTAAACTGTGGATGCTAGCAATGATCCAGGGACTAGCATTGCAATCACAGGGATCCTTTTCCTTTATAAAGGAGTGATCTTACAGATGGTATCAGAGCACTGTGTTGCCTGTAGGATTATGACCCTAGGATTGGAAACCACTAAGGAAATTTTTTCAACAACTTCTACACTTGTCTATTCTTCTCGTAAACTTTTCTAATCTTATTTCTCATCTCTAAATTGTAGATGAACCTCATCAACAAAGACGTAAGGAAGGGACCACTCATGACAATGACTTTGGAGTGTGAGACAGAATTCCCCAAGGCTCTCAAGGACCTCATGGTTGCAATGGAAATAAATGGTGCAGCTGTGTACAAAGACTTCCCTGTGATGGATGAAGGAGTTGAGTACTGGTGGGTGCAACTTCACTTGTATAAAAACAAGGAAGACAACCACAAGGACTCAGGATTCTGCATGTTCACCAATTCAGTGATGCACCCTACATTCTTTGACTCAGCAAAGGATGCAGCTTGGAAGACCATCAAAGAACTTGGTGAAAGAGTCAAGTGCAGAATGTTCAACATCCAAAATAGCCTAATGGAAGAGAAGAAACATACCCAAGAGTTGGAAGCTACCAACCAAATCTTAAGAGGAGACATTATAGACTTAGTGATGGAGTCATGTGAGCAAGATAGACTGATTGCTTCTAGAAACATTATGTTAGCCAACAGATCCAGTGAGATAGGATTGTAAACGTACTTCGTTAGTTGGACCACCACTTATCACCTTATTTTCCAAATGTTGCTTTAAAATAAGTTGAACCTTGGTTGTTGTAATGGATTCTTGTATGCCATGACTTGTGTGTTTTGAATTCCGAGGATATGTATGTGATGTTTTGCCTTGTGTTTTATCTTAAATTGTGTTGATTCTAACTTTTTCTGTCTTATAAATAGATGCCTAATGTTACCATCAGCACTGTTGAGTAGTTCCAGGGAACTCGCTTTGGTCCTCGTATTGTTGAGCTTACTACTTTGCTCAATCTCCCTCTTCCTACCATCATGGTGCTTCCCCTCACCAATTTTGAGAGGAAAGACCTTTGGGGTTTCAAGGTCAACCATCCCGGACGCCAGACTGAGCCTACCACGGAGGCCATCGTCTTCAGGATCATGCACGATGACAAGGAGAGAGGCCTTGAGGTAGTCATGCAGGATCTAATAGGACGTCTGCTGGGGAGACACTCTCGACAGGTTAGAGGTACTCACTTCCACGTCTTCGGTAGACATGATGAGGATGGAGAGTCCATCGACTTCGAGGACACTTCGAGGGAGACAGCGGAGCCGATTCGCCTATACCTCCAGGACTTAGAGGCTCTCATTAGGCACGTGGACTCTGATAGGACCAACGTCATGCTCAACAATGACGAACTCCAGGTGCAGCTTCGCGAGAAGGACAAGCTCTTCGCGGAGCAGGATGAGATAGTCAAGGAGATGGAGGCAAAGTTCGAGAGCCAGGACAGAAAGTTCAAGAGTCAGGAGAAGCGAGTCCAGGATAGGAACAAGAAGATCCGGGACATGACTGAAGAACTGCAGGCCAAGGACTTCGAGCTCGAGCATCAGCAGACGGTCATTGAGAGGCTTCGTTCTCAGAAGAGGGCTCTCAAAGCCAAAATAGAGACCTTGACCGCCAACGTCGAGGAATACAAGACCGCAATGGAGAATGCAGGTCTTACCTTTGTTGAGGAGGAGGTTGATGCCGAGGAGTAGAGTTGACTACTCATTTATCATTTATTATCATACTTGTTGTTGGGAACTTGTTATTTGACCATCCAACATGTGGATGGCTTGTTATTTGTGTGTGTTTTACTTTGCGAACTTGTTATCTGGTTGTTGAACCTTTATCATTATGTTGCATGCTTTGTGATGGTTTATGTGATGTATTGTGCATGAAAGCATTTATGGGTATCTCATTCTTATCTCTATTGAACAAACCACAGATGCCTCCACGTCGTGCCAACCCCAACCCCAACAACAACAACATCACTCCAGAAATGCAACAAATGATGAAAGCTCAGACTCAGCTGATGCAAATGATGACGACGTTCATCCAGAACCAAAACAACAACAACAACCCACCGGGTTTTGACATGCTTACCAGGTTCTTGAGATTGAGGCCAGCAAAGTTCTCAGGAACAACTGATCCCATGGTGGCCAATGATTGGCTACGCTCTGTGAACAAGGACTTGGTAACTGTGGGCTGTACTGATGCAGAAAAAGTCAGATTTGCAGCACATTTGCTGGAAGGACCAGCCGCCACTTGGTGGGATAACTTCCAGATCACCACTCCCATAGAAGATGTGACATGGGCTATCTTTGAGGATGGATTTCGCACTGCTCATATCTCATCCGGAGTGATGAGTCTGAAAAAGAAAGAGTTTCATAACCTGAAGCAGCGCCACCGCAGCATGGCTGAATATATTGAGGAGTTCAACAATCTGGCGCGTTACGCACCGGATGAAATTGACACTGATGCTAAGAGGAAAGAAAAGTTCCTCGAAGGGTTGAATGATGAGCTGAACCTGTAGTTGGCTGTGGCATATGTTCCCACATACCAGTCTCTTTGTGATAAGGCTGCTATTTTGGAGAACAAAATGAAGTAAGTTGAAAGCAGGAAGAGAAAGCACTCAGACAAGCACAGCTCGGGATCGTCTCACAAACGTTCCCATTATGATGATAGTGGAAGCTCAGGATCCCACAAGCATGGGAAATTCAACAAGCACCACAACCACAACCTTCATGACAACAAGCATCACCGTAGTCATGACAATGACAAGTACAAGAACCACAAGGGTGGATATAAGAGCCACCACAGTGGTAATGGAAGTGGCAGTGGAAGCCAGCCTGTCAAGAAGGACATTAGTCAGGTTGAATGCTTCAAGTGCAATAAGATGGGGCATTATGCAAATGAATGCCCAGAAAAGAAAGTTGAAGGACCCAACAAGCCCAACCCTTTTCAGAAGGGACAAGTGAACCACATTAATGTGGAGGAAATTTATGAGGAGCCTAATGCTGTTGCTGGTAAGTTCAAACTCAATTCTGTTCCAGCATTTGTTCTCTTTGATACTGGTGCATCTCATTCATTCATATCAAGAGCATTTGTTGAAAGAAATGAACTGCCGGTAGAAACTATTGGGTGTCCTATAAAAGTAAGTTCTCCTGGTGGAGAAATGATAGTGAATTCAGGATGTCATGATCTAGTCATAGAGTTTGGGAAGTATAAGTTTCCCGTTAACTTGATAATCCTAAACTCCCAAGGATTGGATGTCATTTTGGGAATGGACTGGATGACTAAGAACAAGGGAGTGATAAAATGTGCCAACCATACTGTCTCACTCACAACTCCAGAAAATAAAAGAATCAGATTGAAGACCAACTTTGAAGCAAGAAGGAGTATGCTAAATTCTCTTAAGGGGGTTAGCATAGACAGTGTGCCAATTGTGAGTGAATATCCGGATGTGTTTCCAGAAGAATTTCCGAGAATGCCACCTGATAGAGATGTGGAGTTTCTTATTGATTTGCTACCAGGATCTGGACCAATAGCAAAGAGACCGTACAAGATGTCAGTTGATGAACTGAAAGAACTCAAGAAACAACTTGGAGAACAGTTGCAGAAAGGATTTATTCAACCAAGTTCTTCATCTTGGGGAGCCCCAGTTTTGTTTGTGGAAAAGAAAGATAGAAGTCAAAGGTTATGCATAGATTACCGTTCACTCAATGAGGTGACTATCAAGAACAAATACCCTTTGCCCAGAATCAATGACTTGTTTGATCAGTTAGAAGGAGCTTGTGTGTTCTCAAAGATTGATCTCCGGTCAGGTTATTTCCAACTCAAGATAAGGGAACAAGACATACCTAAGACAGCTTTCAGCACAAGGTATGGATTGTATGAGTATATCGTGATGCCATTTGGGTTGACCAATGCTCCAGCATACTTTATGAATATGATGAACAAGGTGTTCATGGAATTCCTTGATAAATTTGTTGTCGTTTTCATCGATGACATTTTAGTCTACTCCAAGAGCAAAGAAGAGCATGAAGGACATTTGCGTTTGATACTTGACAAGCTTAGAGAGCATAAGCTGTATGCCAAATTCAGCAAATGTGAATTCTGGCTAAATGAAGTTGGATTTCTTGGACACGTTGTGTCAGGAGATGGTGTATCAGTTGATCCTGCTAAAGTTTCAGCTGTGACTGAATGGGAATCTCCTAAGTCAGTGAAAGAAGTTCGTAGTTTTCTTGGCTTAGCAGGTTACTATAGAAGGTTCATTGAGAATTTATCCAAGGTTGCTAAGCCTATGACAGAATTGCTAAAGAAAGACAAGAAATTTGCTTGGTCTGAAGGTTGTGAACTCAGCTTTCAGGAATTGAAGAAGAGACTTGTGACAGCACCAGTCTTATTTCTGCCAGATTTTGAGAAGGATTTCCAAGTATATTGTGATGCATTTCATCATGGTTTGGGTGCAGTACTTATGCAAGACGGGAAAGTTGTGGCTTATGCCTCGAGACAACTCAAAACTCATGAAGTGAATTATCCTACTCATGATTTGGAGTTAGCCTCTGTTGTCCATGCACTCAAAGCATGGAGACACTATCTTTTGGGAAAGCGTTGTGAAGTGTTCACATATCACAAGAGTTTGAAGTATATATTCACCCAAAAGGAAATTAATATGAGACAAAGAAGATGGCTAGAACTCATCAAGGATTACGACTTAAGTTTGCAATACCATCCCGGTAAAGCAAATGTTTTAGCGGACGCTTTAAGCCGTAAGGTTTTTGTGAATGGTCTTACCAAGGGAGAATTGCCCGATGATTTGTGCGCCCAATTTAGAGATCTCAGATTGGAGATTGTGCCTGAAGGACATCTCATGTCTTTGGATGTTCAACCTACTTTGTTGGACAAGATCAAAGAAGCCTAGAAGACTGATAAGGAAATTGAAGAGATTAAGGAAAGGATTGGCAAAGTAAAAGCCAAAGGATTCCATGAAGATGAACAAGGTACTTTATGGCATGGGAAACGTATCTGTGTTCCACAAGATCCGGAGCTTCAGAAACTGATTTTGCAAGAAGCACACAACTCACCGTATTCCATTCATCCGGGTAACACCAAAATGTACATGGACATGAAGGAAAGATTTTGGTGGAATAATCTCAAGAAGGACATCGCCGAACATATTGCTTTGTGTGATGTGTGTAGTAGAGTGAAAGCGGAACATCAGAAACCAGCGGGTTTGCTTCAACCACTACCTATTCCTGATTGGAAGTGGGACAAGATTGGTATGGACTTCATTACCGGATTACCAAGGACCCAGTCAGGATACGATTCTATTTGGGTAGTAGTGGATCGCCTAACTAAAGTGGCTCATTTCATACCCGTGAAGACAACCTATACAAGTGCTAAGTTGGCCAAGATCTACATGAGTAGAATTGTATGTCTACATGGAGTTCCTAAGAGTATTGTGTCTGATAGGGGAACTCAATTCACTTCCCACTTTTGGAGACAGCTACATGAGTCATTGGGAACGAGGTTGGAATTCAGCACTGCTTTTCATCCTCAAACTGATGGACAAACAGAAAGGACTAATCAGATTCTTGAAGACATGTTGAGGGCATGTGCCCTAGACTATGGAGCCAGTTAGGATGAAAGTCTTCCTTACGCAGAATTTTCTTATAAAAACAGCTATCAAGCCAGCATTGAGATGGCACCATTTGAGTTTCTCTATGGGAGAAAGTGTACCACCCCATTGCTATGGAATGGTGTGGGAGAAAGAAGTTTGTTCGGACCATAACTTATTAAAGAAGCCGAAGAGAAGGTCAAGTTGGTTAAGGACAGATTGAAGATAGCACAGTCCCGACAGAAAAGCTACGCAGATCCTAAGCGTAGAGAAGTCACCTACGAAGTTGGTGATAGAGCTTATCTTAGAGTGTCACCACTTCGTGGAGTGAAGAGGTTCGAAGTCAAAGGAAAGTTGGCCCCAAGATATGTTGGACCATTCAAGATTCTGAGTCATAAAGGAGAAGTTGCTTATGAAATTGAATTTCCAGAGTCTCTGTCAGCTGTCCATAATGTGTTTCATGTGAGTCAGCTTAAGAAATGTCATCCAGAAATGGAAGAAACCTCTTTGAAGGATACTATACCTTTGGAGGAAGTGCAATTGGAAAGTGATCTCACTTATGAGGAAAAGCCTATCAAGATTCTTGAGACTGCAGAAAGAGTCACATGGACTAAGACTATCAAGTTTTGCAAAGTGCAGTGGAACCATCATTCCGAAGAGGAAGCAACATGGGAAAGAGAAGATGATCTTCGGAAAGACCACCCTCACCTATTTGCTAGCCAATCCGAATCTCGAGGGCGAGATTCACCTTAAGGGGGTTAGATTTGTAACATCCCTAAAATCATGTTTCAAACACATTCATATCATCCATGCATCCATGATCATATGAATTTCATTTCAAACAAATCATTTCAAAACAGAAGCTTATATGCTCATTATTTCATGTAAGTTTGCTCTAGCCCTAGTGCTATCTTCCAATGAGAAGAGTACTTGTTTTGATTCAGTAAGGTTTGAAATTCAAACTTAGGCACCATCAAAAGTTTGAACAAAGTTACAAAACAAAAGGAGTTAAAAAAACCAATATTATGCCTATTGTATATATATCATAAAGGCTTGGTTTTATTTTTATTTTCATTTGATCAAAGTGTTTTGGTTAAACAGTAGTGTTTGACACACATTTGAGTGCAAGGTTTGCAGTATAAAAACCTAGAGAAGATTTGAATTCAAACTCATTTGATTTGGATTTGAAAATCATTCCAGAAAATCAAAACAGAAAAAGAAAAGGAGAAAATAAATGGAAAAAGGCCAGCGCTACCTATCTGGACCAACTACGAATCCAGCCCAGTTAGCCCACCCGGGTTCCCCCTCTCTCTCTATCACTCGCGAACACACCCACCAGGTCACTGACCACACGACCCCACCTCCCCTCTGTTTAACTCGCTGACGAGTGGACCCTGCGACCACGTCGTCTTCGTCGTCAATCACGCGCGGCCGCGACGTACCTCGCCGCAATCAGTACACGCTTAATTGCCATTGATACGCTGCGCGATCCTCGCCCCCGCTCTGGCTATAAGACCCCCTCTGCACCGCGGCCATTTCCCCTCATCTAGCACCACCTCTACGCCCCCAGGCTGCCCGCAATTGCCTTTGCGCCGCCGCAGACAAACGCACTCCGGCGACGAATATCGGTAAGCACAGACCGCCCCTCTGCCTCTAGTTCAAACCACTGTGTCCAGCATGACCTTGCGCATCCGCTATGCCCTCCGTTTGCTTTCTCATGACCCAGAGCGACGTCCTCGTTCTCACCCGCGAGCACCTGAGCCGCCGCTCGACTCCGACGTGCGATTCAGGTAAGATGAGACCGCCCCTTGCCTCCCCTTTGGTACTGTCTTGTTCGCAGGCCCTTGCGCATCTCCTAAACCCTCTGGCTTGTGCTAGGTCGACGCAGAGCCTCGGCAACATCTTCGACAGCAAGCAACAGACGCCGCCCGCAACTCCCACGAGCTCCAGCGACCGTGTCCGTGCGCCCCTTGCCAAGCCGTCGCCAGGTTGAGAATCAGTGCTTCGTCGCGATCCTGGTAAGCATCTCCGACGACCCTAGAGCCATCTGTAGTGTCGTGCCGCCGTAGGCAGAGCTCGCCGCCGCCAGTAGCCACCGCCAGCGCCGCCCAGCTATGGTCGTTTAATCTAGGACCGTTGGATCTGGATCCAGCGCGTGAAATTAGATCACTTAACGAACAGGTATAGGTAGATATGGGCCGTGCGATTAAGTCAGATCCAGCGGCTCAGAAGCGTGATCCAACGCGAACCTGTACGCGCCAATCAGGTTAAGACGCGTGGTAGCTGTTTAGGTTTAAAATCAGGATTTAAATCTATTAGATGTTTGAATTTGTTTTGGCTATAACTTTTGATCCCCACTTTAGAATTTGACAAATTTTATATCAATGGAATCAGGAGAACAAGCCCTTTCTAAATATGCAATGTGTTTAATGTTTTGCTTCTGTTAAAATGGTTTTATTTGCAGAAACATGTGTAGGGCTAATTTGAGTATATGAATTGTTTGAAAAATGTTTTAAGGTTTAAATAAATGTTGTTTGGCAAGTTTTTTAACTTGTTTATGAACCAGTACTGTACACTTGCTTTGTTGAGTTTTAAAAATCATCACATATCATATTGCATGCATTCATATATTTTTGTTTGTATATGTTTTGTATGTGATTTGTGGCTATGATTCTTTGTGTAGATTTTGGTGCTAGTGATTGTGATTGTGAGGAGTGTAGCTACTCTCCAAACTACCAAGGCAAGTTGTACTTCATGATATTTTTAATCCCTATGTTTTCTACTAAGCATTTGAAATATTTTGCTAGTCTTGCATGCTATATTTTGCTTATATGCCATGTTGGGAAATCCTAGTAGTTGTAGAATTGCTAGAAATTTCTAAGTTAAGATGCTTATCTATGCCATGCTTAGCCTAGCTAGTATCAACCAAGGGTTGGTGAAATATACATGCTATGATGAAAATATTTCTAAGTCTTTGGACTTGTGTTTTGCCTAATAAAACAACTAAGTAAATGAAACACCTGGGTGGAATGGAAGGAATGGTTTATGTTGAGTGGTTACACAAGGCCCATTTCTATGGTTTACCTTGTGTATCTCACTTGTGGAAAGCCACCCAGGAACAAAGAGATTTTAGAGGCCAAGTGTTGAGAAGCTTCTAGTGCAGCCACTTGGCAATATGGGCTCTACCTGGATCACATAGGTTGCTAGAACTTAGCCATTTGGACAGTTGGTGGTAGTGGGATGATAGGTTGGAACGCGTCCATTTGGTCTAAGGGAAGGCTTCTGAAAGGTCCTGTCTTGGTGAAAATCAAGTCTGGTGGGGAAAGTGCACAACCTCTGCAGATGGAAGAATCTAAGTACTTATCCATGTCCCTGGAAAAGGACAACTTGAGCATCAAGACATGGAAGCTATCAAGAATCTCCTCATCCCAATTTCTAAGTAAAAAACTTGTGGGTGAACAAGGGTAAAGGACCTCAATTTCTATTGGTGGTTCCTTGGGAAAAGTTTTGACAAAGAAAAACTTAGTGATTTCAACTAATAGGCAAAACCTATTTTGAGCAAAGCAAGCCAAGCTACACTTAGCCAAATTGCATATAGTATCTAGCCCACCTAAATTATACTAAGGTATCACTTGCCAATACTATTCCAATGTATTGACCCACTATGGCTGTAACTTGTGATGTTGCAGGTTACTCTGATGAGGATTAGGAGTCATGAGTCTACACTCGAAATGTTTGCCTGTGGCACATGAAGATGAAGACTTTTATTTATTTACTTATTCAAACTCTTGTACTAGGCCTGTGGTCTTGGAGTTGCAAAGACTATGTTTGTCTCTGGAATGACTGTAATAATGACCTTTTTTTCTGTGTACTTCATCTTAAAGTGTGGATGCTAGCAATGATCCAGGGACTAGCATTGCAATCACAGGGATCCTTTTCCTTTATAAAGGAGGGATCTTACAATCATCTATTTGTAATCCTATATGTTGTGTTTGTTGGGATCCGATGGATATTGAGTACTACGTCAAGATTGATTATTGATTCTATCATATCTATGTTGTTTGGGATCTTGCATGCTCTCCGTTGCTGGTAGCTACTCTGGCCAAGTACTTGCGTGTGACTCCAAGAGGGAGTATTTATGCTCTATAGTAGGTTCATGCCTCTAGTAATCTGGGGTGTGACAGAAACCTCTAAGGTTGTATATGTGTTGTTTCTACTAGGGAGAAAACAACAATCCTTTGTCCAAGGGCAATTGTATTGTTTACTTTACACACTTTGCTTAATGCAACTATTTGTTGCTTGCAACTTAATACTAGAAGGGGTTCATATGATAACCTGAAGGTGGATTTTAGTCATAGATGCAGTTGGATTATGGTCTATGTATTATGTTGTAATTCCCAAACGAATCTCATAGCGATCATATTGACATGTACATGCATTGTTATGCATTCTCTATCCTATCAATTGCCCAACTATAATTTGTTCACTCACCATGCTATTTATCTTATGGAGAAAACACCTCTAGTGAACTGTGGACCCCGGTCCATTCCTTCCCACTAATATTTAATCTCCTGCCTACTGTTTACTTTCTGAAATTACTACAAGCAATTACTTTCTTCCACACTATACATTTAATCCTTAGTTTTCAGCAAAATCAGCGAGCTTGACAACATCACTATAAGTTGGGACAAAGTATTGTGGTTGTGTTGTGCAGGCTCCATGTTGCTAGCAACACCTTGTAAGTTGTTTCCTTACTCCTACTGGTTCTATAACCTTGGTTTCACAACTGAGGGAAAACTTGCTGCTGTGCTCATCATACCTTGCTCTTGGGGTTTCCCAATAGGATCCTAAGTGACCGAGCCACATCACTATGCTCCTCGGCAACGATGTCAAGTTGATGTTTGGGTTCCTTCGATCAACAACAGAGTTATTGCAGTACTTGTAGCAGAAACTATTTATTAGAAAGTTCATCCCATGGAAGATTTGCAAATGGCAACAACACGGCCCCACAGCCATGTTGTCAGTGAGGCCATGTTCACTCCAAAACAGTGTTTGGAAATAGTCTACACTGTAAGTTGATAGAATAGTAAACAAGAGAGATTTAAAGTAACTAGTAACAAAGTAAATAACAAAAATAAACTAAAGCAAGAGATTATTTATAAGGTGTTGTGTTATATGATTGAGGGGTTCTCAAGGAGTGTAGGATTCACCATTAGCATGGGAGAATTATGAATGATTAGGATAATCTATGTCTTATCATGATATGTGTAGAGAGTGGTCAATAATAAGATGTTCACTACAAAAATCGTGAGCATTCACTTCTTGAATCAGGTATTGAGATCATCTCTAAATAACCACTATGATGCTTACGAGTAATCATTCCTACTGACCCATAATCCCCATGGATATTGTAATAATCTTCGTGAGTCTCTCTTATTTCTCCCTTTCATCATGCAGGTTATAAGCCAATACTTGTATTCACAAAAGTAGCACTAGACATACTCCCATACATGTCCAAAGGGTATCTCCCTCTCTTTAGTCCCGAAGGCAAATTACATGTGACCGACCACATACCATCTAAAGAGAGATATCTAACACAATATCATAAATCACTAGATCATAGACCAAATTTATAGATCATATTTATTTCAATGAATAATAATATTAGGGTTTCACCATCTCCCTCCAAGAACAAGGAAATTACTCATACATGAAGTCGATCAACATCATGGCAATAATATGGATGATATATGAAAGCACAATTGAATACAAGTGCAAATCCATAATAGAGATTGGATTACAACAAAGTAGACAAAGGGGATCGATGTTGGAGACGTTATTGATAAAGATGATGATGAAGATAAATGCGTAGCTCAAGTCTCCTCTTACTCTTTAGTGGTGTGGTGGTGGATATCTTGTGTGCGGCGGATCTTGAGGCGGCGGAGTGGAAGTGCTCCACCCCTATGGCATGGATGGACTCCCCCCCATGTGTCTACGGTTTCCCCTCTTTAAATAGGCCCTCTGGAGGTCGGTTTCACGAACCGACGGAGCTCGAGGCCGAATATGCCCATCGGCTTTCACAAATGTTGCTCCATTTGATGAAACAAAGTCGACGGAGGATGGTACGGACGGGCTCTGCCCATACTACAGGTCGCCATCTATACGCTATAGTGTTTTGGCTGCCATTTCTTCATACAGAATATGATTGAGGTGTTCTTTGGATCGTTGGATTTGTACGGATGAGGGCAACAACATCATGGTATTGTATCAACTATATGAGATGATAGAAAAATATGACTTTTCCACATCTCATATGGCTAAGTCTGACGCTTGTAACCTCTCCATATTGAATCCTCTTGGCTCCTTTTATCCATGATTGTCGATAGCACCTACACACAAGTAAAAGACAAGGAAAAAGTAATACAATCCTACTAAAAATACTAGTTGTGCATAGTCTATATGAAAATGAATGATAATTAGTAATCATGCATAATGGGCATAGTTGTAGCTAGATATAGCATGTGATGAGTGCAAATATGAAGTTACAATATGAATAATTTGTATCATCTTCTTGTGAACATTGGCAACAAATTCTGCCATAATTGTGGTGTAAAAAGTGTCCCAGCTTAGGGACACATCTGTGAACTTGATCGACTGGTACCAATGAGATGTATTAACACTCAAATGCAATGAAGCTGGCATAATTTTGAAATTTTCAGGAATATTGTATAGCAGAAAATACGTTTCACAATTGTTAATACACATGCACACACCCTCTTCGTTGAAGCATGGAAAATCCATTTTCGGCAGGCAAGCACATCTTCTAGAGTTATTGTTTTCTTCCTGATGAGGCACAAAGTGAGCTACATGACCAATTTCAGGCGGTTGTCCTTGAGGGCGATGTTGTTGTGGAGGTTCTAAAATGGCCCCTCCAAAATTTGCTGTCGTGGATGGTGTCGCTGCGAAGCATCTGTAACACCCTCAGAATCGGCCCTATGCAAGTTTCAGCGATTCCCGCCAAACCCGCATAGAAGCGATTCAAAGGTGCCCACCAGGCACTTTCGTGCGGGTGGAAAACGAAGTAATACCATTACACAATAGTCCACGATGGAACCCACAGAACAGATATATACAACAACGACTCGGAGAGTCAAGAATACAGACATAACGTACAAAGATCCAAATCACCTTGAAAACGATATAGCGTCCGAGTACGGACAAGATGGAAATGAGGCTAAGAGCCCTGAAGAATAACCAATGGCGTCCATAACCCTGCGCAGGCCAAGCCGGAAGGGTAACCCTGCTAACGACGTCGATCTCAAAACCTGCTTAAAAAAAGGGGTGCCGACAAAGGGCAAAGGAAAAGAGAGAGCGGTCAGTACTGAGGCCAGTACAAGGCGAGACTAGAATTCGGCGGTCCTCGCCTACATAGGTATGGTGGACTGAAGCGGCAGCGCAGCATGCACTAAACAACCTATAGAGACTCGATATAACTTTCGGCTATCATAGAGGGATAAGAAAGACCTATTCGGAACCATCCTGATACTACCACCAAACATACCCATCCTGGTATTTCCCCCTCGAGACCAAATGAGGAAGTCAACCGAGGAACTCACATAGTTGGCAGTTTTATTCATTCCGTTATAGTGGCGGCAATTACTAGTCAAATATAGATAGCATGAGTCATTCTGATATAATAAGAAGTGGCCAGTTTTAGTTAACCATTCCGTTGTAGTTGCAACACTTACTAGTCAGATACAATTAGCATGAGATATCCCAAACCCAGCAGTTGTTGGTACTTTTATTTAGCCATTCCGTGGTAGTGGAGCTGATTACTAGTCATATCGGATACAAGTCAAATTATAACAGTAAACTTTAGTTATGGTTGTCTATGATCGAGAACTGTGCTCCAAGTCGTCCATAACCGCGGACACGGCTTTTCGAAAAGATTTAACCCTGCAGGGGTGCACCAAAGTATCCCCACGCACTTCGACCCTTTTTGCCAGATCAGTTAACATACACCCATCGGTATGTCGGCGAGGCCTAAGTCATGACGTTTCCCAGACCCAAAGCAAGTACATGGGGGCCACCCCACTAAGCTACCCGCAACGAAGTCGGCCGGTCTCCGAGACGGACTCAGGGTTTGTGTAGATGGCTGTAAATGACTGGGAACCCGAAAGGATGACTGGCCTTGTCGATACAGCGAAAACGTGTCACGATCCTAAACAGTACAGGTGCTCCTCGCACAATCGTAAATAAAGCAGTAAAGCATGGCATAAGTACAGGATAGTAATAAAGCCCCAAACTACTTGTGGCCCCCGGTACAGTACTTTGAAATCAGGTACTAATCGATGGGGGTGCCCATACACCCCACCTGTGGTTAGCGCGCTCGATCTCGGAACAGGTGTCAAGAACTCGGGGTCCTACGGGACACCAGTGAGCGGTTAAAATCCAAATATTGTCTATTACCCACCGGTGCCTCTGCATTTACCTACTTTCAATTTTAGTTATTAAACAATAATTAAAGCCATGATCATCTCCAACATTAAACATGCGGCAATACTCCAACAACTGAGGTACTTGACGACACGCGACAGCACTTGAGCAAGCGACGACGACGCGCAAGTCCAACTATCTACCAAACAACAGGTAATAGGATGTGTCCAAGGCAATATAAGGCTGCAAGGGATATCACGGGTATGACAACTAGAGCAACGCAACACAGATAGCAATAGATCAACAGGAGGGAATAAATACTATAAAAGTAAGATAGGTAGAAAGGGGGAGGTGCTCGCCTGAAAACATTGCCGAAGGTTCATCCGAAGATCGGGTCGACACTCACATCAACTCATCGGCCTAATCCGCGAAGAAGCAAACACTAGAAGAAACACCGGATGCAATATTTAATACTACGACATAAGATCGGGCATGATGCATGTATGATGTATGACACGGCAAAGATGCGATGCAATTAGGTCATATTAAGCGGAACCGGAGCCCCGACAATTAATTATATGGTTCAAGTTATTTATCTACCCCACAAATTATATGTTGGATTAGCAAGACCAAACATGGCTTCGGTTCGCTATGCCAATTTAAATGAAGTCCGGAATAAGACAAAGATATCCCGCATATAGACTCCATATTTAATTATGAGATGAATTGGCATAATACCCCCAAACCACAGACAAGTATGCATGCATGAACAATTTAATATGCATCGGTTGATAATGTCATAATATAAAAAATAATGTGGTCTCGGATAGGGAATCACATCGAGGTTCGGCGATCTTGGTGGCTCCGGGGGTTCGGGGATCGGTCTTGGAGTCTTCGGATCCGGGAACAGTCTTCAGTTCCATGAAGAAGAGCTCAGGGTTTTAGGAAGCACTTGAGTGGCGTCGCCTTCGGCTTCCATGAAGGAGATGTCTCCAGGGCCTCGATCATCGAATTCCGGGCATCGATCTTGACTTGTCGGGGTTGTTCGAGGAAGTCTTCGTCATTGGAACACTCGACGCCGATGGTCTTCGGAAGGTCTCGATTAAACGGGTGATGGTACAGACGATCGTGTGCTTGAAGGAGATCACGGACGCGCTGGAACAAGAGATACACCACACGACCAGGAATAAACATAGGACCAACACAGCTGTGGCAACAGGAAAACAAAACAAGCCGACAACCACTAAAACATGTTGTGCTGCTGCAGGGGACATGCCTGGCCAAGGACAAGCAGCAGCGCGCGCTGGGCGGACGAGATCAACAGGGACAGGCGGCTGCCAGCGGCGTAGGCGTCGCTTCCGTCGAGAGGAGGAAGGCCGCCAGGAAGGGAGCACGGCCGGAGACGCTGCGGAAGAAGGGCGCAAGGCTCTTCTGTGGGCACGGCTGGCACAGGGAGGAAGCAGGGGACACGGCCGGGACGAGGTTGTAGGGCGGCCACGGCGGAGGCGCAGCCAGGGGAGGCCAGCGGTGACGAACGGAGCTCAGGGTTAGGGTCCTGGCGAGGCAGTCTTGGCGGCAGGGCATCCCTGCAGCCGGGAGAGGAGGCGGACGTGACCGGCGGAAGAGCTCGCGGCGGTAGGAGCCAAAGCAGGCGACGCGGGAGGACGGACGACGGGGAGGCGACGGTGGATCTTGGCGGAGGCAGAGATGTGGCCGAGAGGGGGGCCATCACCAGGGCGACGAGAACGGAGCGGCACAGAGGAGCGACGGCGATCTCGGAGGGTGGAGCGGAAGAGGAGCAGGGTCGGGAGGTGTCGGGGACGGGGTCATCATGCGGTAGCGAGGAAGGTGGGGAGTGGGGATCGAATAGGGGAGGGGAGACCGCGGCGGGTTCACGAGGTGGGCTAGGATGCGATCGGAAATCCCGAGGGAGGGGATTACGAAAAGGGGAGCGTGTGAGTTGCGTGAGTGGATCGGGTCAAGGCGCGCGGCTGCTGTGTGCTGAGGGAGTGGCGGCTGGGGGGAGAGGGAGTGGTGATGTGGAGGATGATGATTGGGTGGAGAGAGGGCCAGGCTGATGTGGCGCAAAGGGATAGGTTGGGGTGAGGTGGAGGGGCTGGGTAGATTAGGTTTGGGTAGATTAGGGATTAAACAGGCTGGTTTTGGGTAATTTTGGGGGTGGCCGACTGGGTCGGATCGGCCCGGTACGGTTGCCCCTAAAAATAAAGTAAATATTTTATTATTTTAAAACGGGGCTTTTGAAATCCATTGGTAGACGAAAAAAAAATAATCCGGAGACCCGGGTTTTGGATTTTGAAATAAAGGCGGGTATTTAGAAAACCAAATATGTTTTTCGGAAATAGTTTCAGACAAACAAATGCATGATGATGACGATGCTCAAATCCAATGTGGCATGATGACATGAGCATGCGGTCATGATGATGCAATGCACAGAAACAACGCCATTTTCTGGTAGTGGTTTTTGCGGGGCGCCACAATTCGACACCACTAACAATGGATCTCGCCCTCAAGATCCGCCTCATGGTACCGGGAAGAAGGGCGGCGATCTGAATCTTCTCGCATCGTGTAGATCCTCGCGACACCACTAACAAGAGGTCGTTGTCCGTGATCGTCGAGGGAACACTCCGGGAACAAAAGGTCGAAGGTAGAGGTATCAACAAATAAAGCCACCTCTAACTCTGATAGAAAGAGAGAACCGATGCATTCTCGTCCACCTCGATGTACACAAGTGAATAGAGTGAGTAGTCGGCATGGGGGCCAATCCATCACGCACCCAAACTATTACTCTGCACAATCAGTAGAAAAGCGTGCAACCATTCTCGGAATCAGACTGAAGATCTCGACAATCGAGGTTCAGAAACAAAGGAGTGATGCAGACTCTGCATCGGATCTAGCGTAGATGATGTCGTCGCGTCGGGAAACACCGGAAGGCACGAAAAGGAACAAAGAGAAGTCCACCAGACGAAGGGTTCCTCGGATAGCATGAAGACCAGATGTAGCAACACCGTTACCAAAGGAGGAAGCGAAACCCTGAAGGTACGATGGAACCCAACCACGAGAAATCCTGGACTCGAAGAGAGAGAAGAGAGAAACAGGCAGAGGTGAGAGGAGAGAAACAGAGGGGTAAGGAGTAAAATCAGACCTAATCAGAACTATCCAACCGATTTTTCAAAAATAGTTTTGACACTCTACTTCGGCCGTTAGCTAGGTTATCCTACAGGCTGGACTTGTGGGGTATCGCAACTGCTGAGCTCTGATACCACTCTGTAACACCCTCAGAATCGGCCCTATGCAAGTTTCAGCGATTCCCACCAAACCCGCATAGAAGCGATTCAAAGGTGCCCACCAGGCACTTTCGTGGGGGTGGAAAACGAAGTAATACCATTACACAATAGTCCACGATGGAACCCACAGAACAGATATATACAACAACGACTCGAAGAGTCAAGAATACAGACATAACGTACAAAGATTCAAATCACCTTGAAAACGATATAGCGTCCGAGTATGGACAAGATGCAAATGAGGCTAAGAGCCCTGAAGAATAACCAATGGCGTCCATAACCCTGCGCAGGCCAAGCCGGAAGGGTAACTCTGCTAACGACGTCGATCTCAAAACCTGCTTAAACAAAAGGGGTGCCGACAAAGGGCAAAGGAAAAAGAGAGCGGTCAGTACTGAGGCCAGTACACGGCGAGACTAGAATTCGGCGGTCCTCGCCTACATAGGTATGGTGGACTGAAGCGGCAGCGCAGCATGCACTAAACAACCTATAGAGACTCGATATAACTGTCGTCTATCAGAGAGGGATAAGAAAGACCTATTCGGAACCATCCTGATACTACCACCAAACATACCCATCCTGGTATTTCCCCCTCGAGACCAAACGAGGAAGTCAACCGAGGAACTCACACAGTTGGCAGTTTTATTCATTCCGTTATAGTGGCGGCAATTACTAGTCAAATATGGATAGCATGAGTCATTCTGATATAATAAGCAGTGGCCAGTTTTAGTTAACCATTCCGTTGTAGTTGCAACACTTACTAGTCAGATACAATTAGCATGAGATATCCCAAACCCAGCAGTTGTTGGTACTTTTATTTAGCCATTCCGTGGTAGTGGAGCTGATTACTAGTCATATCGGATACAAGTCAAATTATAACAGTAAACTTTAGTTATGGTTGTCTATGATCGAGAACTGTGCTCCAAGTCGTCCATAACCGTGGACACGGCTTTTCGAAAAGATTTAACCCTGCAGGGGTGCACCAAAGTATCCACACGCACTTCGACCCTTTTTGCCAGATCAGTTAACATACACCCATCGGTATGTCGGCGGGGCCTAAGTCATGACGTTTCCCAGACCCAAAGCAAGTACATGGGGGCCACCCCACTACGCTACCCGCAACGAAGTCGGCCGGTCTCCGAGATGGACTCAGGGTTTGTGTAGACGGCTGTAAATGACTGGGAACCCGAAAGTGTGACTGGGCTTGTCGATACAGCGAAAATGTGTCACGGACCTAAACAGTACAGGTGCTCCTCGCACAATCGTAAATAAAGCAGTAAAGCATGGCATAAGTACAGGATAGTAATAAAGACCCAAACTACTTGTGGCCCCCGGTACAATACTTTGCAATCAGGTACTAATCGATGGGGGTGCCCATACACCCCACATGTGGTTAGCGCGCTCGATCTCGGAACAGGTGTCAAGAACTCGGGGTCCTACGGTACACAAGTGGACGGTTAACAACCAAATAACATCTATTGCCCACCTGTGCCTCTGCATTATTTACCTACTTAAATTTTAGTTATTAAACAATATGTAAGGCTATGAGCATCTCCAACATTAAACATGCGGCAACACTCCAACAAATGAGGTACTGGACGACACGCAACAGCACTTGAGCAAGTGACTACGACGCGCAAGTACAACTATCTACCAAACAACAGGTAATAGGGTGTGTCCAAGGCAATATAAGGCCGCAAGGGATATCACGGGTACGGAAACTAGATCATCGCAACACAGATAGCAATAGATCAACAGGAGGAAATAAAGACTATAAATGCAAAATAGGTAGAAGGGGAAGGGATGCTCGCCTGAAAACATTGCCGAGGGTTCATCCGAAGATCGGGTCGACACTCGCATCAACTCATCGGCCTAATCCGTGAAGAAGCAAAGCACTAGAAGAAACACCGGATGGACTATTTAATACTACGGCAAAAGATCGGGCATGATGCATGTATGATTTATGACACGGCAAAGATGCGATGCAATTAGGTCATATTAAGCGGAACCGGAGCCCCGACAATTAATTATATGGTTCAAGTTATTTATCTACCCCGCAAATTAAATGTTGGATTAGCAAGACCAAACATGGCTTCGATTCGCTATGCCAATTTAAATGAAGTCCGGAATAAGACAAAGATATCCCGCATATAGACTCCATATTTAATTATGAGATGAATTGGCATAATGCCCCCAAACCACAGACAAGTATGCATGCATGAACAATTTAATATGCATCGGTTGATAATGTCATATTATAAAAAATAATGGGGTCTCGGATAGGGAATCACATCGAGGTTCGGCGATCTTGGTGGCTCCGGGGGTTCGGGGATCGGTCTTGGAGTCTTCGGATCCGGGAACAGTCTTCAGTTCCATGAAGAAGAGCTCAGGGTTTTAGGAAGCACTTGAGTGGCGTCGCCTTCGGCTTCCATGAAGGAGATGTCTCCAGGGCCTCGATCATCGAATTCCGGGCATCGATCTTGACTTGTCGAGGTTGTTCGAGGAAGTATTCGTCATTGGAACACTCGACGCCGATGGTCTTCGGAAGGTCTCGATTAAACGGGTGATGGTACAGACGATCGTGTGCTTGAAGGAGATCACGGACGCACTGGAACAAGAGATACACCACACGACCAGGAATAAACATAGGACCAACACAGCTGTGGCAACAGGAAAACAAAACAAGCCGACAACCACTAAAACATGTTGTGCTGCTGCAGGGGACATGCCTGGCCAAGGACAAGCAGCAGCACGCGCTGGGCGGACGAGATCGACAGGGACAGGCGGCTGCCAGCGGAGTAGGCGTCGCTTCTGTCGAGAGGAGGAAGGCCGCCAGGAAGGGAGCACGGCCGGAGGCGCTGCGGAAGAAGGGCGCAAGGCTCTTCTGCGGGCGCGGCTGGCACAGGGAGGAAGCAGGGGACACGGCCGGGACGAGGTTGTAGGGCGGCCACGGCGGAGGCGCAGCCAGGGGAGGCCGGCGGTGACGAACGGAGCTCAGGGTCAGGGTCCTCGCGAGGCAGTCTTGGCTGCAGGGCGTCCCTGCATCCGGGAGAGGAGGCGGACGCGACCGGCAGAAGAGCTCGCGGCGGTAGGAGCCAAAGCAGGCGACACGGGAGGACGGACGACGGGGTGGCGACGGTGGATCTTGGCGGAGGCAGAGATGCGGCCGAGAGGGGGGCCATCACCAGGGCGACGAGAACGGAGCGGCGTAGAGGAGCGACGGCAATCTCGGAGGGTGGAGCGGAAGAGGAGCAGGGTCGGGAGGTGTCGGGGACGGGGTCGTCGTGCGGTAGCGAGGAAGGTGGGGAGTGGGGATCGAACAGGGGAGGGGAGACCGCGGCGGGTTCACGAGGTGGGCCAGGATGCGAGCGGAAATCCCGAGGGAGGGGATTACGACAAGGGGAGCGTGCGAGTTGCGTGAGTGGATCGGGTCACGTTGCGCGGCTGCTATGTGCTGAGGGAGTGGCGGCTGGGGGGAGAGGGAGTGGTAAGGTGGAGGATGATGATTGGGTGGAGAGAGGGCCAGGCTGATGTGGCGCAAAGGGATAGGTTGGGGTGAGGTGGAGGGGGCTGGGTAGATTAGGTTTGGGTAGATTAGGGATTAGACAGGCTGGTTTTGGGTAATTTTGGGGGTGGCCGACTAGGTCGGATCGGCCCGGTACGGCTACCCCTAAAAATAAAGTAAATATTTTATTATTTTAAAACGGGGCTTTTGAAATCCATTGGTAGACAAAACAAAAATAATCCGGAGACCCGGGTTTTGGATTTTGAAATAAAGGCGGGTATTTAGAAAACAAAATATGTTTTTCGGAAATAGTTTCAGACAAACAAATGCATGATGATGACGATGCTCAAATGCAATGTGGCATGATGACATGAGCATGCAGTCATGATGATGCAATGCACAGAAACAACGCGATTTTCTGGTAGTGGTTTTTGCGGGGCGCCACAGCATCCTTCCGCCACCAAATGCTCCAGGCTGCGTTCATGGCCACTCGTCATCTCCTTTAGCACCGAGCCACATGAATGTTCACCAAATGCATATCACTAATAGAACTCACTGATAGGTCGATCTTCATCTACACTTGATCGAGGCACGATATTTGATGTAAGGTTCCCAACCTTTAATAAGGTAGAGATCCCTGTTTTTACAATGCTAGTCCCTGGATCAATAGCTAGCATCCATAGTTAAGATGTAATATCAAGAAACAAAGGTCATAATACAACTTTATAACCAGGAACAAAATAATTTATTACATCTTACATAGCTCATTTGGCTATCACATTACAATGCAGCAGAATATAACAATATCATGGGGTCCTTCATCTTCAAAGTGCCATAGGCAGACATGTTGGTTGTAGACTTGTAATCCTAACCAATAAACTTCACTAAAATCAAACAAACCTGCAACATAATAAGTTATAGCCACAACGGTCAATACATTTGAATTGTATTGGCAAGTGATACTATGGTAGTATAGTGGAGTCTATCATCTATATGTATTTGGCTAAGTGGAGCTTAGGCTTGCTTTGATCAAAATAAATTTTCCTTATCATTTGAAAACACTAAGTTTTTGTTTGACAAAATCTTTCCCAAGGCATCTCCCAATAGAAATTGGTGATCCTTCAATCCCTTGTTCAACCACAAGTTTTTAACTTAGAAATTGGGATGAGGAGATTCTTGATAGCTTCCATGTCTTGATGCTCAAATTGTCCTTTGCCAGGGACATGGCTAAGTACTTAGATTTTACACTCTGCAGAGGTGGTGCACTTTCCCCACAAGACTTGGTTTCACCAAGACAAGATCTTTCAGAAGCCTTCCCTTAGACCAGAATGGACGCGTTCCAACCTATCATTCCCCTACCACCAACTGTCCATTTGGCTAAGTTATTGCAACCTATATGATCCAGGCAGAGCCCATAATGCCAAGTGGCTGCACTTGAAGCTTCTCAACATTTGACATCTCAAATCTCTCTGTTCCTGGGTGGCCATCCACAAGTGAGATACACAAGGTAAACCATAGAAATGGGCCTTGTGAACCACTCAACACAAACCCTTCCTTCCATTCCACCCAGGTGATTCACTCACTTAGTTGTTTTATTAAACAAAACACAAGTCCTTGACTTAGAAATATTCCATAGTATGAATATATATTCCACCCTTGTTTTCTATTAGCTAAGCTAAGCATGATAGTAGTAGGAATCTTAACTTAGGAAATTTCTACTAAGGTTTCATCTACTAGGATTTCCCATGGCATAGTTTATACTTAGCAAAAATTCCATGCAAGTCCTACATAGAAATATCACTAATGCATAGTGAAAATAATGGGACAAAAGTATGAAGCATCACTTGCCTTTTTGGTAGAGGATATAAGTTCACTCCTTGATCTTTGCAACAATCACACTTTTCAAGTTCCACTACAATTCAATCAAGCAAGCAATAATTCAATCTACCATTCAAGCAAAACATCACATAAAATAATAGAAATAAAACAATGCATGCAAGCATGCCAAACTTTGTTTTATTTATAAATGTGGTTTATAATAGGTTATAATCATTCTAAAACACTTATTGGTCATTTTATAAAGTGGAAAAACTATTTGCAAAAGATTTTACCAATAAACCATTTTCAAACCAAATCATTATTTTATGTGGTTGAAAATGCCTTTATCAAAGTAGCAATCTTTATAGGGTTTAGCAAATACATTTTTAAATCTTAAAACTTGGTTCTTGGGGTCAGAGAGTTTATTCCAAAACATTTCCCAAAGGTTTCCTTTCAAAAGCATTTTTAACAAATAAACAATATTTATATTTGACTAGAAATGGTTTAAATCAAAGGTTTATTATTTTGCTTCACCAAATATATTTTTGAAACCACAAATTGATTTCTATGGTCAGTAGGTTCAAAACAATCCATTTGCCAAAGGTTTTATCTCAAAAATCATTTTAGAACAATTTTTATATTCTAAACATGCATACACAAGTTTCTGCAAAAACAATCAATTTAACAGAAGCATTTTACTAAACAAAGTGCATGGTCAGAAAGTACTTGTCTTGCTGATTCCATTTATATAAAATTTGCAAAATTTGGACGTGTGGTTTGAAAGTTATGAATTTTTCAAATTGGAACAACACATAGATCATTTCTGGTTTTATTCAAACAGACAGGGCCACGTGGCGCTTTCCTACTGGTGCGTACCGTTTTGCGTGGATCAGCAATGTGAGGCGTTGGATCTAATGAAGATCGTGCGGCACAGATCTATCCATACCCTTTCGGGTTCTTTTCTATCGTGGCCACGCGATCAAGATCGGATGGTGCACGGCGTGCTTTCCATCAAGTGGCGGCGCTGACGGCGGCAGGTGGCGGAGCGCGGTCAGACGGTGGCGGTGCTGGCGATGCAGGAAGCGAGAGAGGGTGGGGAGGAGCTCACCAAGTTCGCGGTGTCGTGGTGGTGCTCGAGGTTCCTTCTGTTTATCGAGGGGCGCGCTGGAGTTGCGGGGATTGCTCGCCGGAGAGATGTCTGGCGACGGGCACGGACTGTTGTTGTCGGGGACGTCGCTGTAGAGCACGGGAGAGGGAACAGATGGTGCTATTAGACGCGTGGAAGAGTAGGGAGTATGGGAGCATCAAAGAGGAGTGGAGGCGCGGTCAGAGACTACCTGGAGGCTTCGTCGGAGGAAAAGCAGACGGCGGCGCTGCTGGTCATCGTCGGTGCCGATGCTGGGGGGCACGCGTGAGAAAGTCGGGGTGCAGAGAGAAGCGCCAGGGTCTGGGGGTCAAGCTCGGGTGCTCGAGGAGGCGAGGGGCGGCAGGGTTTGGCCGGAATTGTCGCCGGAGGGCGTCGGAGGCAGTGGAGCTTCGGAGATGATTCCGAGCAGCCTGGTGGCTCTCGAGGCGTGAGGTTTGGGGTGAAAGGAAGAGAGGAAATGGGCGCTTAATACTGCATGGTCACGACGAGGATTAAACGTGGCAGTAACGAGTATTTACGCGAGCTTTTAACGGCAGAAACGGCCGGCGAGGTTTGCGCGTGGGTGAGAACGAAGGGGAGTTGGCGGTGGGGCCTGGCATCAGCGAGAGAGGAAGAGGAGAGGTGGGGTCAATCGGTCAGCGAGTGAGTGGGTCGAGTCGATGGTGCGAATCGTTTTTCTCGCGGGGTGAGGTAAATGGGCTAACTGGGCCAGACTGGGTCTGCTGGGCTGGTTTGGCTTGCTCTATTTTTTTGTTTTGATCTTTTTCCATTTTCTATTTCTAATAATCTGTTTTGATTTTGATTAATCCATTTAAGCATTCATTTGAATTCAAATTTCTCTCAAACTTTGTGTGTAATCAAACACTGTTTAATAACACATTCTGAAGTCAAATTGAGAATAAATAATTTATTCTTTTTAGGGTCCTTTAATTATTTAAATTAGGCCTTTGCATTACTTCATATAAGATTTAAAATATTTTTAACCCTTATTTAAATTTCATTCTTCAACAAAACCTTTTCAATAAGTTTTATTAAATTATTAGGGTGTCAAATAATTAACCTTGAATTATTTGGAAATGCTTTTAATAAGATTTATCAATCATTTAAATTTGGATTTGTCTTTATTCAAATAGAATTTGGTTAATGCCATTTTAATTAATTTGAAAACTCTTTATCCATTATTTCATTTGTATTTGGATCATAATTATTCCATTTGCTTATGGATTAGGTCAAGATATAATTTGGTCTTTAAATATTCCTTATTGAATAATTTCTTTCTTTATCTTATAAAATCTATATCTTTTCATTTATAGATCCAAACTTGGTGATTCCAATTTGTAAAATCTTATTTGATATATGTTTATCCTTTTAAATCCCTTTAGGATTATTTGTTCACCATTTTGTATAGATTTTAGTTAAGTGCTTTATTAGCTTTGGAAATTACTTTTCCTTATCTTATTAAATTCATAGGATTTTATTTATGGCTCCAAAGTAAGTGAAACCAATTATATGGTTTTATAATATTTCTAATAATCATTCTTGATCATTTTGAAATGTTTGTTTGACAATTTCTATTTGGATCAAATCCATGGTTTTAGAGATAGCTTGGAAATGATTTTCTTCCATTAGGGTTTTAGGGTTTTGGTTTATTTCTCAAGTGTTTAAATTTCCAGATGCATATTATGAAGAATGCATTTCACTTGATTTGAATTTTTGTTGGATTCAAACATTAACCAAAGTTTGTTCCAGATGGGATTTTAAGTTTTCATTAGAAACAAAAGTTTCTTTTCACCCTAAATTTCAACAATTATTTATTTTGTTTATTTATTTTTCACATTACAAGATTTGGAAAATCTTGAGATGTGACACTTGATCTACAAACTTCGAGCCTAGATCGTCCAATCGTGACCGAATCGACTCGATTCCTTCCATTTTATGCTGGATCGAGTGTAGGGCCTCAAAATCCTTCATCACCTTCTCCTTAAACTTCCCCATATTCTCTACCGGATGTCGAGTCTATGCGCTGGCTTTGAACAAAGTCGTCACGACTTCCTCTGAATTCTCCAAATGTAGTTTCGGATTTACATCTGGCCACTCGAGGAGCAATCAGCAACCAACTAGTTAGTGTTACCGGAGAATCTTGAGTATGCAAAGCGGGAGCGGATCGAGCAAGCTCTGACACCAGATTGTTATGTCCTTGTCGATGGATTTCTCTGATCGGATTAGGTACTCGGTGATCTAGTTGGAAAGGGAGCAAGGGGGTACGAGGAGACATTATTTTAAGGATAGGATATGTTCTATTCATTAATATCGATAGTAAATACAATGGGGGTCGGTAAACTTATAACCATGCCCCCGATGATTAATCTTGCACCGGTATACACTCCCCACTAGAGGCCCACCGTCGGCCCAAGGCCGACTTATTTATCAGTCGTAACTAGTCCATTCTCCTGTTGCGCTAGATACTTCTTCAACTTCATAGGCATGGTAGCACCCAACTTCAGTGTATGACATTAAAGAGATGCCCAACATAGCCATTGGGGTTCTCGTACTAAACCATAAGTCCAATGATAGTGTTCTGTAGAATCCCGATCAACTCCTGCACGTTCATGATTTTATATTCAATGCGAGCTGCCACGAGAACGCTCGTGTTGTGCACATCGATGTTGGGCTCACCGTCCACCCATTGCAGATAAATCTTATGGAGGTCTAGGGCTTCCACGAGTGGAAAGTAGGGGACAATATAGCAATTGAGGGCAGCTGGAGGCGAGGCGGAGGAGGACGATAGTGTCAGAACAAGATCAAGGGATTCATCTAGATGACATACTTCTACGACATCTCATCGTCTCGCTTGGGATAGGGAGGCATGATGGTGAGCCGGGGTCGAAGGTGGTGTACGGGGCGACGGGGGAAGGTTTGTTGCAGTTGAAGTGCGAGGCGAAGGTGGTGGAGGGGGTAGAGGATAAATGTTGCAGCCTTGCAGGGGATGGTCTAACTTTTACTTGACAGCGAAGAAAGAAACCGACCCGCCATCTCAAATTCGGACCATGCCAGTTAAATGCGTTCACTATTCAGTTTAGAAAATTTTGGATCATGATTAGCGAAGCAGTCATGGGCTCATTGCAGTGACTTAGAGCATCTCCACTCGTTGGAGGCCCCCATGCCGAAATCTGGCGATTTTTTTGCTGGATGGGTCGAATGTTTGGCCTGGGGGCCGCCAACTCTCAGTCACCCGCAAGGGACGGCCCTAGAGATAAAGAATGGTGACATTTTTTATTTTTTCTTCTCACTAGAAAAACACGATCAAGTCCAAGAGTTTGGCAACACAAACAGAGTTCGGCGAGTCTGGCGACACAAAACAGAGTTTGGTGATGATACTACGACGATCAAACTACATATAGGAGCGGGGGATCGGACTGTAGGCTCCTCGACGATGGCCTCCTCGACCACGGCGGAGGCAAGACTCGGCGATATCTCCGGCGTGGAGCTCGGCTGGGATGCAAACGAGGAGGTTGGGGAAAAGCTTGGCATCGGCGTTGGCGATGCGGTGGACAGTGCCTATAGGCCGCTCAGGATGGCGTTGCTCTCGGTCATGTACTATTCCTTGACTTTGTCATCCATCACCGCCATGTTCGCTGATACGTCCAAAACATATCTACTTTCTCGAACACTTTGATATTGTTTTCTTCTCTAAAACTTGTGTGATTTGGATACAACTAAGATGGACTGACGCTGTTTTCAGCAGAATTACCTTGGTGTCTTGTTTTTGTGCAGAAAATGAACTATCAGGAAAAATCCCGAAAAATATGCCAAAAACGATTTCTCACCAGAAGATCCACGGAGCCAGAAGGGGAGATAGAGGGGAGGCCTGGGGGGCCCAGACCCACCCCAGGCGCGGGCCCACTGACCCCGCGCCTGGGGGAGGTCTGGCCACCCCAGGCAGCTCCTCGGCCTCCCTCCGCGCCTATTAGTTGCCTTCTGACGTAAAAACAAAGGGGGGTTCGATAGTTTTCCAGAAAGAGTTCCGCTCCGTTGCCGCCACCAGAAACCAAGATCCGGATCCAGAAACTCCGTTCTGGCACCCTGCCGGGACGAGGAATTTGGAGAGGATCATCGCCATCGTCATCACCAACGCATCTCCATCAACCACCAATGTTTCCCTCATCCAGGAGTGAGTAATCCCCCGCTGTAGGCTTGGGGATGGTAGGGATTGGATGAGTTTTATCTTGTAATCGAATAAGATTGTTAGGGAATAGTGCCTAGTTTCTCTCGTGCTATTTGACTTTGTTGCAACTTGTTATGCTTAATGCTTGTCACTAGGGCCCAAGTGCCATGATCTCAGATCTGAACTTATTATTGAATCATTATGATAGTATTGTTTGTGATCTTATCTGCAAGTTGTGTACACATATCATTGTTCGGATCCAAAGGACCTAAAGTGACGATAATTAGGACAACCGGAGGGGATGGCTGTTGTGTGAGGATCACATGTGTTCATG
Source organism: Avena atlantica (assembly GCA_910589765.1). NCBI lineage: Eukaryota > Viridiplantae > Streptophyta > Magnoliopsida > Poales > Poaceae > Avena > Avena atlantica. The sequence goes on from OU342737.1 coordinate 426,743,328, forward strand.
GAGTGTTAATGCTTTGATCTGATGCTCTATTAAAAGGAGCACATTAATTGCCAGTAGTTCCCTAAAGGCCATGCTACCACGGGCTGGCTGGACAGAAGGTGTTGTGCAAGTTCTCATTGCAAGCACGTATGACTATATTTGGAGCACATGCCCATGATTGTTTAGTACTTGGATGCTTGTTATTATTTATCTGCAATGACCTAGTTCTTTAAGTTACATGTTTAGACTTTGTCCATGCAACGCCCGTCCATCCATCCCTATGCCTACCGCACTCGAATCACATTGTTACCGTTACTGTTACTATTGCTCCTGTGTTGCTGTTGCTGTTGCTTTGCTGTTGCTACTACAAACTGTTACTACTGATAAACTTCTATGAGCAAGAACTATTTCCAAGTGCAGCTGAATTGACAACTCAGTTGTTAAGGCTTGCAAGTATTATTTGGTTCCCCTTGTGTCGAATAAATAAATTGGGTAATACTACCCGCGAAGACTGTTGCGATCCTCTACACTTGTGGGTCATCAAGACTATTTTCTAGCACCGTTTCCAGGGAGCATAGCTTTATTTGTAAGTTCACTTGGATTTATTATTGTTCACTGCTACTCCTTTCATCATGGGGATGTCTCGTGATGGAAAGTTCCCTATTTTACCATCCACTACAAGAAGAGGTACAATCCTAAACACCTCTGCTACTCTTGATTCACCGTTTGTTATAAGTAAGATTGTCACACCACCACCACATACTCATGCTACACACACTGCTACTACTGCTGAATCTGAAACTGCTTTTGATACTCATGATGTTACTTCTACTGTGCTTGATGCGAGTGGTTCATTAGGTCCTTTTCTAGATGCTACTATGGCTAGTCTAGGAAATATACTGTGGAAAGCTCATTCATATGAGCTATCCATGAGTTGAAATATATTGTGGAAAGAACTTCTAGTGATATTAAAATGCTTTGTAAACACTTTCAAATGGTTCAAACCCAACTTGATCAACTAGCTAAGGTATAAAACGATACGCTAGTTAATGCTTCAGGAGATAAACATGCTTATGGAATTAGAACTAGGAGTGGTGCAGCTACTCAAGACCCTTTATATCCTAAAGGACACCCTAAAAGAATTGAGCAGGATTCTCAACAAGATGAAGATAGTGGTAGTCCTTGTAAGAGAAATAAAAAGAAACATAAGATAGTTGAGGAACCTCTTGAACCCGCTGTAGATCCTAACAGTATATCTGTCTTTGATGCTGAAACTGAGAGTGGTAATAATAATGATGCTTCTGATAATGAGGAAGGTGAGGAAGAACCTGAAAATCACACTAAGAACACTAGGTAGGCAAATGAAGATTTTATTGCTAATAAACATGGTAAAGACAGAGAACCGTGGGTGCAGAAACCTATGCCTTTTCCAGGTAAGAAACACAAGTCAAAGGAGGAAGAACACTACAACAAGTTTTGTGAGTGGATGAAACCTTTATTTTTGCAAATTCCTTTGACTGATGCTATTAAGTTGCCTCCTTATTCAAAGTAAAAGGAAGAGTCCTAATGAGGAGATTTCTACTTTGCTTGCTAATTACTCCTTCAATGGTAAGGTTCCAAAGAAACTTGGTGATCCAGGTATACCAACTATTCCTTGCTCTATTAAGAACAATTATGTTAGAACTGCTTTATGTGATTTGGGAGCTGGAGTTAGTGTTATGCCCTTTTCTCTCTATAAGAGACTCCAGCTAGAAAAGTTGATACCAACTGATATATCTTTGCAAATGGCTGATAAGTCAACTACTATCCCTGTTGGTATATGTGAGGATGTTTCTGTTCAAATTGCTCATAATTGCATGGTTTTAACTAATTTTTTTTTGCTTGAAATTCCTGAAGATGATAATATGTCTATTATTCTTGGGAGACCTTTTCTTAATACTGCAGGTGCTGTCACCAATTGCAATCAAGGAAAAGTAACATTAAATATTAATGACAAAGAGCACACTGTCTATTTCACCAAGAAGGTTGTAAGAAGATATTTCCTGAATTCCATTGAAAACATTGAGAGCATCAAGGTTGGAGAAATATATTGTCCCATTCCACAAGAAAATTTTGAAACTATTATGATTGGGACCATTGCTATCAAGTATGAGGTAACAAAATCACCTTGTGGAATGCAAAGTTTTGTTTCATATAAGATTGTTTTGGTAACAAGACTTGATCAACCTTGTTAGCAAAAGGATTTTAATGAACAAAATAATGTTTTCACTGTGGTTATACTTGCTCACTTTTATTTTTCTCCTTTCCAATCTTTGCTCTTCGCCGTGCCTAACTTAAAGGCGTTAAAGAAAAGTACTTGTTGGGAGATAACCAAAGAGTTTCCTTGAGTCTTGGAAGTTATTACTTCAGTAATGAGCTCTCCTTAACTTTTTTGTTTGCTTTTTGTGCCAAGAATGACATCTAATGAGAGGGAAGTAAGATTTGGGGAGTTGCTGTCCCGAAACAGATTTCTGTCCTCCACCATAAAAATTCGTGAGGAGCCTGTGTAGGTCGGATTGAGCTGAAAATTTAAAAATAAATCCCCCAGTATGTTAGATAACTTTTGTTAGTTCATCACTTTTTGATTTGAGCAACAGAAGGTCTTCGGAAAAATCGGGTTCTACCCGCTGGTCTGTTTTGACAGATTTCTGCCATTATTTGCATTTGCTTCTTATTGATTCCTTTTCGGGTTCTTTTTGGGAAATTGAGCTTTTTGAAGGAGTTGCTACAGTAGATTGTGTTTTTAATGAAAAGTCTTGCTGTTCTGAAGCTTTGCCAGAGGTCTAATATCTTTTGAATAAACTAATGTTGCTAATGAAGATTGTGTGAAGTTTTGTATGAAAGAAAAGTTTCAGGTGTAGAGAGAGGATGATGTAATGAGATGAAGAATGGACAAAATATCAAGATTGGGGGGAGCCACTCCGTGTCACCTCAAGAATTACTCAAGAGGTACAAGCGTCAAAGCTTGGGGGTGCCCAAGGCATCCCCTTCTTCATCAATAAAAATCTCAGGTCTTTCTAGACACTTCGTTTTTGTTGTTTCATGCATAGTTGTGTTGTTCTTGGAGCGTATTAGTTTTTGTTTTTGGTTTTATTTTGATTCGTTTGGTTTTGCGTTGGTTGCCTTCTAAAAAAAATCGAAAACACCAAAAATATTTGTTGTTCTTCTTTGGTTTTGTGAGTTCTTTGCAGGGTTCGGCCGTTCTCAGTGGATTTTGGTTTCATGTTAATTATTCAAGTCACACAAGTGAAGGGCAATAATGAAGATTAAGACAACTCGAGGTGTCGTAAGAGGCTGGTAAGGAACTCTATTTGTTTTATTTTTGTACATATACTCATCATTGTGAGCATGCTTAGCCTGTTTGTGTAAGGTGTATGTCATTATGGATGCTTAGTAGTTCTTGTCTATGATTAGCTCCATCTTGCTAATAGTTTGTAGCATGTCATATGAATGTTTGCTTGCATTGTTTTATTTATAATTTGGTATGACATTGTGGTATCCTCCTCTGACTGTTCATGTGAATCGACTTGGCACATGCTCACACATGCATATGACTAATCAATAGTCAGTAAGACTCGATGATTTATTTTGCCTCAGAGTTCTTGTATCACTTTCATGCCATAGTTAGTCCTATTTTGTTGCAAGCATGATTATGATAGCTATTGCTCTCTCGTTTGTCGCTCCCTCTCTATTTCTAGCCTTCACTTGCACTGAGTATGTTCTTTACCTGTTGTCACATCCCAAGATTTTCCAAATCTTGTAATGTGAAAATAAATTAATAAAATAAAACTTTGTTTGATTTTTAGAGCCAGAAGAAACTTTTTGAATTAAAATAGAACCTCAAACCCTTTTGAATTAAATAAAATCCTAAAAGGATTTAAAAAGATAAACATTTCATGAAAGGAAACAATTAAAAATATTATTTTAAAAACAATCAAATGAAAAGATTTGTTTTCAAATGAAATAGAATTTTATAAATAAGTATTATGTTATAAAGCCAAATTAATCCTTGGCCAAACTTTGGGAATTTAAAACATATTATTGTTTAAATAAAATAATAAAGATTAAATATCCTATTTATTTAAATAAAAGGTTTTACCATTCTAATTAAAATATCAAAACTTATTAAATAAATTTTTCTGAGTAAATTATATTCTCAAATAAAATTTACTGAAATGTATTGGTTTATTTTTCAAAATAAATATTCTAATAAAACAAATTCCATGAGAATTGAAATGAATAAGGTATATTCATTTAATTATTAATGGACTCTAAAATAAAACACTATTTCTGTTTTAAACAAGTTTTCCAAATATACTTTATTTCCAAATAAAAACCTGTTGTTTTGTTCTGGAAAATGTTTGGATTAAATGGGGATTTTATTAATATCAAACCCTATTTTATTAATGAACCATAACCATTTTATTTAATTAAATAAAACCTAAAAAGAAATTAAAAGATTATTTTATTTTAGAACTTTGGTATTTGTTACTGAACAGAATCAATGTTCAAAAGTTGAGAGGTGTGATGTGAGTTTAAATTTAATTGATTGTTTGAATTATGTGTTTGAATAAACCAAATCAGTAATTCAAAATAGAAATAGAAAAAGGCATTCAGAATAAAAAAAAATGGAACAAGCAGCCCAGTCGACAGGCCCAGCTCCAGCCCATCTAGCCCACCTCCTCTCCCGAACCGTTTTCTTTCCCACTCAGAACGGCACCCTCCCAGCAACCGACAAGTGGACCCCCTCTCGTTTCATTTCCCACTGACCAGTGGACCTCACACCTCGCCCCTTCCTCCCCACCCGCACGACCTTCTCCCCACCCCTCGCCGGCCGTTGCAGGCGGATTAACTCCGGCGTAATACGCCTTAACGCGGCCGCCTTAACTCGCAGGAATCTCGCACCTTAAAGCGCTCGCCCCTCCTCTCCGTTTTCCCCTGTCATCCCACAGTATCACGCCCCCAGGCCGCCCCAATTCCTCCCCGAACACCATAGCCTCCGACGAGCTTTCTCGACCAATTCCGGCCACACCTCGCCGTCCCTCAACTGCCTCTGCACGCGAGCTTGGTCTACATCATCTGGCGAACCTCCCGGCGTCAACCGCTTGGCCACGGACACACTAGACGCTCGGCTTCATCAACCTCTGAGCATCAGCGACGTTGCGGCCACTCCGGCGAAATCACTCGGGTAAACTAGACTACCCCGATCTCTCTCGCTCGCGCAAACACGTTCGCCTTATCCTTGCGCATATGACAGTGCATCTTGTTTGTCTCCGAATGATCCCCAGCACTGTCCTCGACGACGACTGAGCAAGACCGAGGCGCAGCTCCACTCCGGCGAGCAATCAAGCCCACTCCAGTACGCCCCTCGACTGGACTGCACCACCTCGAGCTTCCCCACGTCCTTGCGAGCACGGTGAGCACGTCCTTTTCCTTCCTCACTCCCGGTAGCATCGATTCTGCCGCCGTTTGACCGTCGCCGCCGTGCACCACCGCGCAGCGCCGCCTGTTTTCGGTCTGATTGTTTGTAGCCGTTCGATCCAGAGAGAGCGAGCAGGATTAGATGACTTAAACCGCGAAGAGGTACGCGCCCTGTGTCGTACGATCAAACTAGATCCAACGCCCCACAACCACGATCCGGCCGAACCGGTACCAACTAATAGCAACGTGCCGCGTGTCGTTGATCTGTTTAAAAACAAAATTTGAAAACAGAATGTTTTGCAAACTTCAAACCCTTATAACTTTCAAACCACACGTCCAAATTTGACAAATTTTATATCAATGAAATCAGGAGAACAAGCCCTAGCCAACCATGGCCTTAGTTTTAATAATAGTATCTGTTTGTTTGATTAAAATTGCAGAAACATTTGTGTACTTGTTTAGAGTATAAAAATTGTTTAAATTTGATTTTAGGATTAAAACTCTTGCAAAATGGATTTGTGTGACCCTACTGACCCTAGTAACCAACCCAAAGTGCTAAAAATGATTTTGGTAAAATTTATGATGAATTAGTTAACTTAGACATTTTCTAGCCAAATAAAACTCCTTGATTTTATTTTGGAAATGTTTTTGCAAGAAAAACTTTGGGAAAAGGTTATGAACCAAACTTACTGACCCAAAACACCAAGCCTTGCCAAAGGCAACACACTTGTTGAAAGATACAAAGTTTCACTTTAAAAAGAATAATTTTCACCACATAAAATGTAAAATGGATTTTGAGCAAAACCCTCTAACAAATGACTGTGCCATTTTGGTAAATGACCAATGTGGATCTTACAAAGTCTATAAACCTAGTAGAGACCAACTTTACAATAGAACCCTCTTTTTTTTTACAAGACTTAGGAACCATTACTTTGTGTGTGTGAAATATTGTTTGAATATTGGTTTGGAATGTTACTTGATACTATGCTTGCTTGATTGATTGTAGTGAAATTAACAAAGTGTGAGACTAGCAAGACCAGGAGTAAAACCTCATTCCCTACCAAAAAGGCAAGTTACACTATCATACAAAAGACCTACTATTTTCATTATACTTAGTGGATTTTGTAAACATGCATGAAAATGTTTATACTTATGCTATGCTAATCCTAATAGGATTCCCTATACACTCCTTAGTAAAAATATTGAAGTTGTACATGCTTAGCCCTGCTATGTTTTGAAAAGAGATACATGTTGAGATTTTACAAAGGTTGAGAAAAGACTTGTGTTTTACATAATAAAACAAGGACTCAATGAACCACCTAGGTGGTGGACACTTTAAGTTTTGGAGAAGGTGGCAACAAAAGGGACCATGTCTATGGCAATCACTTTGTGTTGTGCTCCAAATGGAAACCACCTAGGAAACTTAGAGATTGAACATGTTTCTCCAATTGTGGCTTTCGTGTACAACCACATGCTATTATGGCTCTGGCTTAGTCAACTACATTAGGGAGATCCATACATTGTCTTTAGTTACCGGACATGGGGATCTGGAATGCTTCATGGGGGCTGAAGACAAGCTAGCAATGATGCATGGAAGGACCTTTTGGAAAGACTTCGTCACACTCTCAGTCTGCCAGTACTCCATCTTGGTGAGCACTAATCCAGTAGGCCACTGGTGGCAACAAGATGGGATTGTGTCATGTGGGTAAAGTGTACTCCTTCTGCAGAAGTAAATAAAATCTAAGTACTTAGCCGTGTCCCCGGTTATGGACAATACTGAGCAACTAAAGTTTGAACCATGGGAGATCTCGACATTCCAACTTCTAATATAAAAACTTGATGCACTTGGGGGTACCAAGGAATTCAAAGAGATTTGTTAAGCTTGTTGCACTTGGGGTTTACCAAGATGCTCAAGAGCATGATGTACTTGGGGTTACCAAGGGACTCATGAGTTTTGATAAAAACTTGATGCACTTGGGGTTACCAAGTAGCTCAAGGAATTTTTTTTACAAGGACTTGAACACTTGTGTTTCTACCAAGGAGTTCAAGGAACTTGGAAAGCAGATTTGACAAAGGACAAAACCAATTTTAAAAAGATAGGATAAATGTTGCTTTATGCAAAAAGCCTTAAAAACTCTACTTAGCCAAATAAGCATGTATTTATAGGATCCACTCATATTGATATAAAGGTGAAACTTGCCAATACTATTCCAATGTATTGACCCTTGTGGCTGTGACTTGAAATGTTGCAGGATGATTGTTTTGCTAGATGAAGATTGTTTGATTGACTAGGACTACAAAGTCTACAACCAACATCTGCCTGTGGCACTTAGAAGATGAAGGACCCATACTTATATTATTCCGCTGCATTGTAATGTAATAGCCAAATGAGCTATGTATGATGTAATAAAATTATGTTATTCCTGGTTATAAAGTTAGAATATGACCCTTGTATCTTGATATTACATCTTAACTGTGGATGCTAGCTAATGATCCAGGGACTAGCATTGTAAAACACAGGAGGAACCTACCTTATCAGGTTGAGGCCTCTTACAGATGGTATCAGAGCATTGTGTTGCCTGTATGATTTGTAAACCTAGGATTGGACAAAAACCCTTAGAAAAATAGGAGTTGTACTTGTTCCAAAAACTTATTTACAAAAACACTTGTAAACTCTTTACTTAACCATTTTGGTTTCAACTTTACATCTCTGCTGCTTCAACTTGATGGAAAAGCCTACCCCATGGCCAAAGACTACACCATGTACAAGGGACTTCTTCAACTTCTTCAACTCTAATGACTTCAACATCTTCTGCATATTCCCCAAGGACTTCCAACTTGAAAACTACTAAGGACCACAAGTGAAACAAGTAAATCTTGCTCAAGAGTTAGAGACAGAGGGAATGCAAAATAAGAAGAAACCAACAACAACTTTGAAGTATTGTGACCAAGAGTTCTTCTCAAAAGAAACCATGATCCCATACAAGAAGAAGGAAGGAAGGACCACAAGGAAACCATATAGATGGACCACCATAATTTAGTTAAGATAAACCACCAACTTATGTGGTGTAACAAAAATATTTTGTTGCCTAAGTATGTGCTTGAACCTGGTTTGAGTGAAATGTTTGTTTGTAATTGCATGCACATTGCTTGTGTGAATTGTGATGTGTGTGAGTAGAATTGATTCCTTAGAAATATCTTGCCCATTCTAATCTCCCTTCAACCCAAACAGATGACTACCCCAAAGGACTCCAAGGTTGATGACACCAACACCAACCAAGCTGACAACTTAGGAGAGCTCTTAGCAACCCAGCATCAGTTGAACCAACTGACAGCTCAGTTCCTAGCCAACAATAGTAATGAAGATCCAGCACTTCAAAAGTTTTTGGAGGAACAATCCCAATTGATGCTTAAAGTGACTAATCAAATGATTAGCATGGAAGAAAATTATCCTAGAAGAGAGTATGATAGCAAGGATGACAAGAATGTTGTTCTAGATGGAGCCCCAGCTTGCATTATTTGTGGAGACAGGGAACATACTTCCAAGGAGCATGAAGGACAATGCCCCAACTGTGAAGAAAATCATTCTGTTGGTGAATGCCTTACCTCTCAAGCTACTTGCTACCTTTGTGAAGGAAGTGATCATACTCCTGGTCTATGCCCTATCTATGCCATGGTGGAACAAAGGAAACAAGAAGGATCCAAGTCTACCAAAGGAAAAGGACCACTCCTACCTCCTAACAAGACAACCCAATTCAAAGGATCAAAGAAAATCAAGAAGCCCAAGCAAGACATGAGCCTTGTGCAATGTCGTAAATGTAAGGAAATGGGACACTACTCCAGTGCATGCCCAGGGAACATAAAGAATAAAGGAATTGACCAAGTGTGGTGTAACAACTGTAGTGAACCAGGTCACTTTGTAGCAACTTGCCCTCAAGAGCCACGTAAAGAACTCAAGGACATTAATTGTTTCAACTGCAAAAATCCAGGACACTATGCAAGCAACTGTCCAGAAAGGATGAAGAACAAGTTGAACAAGCCTATGGAGAAACTCAATCTTGGCCCATGATACAAGCATAGGAATAAAGCCAAAGTTTGACATAGAAAAATTTCCAGGACCCAAGAAGGCCAATATGTAATTTTTGTTTGAAAAATTTTAAGGGTGGTAGAACCCTAGTTGCTTGAACTTGCTTGAAACCCCAGCCTTCCCAAATCTCGGGACGAGATTTATTTTAAGGGTGGTAGCCTGTCACATCCCAAGATTTTCCAAATCTTGTAATGTGAAAATAAATTAATAAAATAAAACTTTGTTTGATTTTTAGAGCCAGAAGAAACTTTTTGAATTAAAATAGAACCTCAAACCCTTTTGAATTAAATAAAATCCTAAAAGGATTTAAAAAGATAAACATTTCATGAAAGGAAACAATTAAAAATATTAACAAGCAAATGAAAAGATTTGTTTTCAAATGAAATAGAATTTTATAAATAAGTATTATGTTATAAAGCCAAATTAATCCTTGGCCAAACTTTGGGAATTTAAAACATATTATTGTTTAAATAAAATAATAAAGATTAAATATCCTATTTATTTAAATAAAAGGTTTTACCATTCTAATTAAAATATCAAAACTTATTAAATAAATTTTTCTGAGTAAATTATATTCTCAAATAAAATTTACTGAAATGTATTGGTTTATTTTTCAAAATAAATATTCTAATAAAACAAATTCCATGAGAATTGAAATGAATAAGGTATATTCATTTAATTATTAATGGACTCTAAAATAAAACACTATTTCTGTTTTAAACAAGTTTTCCAAATATACTTTATTTCCAAATAAAAACCTGCTGTTTTGTTCTGGAAAATGTTTGGATTAAATGGGGATTTTATTAATATCAAACCCTATTTTATTAATGAACCATAACCATTTTATTTAATTAAATAAAACCTAAAAAGAAATTAAAAGATTATTTTATTTTAGAACTTTGGTATTTGTTACTGAACAGAATCAATGTTCAAAAGTTGAGAGGTGTGATGTGAGTTTAAATTTAATTGATTATTTGAATTATGTGTTTGAATAAACCAAATCAGTAATTCAAAATAGAAATAGAAAAAGGCATTCAGAATAAAAAAAAATGGAACAAGCAGCCCAGTCGACAGGCCCAGCTCCAGCCCATCTAGCCCACCTCCTCTCCCGAACCGTTTTCTTTCCCACTCAGAACGGCACCCTCCCAGCAACCGACAAGTGGACCCCCTCTCGTTTCATTTCCCACTGACCAGTGGACCTCACACCTCGCCCCTTCCTCCCCACCCGCACGACCTTCTCCCCACCCCTCGCCGGCCGTTGCAGGCGGATTAACTCCGGCGTAATACGCCTTAACGCGGCCGCCTTAACTCGCAGGAATCTCGCACCTTAAAGCGCTCGCCCCTCCTCTCCGTTTTCCCCTGTCATCCCACAGTATCACGCCCCCAGGCCGCCCCAATTCCTCCCCGAACACCATAGCCTCCGACGAGCTTTCTCGACCAATTCCGGCCACACCTCGCCGTCCCTCAACTGCCTCTGCACGCGAGCTTGGTCTACATCATCTGGCGAACCTCCCGGCGTCAACCGCTTGGCCACGGACACACTAGACGCTCGGCTTCATCAACCTCTGAGCATCACCGACGTTGCGGCCACTCCGGCGAAATCACTCGGGTAAACTAGACTACCCAGATCTCTCTCGCTCGCGCAAACACGTTCGCCTTATCCTTGCGCATCTGACAGTGCATCTTGTTTGTCTCCGAATGATCCCCAGCACTGTCCTCGACGACGACTGAGCAAGACCGAGGCGCAGCTCCACTCCGGCGAGCAATCAAGCCCACTCCAGTACGCCCCTCGACTGGACTGCACCACCTCGAGCTTCCCCACGTCCTTGCGAGCACGGTGAGCACGTCCTTTTCCTTCCTCACTCCCGGTAGCATCAATTCTGCCGCCGTTTGACCGTCGCCGCCGTGCACCACCGCGCAGCGCCGCCTGTTTTCGGTCTGATTGTTTGTAGCCGTTCGATCCAGAGAGAGCGAGCAGGATTAGATGACTTAAACCGCGAAGAGGTACGCGCCCTGTGTCGTACAATCAAACTAGATCCAACGCCCCACAACCACGATCCGGCCGAACCGGTACCAACTAATAGCAACGTGCCGCGTGTCGTTGATCTGTTTAAAAACAAAATTTGAAAACAGAATGTTTTGCAAACTTCAAACCCTTATAACTTTCAAACCACACGTCCAAATTTGACAAATTTTATATCAATGAAATCAGGAGAACAAGCCCTAGCCAACCATGGCCTTAGTTTTAATAATAGTATCTGTTTGTTTGATTAAAATTGCAGAAACATTTGTGTACTTGTTTAGAGTATAAAAATTGTTTAAATTTGATTTTAGGATTAAAACTCTTGCAAAATGGATTTGTGTGACCCTACTGACCCTAGTAACCAACCCAAAGTGCTAAAAATGATTTTGGTAAAATTTATGATGAATTAGTTAACTTAGACATTTTCTAGCCAAATAAAACTCCTTGATTTTATTTTGGAAATGTTTTTGCAAGAAAAACTTTGGGAAAAGGTTATGAACCAAACTTACTGACCCAAAACACCAAGCCTTGCCAAAGGCAACACACTTGTTGAAATATACAAAGTTTCACTTTAAAAAGAATAATTTTCACCACATAAAATGTAAAATGGATTTTGAGCAAAACCCTCTAACAAATGACTGTGCCATTTTGGTAAATGACCAATGTGGATCTTACAAAGTCTATAAACCTAGTAGAGACCAACTTTACAATAGAACCCTCTTTTTTTTTTACAAGACTTAGGAACCATTACTTTGTGTGTGTGAAATATTGTTTGAATATTGGTTTGGAATGTTACTTGATACTATGCTTGCTTGATTGATTGTAGTGAAATTAACAAAGTGTGAGACTAGCAAGACCAAGAGTAAAACCTCATTCCCTACCAAAAAGGCAAGTTACACTATCATACAAAAGACCTACTATTTTCATTATACTTAGTGGATTTTGTAAACATGCATGAAAATGTTTATACTTATGCTATGCTAATCCTAATAGGATTCCCTATACACTCCTTAGTAAAAATATTGAAGTTGTACATGCTTAGCCCTGCTATGTTTTGAAAAGAGATACATGTTGAGATTTTACAAAGGTTGAGAAAAGACTTGTGTTTTACATAATAAAACAAGGACTCAATGAACCACCTAGGTGGTGGACACTTTAAGTTTTGGAGAAGGTGGCAACAAAAGGGACCATGTCTATGGCAATCACTTTGTGTTGTGCTCCAAATGGAAACCACCTAGGAAACTTAGAGATTGAACATGTTTCTCCAATTGTGGCTTTCGTGTACAACCACATGCTATTATGGCTCTGGCTTAGTCAACTACATTAGGGAGATCCATACATTGTCTTTAGTTACCGGACATGGGGATCTGGAATGCTTCATGGGGGCTGAAGACAAGCTAGCAATGATGCATGGAAGGACCTTTTGGAAAGACTTCGTCACACTCTCAGTCTGCCAGTACTCCATCTTGGTGAGCACTAATCCAGTAGGCCACTGGTGGCAACAAGATGGGATTGTGTCATGTGGGTAAAGTGTACTCCTTCTGCAGAAGTAAATAAAATCTAAGTACTTAGCCGTGTCCCCGGTTATGGACAATACTGAGCAACTAAAGTTTGAACCATGGGAGATCTCGACATTCCAACTTCTAATATAAAAACTTGATGCACTTGGGGGTACCAAGGAATTCAAAGAGATTTGTTAAGCTTGTTGCACTTGGGGTTTACCAAGATGCTCAAGAGCATGATGTACTTGGGGTTACCAAGGGACTCATGAGTTTTGATAAAAACTTGATGCACTTGGGGTTACCAAGTAGCTCAAGGAATTTTTTTTACAAGGACTTGAACACTTGTGTTTCTACCAAGGAGTTCAAGGAACTTGGAAAGCAGATTTGACAAAGGACAAAACCAATTTTAAAAAGATAGGATAAATGTTGCTTTATGCAAAAAGCCTTAAAAACTCTACTTAGCCAAATAAGCATGTATTTATAGGATCCACTCATATTGATATAAAGGTGAAACTTGCCAATACTATTCCAATGTATTGACCCTTGTGGATGTGACTTGAAATGTTGCAGGATGATTGTTTTGCTAGATGAAGATTGTTTGATTGACTAGGACTACAAAGTCTACAACCAACATCTGCCTGTGGCACTTAGAAGATGAAGGACCCATACTTATATTATTCCGCTGCATTGTAATGTAATAGCCAAATGAGCTATGTATGATGTAATAAAATTATGTTATTCCTGGTTATAAAGTTAGAATATGACCCTTGTATCTTGATATTACATCTTAACTGTGGATGCTAGCTAATGATCCAGGGACTAGCATTGTAAAACACAGGAGGAACCTACCTTATCAGGTTGAGGCCTCTTACAGATGGTATCAGAGCATTGTGTTGCCTGTAGGATTTGTAAACCTAGGATTGGACAAAAACCCTTAGAAAAATAGGAGTTGTACTTGTTCCAAAAACTTATTTACAAAAACACTTGTAAACTCTTTCCTTAACCATTTTGGTTTGAACTTTACATCTCTGCTGCTTCAACTTGATGGAAAAGCCTACCCCATGGCCAAAGACTACACCATGTACAAGGGACTTCTTCAACTTATTCAACTCTAATGACTTCAACATCTTCTGCATATTCCCCAAGGACTTCCAACTTGAAAACTACTAAGGACCACAAGTGAAACAAGTAAATCTTGCTCAAGAGTTAGAGACAGAGGGAATGCAAAATAAGAAGAAACCAACAACAACTTTGAAGTATTGTGACCAAGAGTTCTTCTCAAAAGAAACCATGATCCCATACAAGAAGAAGGAAGGAAGGACCACAAGGAAACCATATAGATGGACCACCATAATTTAGTTAAGATAAACCACCAACTTATGTGGTGTAACAAAAATATTTTGTTGCCTAAGTATGTGCTTGAACCTGGTTTGAGTGAAATGTTTGTTTGTAATTGCATGCACATTGCTTGTGTGAATTGTGATGTGTGTGAGTAGAATTGATTCCTTAGAAATATCTTGCCCATTCTAATCTCCCTTCAACCCAAACAGATGACTACCCCAAAGGACTCCAAGGTTGATGACACCAACACCAACCAAGCTGACAACTTAGGAGAGCTCTTAGCAACCCAGCATCAGTTGAACCAACTGACAGCTCAGTTCCTAGCCAACAATAGTAATGAAGATCCAGCACTTCAAAAGTTTTTGGAGGAACAATCCCAATTGATGCTTAAAGTGACTAATCAAATGATTAGCATGGAAGAAAATTATCCTAGAAGAGAGTATGATAGCAAGGATGACAAGAATGTTGTTCTAGATGGAGCCCCAGCTTGCATTATTTGTGGAGACAGGGAACATACTTCCAAGGAGCATGAAGGACAATGCCCCAACTGTGAAGAAAATCATTCTGTTGGTGAATGCCTTACCTCTCAAGCTACTTGCTACCTTTGTGAAGGAAGTGATCATACTCCTGGTCTATGCCCTATCTATGCCATGGTGGAACAAAGGAAACAAGAAGGATCCAAGTCTACCAAAGGAAAAGGACCACTCCTACCTCCTAACAAGACAACCCAATTCAAAGGATCCAAGAAAATCAAGAAGCCCAAGCAAGACATGAGCCTTGTGCAATGTCGTAAATGTAAGGAAATGGGACACTACTCCAGTGCATGCCCAGGGAACATAAAGAATAAAGGAATTGACCAAGTGTGGTGTAACAACTGTAGTGAACCGGGTCACTTTGTAGCAACTTGCCCTCAAGAGCCACGTAAAGAACTCAAGGACATTAATTGTTTCAACTGCAAAAATCCAGGACACTATGCAAGCAACTGTCCAGAAAGGATGAAGAACAAGTTGAACAAGCCTATGGAGAAACTCAATCTTGGCCCATGATACAAGCATAGGAATAAAGCCAAAGTTTGACATAGAAAAATTTCCAGGACCCAAGAAGGCCAATATGTAATTTTTGTTTGAAAAATTTTAAGGGTGGTAGAACCCTAGTTGCTTGAACTTGCTTGAAACCCCAGCCTTCCCAAATCTCGGGACGAGATTTATTTTAAGGGTGGTAGCCTGTCACATCCCAAGATTTTCCAAATCTTGTAATGTGAAAATAAATTAATAAAATAAAACTTTGTTTGATTTTTAGAGCCAGAAGAAACTTTTTGAATTAAAATAGAACCTCAAACCCTTTTGAATTAAATAAAATCCTAAAAGGATTTTAAAAGATAAACATTTCATGAAAGGAAACAATTAAAAATATTAACAATCAAATGAAAAGATTTGTTTTCAAATGAAATAGAATTTTATAAATAAGTATTATGTTATAAAGCCAAATTAATCCTTGGCCAAACTTTGGGAATTTAAAACATATTATTGTTTAAATAAAATAATAAAGATTAAATATCCTATTTATTTAAATAAAAGGTTTTACCATTCTAATTAAAATATCAAAACTTATTAAATAAATTTTTCTGAGTAAATTATATTCTCAAATAAAATTTACTGAAATGTATTGGTTTATTTTTCAAAATAAATATTCTAATAAAACAAATTCCATGAGAATTGAAATGAATAAGGTATATTCATTTAATTATTAATGGACTCTAAAATAAAACACTATTTCTGTTTTAAACAAGTTTTCCAAATATACTTTATTTCCAAATAAAAACCTGCTGTTTTGTTCTGGAAAATGTTTGGATTAAATGGGGATTTTATTAATATCAAACCCTATTTTATTAATGAACCATAACCATTTTATTTAATTAAATAAAACCTAAAAAGAAATTAAAAGATTATTTTATTTTAGAACTTTGGTATTTGTTACTGAACAGAATCAATGTTCAAAAGTTGAGAGGTGTGATGTGAGTTTAAATTTAATTGATTGTTTGAATTATGTGTTTGAATAAACCAAATCAGTAATTCAAAATAGAAATAGAAAAAGGCATTCAGAATAAAAAAAAATGGAACAAGCAGCCCAGTCGACAGGCCCAGCTCCAGCCCATCTAGCCCACCTCCTCTCCCGAACCGTTTTCTTTCCCACTCAGAACGGCACCCTCCCAGCAACCGACAAGTGGACCCCCTCTCGTTTCATTTCCCACTGACCAGTGGACCTCACACCTCGCCCCTTCCTCCCCACCCGCACGACCTTCTCCCCACCCCTCGCCGGCCGTTGCAGGCGGATTAACTCCGGCGTAATACGCCTTAACGCGGCCGCCTTAACTCGCAGGAATCTCGCACCTTAAAGCACTCGCCCCTCCTCTCCGTTTTCCCCTGTCATCCCAGAGTATCACGCCCCCAGGCCGCCCCAATTCCTCCCCGAACACCATAGCCTCCGACGAGCTTTCTCGACCAATTCCGGCCACACCTCGCCGTCCCTCAACTGCCTCTGCACGCGAGCTTGGTCTACATCATCTGGCGAACCTCCCGGCGTCAACCGCTTGGCCACGGACACACTAGACGCTCGGCTTCATCAACCTCTGAGCATCACCGACGTTGCGGCCACTCCGGCGAAATCACTCGGGTAAACTAGACTACCCCGATCTCTCTCGCTCGCGCAAACACGTTCGCCTTATCCTTGCGCATCTGACAGTGCATCTTGTTTGTCTCCGAATGATCCCCAGCACTGTCCTCGACGACGACTGAGCAAGACCGAGGCGCAGCTCCACTCCGGCGAGCAATCAAGCCCACTCCAGTACGCCCCTCGACTGGACTGCACCACCTCGAGCTTCCCCACGTCCTTGCGAGCACGGTGAGCACGTCCTTTTCCTTCCTCACTCCCGGTAGCATCGATTCTGCCGCCGTCTGACCGTCGCCGCCGTGCACCACCGCGCAGCGCCGCCTGTTTTCGGTCTGATTGTTTGTAGCCGTTCGATCCAGAGAGAGCGAGCAGGATTAGATGACTTAAACCGCGAAGAGGTACGCGCCCTGTGTCGTACGATCAAACTAGATCCAACGCCCCACAACCACGATCCGGCCGAACCGGTACCAACTAATAGCAACGTGCCGCGTGTCGTTGATCTGTTTAAAAACAGAATTTGAAAACAGAATGTTTTGCAAACTTCAAACCCTTATAACTTTCAAACCACACGTCCAAATTTGACAAATTTTATATCAATGAAATCAGGAGAACAAGCCCTAGCCAACCATGGCCTTAGTTTTAATAATAGTATCTGTTTGTTTGATTAAAATTGCAGAAACATTTGTGTACTTTTTTAGAGTATAAAAATTGTTTAAATTTGATTTTAGGATTAAAACTCTTGCAAAATGGATTTGTGTGACCCTACTGACCCTAGTAACCAACCCAAAGTGCTAAAAATGATTTTGGTAAAATTTATGATGAATTAGTTAACTTGGACATTTTCTAGCCAAATAAAACTCCTTGATTTTATTTTGGAAATGTTTTTGCAAGAAAAACTTTGGGAAAAGGTTATGAACCAAACTTACTGACCCAAAACACCAAGCCTTGCCAAAGGCAACACACTTGTTGAAAGATACAAAGTTTCACTTTAAAAAGAATAATTTTCACCACATAAAATGTAAAATGGATTTTGAGCAAAACCCTCTAACAAATGACTATGCCATTTTGGTAAATGACCAATGTGGATCTTACAAAGTCTATAAACCTAGTAGAGACCAACTTTACAATAGAACCCTCTTTTTTTTTACAAGACTTAGGAACCATTACTTTGTGTGTGTGAAATATTGTTTGAATATTGGTTTGGAATGTTAATTGATACTATGCTTGCTTGATTGATTGTAGTGAAATTAACAAAGTGTGAGACTAGCAAGACCAAGAGTAAAACCTCATTCCCTACCAAAAAGGCAAGTTACACTATCATACAAAAGACCTACTATTTTCATTATACTTAGTGGATTTTGTAAACATGCATGAAAATGTTTATACTTATGCTATGCTAATCCTAATAGGATTCCCTATACACTCCTTAGTAAAAATATTGAAGTTGTACATGCTTAGCCCTGCTATGTTTTGAAAAGAGATACATGTTGAGATTTTACAAAGGTTGAGAAAAGACTTGTGTTTTACATAATAAAACAAGGACTCAATGAACCACCTAGGTGGTGGACACTTTAAGTTTTGGAGAAGGTGGCAACAAAAGGGACCATGTCTATGGCAATCACTTTGTGTTGTGCTCCAAATGGAAACCACCTAGGAAACTTAGAGATTGAACATGTTTCTCCAATTGTGGCTTTCGTGTACAACCACATGCTATTATGGCTCTGGCTTAGTCAACTACATTAGGGAGATCCATACATTGTCTTTAGTTACCGGACATGGGGATCTGGAATGCTTCATGGGGGCTGAAGACAAGCTAGCAATGATGCATGGAAGGACCTTTTGGAAAGACTTCGTCACACTCTCAGTCTGCCAGTACTCCATCTTGGTGAGCACTAATCCAGTAGGCCACTGGTGGCAACAAGATGGGATTGTGTCATGTGGGTAAAGTGTACTCCTTCTGCAGAAGTAAATAAAATCTAAGTACTTAGCCGTGTCCCCGGTTATGGACAATACTGAGCAACTAAAGTTTGAACCATGGGAGATCTCGACATTCCAACTTCTAATATAAAAACTTGATGCACTTGGGGGTACCAAGGAATTCAAAGAGATTTGTTAAGCTTGTTGCACTTGGGGTTTACCAAGATGCTCAAGAGCATGATGTACTTGGGGTTACCAAGGGACTCATGAGTTTTGATAAAAACTTGATGCACTTGGGGTTACCAAGTAGCTCAAGGAATTTTTTTTACAAGGACTTGAACACTTGTGTTTCTACCAAGGAGTTCAAGGAACTTGGAAAGCAGATTTGACAAAGGACAAAACCAATTTTAAAAAGATAGGATAAATGTTGCTTTATGCAAAAAGCCTTAAAAACTCTACTTAGCCAAATAAGCATGTATTTATAGGATCCACTCATATTGATATAAAGGTGAAACTTGCCAATACTATTCCAATGTATTGACCCTTGTGGCTGTGACTTGAAATGTTGCAGGATGATTGTTTTGCTAGATGAAGATTGTTTGATTGACTAGGACTACAAAGTCTACAACCAACATCTGCCTGTGGCACTTAGAAGATGAAGGACCCATACTTATATTATTCCGCTGCATTGTAATGTAATAGCCAAATGAGCTATGTATGATGTAATAAAATTATGTTATTCCTGGTTATAAAGTTAGAATATGACCCTTGTATCTTGATATTACATCTTAACTGTGGATGCTAGCTAATGATCCAGGGACTAGCATTGTAAAACACAGGAGGAACCTACCTTATCAGGTTGAGGCCTCTTACAGATGGTATCAGAGCATTGTGTTGCCTGTAGGATTTGTAAACCTAGGATTGGACAAAAACCCTTAGAAAAATAGGAGTTGTACTTGTTCCAAAAACTTATTTACAAAAACACTTGTAAACTCTTTCCTTAACCATTTTGGTTTCAACTTTACATCTCTGCTGCTTCAACTTGATGGAAAAGCCTACCCCATGGCCAAAGACTACACCATGTACAAGGGACTTCTTCAACTTCTTCAACTCTAATGACTTCAACATCTTCTGCATATTCCCCAAGGACTTCCAACTTGAAAACTACTAAGGACCACAAGTGAAACAAGTAATTCTTGCTCAAGAGTTAGAGACAGAGGGAATGCAAAATAAGAAGAAACCAACAACAACTTTGAAGTATTGTGACCAAGAGTTCTTCTCAAAAGAAACCATGATCCCATACAAGAAGAAGGAAGGAAGGACCACAAGGAAACCATATAGATGGACCACCATAATTTAGTTAAGATAAACCACCAACTTATGTGGTGTAACAAAAATATTTTGTTGCCTAAGTATGTGCTTGAACCTGGTTTGAGTGAAATGTTTGTTTGTAATTGCATGCACATTGCTTGTGTGAATTGTGATGTGTGTGAGTAGAATTGATTCCTTAGAAATATCTTGCCCATTCTAATCTCCCTTCAACCCAAACAGATGACTACCCCAAAGGACTCCAAGGTTGATGACACCAACACCAACCAAGCTGACAACTTAGGAGAGCTCTTAGCAACCCAGCATCAGTTGAACCAACTGACAGCTCAGTTCCTAGCCAACAATAGTAATGAAGATCCAGCACTTCAAAAGTTTTTGGAGGAACAATCCCAATTGATGCTTAAAGTGACTAATCAAATGATTAGCATGGAAGAAAATTATCCTAGAAGAGAGTATGATAGCAAGGATGACAAGAATGTTGTTCTAGATGGAGCCCCAGCTTGCATTATTTGTGGAGACAGGGAACATACTTCCAAGGAGCATGAAGGACAATGCCCCAACTGTGAAGAAAATCATTCTGTTGGTGAATGCCTTACCTCTCAAGCTACTTGCTACCTTTGTGAAGGAAGTGATCATACTCCTGGTCTATGCCCTATCTATGCCATGGTGGAACAAAGGAAACAAGAAGGATCCAAGTCTACCAAAGGAAAAGGACCACTCCTACCTCCTAACAAGACAACCCAATTCAAAGGATCCAAGAAAATCAAGAAGCCCAAGCAAGACATGAGCCTTGTGCAATGTCGTAAATGTAAGGAAATGGGACACTACTCCAGTGCATGCCCAGGGAACATAAAGAATAAAGGAATTGACCAAGTGTGGTGTAACAACTGTAGTGAACCGGGTCACTTTGTAGCAACTTGCCCTCAAGAGCCACGTAAAGAACTCAAGGACATTAATTGTTTCAACTGCAAAAATCCAGGACACTATGCAAGCAACTGTCCAGAAAGGATGAAGAACAAGTTGAACAAGCCTATGGAGAAACTCAATCTTGGCCCATGATACAAGCATAGGAATAAAGCCAAAGATTGACATAGAAAAATTTCCAGGACCCAAGAAGGCCAATATGTAATTTTTGTTTGAAAAATTTTAAGGGTGGTAGAACCCTAGTTGCTTGAACTTGCTTGAAACCCCAGCCTTCCCAAATCTCGGGACGAGATTTATTTTAAGGGTGGTAGCCTGTCACATCCCAAGATTTTCCAAATCTTGTAATGTGAAAATAAATTAATAAAATAAAACTTTGTTTGATTTTTAGAGCCAGAAGAAACTTTTTGAATTAAAATAGAACCTCAAACCCTTTTGAATTAAATAAAATCCTAAAAGGATTTTAAAAGATAAACATTTCATGAAAGGAAACAATTAAAAATATTAACAATCAAATGAAAAGATTTGTTTTCAAATGAAATAGAATTTTATAAATAAGTATTATGTTATAAAGCCAAATTAATCCTTGGCCAAACTTTGGGAATTTAAAACATATTATTGTTTAAATAAAATAATAAAGATTAAATATCCTATTTATTTAAATAAAAGGTTTTACCATTCTAATTAAAATATCAAAACTTATTAAATAAATTTTTCTGAGTAAATTATATTCTCAAATAAAATTTACTGAAATGTATTGGTTTATTTTTCAAAATAAATATTCTAATAAAACAAATTCCATGAGAATTGAAATGAATAAGGTATATTCATTTAATTATTAATGGACTCTAAAATAAAACACTATTTCTGTTTTAAACAAGTTTTCCAAATATACTTTATTTCCAAATAAAAACCTGCTGTTTTGTTCTGGAAAATGTTTGGATTAAATGGGGATTTTATTAATATCAAACCCTATTTTATTAATGAACCATAACCATTTTATTTAATTAAATAAAACCTAAAAAGAAATTAAAAGATTATTTTATTTTAGAACTTTGGTATTTGTTACTGAACAGAATCAATGTTCAAAAGTTGAGAGGTGTGATGTGAGTTTAAATTTAATTGATTGTTTGAATTATGTGTTTGAATAAACCAAATCAGTAATTCAAAATAGAAATAGAAAAAGGCATTCAGAATAAAAAAAAATGGAACAAGCAGCCCAGTCGACAGGCCCAGCTCCAGCCCATCTAGCCCACCTCCTCTCCCGAACCGTTTTCTTTCCCACTCAGAACGGCACCCTCCCAGCAACCGACAAGTGGACCCCCTCTCGTTTCATTTCCCACTGACCAGTGGACCTCACACCTCGCCCCTTCCTCCCCACCCGCACGACCTTCTCCCCACCCCTCGCCGGCCGTTGCAGGCGGATTAACTCCGGCGTAATACGCCTTAACGCGGCCGCCTTAACTCGCAGGAATCTCGCACCTTAAAGCACTCGCCCCTCCTCTCCGTTTTCCCCTGTCATCCCACAGTATCACGCCCCCAGGCCGCCCCAATTCCTCCCCGAACACCATAGCCTCCGACGAGCTTTCTCGACCAATTCCGGCCACACCTCGCCGTCCCTCAACTGCCTCTGCACGCGAGCTTGGTCTACATCATCTGGCGAACCTCCCGGCGTCAACCGCTTGGCCACGGACACACTAGACGCTCGGCTTCATCAACCTCTGAGCATCACCGACGTTGCGGCCACTCCGGCGAAATCACTCGGGTAAACTAGACTACCCCGATCTCTCTCGCTCGCGCAAACACGTTCGCCTTATCCTTGCGCATCTGACAGTGCATCTTGTTTGTCTCCGAATGATCCCCAGCACTGTCCTCGACGACGACTGAGCAAGACCGAGGCGCAGCTCCACTCCGGCGAGCAATCAAGCCCACTCCAGTACGCCCCTCGACTGGACTGCACCACCTCGAGCTTCCCCACGTCCTTGCGAGCACGGTGAGCACGTCCTTTTCCTTCCTCACTCCCGGTAGCATCGATTCTGCCGCCGTCTGACCGTCGCCGCCGTGCACCACCGCGCAGCGCCGCCTGTTTTCGGTCTGATTGTTTGTAGCCGTTCGATCCAGAGAGAGCGAGCAGGATTAGATGACTTAAACCGCGAAGAGGTACGCGCCCTGTGTCGTACGATCAAACTAGATCCAACGCCCCACAACCACGATCCGGCCGAACCGGTACCAACTAATAGCAACGTGCCGCGTGTCGTTGATCTGTTTAAAAACAGAATTTGAAAACAGAATGTTTTGCAAACTTCAAACCCTTATAACTTTCAAACCACACGTCCAAATTTGACAAATTTTATATCAATGAAATCAGGAGAACAAGCCCTAGCCAACCATGGCCTTAGTTTTAATAATAGTATCTGTTTGTTTGATTAAAATTGCAGAAACATTTGTGTACTTGTTTAGAGTATAAAAATTGTTTAAATTTGATTTTAGGATTAAAACTCTTGCAAAATGGATTTGTGTGACCCTACTGACCCTAGTAACCAACCCAAAGTGCTAAAAATGATTTTGGTAAAATTTATGATGAATTAGTTAACTTAGACATTTTCTAGCCAAATAAAACTCCTTGATTTTATTTTGGAAATGTTTTTGCAAGAAAAACTTTGGGAAAAGGTTATGAACCAAACTTACTGACCCAAAACACCAAGCCTTGCCAAAGGCAACACACTTGTTGAAAGATACAAAGTTTCACTTTAAAAAGAATAATTTTCACCACATAAAATGTAAAATGGATTTTGAGCAAAACCCTCTAACAAATGACTGTGCCATTTTGGTAAATGACCAATGTGGATCTTACAAAGTCTATAAACCTAGTAGAGACCAACTTTACAATAGAACCCTCTTTTTTTTTTTACAAGACTTAGGAACCATTACTTTGTGTGTGTGAAATATTGTTTGAATATTGGTTTGGAATGTTAATTGATACTATGCTTGCTTGATTGATTGTAGTGAAATTAACAAAGTGTGAGACTAGCAAGACCAAGAGTAAAACCTCATTCCCTACCAAAAAGGCAAGTTACACTATCATACAAAAGACCTACTATTTTCATTATACTTAGTGGATTTTGTAAACATGCATGAAAATGTTTATACTTATGCTATGCTAATCCTAATAGGATTCCCTATACACTCCTTAGTAAAAATATTGAAGTTGTACATGCTTAGCCCTGCTATGTTTTGAAAAGAGATACATGTTGAGATTTTACAAAGGTTGAGAAAAGACTTGTGTTTTACATAATAAAACAAGGACTCAATGAACCACCTAGGTGGTGGACACTTTAAGTTTTGGAGAAGGTGGCAACAAAAGGGACCATGTCTATGGCAATCACTTTGTGTTGTGCTCCAAATGGAAACCACCTAGGAAACTTAGAGATTGAACATGTTTCTCCAATTGTGGCTTTCGTGTACAACCACATGCTATTATGGCTCTGGCTTAGTCAACTACATTAGGGAGATCCATACATTGTCTTTAGTTACCGGACATGGGGATCTGGAATGCTTCATGGGGGCTGAAGACAAGCTAGCAATGATGCATGGAAGGACCTTTTGGAAAGACTTCGTCACACTCTCAGTCTGCCAGTACTCCATCTTGGTGAGCACTAATCCAGTAGGCCACTGGTGGCAACAAGATGGGATTGTGTCATGTGGGTAAAGTGTACTCCTTCTGCAGAAGTAAATAAAATCTAAGTACTTAGCCGTGTCCCCGGTTATGGACAATACTGAGCAACTAAAGTTTGAACCATGGGAGATCTCGACATTCCAACTTCTAATATAAAAACTTGATGCACTTGGGGGTACCAAGGAATTCAAAGAGATTTGTTAAGCTTGTTGCACTTGGGGTTTACCAAGATGCTCAAGAGCATGATGTACTTGGGGTTACCAAGGGACTCATGAGTTTTGATAAAAACTTGATGCACTTGGGGTTACCAAGTAGCTCAAGGAATTTTTTTACAAGGACTTGAACACTTGTGTTTCTACCAAGGAGTTCAAGGAACTTGGAAAGCAGATTTGACAAAGGACAAAACCAATTTTAAAAAGATAGGATAAATGTTGCTTTATGCAAAAAGCCTTAAAAACTCTACTTAGCCAAATAAGCATGTATTTATAGGATCCACTCATATTGATATAAAGGTGAAACTTGCCAATACTATTCCAATGTATTGACCCTTGTGGCTGTGACTTGAAATGTTGCAGGATGATTGTTTTGCTAGATGAAGATTGTTTGATTGACTAGGACTACAAAGTCTACAACCAACATCTGCCTGTGGCACTTAGAAGATGAAGGACCCATACTTATATTATTCCGCTGCATTGTAATGTAATAGCCAAATGAGCTATGTATGATGTAATAAAATTATGTTATTCCTGGTTATAAAGTTAGAATATGACCCTTGTATCTTGATATTACATCTTAACTGTGGATGCTAGCTAATGATCCAGGGACTAGCATTGTAAAACACAGGAGGAACCTACCTTATCAGGTTGAGGCCTCTTACACCTGTGCTTCCAACTCCTCAAAACCAATATTGCCAGTTGTGTCCACCATACCTACCTATTAGCATCATTTGCTATTTCAGTGCATATTCCATATGCCGTGTTTTCTTCCAAAATAAAATGTTTGTCTGTTTTGAGAAAGTTAGTTAGTAAATCTCTCACGAACTTGATGGCACACTTTATTCCTTGCGCTTAATAATCTTGAACCATTGTGACTAGTCCATGAAAGTTATATGCTTGCTTATTATATACTGGAAGTCAGCAGAACCGTGTTGTCATGGGGAACGCTTTCAACACCTGTTGGATATCTCATCTAGTTGATTTCTTGCTCTTTTGTTTATGGATGTCGACGATGTGAAATAAAGGGGAAGTTGTTAGTTCATGGAGTTTATACATTGTGTTAGAGAAACGCCTGGGCCGCTAGACTAAGCCATGCTTAATCATGGTGGACACTGGCAGCATCACTATAATGAGCATCTATAAAGCGTCCTCAATAAAAAGCTATGCATATGGTAAATAAAAAGATTGCTGAGATGCTGATTGTCTGCTTGCCTTGTCATTTTGGTTATGGGAAAGCTCCTGTACCATGTGGAAGGGGTACCCCGTTGGCGGTTCTCAATGATATGCATGTATTTACAATGACAAGAACTTTCAGGTGACCAAAGTTGAGTAGCATGCAGAGCGACCCTCGTACTCAAGGGACTTGGGATTTCCAGTCTATAGTATGTCAAGCATATGATTCAGAGTGGACCTCACTTTCACCTTAACCACATGAAGATGCCTATGATAGGGGCAATGAGAGCTCAAAGCTAATGAGTACCTTCCTTTCGGCATTAGGAAGCCTTTCAAACCTTCACAAAACCGTTTTCACAACTTTGTTGAGTCACCACTTATTCTATGAGCACCTTCTTGAGAGCATAGTTGTCATTCTTGTGTTTGTTCCAAAACTTGGTTAATTATGTCATGACTTTGATGCTTGTATCTCTGATATCTTTATCTATAGTCTTCACTTGAACTTTAGAGGTGCCTCAGCATTTATATTGTGCTCTTCAAACAAAGGCAAGCGAGATACCACTCTATCATACCTTATTATGAGCATTGAAATGTTGCTTATGTTTATGTTACATGCTACTTATTATTATTGAGTTGGTGTGTCTCTTCACAGCTTGCAATGACTATTGAGTAGACTTAGTTGCATACTCTTTATTATGAATTGTCTAAGCATCTACTCCTGTGCTGATAATATATACATCGTATGAAGTAAAGTGTTCGTGAAAGTTCTTTTATCGCACTCAGTTTTCAACTGAATTGCTTGAGGACAAGCAATAAGCTAAGCTTGGGGGGAGTTGATACGTCCAAAATGTATCTACTTTCTCGAACACTTTCCTATTGTTTTGTTCTCTAAAACTTGTGTGATTTGGATACAACTAACACGGACTGACGCTGTTTTCAGCAGAATTGCCTTGGTGTCTTGTTTTTGTGCAGAAAATGAACTATCAGGAAAAATCTCGGAAAATATGCCAAAAACTATTTCTCACCAGAAGATCCACGGAGCCAAAAGGGGAGACAGAGGGGAGGCCTGGGGGGCCCAGACCCACCCCAGGAACGGGCCCACTGACCCCGCGCCTGGGGGAGGTCTGGCCACCCTAGGCAGCTCCTTGGCCTCCCTCCGCACCTATAAGTTGCCTTCTGACCTAAAAATAGAGGGGGGTTCGATAGTTTTCCAGAAAGAGTTCCGCTGCGCCACCACCACCAGAAACCAAGATTCGGATCCAGAAACTCCGTTCTGGCACCCTGCCGGGACAGGGAATTTGGAGAGGATCATCGCCATCGTCATTACCAATGCATCTCCATCAACCACCGATGTTTCCCTCATCCATGAGTGAGTAATCCCCCGCTGTAGGCTTGGGGATGGTAGGGATTGGATGAGTTCTATCATGTAATCGAATAAGATTGTTAGGGCATAGTGCCTAGTTTCTCTTGTGCTATTTGACTTTGTTGCAACTTGTTGTGCTTAATGCTTGTCACTAGGGCCCAAGTGCCATGATCTCAGATCTGAACTTATTATTGAATCATTATGATAGTATTGTTTGTGATCTTATCTGCAAGTTGTGTACACATATCATTGTTCGGATCCAAAGGACCTAAAGTGACACTAATTGGGACAACCGGAGGGGATGGCTGTGGTGTGAGGATCACATGTGTTCACATAGTGTTAATGCTTTGCTCTGATGCTCTATTAAAAGGAGCACCTAAATTTCCAGTAGTTCCCTAGAGGCCCCACTGCGATGGGCTGGCTAGACAGAAGATGTTGTCCAAGTTCTCATTGCGAGAACGTATGACTATATTTGGAGCACATGTTTAGTACTTGTATGCTTGTTATTATTTATCTGCAATGCCCTAGTTCTTGAAGTTACATGTTTAGACTCGTCCATGCAACGCCCGTCCATCCATACCTATGCCTACCGCACTCGAATCTCATTGTTACCGTTACTGTTACTATTGCTCCTGTGTTGTTGTTGCTGTTGCTACTACAAACTGTTACTACTGATAAAGTTCTGTGAGCAAGAACTATTTCTAGGTGCAGCTGAATTGACAACTCAGTTATTAAGGCTTGCAAGTATTCTTGGGCTCCCCTTGTGTCGAATCAATAAATTGGGTAATACTACCCGTGAAAACTATTGCGATCCCCTACACTTGTGGGTCATCATTCGCCCCTATCAAGAATGTCAGATCAGTGTTCATCTTCTTTGCTGTAACGTTGTTCTTGAGGAGGTCGATCTTGATGCATTGGTTCTGCAACATCTCCCTCCACCTCTCGTCGAACTTCTGCTGCCTCTACGTGGTGTGCGTCTTGGTGTCTGCCATTCACTTCTCGGTCGAAGCTTGGAGCTTTTTGGCAGGCGGACCCTTGTGCTTGAGTTTCTTGTCTTTCTTTTGGCTAAGCTCAGGCCGATTTTCGGACGCCGGCGGTGCCAGATCATCTGTCTTGTACACGACGTCCTTTCCTCTAGCGAGATATGTGCGCACAGCCCTCCACTTCTTGCACCCCAATATCCGCAAGTAGACATGGAGGAACTTGAAGTCTTGGCCATTGTTGTCGTCACATTAGAGGCCGGAGGCACAATTCATCTGCAAGCAAGACGTGGTTGCGGTGGTGATGGGCCATCTCCTTGGGCCATGGGGTGGCAAGGAGTGGTTGTTGGGGTCTCCTGGTGGTGGTAGCACCCATATTAGGTGTGGGATGCTTGGCTCGGGGCTTGTCGGTGGTCCGAGGCACCAAATTCAG
The DNA here is from genome assembly GCA_910589765.1 of Avena atlantica. NCBI lineage: Eukaryota > Viridiplantae > Streptophyta > Magnoliopsida > Poales > Poaceae > Avena > Avena atlantica. The sequence goes on from OU342737.1 coordinate 426,772,397, forward strand.
GGAGGGTTTTTCTAGGCGAAAGCCTAGCGCTTGGACGCCAGTGGGTGTCGTGACCCTCTTGGGGGCATCGTTGTGGCTACTCTCTCCGAGTTACAGCTCCGGGTGAAAACCTAAGACCCTGTGGTCTCGATAACGACGACGCTTTACTGCGTCGTTACCTCCTTGTGGGCGTTATCGTGGAGCTCTGGTTACCTTGATCATGACAAAGGCTTTGGTGGCAAGCTCGGTGCTCCTTAGTTTTTTTACCTTTGATTTGCTTATAAGAGGTTTCCCTCTTCATCTTGTATTGGTTTGGCTATTGGCTTTATTTATAAAGTAGGGCAGAAGCCTATTTCGAGAGTGTTATCTTGCCTCAAAGGGAATCCCTATTTGACATGAGTTCCCTTGGAGGGGATTGCGAGACTTGCACTTCAGTTGGCGTGCTCCATGGTCTTCCCTAGCAGGAAATGCCCTTGAGTCCTCTAGAGGTGCAGTGGACCAAACTCCTTGTTAGCATGTGCGGGGAGGTTGCTTTTGTGCATGTTTGATTGTTTATGTGAGGATGGCGAGGAGACGATTGTGTTCTCGTATATGAATATATCATTCCTACTCAGGTTCTACTCCCACAATGCTCGCTACTGACAGGGAATGTGGGAGGGTTCAACCCACCAATTTTTTGTTGAATGTAACAAATTGTGTTGGAGTTGGTGGACATCTAATACTTTGGATGCTAGAAATCCTAGGTGCATATCGATTATATAAAGACAAGCAATGATAAACAACATAGCACTAATTTTCGTAATAAGGAACAATCTGAATGTCTATATCTACATAAATTACTAGAAGCGTTCCTCATCATGTACTAAATCGACATAATACATTTGATCATAAAGCTAACATGGTCCTCCGGTAGTGTCTTCAACCACCCGCCATGTACGGTTCGACCACCCCTATCGTGGACGAAAATGAAAATGTCCTCTCATGATCTCATGTATAGACTACTAGCTTAGTGAGGTTTTTAATTTGCAGCCTGGAAGTTGAGAGGCCAAGGCATAGCAGGATCCGAGTTGCCTGTAATCATCATGATTCAAAAAGTTGGGGGGATTTCCGAGAGGGTTATTTCAAGTGAATGGTTCCCAAACCAAATATTTTCAAATCTTCGTTGTTATGTTAGGATATTTCGTTACACTAGTATCTATCGAGCCCCTTCAAAGCCACCCTGCACGTTTCATAGGGGAAAATCCATTTCTGTACTTTCCTAACCCCCGACACTAAATCAAACGGTGAAGGCCGTCCTTTTTCTCCCTCACCCCACACTGAATCCGGTGGTAGCGATCCCTTTTTGCCCTCTCACGCCTTTTCCTTGCCCAACATGTCTAGTAAGGGGAAGGTGGTAGCTACGTCGGCGAATGATTCGGGTTCATCGAAGCCAGAGTCTCGGGTGCAACACTAGAGAAGCGAAGGAGTGATGAGGTCTTCAACCCAGGTTAGCGAGGAGGTCAGCAAAAAGTACGCTACCAAGGTACCTACGAGCAGTGGGTTGAAGAGAAAAGCAAGGACGATGGCAGAGTATTCGGCGGCGGTGCGGGGTCGTGGAGCCCAGATCTCAAAGAAAACCATCTGGGAGAAGAGCGAGAGGTGAATTTTTCTTATTTGTGACTTATCTTACAGTAGATTAGTTACTGCAAAACAGAATTGAATGAACCGAAAAGTCCCCTTTTTAATCAAATTAGGCCCATCTACGATACAACAGACCTATGTGAGTTTACAGTTCATGTCTACCAGTACACTACAAAACTAGATTTTGGTTACAAAAGGGTTGTGTTCGGGCAGGATGTGCATATGCTTGTGAACTGCAAGGAGGTTATGTCTGTTTCGCAGCTAGTAGATATGCTTCATGCTATGATTCCTTGGGGATCCAAACAGAGGAAAAAAATTGGTGTGGCGCAACTTGAGTGATACCTATATGAAAATTGAGCACTCCCATGAGCTTCAGATGGTTTGGGAGTGTTGTGCAGCTGATCGTAAGGTGAAAGTTGAAGCGATGATTGATGATATGTATGTAGATACTAGAGATCTTGCTGCCAGAGATTCTATTTCTCGAGTTTACGGACCACCAGATGCTGATCAACCTAAGTTCGGTATACACTTAGAGGTGGATTCATACATAGAAAAACATAATGGCTAAGTTAAAAGCCAGTTTCGTCATGTACTATGTAGATCACCGTCGATTCCAAAAACATAACTCTTAATGAAATGAGAGAGATGATTGGTAAGGAAATTAGTATTGTCCCTAAGCAGATGGCATGACTGAGTGGTGGCATCATAAGAAGCAGGAATTCATAGAGGTTTTGGATTCTGAAGATCTGATACAGACTAAGCGATGAAAGAAGCAAACCAGGAAGGTGTTCTTCCTGGATGCCATTTTTAATGTTGTTGAATAGGTTATAGTGGATGTAGAGGCCCCTATAGTGGCTGAATAGAACGAGGTGATCGACGTTGATCAGATCTGATGAGAGATTCTACACAAGCCTTGTCATATGGACCACATAGTTCCCCTGCCTGTATCTGTAACAAAGATTGTTGTTGCATTCAAACTGTGTTTCTATGATTATGTTTGTTGAGAGATTGCAATATAATATTCCGTCAGCTGTTGAGATTTCAGACATATCACTCACTAAAACCATCGTTGTTGTAATATGACATAAGTACATTGTAGTTTACATGATTATGTTTGTTGAGATGATGTATTATACTTGTTTCTGTGATTATGATTGTTCAGAGATTGTAATATAATGTTCTATTAGCTGTTGAGATCTTCGGACATATCATTCATTGAAACCATCACTGAACAAGTGATACATAAGTACCTTTTAGTTTACATGATTACGTTTCTTGAGATGATGTAATTTTTTGCTCTCTGAGATCACTAATTTTACTAATCGCTGGATAACTACCTGTTACTTAGAAGATGGTACTATCATGGATGAACAAGCGTATGGTTTAGGAAAAAAATTACTAGGTACGAGACAATAATCTATTGGACAAACATGTATAGGATTTAGGATTAAGGGTTAAGGGGTTAGTGCACTAAACAGTGCATTAGACCCTACTAACGGGGCAGTCACGATTTAACAATTGCACATTCATAATCTCAAAAATAAAAACAAAAGCATCTTAGCAGCATTATTAATAGTAAAAAAGTGTGGAGATTTGCTACCTCACTGAGCCGGGGAATGTGGCCCAACGGGTCCTGCAACGCTGCCACCATCGTTCTGGATTCTGGGTCCATGGATGGCCTATAATATGTAGAAGAATAACAAGAAGAGGAATAAGAAGATGGAGAAGAAGAACCGTACCGGGAGGATCCCTTGTCTACTGGAACATTCCGTGCCATTGATAGGAGAGATTGGTCCTCTGTGAGAGGGGAAGCTTGAGAAGCTGGTAGAGCAAGAAGTGCCAGGCGGCGAGCTCTCTCCTTTTTCTCCTCGCGCATGGTCGACCCGCCTCTCCTCCGGGGAGCCATGGCCTGTCACATATCCCAAAATTTTCCAAAATTTTGAAATGTGAAAAATAAATAAACAAAATAAATAATTGTTGAAATTTAGGGTGAAAATAAACTTTTGATTCCAAATGGAAACATCAAAACCCATCTTGAACAAACTTTTAATGAAAAGGGAATCAAACAAAATTTCAATCAAGTGAAATGCATTCATCAATAATGTATCTTGAAAATTAATACTTGGAAAGATTAAACCAAAACCCTAAAACCATAGTGGAATAATTCATTTCCAAGACCTCTCTAAGACTATGGATTTGATCCATATAAAAATTTATCAACAAACATTTATAAATGATTAATAAAAATATTATAAGACCATAGAAATTGGTTTCATTTAATTTGGAGCCATGGATAAAAACTTATGAATTTAATAAGTTAAAAGGGAAATAAAATTTTCAAAGCTAATAAAGCCCTATCTAGGATCCATGCCAAATCTTGAGCAAATAAATCCTAAAGATATTTAAAAGGATAAAAAAATATTAAATAAAATTATACAAATTGGAATCACCAATTTTGGATCTTTAAATAAAAAGATATGGATTTTATAAGGCAAAGGAAGAAATAAATAAATAAGGAATGTTTAAAAAATCGAATTAAATCTTGGCCAAACAACTAATATGAAAGATTATTGATTAATAAAAAGAGTAAAGGAGTATTTAAATAAAATCATAAGGATTTATTAATATCCAAATAAAGAAAATTTCCAATTTAAATGAACATTAAATCATATTAAAGTATTTTAAATAATAATTCAAAGTGAATTATTTGCACTAAAGAATAAAGAAAACCTACTGAAAAAGGTTTGGTAAAAAAAATTAGAATTCAAATAGAGTTTGAAAACATATTTAAATCTTATTTAAAAATAAAGACAAATGTCTATTTTGAAATAAATAATAGACCCTAAAAGAATAAAAGAAATATTCTAAAATGGACTTTAGAATATGTTAATAAACAGTATTAAAAATATACTCAAAGTTTGGTAAAGGTTTGAATTCAAATGATGTTTGAATTATTTGAATAAAAGTCAAAATAAAAAAGGAAAAAGAAAAGGATTCAGAATAATAAAAAGGGGAAACAAACCCAGCCCAGAAATAGGCCCAGTCCAGCCCAACTCATAGCCCACCTTCCCCTCTCCCCGCGAACCGTTTTCCTCACTCGCGTCCGCACCCGCAAAGTCACTGACGCCTAGACCCCACACGCACTCCCTCTTCGTCGCTGACCAACGGACCCCACCTACCTTGTCATCATCGTCGACCCCGTGACGACCATTCCCCCTCGCAACCTCGTCGTTTCTGCCCCGATTACTCCTCGTAACTTCGCGTGAATGCACGATTAAACCTCGCCAGCTATTACGCACCCTTAAAAGCCCATGCCCCCTCTTCCTTCCCCACCATACACCGCTCCCAATCGGCCACCAGGCTGCAAGAATTTCAAGACCAAGCAACCTCTGCTCCGACGAGCTCCTCTGTCGATTCCGGGGAGGACAGTCACCCCCTCGGCCCCTGCTTCACACGTGCTTGACCAGCAACCTCTTGCGCATCTCCCAATGCCACCCGCTTGGCCGCGCGTGCCCCAGAGCGTCGATAAGGACAACCTCTGAACGCCGCCGCCTCCTGCTCCAACTCCGGCGACGCCCCGGTATCCTCTGACCTTCCCCTCTTCCTATAGTTGATACGAGTGTGATCCCCGACATCGTACGCGTCTAAAGCCACCCTATGTTTGTCTTAGCGCGCCCGCAATCCTCGCCTTCGTCAACAACCGAGCGTGCCTGACGCTGACGCCTACTCCGGCGAGCAATCGTCAATGCGTCTGTGCGCCCCTTGGCCAACAGAGGCAACGTCGAGCATCAGCGCTTCACGGCGAGTCTGGTGAGCATCTTCACCCTCTCCCGCGCTTCCTAGTTAATCGGCAACGTCACAGCCTGAGCGCGTGCCGCCGTCCGCCGTTGCCCAGCGGCCACCAGATCCTGGTAGTTACGCTATAGCCGTTAGATCTTAATCGCCTGGTTAAAATTCGATCTAGACGAAGACGTATCTTTAGATCAGAATCGTGCGTTGCCACTTAAAATCTGACGTCTCACGCTGATCGATCTGTGCGAAACGGTATGCACCAGTAGGATTACGCCACGTGGCCAGACTCAGGATTTAAAAACAGAATTAGATCTATTAGATGTTTAGATTTGTAAAATTCATAACTTTTAATCCACACGACCAAATTTTACAAATTTTATATCACTGGATTCAGAAAAATATGAACTTTCCAACCATACCTTTTTTTAGTGTTTTGCTTCTGTAATATCGGTTGTTTTTGCAGAAACATGTGTAGGCATATTTTGAGTATAAAATTTATTCTAAAAATATTTTTAGGATAAAAACTTTTGTAAATGGATTTTTTGAACCTACTGACCCTAAGAACCAACTTGTAGATTTAAAAGAATATTTGGTGATACTAGGGAATAAATCTTTGAATAAAAGCATTTCTAGGTGAATAAAATGTTGAATATGTTTTAAAAATGCTTTTTGGGTAAAACCTTTGGAAAATGGTTTGATTTAAACTCCCTGACCCTAAATACAAATTTTTATAATTTAAAAATATATTTCATAAACCCTAGTAAATGATTACTTTGTTTAAAGGCATTTCTAGCAAATAAAATATTGCTTTGAATTAAAAATGGGAATTTGGATGAAACCTTTTGCAAATGGATTAATATTAAACACTTTGACCATAAACATTAACATTTGTGTTTAAAGAATATATTTGGCTAAAACTACAAAATATTACTTTGATTTAAATCACTTCTAGCAAAACAAAAATGATTTGAATGGCCTTTTTCACCAACTTGAATTTAAATGGTTTTACCACTTTTATAATTGATCAATAGGAGCTTTAAAATGTTTAGAGCCTACTAGAAACCAATTTTCCAAATAAAACAATCTTTTGCATGCTTGCATGCATTGCTTTGTTTTTAGCATTTTATGTGGTGAATGGTTTGAATGTTGGGTTGAATGGGTGCTTGCTTGATTGAATTGTAGTGAACTTTGAAGAGTGTGATATTTGCAAGATCAAGGAGTGAACCAACATTCTCTACTAAAAAGGCAAGTGACACTATCATCCATGTCCTACTATTTTCATTACACTTAGTAGAATTTTTGTAGTATGCATGATATATTTCTATGCTATGCTAAGTCCTATTAGGAAATCCTTTATACCTTCCTTAGTGAAAACATCATAGTTGTAGTATGCTTAGCCCTGCTATAGAATTGGGATGGAATGCATGATATGATTATATGAAGTGTTGGAAAAATATATGTATTATATAATAAAACAAATACTCAATGAACCACCTGGGTGGAATGAGGATACTCAATTTTAGATAAGGTGGCAAAAAAGGGAACCATGTTTATATGGCTATATGTTTGTATGTGCACTAGAAGGAAACCACCCAGGGACTTAGAGATTGAACATGTTTCTCGTACAGTGGCTTCCGTGTACAGCTACATGCTAAATGGGCTCTGGCTTAGTCAACTACATAGTGGAAGACCCTTGCATTGGCACATACTCAGGTTAACCGAATTCATGTATTGGAAATATATCCTCACATTGGTGCCTGGTAGACAAGCTAGCATCATGTATTGGGAGGACTTCTATGGAAAGACTTTGTCACATTCTCGATCTGCCGTACTCCATTTGGTGTGTACTTATCCAACGGCCACTGGTGGCTTCAAGACGAGATTGTGTCATGTGGGTAAAGTGTACAACTTCTGCAGAAGATCAAAGTCTAAGTACTTAGCCGTGTCCCCGGTTACGGACAACTCTGAGCAACTAAGGCATGAAGCTATGGAAGATCTCGACATTCCAATTTCTCAAAGTAAAACTTGATGGTGTCAACAAGGGATTAGAAGCACTTGGAGTTTTCCAAGGATTTCAGAAAGATTGTGCAACGCTCAAAACTATTTTGAAAAGATAGGATAAAACTATATTGCTTTCTGCATATGAGCCTAAACCCTACTTAGCCAAATATGAATGTATTGATAGGATCCACTTATTTCTACATAGTAGTGAAACTTGCCAATACAAATCAAACGTATTGACCCTTGTGGCTACAACTTATTATGTTGCAGGTTTGTTTGATGTTAGTGAAGTGTGTTGATTAGGATTACAAGTCTACAACCAACATGATTGCCTGTGGCACTTTGAAGATGAAGGACTCCATGCTATAGATATTTCTGCTGCATTGTAATGAGATAGCCAAATGAGCTATGTAAGATGTAATAAATTATTTTATTCCTGGTTATAAAGTTGTAATATGACCTTTGTTTATTGATATTACATCTTAACTGTGGATGCTAGCTATTGATCCAGGGACTAGCATTGTAAACACAGGGATCTCTACCTTATTAAAGGTTGGGACCTCTACAGATGGTATCAGAGCACTGTGTTGCCTGTACTATTGTAACCCTAGGATTGGACAAAACCCCTTAGAAAAATAGGAGTTGTATTTGTTCCAAAACTTATTTACAAACAATCTTGTAAACACTTTCCTCAATCTTTTTGGTTTTGATTCTACATCTCTTCCTTTTTCAACTTGATGGACAAAGCCTCCACCATGACCAATGACTTCAACTTTAATTTCACCAAGGACTTCAACTTAGACAGCACTAAGGACTATAAGTGAGAACCAAGAGACATTAAATTGCCTACCAAAAATATTGATATCATGTTAGTGTATGGATCATATTGACCTATAAGGTATGACTATAATAGGCTGATTGTTTCAGGAAAACTTGTTGTTTCCTTCAACTCATGAGATAAGCTCATAAGTTGTTAAGTGAATAGTTGCTTGTTGATTGTTTGATTGAATTTGATTGTTTTGGGTGGCATGTTAGAACTTCTTTAGATCTATCTATCATTACATCTTAACTGTGGATGCTAGCTATTGATCCAGGGACTAGCATTGTAAACACAAGGATCTCTACCTTATTAAAGGTTGGGACCTCTACATGGCTAATGCAGAGGGAGGGAGGTGGGGGGAAGGAGGAAGAAGAAAGTGATTAGTGTGGGAGAATAGTCAAAGAGTACAGTTTGTGGTCCAGTCTCATGCAAGACCACCGTCTACTTAGATGCTATCTCAGGCTACATCCACTGTTCATTCGTTAATCAATGGCCTATGTTGCTACCTTCTCAACGAAGGGTCACCAGCAGAACTAGGGAATAAACCCCATAGTGTGTATGATGGGACTTGATTAGACTGGTCTTTAATGCGATGGAAGATTCAGTGGGCTTCAACGCGCCATCTAAAATCCTGTGGATAAAAGAGGTGGGACTACGAGGAGGTAATTACAGGAAACGGCGTGCATGCATGCTTGCGACTGTGCGCCACGTGTTGACGAGGTAGGCATGATGCGAGCAACTGCTACACGGACACTTCACGTTGATACATTAAACTACACGTCGAAAGGCACGCACGAGACACTTGCTAGAGCACGCATTTTATGATTTTTACGTGACTAAACTTTCAGTACGTTGATATTTATGACTCTAGAATATTCTGTACCACTTTTGTTGTGATCAAACTATGTTCAGTATGCGATATAGTATAATTTTTACATGACTATCACTAAACCTCGAGTATGATGATTGCATCCCTGATAGGATCGGCACCTAACTCTGTGTACCTGCCATTGCGCATTCTGAACAACTTCCTCACGCACGATAAAGCCGCGCTGTGGCAATGGCAGATCCTTGCCGGCGGCTGATCGTCCCACGTCACCCGCTCGTCGCGGCATCGTCCGTGCCTGTCGTCGGTAATCTGACAATGTTGTGTTCAACCGTACCAGTATCCATCAACATCAGTGCTAGAGGACATCGCGATGTGAAGCTTGTTGTACCCGCCGTGCCAGAGGATAACGGTGCACCGACAGAGACGGAGGAGTGCCAAGAAGCAACCAAGAGCCTTTTCAATACAAGTTGCTTCGACACCAACGGTCACTACAAGAAATGTTTCCTTCCGCAACAACTTGAACTATCGGTCTTCGTAGAAGGCATCTCTTCCGCAACAAAATTCTCGGCTTGACCGTGGAAAAATGAAGAACTTTTTTTCTGGTTTTGCCCCCCTCTACTAAGACGAAACCGATAAAAACGTGGACGAAGCTCGACAGGCACGTGGCAGAAGAAAGATTTCCGATTCCTCACAAGAGGTTGACTTGCCAAAGTATTTTTTTGCGTGTGGGTCCTAGACGTCAGTGACTCTAGCGGGCCATACTTTTCGTTGGCGCCTCCCTGATTTGAACTCGATAACGTTGTTCGATGCCTCTTCCATTTAGTCAGGCTGCTGGGTCCTATATGTCTGCCTCTCATTAGAGGAATCGTGTGTATGATGGAATATTTTTCCTTCCCTGTTTTGAACTTGATAGCGTTGCTCGATGCATCTGCTGAAGGTTGCTGGGTCCCACGTGTCATCCTCACACTAGAATAATCCTCTGCATGATGGAATGTTTTCCTTGGCTCGTGCCTCCCTGATTTGAACTCGATAACGTGGCTTGATCTATCTGCCGTTAATTATGCTGATGGGTCCCACATGTCAGCCTCTCATTAGAAGAATGATGTTATGATGGAATTTTTTCCTTCGCTCCCACTGCCCTATTCCAAACTTTGATAGCACTTCTAGATGCATCTACCGTTTAATCTCGTAGATGGGTTCCACATGTCATCCTCACATTAGAAGAAACATGTGCATGATGGTTTTTTCCTTGGCTCGTGTCTCTCTAATATGAACTCGATAACGTTGCTTGATCTATCTGCCGTGAATCACGCTGCTAGGTTCCACATGCTAGCCTCTCATTAAAATAATCGTGTGTATGATGGAATTTTTTCCTTCACTCCCACTATCTTGCTTCGAATTTGGTAGCGCTTCTAGATGCATCTACCATTTAATCACGCAGCTGGGACCCACATGTCATCCTCTCATTAGAAAAAACATATGAATCATGGATTTTTTCCCTTAGTCGTGCCTCCGTGTTAACTTGATAGCATTGCTCGACGAATCTTCCATTTGGTCATGCAGCTTGGCCCCACATGTTAGCATCTCATTAGAAGAAGCGTCTGCATGTTGGACTTTTTTATCGCTCGCGCCTCCTAGTTTCGAATTTGTAAACATTGCTCAACGGAACACCTGTATAAGGTCTCGCTGATAGGTTCCACATGTCAGCCTATCTATAGATGCATTTACTGTTAATCTCGCAGCTGAGCCCCACATGTCATCCTCGCATTAGAAGAAAGATGTGCATGATGGATTTTTTTTTCTTGGCTCGTGCCTTCGTGTTAACTTGATATAGTTGCTCGTTGCATCAGCCATTTATTCAGGCTAGTGGGTCCCCTATGTCAGCCTCACATTAGAAGAATCGTGTGTCTATAATAGAAATTTTTTCTTCTCAAGAGCTATCATATTCTGAACTAGATAGCGTTTCTCGACAAATCTGTCATTTGCTCACGCTGCTGGGTCCCACATGTCAGCATCTCATTAGAAGAAACGTCTGTATGTTGGAATTTTTTCTCCCTCATGCCTCCCTTATTCGAACTGGCAACGTTGCTCGATGCAGCACTTGTATAAGGTCTCGCTGATGGGTCCCACATGTTAGCCTCTCTGTGGATGCATTTATCGTAAATCTCGTAGCTAGGCCCCACATGTCATTCTCGCATTAGAAGAAACGTGTGCATGATGGATTTTTTTCTTGGCTCGTTCCTCCGTGTTTACTTGATAGCGTTGCTCACTGCATCCATCGTTTATTCAGGCTGGTGGGTCCCCCATATCAGCCTCACATTAGAAGAATCGTGTGTATATAATGGAATTTTTTAGTTCTCTAGCGCTACCATGTTCCGAACTAGATAGCGTTGCTCGACGAATCTGCCGTTTTCTCACGCTGGTGGGTCCCACATGTTAGTATCTCATTAGAAGAAACATCTGCATGTTGGACATTTTCTCGCTCGTGCCTCCCTTATTCGAACCGGCAACGTTGCTTGATGCAGCACATGTATAAGGTCTCTCTGGAAGGTCCCACATGTCAGCCTCTCTGTAAATGAAACATGCTAATATGATAGACTTTTTTTCAGGCGGTTGTTGTGACATTGGTCCATTGTTGGGTCCCAGATGTCAGCCTCCTCTGTGCAGGACACATGTGTAGGGTGGGTCCTAGATGTCAGCCTCCATTTGAAAGAAACGTGTGTATGTTGGACTGTTTTTTAGGTCGAGTATGCCGTTCTGACCTTAGCAACATTGCTAGATGCATCAGTAGTTTATTTGGTCCCGAGTATCAGACTTTTAAAAAATTTAACCTATACTCCGTTGCTGGGTCCCATATGTCAGTGTTAGTATATAATAACAGAAATTGCTATGACCACTATTTTGACCTTGGTCCGTTCCTGGGTCCCAGATGCCAGTCTCCTCTATGTAGGAAATGTGTCTATGTTGGGCCCTAGATGTTAGCCTCTATTTGAAAGAAACGTGTATGTGTTGGACTATTTTTTTTGGATCGAGTCCACCATTCTGACCTTGGCAATATTGCTAGACACAACAACAGTTTACCTGGGTCCCAGATGTCAGCCTCAGAGTACAAAAAAATGACAACAAGAAATACACAAATTGCCTAGATTCGAACTCGAGACCTTAAAAATGGTCAACTTCTTGCCTTGCTACTGCCAAAGAAACAGTTAATGCAAAACAGTACTTCTATAACTTGAAAATACTTTCTTTGACCATGTTTATCTCGCTTCAAATAATAAGACAGCGCTCCTGTCAGCTAAACTATAAACTAAAAACTGCTACATAATGAAGTCGTTTCTACACAAAAAACATAGGTAGTCAATATTCCATGGGATCACTCCTAAACTGAATGGGCTATGATCAACGGCCACAATACCATGAAAAGGCCGAATTAGAAGGTTTTGGGCTATGTTTGGGCCTCATAGGCTAATTTCATGGGCTCAGTAATAAAAATTTCAGACATCAACAAGGAAGAAAAAAACAAGGGCGAAATAATTTGGCAGATATTTCGCATAAAAATTGTTGACAACTAGGACACATAGTTCGCGCGTGCCAAAACTTTCCTACTTGTGCCTTCACTCCAGTAGCCAGCTACTGTCTCTTTGCACCATTCTTTTGGAGACGCACCAGTCGTGAAAACCATAGGCCCTGCTCCAAAACATTGACACTCTGTCTACCAACCCGGGCGACTGACACCATCGCTGGCGGTGGCTTTCTTATCGAGATGTAGATAGGCTGGCGGTCAGCCACTCGATCCCCATGGTACGCTTATAATTTCCTTAGTTTACTCAAATCGTTTCCTAGAAGTCGTTTTGTACTTGATATGTTCGTTTGACATTGTTTTGCACTTGATCAGTTTGTTTGAATTGGTTGGAATTTTATTGCGCTCGATCGATCTGTTCTCTCAAATATTTAACATAGTTTTATACTCAATTTATAAAATAGGCTAAAATTACGTGTCATTTATAGTTCTATATTCCATCAGTTTGCTCAGATATCTTTGCTTAATTAGATCTGTAATCTACATGTTCCCTGAAATATCTTGACAGATTCTGACCATCTGTATCCTTAACACATAGACAAATATTGGATATTGAATGGACAAAAAGCAACACCTTCATATTGGGAAGGTGTTAATGAATTCATGAAGTTTTTTAGACAACATAGCGACGACTCGTATGTGTTTTTCCGATGCTAACAATGCCTTAATTATAAAAAGATGAGTTAGAGCATAGTTCCAGACCATGTATTCATTAAAGGTATGCAATGCACATATATTAGTTCGACTAAACATGGTGAACCATATGATCAGTCTGTCTTGATCCTCTAGATGATGATGATCTGTCTGAAGCTCATCAGATCGAGGATGGGGACCTTTCTGGTTTGTTAAGGGTCCTGTACCCTATTAGATTGATCTCTTCCCCACCAAGCCGAACGACTCGATGGGAACCCTTGAATGCGCCCTAATCGGGATCTCCCAACCTTATCTGGTTGGTGGGCCCCTGTCGCCAGCGCCATATAAAGAGGTGGGGGGATGGCAACACAGACCACGAGGTTCAACTATGTGCCGCAACCCCCACTGACACCCCCTACCGAACTAGGGTATAACATTGTGCTGACAGGAAGCTTCACTGCTGTCACACTTCCCACGCACGCCATGCTCACGTCATCGACCACCATGCACAACGCCACTGGCTCATCGAGCCAGGGAGAAAGTACACTACCCCTCTCCCATCTCTTCTCTATTCTCTCTCAGACCGCAGCGATTCAATACACAGATAGTACTTTCTACTAAATAGTACATGCCTTTTGGATCTGCAGAAGGCGGACCGACATCCTATTTCTGTCTGAAATGAAGTTGATATAAAAAGAGATAGATTGATTGCATTGGAAGTTGGGGATGTAGAACATGATCGTTTTGGATTGAAAGGGGCAAAGTGGTGGTCTCGCGCTATTCTGGAGCAAAGGTGAGGATGTTCAGTTGGGATTTAAGTGTTGTTACCACATTGATGTTGATGTGATGGAGGCGAATGGTGTGTAGTGACGCTTTACTGATATTTATGGGGAGTCAAGATATGGCAGAAAAGGAGTATTCCTGATCATGAACATTAAGATGTTATTAACAACAAAGTCATATCATTAGAAGAATGATGTGATGGACATACTCCTATAGTAAAGCGTAGCATAAGATCAAGTCATTCAAATAGTTCATTTGCTATAAGCTTTAAAATACATAGTAACCTAAATCCTTCGACCATGAGATCATGTTAATCACCATCACTAGATGGATACTTTGATGACATCAACCACCACTTCGTAACTAGGTGGCTATAAAGGTGGCATTGAGTTTCTGATTCGTTGCTCAATTGATCTCTGTAAACTACGTGGATCGATCGATCAGCTACTTGATTGACAGCCGAGAGACTAGTGAAGGTGCGGCCTAATCGCCCCACCGGGATGGTCCTGCACGAACGGTGTGGCGGCAGTGGGGGAGGATGGTTATGTTGTTCCGAGTGATCCATCGGCGACACATGAACTTGTCAACCTATATGACATTTGGTTTGTACTGGTTATATCCCTTGACCTCGGAACCCATCACATCCTCGTTGTCCTCCGTGTCCTCGCCGTCACCCCCTCCTCTTAGTGATTTATGTGCTAAATAAGCAAGATCGGATAGTAGAAGATGCTTGTGGATCAACCATAATACATGTTTTCCTTCTCACACTCTTCTTAGTGATTAATGAAGCTCTATATATTTTCACCAATAAAAAAACAAAATGACGTACAGCTGCATAACTCATCATACATATAGTCTCAACATACAAATTCCCACTATAATGAATAATATGATTTTGTTATAATTGATCACATCATAAAAATAACATGGCGCATGTAGTTCATTCGATGAAGAAGAGTACGATCGCTGTCAGATAGAGGGACACAAAGATTCCCAAAAATACCATTTCAGGTGCAACTTGGCGAGTGGGCTCCGCGACAATAATGATGTAGTCATGTAATGTGCTGACTCCTAGGCATAATAGAAGCAACCTCCGGAATACAAGTTAAGTAAACTCATGGAGAATAAGAGATAATTACCAGGTTACTGCTTTCTTTGCATATAATGCCAAATTGTATATTCTTATCAAAATACATTTTTAAGCAGATATGAATCTTCTTAGTTCTGGAGTATTGTGCGATTTTACCTTTCTGTACACGTGAATTTTTATGTGTATTGCATTACAAGTGTGGCAAGAAAAACTTGAGAGACCTATGGCAATGCGGACATTTAACTAGTCTCAACATACAAATTCCCAATGGATTTAATAATGTGATTTTGTTACAACTAATCATGAAAACACGGCGCATGCAATTCATTCGATAAACAGTACGATGATCATCACTATTAGATAGAGGAATACAAAGATTCCCAAAACTACCATTTCAGGTGCAACTCGGCGACTGGATGGCGCCAGCCATCCAAGGGACCGTGCCTCGGCCTCTGTGACGAAGCTTCTGCGGTGGTGCAGCTTGTTCCTGCCGCCTCTTTTAGCCTTAGCCTCACGCCCGCCAGCCTCCCCGTCGCTGTCCTCCTCCTCGTCTCTCATGTTTGGCCCGTCGTCGATCACGGTGCCGAGTGGGAGCCCCCACGTGTCCCTGTTATCCCTGCTGTAGTAGCCCTCGAAGTCGGAACCCGTCGCATCCAGGTCATCCTCCGTGTCCTCGCCGTCACCCTCCTCATCATCATCATCATCTTGGGGGTTCTCCTCGTCGATCATGTCCTCCTCTTCGTCGTCCTCTTTCTCTATCTCGTTTATCGTGCTCGTGGACGGCAGAGCGTAATCTTGGAACTGGACGAGGACCACATCGGAATCAGCCTCGGCGATGGCGTCGCCTTCTCCTCCTGTCCTCATGAGATAAAAGCAGAACTCCTCGTCCAGCTCCACCGGGGTTAGCAGCTTCACGCGGGGCTTCTCGGATGACAACACCCCGAGAATAACGTTCGAATAACGTTCCGCGTGCCGATCTCGACGCAGACGGCCACAACGTCAGCGCTCTCCGGATCGACGAGGAAGACCTCGGTGACGCAGAGGGTCTCGCTGGCCTCCTTGGGCCCGGGCGGGGTTAACCTAATCTCCTGCCCGCTCTGCAGCTGCAAGGACCAGCCGTGCTGCTGTTGAAACAGCTGCTCGTCCATGTCCATGGCCATGCTCGATCGATCGAACTGTGCTGTTCTAACTGGGCGGTATTGGATCGATGGGTTCTCCCGTTGTGTAGCTAGCAGCCTCTTGGTGATCGTGATTCGTGAACGAGAGACGTAGCTTCCGTTGTGCTTCAGCCGCACCCATCCTCCGTGTGCTTATATTGACTCTCGATCGACTCCGGATTGTACTCAGGTAGTCTCAGTGTATAGAAGCGATTCGGACTTGGCATTGAACGATTCCTTACTTGAGTCGGCCGACGCGAGAAACGAACAAAACGTCCTTTCCTTTTTTATTTTCCATGCGACTCACGGTCGCTCGATTAATTTGGCATCCATCCTCTCTTGCTTAATTACCGGCTGGTGCTCTTGCCTTGCCGACGTCACGCATGCACGCATCTATAGCTCGTATGCACTCAGCCATTCCTTTGGTGGTCTACTCCCGTGGTGCCACGAACTACACGTATGTCATCAATGCCTACCGTGTATACGTACACTCTTATGTCATCCCAATAATTGCTACAGTTTGCTAGCTATCTCTATCTACAGGTGCTCTCATTAGTGAAAACATGGCCTCTCTAGTTCCAGACCGTAAGGGCCTCTATATAAAAGCCGGCGCACAGTATGTATAACATTCATCTGACAACCGCAAATATAACCTGGATCGATCACACAGCGACATCAGCGTTGTGTCTTGTTTTGTCGACGTCGACGGTGGCAAGCACGACGGCGGTGCAGCTAACGAGCAGTGCCTCGGTGCCGTACTTGGAGACGAGGTGCGCGGTCTGCAGGAAGGTCATCTTCTCGAGGAACCCGAGCTGCGCGGTGCCCCCACGGCGAGCGCGAAGACGAGGAGCCCCGCCATGGCGTGCCACGCAGGGGCGTAGACAGGGGAGGAGGGGAGCAGGGGCTAGACACCCCCCAATGCGTCGCCCCCTCAATATTTTGCAGTAGACGGAACCGCGGCCCGCCTGGTCTCTGGCCAGCCACTGGACCGCGTAGAGCCCCACGGTGGCGATGCCGAGCCAGGCGTGCAGGGAGTAGAGGTTCGGGATGCTGGTCTCGGCGTGGTACTTGAAGACCGCGTACACGCCGGCGCCCGCCACGGCGAGCGCGACCGCGTGTGCATGGCCAGGTGCGCCTTCTTCCTGGCGGCCCGAGTGGCGGTGGCGCGGAGAGGGACGCGGTAGGCGAGGATGGCCTCCCCACCGATGACGAGGAAGCCGATGAGCATGAGCGGCGGGTGCACGTTGAAGCTCTGCTGCTTGTTGGCGGAGCGGAAGGCGAGGCCGCCCCGGAAGCCGATGCACCAGAGCAGGACCAGCGCCGTGGCGGTCACCGCCAGCGTCCGCGCGCCCATCGCCCTGGCTAACTGATACCCGGTGGTGCCGCCGCCAGGCCCGCCACCGCCTTCATCGTTCTTGGCGCGTACACGGCAGCTGACTGACTAACGGTCTGTGCGCGCACGTAGTAGTGTGCTGGGGGTGTGTGGGCGGTTACGTTTATATGGACGTGGTTGGGGAGGAGGATTCGACCGACCGATCTTTCTGATGTAGCTGGACCGCTTTGTTTCCTTTTGATTTTTGGACATGTGTCGTGGTCGCGGAGTTCCGTGGACCGCATTCAGGCTGATTGATTCATCACCAAAGTATCTGAGTTCTGAGACGAGATAGGTGTTGTGTGACTGCCAGGATAGTATCGATTAGAGATATCTCCGGCGGATGCACTCGACTCGACTCGAGATATCGATGTGCAAGTTAATGCATGGATCCATCTTTCGACTGGACCGTGACCATTATCTCCATGGCACATCCAATGCGGTTCAGCACAATGCCAAAAAGAGGTAACTTTTGCCTTTTCTTCTTCTTGTGAATGAGGTAGGAGGATCATATGCCTTGTTTACTTGATTTCATTTAAAATTGGTTGTTCCATGATGAAGTGCAAAAATAGAGAGTCTTCATGTTTAGAGGATGAGGACAATGCATTCTACTTCATATGGAATAATGGTCAATGCCTTCTTGATAAGGCATTGCACTCTGAGAGTAGAGTTAACCAATCATTCAAAATATTTTGGCAACAAGTCGGTAAGTTCTTTAACACGTCCAATACAAATGGAGATGTGATGAGTGCAAATATGAAGTTACAATATGAATAATTTGTATGAGCTTCTTGTGAACATTGACATCAAATTCTGCCATAATTGTGGTGTAAAAAGTGTCCCAGCTCAGGGACACATCCGTGAACTTGATCGACTGGTACCAATGAGCTGTATTGACACTCAAATGCAATGAAGCTGGCATAATATTGAAATTTTCAGGAATATTGTACAACAGAAAATATACTTCGCAATTGTTAATCCACATGCGCACACCCTCTTCGTTGAAGCGTGGAAACTCCATTTTCGGCATCCAAGCACGTCTTCTAGAGTTACTGTTTTATTTTTGATGAGGCACAAAGTGAGCTACATGACCAATTTCAGGCAGTTGTCCTTGAGGGCGATGTTGTTGTGGAGCATTGCAACGGCCCCTCCAAAATTTGCTGTCGTGGATGGTGACGATGCGAAGCATCCTTCCGCCACCAAATGCTCCAGGCTGCGTTCATGGCCACTCGTCGTCTCCTTTAGCACCCGAGCCACATGAATGTTCACCCAATGCATCTCACTAATAGAACTCACCGATAGGTCGATCTTCATCTGCACTTGATCGAGGCACGATACTTGCTCTGCGAACTTCAAGCCTAGATCGTCCAATCGTGACCGGATCGACTCGATTCCTTCCATTTTATGCTGGATCAAGTGTAGGGCCTCAAAATCCTTCATCACCTTCTCCTTAAACTTCCCCATCTTCTCTATCGGATGTCGAGTCTATGCGTTGGCTTTCAACAAAGTCATCGTGACTTCCTCTGAATTTTCCAAATGCTAGTTTCAGATTTACAGCCGGCCACTTGAGGAGCAATCGGCAACCAACTAGTTAGTGTTATCAGAGAATCTCGAGTATGCGAAGCGGGAGCAGATCGAGCAAGCTCTGACACCAGATTGTTATGTCCTTGCCGATGGATTTCTCCGATCGGATTAGGTACTCAGTGTTCTACTTGAAAAGGGAGCAAGGGGGTAGGAGGAGACATCAGTTTAGGGATAGGATATGTTCTATTAATTAATCTCGATAGTAATTACAATGTGGGTCGGTAAACTTATAACCATGCCCCCGATGATTAATATCGCACCGGTATACACTCGCCACTAGAGGACCACCGTCGGCCCAAGGCCCACTTATTTGTCAGTCCTAACTAGCCCATTCTCCTGTTGCGCTCGCGCCTTATTCAACTTCATAGGCATGGTAGCGCCCAACTTCAGTGTATCAGTCTTGATACTGAAGAGATGCCCAACATAGCTGCTGGGGTTCTCGTACTATACCAGAAGTCCAATGATAGTGTTCTGTAGAATCCCGATCAATTCCTGCATGTCCGTAATTTTACGTTCAATGCGAGCTACCACGAGAACGCTCGTGTTGTGCACGGCGATGTTGGTCTCACCGTCCACCAATTGCAGATAAATCTTATGGAGGTCTAGGGATTCCATGAGTGGAAAGTAGGGGACAATATAGCAATTGAGGGCAGCTGGAGGCGAGGTGGAGGAGGACGATAGTGTTAGAACAAGATCAAGGGATTCATCTAGATGACATACTGCTACGCCATCTCGTTGTCTCGCTGGGGCTGGGGAGGCATGGTGACATGGTTATACCCTGCGGGTACACGACCTCAGCATACCTGGTCCATCCCAAGGAAGGCCCACGACAAATATGCGCCAGCCCATGAAGATTTTCGGGTGGCCAGGGCCCATGACGCCTTCGGATCCTTGGAGAGCAAGACTAGAGTAGATAGAAATTTCCAAGGGGTAAACCCTAAAACCTGTAACCGACTCAATCTGTGCACGGGACCTGCCTATCTCTATATAAAGGCAAGGAGGGCATGGCGAGGAGGGCACTTCATACCACCGCATACACACCTCCACGCCAGATTGCATCTGCGCACCCCTGTAACCTCCGGTTCCGCCGTAATCAAGAGCAGACAAGCAGGAGTAGGGTTTTCCCTTCGGGGCCTGAACCTGGGTAAACATCGTGTCCGCGTGTTGCTTGTTTGCTAACCGTTCCGCGATCTCCAGCATCCCCATCTTCTCCAAAACCCAAGTCCATAACAATGGGCATTGACGAGATTAAACCTCGTCAATTGGTGCCGTCTGTGCGAACTGGGGACGCTGATTGTGCGATCGTGATGGTCCCAACCCAAGCGATCTACAACTCCGCGGCGACGGAGAGTCATCTCCTCTTCGGCGCCTTCGACTTCACCGCCCACTCACCGGCCACAATGAAGGACTTCGAGCCCGTTGGTGACGGACTCGAGATCCTGTTCAGGAGCTTCTGCTTCCAGGTGGGGAAACCGGCACCCTCCGCCTCCCAGAGCGGGTGCCCCTGCCATCGATTAGGCCCGCTTCGTGGGCCCCACACCCCGTGGTACGCACATCGCCATCGACAGATGAGTCCTATGACAGCAGCAACTGCAACTCAGATCTGTGCGAGCCACCATCGAAGGAAGGGACCTACGGTTCCGGATCCGAAAGTTGCGGCAGCAGCGATCCAATCTACGAGCGCTACCAATGCACCGTAGTTACCCAGAGCGACACGGAACATCACACACCCAATCCGCCACCTAACCCGCAGGGTAGGAACGGCGAAAATAGAAGAAGCCAGTCCCCCCACCCAACGGAGACGACACCGATCGGGTCATCCGCCTCAGCAAGGAGGGATGGGCTCAAGCACGCGAAGCCGTGGCAGGCAACAAGATCCTGCCCGTGGGTGCCTCACGGGACCTGCTGATGGCATACCACATGCTCCTAATCGAGGAGCACAAGAAGCAGGTCAAGATGCGGGAGGTGCTTGACAAACGCAAGCAAGCAGCCTCGGAGTCCAGTGCGCGACGAGCTGCGCTCTCCGCCATGGGCATTGGATCCAGCTCGCATGGCAACCATGGCAACAAGCACCATTCTCGGACGGAGAACATGGACCCCAAGGAGCGTCGCGAAGTGACTCGGGCCCTCAACGCGTCTTTCATGGAGATGGATTCCGACGGCAACGTCATCCCGAAAACGCCGCAAGCTGCGATCATGGTAGCCACCGCGTACCTCGTGTCCCACCCACCTCCGGAGGAGGACCCTAAAAGGGCCATGCACAAGTCCGCACTTACCGGACTCGGACTCGTTGGAGCTACGCTCCACGGAGAAGCTCCTGCGGAGCCAAAGAAGAAGGCTATGGTCAAGTTCAACCGTAGCCCCACACCTTCATCCGAAGATGAAGAGCACGACCTTCCTCGAAGGCACAAGAGCTCGCGCCATCGCAGTCGCGATTACGACGCCCGAAGCAAGCTCACCCAGCGCAAAATTGACAAAGCGCCCGCCAAGCACGCATGCTCGTCTGAATCAGAGATGGACGAAGACGAAGGGGAAATCTGCGGAGCCCGATGCTTCAGCAGATCTGTTCGGTGGACACGGATGCCGCGGAATTTCAAGCTTCCTTTGGATACTCCGAAGTTTGATGGTACACATGACCCCAAGGCGTGGCTCAGCGACCACCTGTCGTCCGTCAAGCTACACGGCGGGAACAAGGACATCGCCCTGCAATGCCTCCAGCTGCAGCTGACTGGCGCAGCCCTAATCTGGCTCAGCAGCCTATCATCGGGATCCATCCAAAGTTGGGAGGAACTGGCATTCAGTTTCATCCGAAACTTCAAGGGCACCAGCAAGAGGCCAGCCTCGATCGAGGAGCTGTGGGCCTGCACCCAACGAACGGGCGAATCCATTCGCTCGTACATACTGCGCTGGTCCAACACCAAGAATTCCGCGGCGCACATCTCCGAGGAGAGAGATATCGACGCCTTCAAAGACGGCGTCAAACGCCAGGACTTTAAGGAAGAACTTGGGCGCGTCAAGCCCAAGACACTTGACCACCTCATGGACATCGCCAATAGGTGGGCCGATGGCGAGGACTCCGTCCACCGAGCGCACTCGGAGGAGGAAGATGACTATGGCCGGCGACATGAACACCGTAGCAAGAGAAGATCGCGCGTCTATGACGATCGCGATGGACCCGACATGGTCGCGGCTGGCTACGCCGACCGCCACAGCGACGGCAACCGCAACAGCGGCGGATACCGCGGAAGCAACTTCCGCGACGGAGGATGCCCAACGCAGTCATGGCAGCATCGCGGCCGCGACGACGGACCCTCGGCATACAAAAGACTGTCGGGCCAATGCACCATCCACTTCTACATCGACAAGCAGGATAGTAAGAATAAAGCAAGTCACATGCTCAAGGACTGCCACGAGTTCCAGAAACTTAGCGAGAGCATGACCCAGATGAGACAGCAAGCCCTGAACCCTGGATACGGGACCTTCGAACCACCCAATCGCACATGGAGCTCCTCCACCACCACCCGCGGGACCTTCGAACCACCCAATCGCACCCGCGTAGAATAACGGTGGGCACGGGTACCCCGCGCCAAAAGGATCACTGATGATCCAAAAGGGGCGCCCAATGAACAGGGTGCAGAAGAAAATGACCCGTCAGATCAATCTGGCTGTGAAAGCCCCACCCGCCATCCCTGAGTACCTCAGCGGATTGGAGTCCTGCATCACGTTCAGCCGTTCGGATCACCCCCGCCAAGTCCTCGCCCAGGCCATGCTGCCTTGGTGCTTGAGGCGTAGATTGGAGGGTTCGACATGAGCCGCGTCTTCATGGACAGCGGCAGCGGCATCAACCTGATGTTCGCTAGCACCCTAGCAGCAATGCGGATCCTACTGTGCAGCCTGGAACAGTCCGACACAATGTTCCATGGCATCGTCCCAGGAAAGGGCATATTCCCCCTGGGAAAGATATGGCTCGACGTCATCTTTGTCAAGCCGGATAACTTCCGATGCGAGCGACTCGAGTTCGAAGTAGTGGATTGGCCATCACAATACCATGCCATCCTCGGGCGCGTGGCATTCGCACGATTCCTGGCAGTACCGCACTACGCGTACCTGCTACTCAAGATGCCAGGACCCAGGGGCGTCATCACGGTCCATGGGAGCTACACCCGATCGGACCACTGTGACAGGGACTTCAACAGAATCTCCCAGTCATTCGGCATGCAGGAGGAGCTCGTAAGGCTACACGAGGTGACGGACAACGGGGCACCCCAAGTCGCAAGACAGAACGCATCAGACATGTTCTTCGACTCCACCGTCAACACAAAGAAGGTGCAAGTCCACCCAACAGACGCCTCCAAGACGGCGTTGATTGCCAACGATCTCATCCCCACATAGGAAAGCGCGCTCGTCGAATTCTTCCGTGAGCGCTGGGAAATCTTCGCCTGGTGTCCTGCGGATATGCCAGGAGTTCCCAGGGAATTCGCCGAGCACGCACTCAACGTCTTTACAGACGACAAGCCCATCAAACAATCCATCCGACGACTGTCCGAACCTCGGGCCGAAGCCATAGGAGTCGAAGTCAACAGACTACTCGATGCAAACTTCATTAGGGAGATCAAGGAGAGCGAGTGGCTCGCCAACACCGTGATAGTCCCCAAGAAGGACACGGACATCCTACGGATGTGCATGGACTTCACATCGCTGAATAAGCACTGCCTGAAGGATCATTTCCCTCTCCCTCAGATCAATCAGATAATCGATTCGACCGCAGGATGCGAGAAGCTCTCCTTCCTCGATGCCTACTCAGGCTATAACCAGATTCGACTGAAGGTCGAATATCAAGAAAAAATGGCGTTCATTACGCCGTTCGGAGTGTTCTGCTACAA
Organism: Avena atlantica; assembly: GCA_910589765.1. Lineage (NCBI taxonomy): Eukaryota > Viridiplantae > Streptophyta > Magnoliopsida > Poales > Poaceae > Avena > Avena atlantica. Next base: position 426,796,520 of record OU342737.1, read on the forward strand.
CACAATGCCTTTTGGGCTGAAGAACGCAGGTGCTACGTACCAGCGATGCATGCAGGCATGCCTGAAGGACTAGATCGGCTGCAATATCCAAGTCTATGTCTACGACATTGTCATCAAAACAAGGGAGGCGAAGACGCTCATCGACGATCTCCGCGAGACGTTTGATAATCTTGACCGCTACAAGATCAAGCTCAACCCTGAAAAGTGCGCCTTCGGCGTCCCATCTGGCAAGCTGCTCGGCTACTTCATCTCCTAGCGAGGGATTGAGGCGAACTCGAAGAAAATCCGAGCCATAATGGCCATGGAAAAACTGAAGAACCTCAAGGGCGTCCAACATCTTGCCGGGCGAATCGCGACATTGAGCAGGTTCATCAGCCGCATGGGCGAAAAGGCTCTACCGTTCTACAAGCTGCTACGCAAAGCAGACAAATTCGAGTGGACTCCTGAGGCGGACGACGCATTCGAAGATCTAAAGAGGATGCTCTCTACCTCGCCGGTCCTGGTCACACCAAAGGAGCGCGAGCCTTTACTGCTGTACATAGCAGCCACACACCAGGTGGTAAGCACCGTACTGGTGTTCGAGCGACCCGAAGAAGGTAAGACCCGTGGGGTCCAATGCCCAATCAACTACCTCAGCGAGGTATTGACGCCGACAAAGCAGAGGTACCCTCACTACCAGAAACTCGCCTACGGCGTGTTCATGACGGCTCGTCGGCTGAGTCACTACTTCCAGGAGCACCAGCTGATGGTCGTTAACGAAGCACCCCTGAACAGCATCCTAAACAATCTGGAGGCCACAGGACGCGTGGCCCTGTGGGGCATCGATCTATCACCTCTAGGCATCGTCTATGAGAAGCGCCACACGATCAAGTCTCAGGTCCTCCCGGACTTCCTCGTACATTGGATGGAGCTGCAGCTGCCAGACACCCCAGACATGACACAGTCATGGACAATGCACTTCGACGGCTCCAAGTGCGAGGCCGGAGCAGGCTCCGGGGTCATACTGACCTCCCCGCAGGGCGACAAGATGAAGTATGTCCTCCGGATGAAGTTTCGATCTTCCAACAATGAAGCCGAATACGAGGCCCTCATCCACGGCATGAGGATGGCCAAGATCTGCGGCGTAACGCGCCTCGTCATCTACTGTGACTCCAACCTCGTCGTCCAGCAGACGATGAATGAGTGCGACGCGCACACCGCCAACATGATTGTGTACCGCGCACTCTACAACGCACTTGAAGGAGACTTCGACGGCTGCGAGCTTCGCCACGTTGGAAGAGAAAGCAACGAAGAGGCCGACAGACTCGCCAACATCGGCTCCAACTGCGCACGTGTGCCACCAGGTGTGTTCCTCGAACAGATCTGCGAACCGTCCATCAAAAGGAAATTCCCCAAGGGATCACCCGAAGAAGCAGAACACTCGGGGGCTGCGCTACCCGAAGGACAGGAAGGACCCGAAAAGCTCAACATAGAGGTCGCGGTGGTCAATTTGATGCAGGTCATGGCAGTCGAAGAGACTTGGACGCGGCCATACCTCAGGTACATGATAGACGGGGAACTACCTGATAGCCCGACAGATGCCCCGCGCATATCTCGCCGGTCCATGGCCTTCACCATCATTAACGGCGAGCTATCCAAGCGCAACATTTCGGGTGTACTACAAAGGTGCGTCACCATTGGTGACGGCAAAACTATACTCCAAGACATCCATGAGGGCATCTGCGGCCATCATGCGGGCAGCCTCTCCCTCGTCGCCAAAAGCTCTACGAGCTGGATTCTACTGGCCAACGGCCATGAACGATGCCAAGGACATCGTCCGAAGATGCAACGGGTGCCAAAGGTTTGCCGACAAACCGAACGCACCCGGATCAGAGCTCAGGCCCATACCTTTGGCCTGGCCCTTCGCCCAGTGGGGCCTCGACATGATCGGCAAACTGCCAAGGTCCTCGAAAGGAGGTCACGTCTACCTCCTGGTCGTAGTCGACAAATTCACCAAGTGGATTGAGGCCATGCCCGTCACCTACCAAAAAGGAAAAACGGTCGTCAAGTTCTTCGAATCCATTGTCTACAGGTTCGGTGTGCCGCACAACATCATCATCGACAACGGGTCACACTTCATCTCCAAAGAATTCTAGGACTTCTGCGAAGACCTCGGTATCAACATCACATACGCCTTCGTGGTGCACCCGCAAACGAACGGGCAGGTCGAGAAGGCCAACGGCCTCGTCGGCGCTGGCATCAAGAAGCGCCTAATGAGCCCACTGGAGCGGCTCGCAGGAGCCTGGACACAAGAGCTACCCTCTGTCCTGTGGAGCCTATGCACAACACCAAATAGCTCAACTGGCTACACGCCCTTCTTCATGGTGCACGGAGCCGAAGTCGTGCTACCAGCAGAGGTACGCCACAACGCCCCACGGGTCGTCGCTTACAGCGAAGCCGAGTCGACGGCCACACTCGAAGACGCCGTCGTTATACTCGATGAGGCGCGCGATATAGCAGCAACTCGATCAGCGGTGTACCAACAGACCCTCCGCAACTACCACAACCGACGGCTGCGCCCAAGGTCCTTCGTCGAAGGAGACCTAGTCTTGCAACTCAAGCAAGGTTACTGAGCCGAACAATGTTCCTCCTCCATTATGATATGAATAAAGCTAAGTGTCTCGCCCCAAAATTTTTGTCTATTATCCGCATTTTACTCCATATTACAATACACTCGGGGGCTCCTCCCACCTCACGACTTCGTCGACTAAGGATAACGCGTGTACACCTGAATAGCTGACCACGCCAGGCTAATGAAAAGGGAACGTATACAAACAAAGCACTATGTGCTAAACAACAATAAAAACTTTACAATAAAGGGAACAACACGCCCAGTCGAATATATACAAATTTTACATCTATCTTTTTAACAGGTCCTACCTATTCTAAAGAATAGCCTGCGCACGCTGCTCAAACAGATCTACAATTTGTTCGGCATAATGCCTTACAGCCGCATAATGTGGACACATATCCCACTCGCCACCATCCGGCCGAAGAGGCGGCCCAGCCGCTACAACAGACAGATCTACATCAGGACGATGTAACCGCACAAGGGAGGGCGTGACCTTCACCCCCGCGACAAGCTGATGTCGCACCAGTTCCCTGACACGATGCACATTCCGAAACTTCACCAGAAGGACAGAGAGAGTCGATGGCTCCTCATCCAGCGAAAACATCACATGCAGAACCGACACCAACGAAGACTTCACCTGACGCAGCACCCGCGATACCTGGTGGATGCGATCCTGCACCGTCGCAAGGACCATGACACGATCACGGTCCATCTAGAAGAACCCTCCGGCCTCCATGTCCTGCTGGGTCAAGCAGTTGATCCAAACAGCAACACACTCCTTTTCCTCCCTTGGAGCAAGGTTAGCACCTGCAATACTCGCAAAACGTAAGATGAAAGGCCAACGGGCGCATCCGACACAATGAGCAGCAGCTTGAACAACTCACACTGAAGCTGTTCGGACAAACGACGCAACTCCCCCATCAAATACTCCTCTATGGCAGCGCCTCTCTCCGCCTTCGATTTCCAAACATCGCCATGGCCACGCACCCCAAGCAACTCTTTCTCAAGGCCACGGATGCGGTCTCAAAGAAACACAAGTTGCGACGCACCATCCAGGGATGGCCGCAGCAGTGGTGTAGGAGAAGGCCCCTAGAGTAAAAGAAGACAAGGATATGAACAAGCAGATGAAGGAGCACAGAACTCGGAAATTCATTATGTGCAGCAAAAAGCCACTGCGTGGCACAAGGATCGTTCATAGACATAATTACAATAAAGGAAACAAAAGCTATCCTACAACTACAAGGCCTAAGAAGCTGCATCCTGAGTAGCCTCGGAGTCGGATTGCCTCCCCTTGGCCTCTCCCTACTGCCTCAATGCGTACTCAGCCAGCAAGTCAATCAACTTCGGCCCATAACGCTTACAGCGAGCAACATAGAGGGCGAAGTCTACCTCGGATCCGTTAGCAGCCGTCGGCATCCGGGAGGTGACCTAATGAAGATCCAGCTCCGCTCCAGACGCCAGGGCCATTGCCAGCCCGACGGACGCGCCAATGCCTTTCTGCTTGCGCTTGTACACCGCAGGCGCTTCGGCTGACAACGCATCCGCCAAGTCATCGACATCCTCGAGGGCGACGCCCTTGGGGACGAGCTCCTTGTAGAAGCGCTAGAGAACCTCCTTGGCTTTGGCAAGCGAGCCTATCACGGTACTGCAGCGGTCTTCGACCGCCGCATCAACATCATCCAGAGCACTTCCGTGCTCCAGAGCACCGCGATAAAACTCAATGCTCGCGGCATCTAAAGAAACAAAAGAAGCAGCATACATAAAAGCACAGCAAGGAAAGACAAGGAAGCCGAAAAGGGAAGATGAAGCAACTCACCCGAAATAGCCTTGGCAGCCGCCATCAGCTTGCCAGCTACCTCTTTCTCACGCGAAGCCGTGGCAGTGGCGAGTTGCTCCTCGCGGTCCGTCGCTTCCTGCTGCAGGCGCTCCTTGGCCGCAGGTGCATTGGTTAGCTCCTACTCGAGGCGCCATTTCGTAGCAACGGCGTCCTCGGCCTTCTTCTACGCTCGCCCAAGGCTCTTTTTGAGAGCATCAAGCTCACGGAGGGTGGTATTGTTGTCCTCTACGGTCAGCAGAACACCTATCAGATAGCAGGACAAGAAATAAAAGAGGAATCAAAAAGATCAACTCATGTACGCACCTTGAAGCTGTTTGAAGCTGGATTCCAATGCCAGGTGCTGCTGCACCAACTGGTTGGCGGCGTGCACAAAAGGCTGCAAAAGATACTACCCGTCAAACAAAGGCTCGGGGGCTACGCCCAAAGAACGAGCACAACAAGTTACACATACGAAAAGCGCTCGGGGGCTCCCCCCGAGACTCAAAGAAAAACGATCAGCAGATCATCCTACAGATGCTCGGGGGCTCCCCCCGAGACAAGAAGCAAAAAACAAAAAGTGATCAGCAGATCACCCGAAAAACGCCCGGGGGCTCCTCCCGCGGCAAGAACAAAGAAACTTATTGGATCAGACGGCGACTCCGAAGGTCCAGCCGAAGTCTTCTGGGGGACAACCACCCGAACCTCCTGCGGAGAAGGGTTTGGAGCAGCGCCCTCAGAGGTGGCCACCGTCTGAGGAGGAGGAGAAACAACCTTCGACTCCCCCACCATCTCCCGAGCGCCATCGCTGAAGGAGCCGTCGGTGGAGTGGATACAAAAGAAAAAGTCAGCTAAGTACAAAGCAAACAGACAAGATAAAGCAAAAAGCAACCAAAGAAAACTTACGAGTCGAGATCTCTCAAGTCGAAGACAGGCGGGGTTCTCCTGCCCTTCTTCTCTTCCTTCTTCCGCTTTGCCGGCGGGTGCGGCGACACAGCCCGCACGGGCATGGACGGAATAGGAGAGGAAGAGCCCCCATGACCCCCACTGTGACGCTCAAGGCACAGCGGGTTCCTAGGCATCGGTGGAGCCAAAGCATCCGATGATTCGCTGGAGCTCCGTGTCCGCTTACGAGTGTGATCCTCGCTCGACTCGTTGGCCTCTTCAGTCGGCGATCGCGCCGACGGAATTTCAGACATGGAGTCCACCACCTCATTGTCCGGTGCATCCGAGAACACTTCGGGCAATGGAGGCGACATGCCTGGCACCTTGAATTCCTGGGCAATAAGAAAACAAAAAATTCAGCACAAAAAAGTGCAAGGAAAACACAGTAAAAAATAGCACTACGCGCACGTCCCAGATCTACACCTGCGGAACCGGACGAGAAGCGGAGAACGGAGAAGTCAGCGACTTCCCCGGGATATCCTCTCCAACCTTGTATTTCAGCAGCGGGCGAAGGATCCCGTCGAGATCCCCCTTGGAGAATTCCTCCGTCGAAACCCTAGTCGGATCACGGCGACCAGAATAAAGGAACATCGGGTGCGCCCTAGCCTGGAGCGGCTGCACCCGACATTTGAGAAAGGTGCGGATGATATCCAGACCGTTCACCTCCTTATCCGGAATCAGTTGAAGATCCTCCACTCGATAATAGAGCCCCTCTATCTCCGCCACCTCGCCATCCAAGATCTGGTTATTCCAGGACCTTTTCGGCTCGATTTTCTGGGAGGGGTCGAAAGGAGCAAGGCCAAATTCCTGCCCAGCCACCGTGGAGTCGCGGATGTAAAAGCATCGCCTCCGCCAGTACTGGACAGATTCGGACATAGAAAAGGAGAAGAAAAGAAGATTGGATTTGAGGGAAATGATGCAACCCCCAATGGGATAAACACCATCGGAACTAGATTGCCTCTTCACTGAATAGAGTTTCCGGAAGAGACTAAAGTGCGGCTCGACACCGAGCAAACACTCGCAGAAAGTGATGAAACAGGCGACATGAAGAAGAGAGTTGGGAGAAAGATGATGAAGCTGGATACCATAAAGAAAAAGCAATCCGCGAAGAAAATCGTGGATTGGGAAGGAGAGGCCCCGAAGGACAAATGCGACGAACATAACCCAAAACCCAGCGGGAGGACGGGGAATTACCTCGTCGCCGGGAAGTTTGACGGACTCCCTATCCTGCGGGATTAGGCCCATTCAAGGAGCTTGCGGAGATCACCCTCACGCATCTCCGATCGCCGCCAGCCACCATCGGTGACACGGGTGACGGCGGAACCCTTCTTACCACCAGCGGCAGCACTGATACCAACCGCAGAGGAGGAATTCTTGGGCTTCCCCATCGCAGTACGGCGGTGATGGCGGTGAGAACGCAGAATCAAGGAAGGAAAAGCTCGAGGAAATTCCAGCACGCAGTGAGAAAGCTCAGAGAAGATGGGAGCAGTGAAACAAGAATGGCTGCAATGAAAACAAACTAACTTTTCCCCAATGATTATAAGGACGAGGACGATGCACGACGACCGTCCATCGGGAAGACCTAGAGACAACATCAAGATCTGACCGTCCACGTGTCAGTACAGCGGCGAACCGTCGCTCACATGCCGTCCACTACGCACGGAAATCGAGGCGACACCGTAATTATCTCCACGCCGCACATGACCGGTCAACTCAAGGTCAGAAGGTGGGACCCATGTTCGTCCATTCATGTCATCTCTGGTGCCGCTGAAATTTGAGGTCACTGATCGTCAGCACTGACGTCATCAAAAGCTATACTAGAAACAGTTACAATTCATCAGCTACATAACTAAGAGTACTCACTTGAATCTACGATTCGACTAACTACTCGGGGGCTACTCCTATCAGGAGCACTGGCCGCGCATCCGAAGAATGAACAAAGCACTACACCATTGAACTATCCTTCGAGTCCTCCGTCGAGTCGGCGGCTCCACTACGGACTCGGGGGCTACTCCCATAGGGAGGATGGATTCAAGCATCTGAAAAAATTTGTGTCCTGTGGACCTAAAGCCACACAACGGCTGAATTAAAGTCTCTGCTCGAGTCTACAACTCGAACAGACACTCGGGGGCTACTCCCATAGGGAGCGCTGGTCGCGCACCCTATGAATTCTTCGAGTGTGATCCTTCGGATCAACATGCAAAACTTTTCGGCAACTCTGCCCCAATTAACACTAAGTGAGTAACATCCTCCTTGGGCACCCGAAACACCTCCGCGGTGATAAACATTCAGATGTTGCGTCTGCGATCCAAAGATAAGACCTACAGATACCATCTGATGGCCTAGTAATGCACACGACTGTGCTCTGCTAGTAAAAATCCGTGCCAGCAGGCGCGATGAAAAATCCCGACGGAAGCGTTGGGTACATCATTTAAATTCACTGGAATTCCACTCATGTAAGTCCTCCACGGCCTGAGTCGAATTACGCCAGCATATGTTCTAGGTTCGAGTCAAGGGACTCGAATCTGAAGAAGTTCGTGTTGTTTTGTCCTAAGACAGTTAACTGACCCTGATCCATCGGGAGAGTTAGGCACACGCATCAACAATCCCTACAAACTCAAATCATTCTATAGAAAAACAGAGATAGCTGCACCCGAAGGATTGAAGAGTCCTCAGCCGAATCTACGATTCGACTGAACACTCGGGGGCTACTGACATGGTTATACCCTGCGGGTACACGACCTCAGCATACCTGATCCAGCCCAAGGAAGGCCCACGAAAAATATGCGCCAGCCCATGAAGATTTTCGGGTAGCCAGGGCCCATGACGCCTTCGGATCCTTGGAGAGCAAGACTAGAGTAGATAGAAATTTCAAAGGGGTAAACCCTAAAACCTGTAACCGACTCGATCTGTGCCCGGGACCTGCCTATCTCTATATAAAGGCTAGGAGGGCATGGCGAGGAGGGCACTTCATACCACCGCATACACACCTCCATGCCAGATTGCATCCGCGCACCCCTGTAACCTTCGGTTCCGCCGTAATCAAGAGCAGACTAGCAGGAGTAGGGTTTTCCCTCCGGGGGCCTAAACCTGGGTAAACATCATGTCCCCGTGTTGCTTGTTTGCTAACCATTCCGCGATCTCCAGCATCCCCATCTTCTCCAAAACCAAAGTCCATAACAATGGGCATTGAAGAGATTAAACCTCGTCATATGGTGGCGAGCCGGGGTCAGAGGCGGTGTAGCGGGGCGGCGGCGGATGGTTTGTTGCACTTGAAGAGTGAGGCGGAGGCAGGGGCAGAGGATAAATGTTCCAGCCTTGCAGGGGATGGTCTAACTTTTACTTGACAGCGAAGAAAGAAACCGACCCGCCATCTCAATGTCGGACCATGCCAGGTAAATGCGTTCACTACTAAGTTTAGAAAAACATGGATCATGATTAGCGAAGCAGTCATGGGCTCAATGCAGTGACTTAGAGCATCTCCACTCGTTGGAGGCCCCCATGCCGAAATCTGGTGATTTTTTTGCTGGATTGGTTGAACGTTTGGCCTGGGGGCCACCAACTCCCAATCACCCCCAAGGAACGGTCCCAGAGATAAAGAATGGTGACATTTTTGAATTTGTTCTTCCTGCTAGCAAAACACGATCAAGTCCAAGAGTTTGGCGACACAAACAGAGTTCGACGAGTCTGGCGACACAAAACAGAGTTCGGTGATGAAACTACGACGATCAAACTACATATAGGAGCCGGGGATCAGACTGTAGGCTCCTCGACGATGGCCTCCTCCACGGCGGAGGCAAGACTTGGCGATGTCTCCGGCGTGGAGCTCGGCTAGGATGCAAACGAGGAGGTTGGGGCAAAGCTTGGCATCAGCGTTGGCGATGCGGTGGACAGCGCCTGTAGGCCGCTTAGGATGGCGTTGCTCTCGGTCATGTACCATGCCTTGACTTTTTCATCCATCACCGCCATGTTCGCCACTATCAAGAATGCCAGATAAGTGTTCCTCTTCTTTGTCGTGACATTGGAATTGAGGAGGTCGATCTTGATGCCTTGGTTCTGCAACATCGCCCTCCACCTCTCGTCGAACTTTCTCATCCCTCTACGCGGCGTGCGTCTTGGCGTCTGCCATGCACTTCTCGGTCGAAGCTTGGAGCTTTTTGGCAGGCGGACCCTTGTGCTTGAGTTTGTTGGCTTTCTTTTTTCTAAGCTCAGGATGATCTTTGGACGCCGGCGGCGCTGGATCATCTGGCTTGTATGCGGCGTCCTTTCCTCTAGCAAGAGACGTGCGCACATCCCTCCACTTCTGGCACCCTGATATCCAGAAGTAGACATGGAGGAACTTGAAGTCCTCGCCATTGTTGTCGTCACATTAGAGGCTGAAGGCACAATTCATCTGCAAACAGAGCGGCAAGGTTTGGCGTAAGTTGTGGCAATCTTGGGAAAAAGTGTAACATCCCAAAAATATTCACCAAGGTTATCATTTCTAATCACCCAAAATTAGGGTTAACAAAAACTTTGTTAATTAAAATCATTATGAATGCATGTGTGTATGTGATGAATGTATGAGTGCATGAATGGACTTGTGTGATTGTTGTGAATAGAAAGGAATGGTTTAAAGATGAAAACAACATCATCTAAATCAAACCCAAGCAGAATCAAATCAAGAGAAATTCAAAAAAACAAACAAAACAAGCAAATGGTCATTTTTGCCAATCTTGCTCACTAGACCACTTTGAGTGTTTCTAGTCCAAGATTTCAAACAGAAACAAATCCATTTATTTTCACCCCTTGCTAGACCAAATGAAAGTGAACCCAAGCCCACTTTGCAAACCCCTAGAAACATTTGGAAACCCTATTCAAATGACAATTCAAAATTGAATCTTTATCATATGAGAAGATCACCATTTCTCAAAACCCAACCAAACCAGTGCACCTTCACAAATACAACCAACCAGAGACTACCTATTATGTGACTATTACACCCACCAAGTTTCATCCAAAAATTCAAATTCAAATCTCTTGCGGCCATTTCATCAAACACCTTCTAAACACAAATCAAATTAAACATCAAACACTATAGTGAGCAGTGTTTGCCAACCTTGTACCCTCTCTAGCCCTCATTACACTCTCAGTAGATCATCTAACTTGTTTAAGCAGCCTTAGATCACTATAAACTCGACTATGCCATCAATGGTGACCATGGCCGAGCACACTAGCCACCCCCAATGTCGACAACATGATACAAGCCTAACCAAGCCTAGCCACCGTCGACCGCCACCCCCTGTCCAGCGCCGGAGCCCTGCCAGCCACCGGACCACACGGAACGCTCGCGCCCAATGTCTCTGCGACCATGCCGAGAGCACACCAGAGCGTCGCGCTCAACACACTCGCACAGACCGCGCCCCACCTTCGCTGCTCGCGTACGTGATCACCAACGTCCTAGGAACCGCCCAGACAACCCCGTTCGCGGCCGCGTGACCCGTAGCCCCTATGCGCCATTAAAACTTCCGTCGGAGCCGCCCAGAGCGTCGACGTGTTCCGACCGATTCGCACTGCCCCACGCATCGCCATCAAGCCGTTGAGCTTCGCCAGGAGGCAGCGCACCTTCCCCTACCTTCGGCCATGCCGTTATCTCACTGTGGAGACGACCCCTATGAGCTCAGCCCGCACCCTTCAGTCCCCTCGTCGCATTATAAATAGAGGCCTTCCCCATTCGAATTCAGCACACCATTCCACTCCCCTCTCTCTCAGAACCACCTCACCTCTTTCTCGGAGCAAGGCGAGCACCAGGTTGCCAGAATTTCGCCGGAGCTTGCCGCTGCTAGAGGAGAAGGGCGCTGCTGATTGGAGCCACCCCAGGAGGAGCCACTAGTACTAGGAGGATCACCGTCATTGACTCCATCATTAGCCCCCATCACTGACCATCGCCGGATCCTCGGTGATCGCCACTGACCCCCACTAGTCGCGCTAGGGTTCGTGCTCATCGCGTTCTGTTCAGACATGGACGACGACCCGCCGTAGATCTTACTTCTAATCATATGGCCCTAATCGCCCCGTACCCCTTCGCCACTCCCTCTCTCACTGACGAGTGAGGACATCCACTTAAACCGCCCGGGTGTTTTACACAGTGGGCTGACCCAGTTAACGTTCCCGCGTGACCCAGTAGTTTTAATTTAGGTTTATCAATTTAGTTTCAAACTTAGTTCTGTCTATAGATTCAAAATTCAATTCAGAGAGTTTCACTGAACCAAATTGCATGAAACTAATTTTGTTAGAAAGGTATTGAAATTCTTAATCCAAGCCCATTGGATTCAAATCATTTGGAATTATAGATCACCTATAGTAAAAATAACAAGGCAGAGACTTTTCTGCATTCAAACATTTTTCAAAATTCAACCATGAAAGCTTTTGAGTTGATTCCAACTATCAAAAATCACTTTCTGATAAGACCTATCTGAATATATAAAAATATCTAGGTTTACTTGTAGTAATAATGTACAACCACAATACCCGGAATTCGGGTAGGGCTTGAATAGAAGTTTATATAACTTAGTATGGGTTCCCTTGCGGTCGAGGTTTGAACTGAGGCTACCTCGTGAAGATTGACCACCTGTGTAGTTCCCAAGATGACAGATGGTCATGGTTGGGAGGCTAAACTCATAGGGGAGGTGCCTATACTAGGGCGTGTAATTGAAAGGTTAGGATTGATTATCCGCATATTAAGTATGGAGAATTCAGAATTGTTCCTGACAGATGTATCGAATATTGTGGTGAAAGTGTACCACCTCTGCAGAGTGTCAAACTATTCGAATAGCCGCGTCCGTGGTTATGGACAGTTGCAGTGGCCATAGTGTTCCATCATCAGATGTTTTCAAAATGACTTGTGAAATGAATAATTACTTTGAATTGACCACAACAGGGTTGTGAAAGTGAAAACTCAAGATTCTACTTAGGTGTTATAAAACCTTAAACTAGCTTTCTTTGCTTCTAAACTTAGTTAGAGATAAATCTGGCTTTTTGCAAAACAACCTAGAGCTTAGTATTCCTACTCAAACCAACTTACTTGTTAGTGATAGTTTGCGAGTACTTAAAGGGTACTCATGGCTTTGTCCCTATCTCTTCCCGTGGCCAGACTATGAAGAGGACTATCAGGAGGATGGACCGTAGGAAGGTTATGACAACTAGGATCATCTCCCATCGTCAGCATTGCATGTGACCATGAATATGGAGACTCGCCCACACTACCATTATTATATTATTCCGCTGCTTGATTATACTAAGACTGGATCATGAGATCCTTTATTTGTTGTAAAAACCTTATGTATGGTTTGTAATGGATAATATACCGTGATATCCAATCTGTTATGTCTCGCAAAAATGGTAATCCTGGGTTTGCAATGTATGGCATAACAAGCATCTGGGATTAAAAATCTGGATGTTGACAAAAAGTAGGCGACATGAGGGTAGTTTACTGCGGTGACCCAGCATACCACTGCATGTGTAGTACACTATAGTCATTAACATGACATCCACAGAACACCGTTCCGTAAATATCACATCCCTCGGAGTGGTACAACATAAACATTGCGGGTCCGTATTAAAAACATACACACATTATTATTATTACAATACCAGAAGTTAGAGACTTCAAAAGGATTCAACTTACAAACCAAAATATAAAGTGTTTTCAGCAGAATTTAAAAGTAGCAACTCCATCTAGGAGTTGAGCTCGGCAGATTATTCTATAAATTTCATGCTGCTCGGCTCCCCTTGGTTACTACTAACTAGGATACTTAGTTGGACTCGATGTCATCGACACCATAGCAGATTTCGTAATCCACTCCTTCAACACCTCCTGACAGGTCAGGCTCCTCGTAGAACACATCTTCTTGGCATTCGGCTGCAAACATTGGCACGTCTTCTGGATCCTTAGAGTCTAAGCAAGGGATCAAAGGAAAGGATGAGTAACAGCGTTACCCAACAAGTTCATTATATGCATGGTGGGAAGTTTGATGCTCTAACTACCACCTCGGATTATAAATCCTTGGCACTATGTAGTTTTTTGTAAATCTTTCTTCAAAGATTCATTTTATTATAAAAATCTATGACCATCAGCCTTCATAGGTTGACCAGAACTTTCATGGACTTCCTTTCCTGCCGTGTTCGTAGCTCCTCCCGGAACAGGGAGTAACAAGTTACAATTCTTACACTCTGTAGAGGTGCGTTACTTTACCCATGAGAGATCAACTCCTTGTTGCACAACCGGGCGTACTTTCCCGTCCACAATTCCATGATGTGGGGCCCAGTAGTTGGTTCAAGCCAATCACTGCCCCCTTCACGACCTCGCATGCCTCCTTGGTGTACACAATGCCCACATATTGAATTACAACAATGGTTTGTACAAACCGTTAGATGCAAAAACTATCATGGGACAATGAGGGTTCCCACCCATATGCTGCATATCCTCTACGAATTACCAATTAATATGCACGCTACGAGGATAACAGCCACGACCTGCACATCCAGCTACATGAGAGAGGAAGAAGATACAGCTGACTTCTCTGGCCCATTCCAAATCTCATGGCGCTAGAATCACTGATGTCAGGGGTTATTAAGTCCCTAATTGATCATCATTGTTGCAAATAGAACCCTAAGTTCTATTTATCCATTATGTCATACTTAGGATGATAACTATGATTTCTTTATTTGTGAAAATAATATGTTCTTTCTTTGGAGTATATATGATAACACACAATTTGCAAATACTTTGATAAAGACTTTTCAAAGGACATGAGCAAGTGATGAACTTGCCTTGTGATGGCAAGGTAGTGAAGTCTGATGCTTGCACTGGACCTTAAGCTTCTATGTGTACAAAAACATCATTATTGCCCAGTAAGGACAATATTTAAAGAAGCAAAATGATTATGCAAAGTAATGTAATGAATTATTTAATTTTATGTGTATTGTCCCCCATTATTTAAATTATAGAAATTCTTTTTCATAATAAAGAATTTATAAATATTAATTGTTAATATTTATTGATTATTGTATTCTTTTATTTTATTTCCTTTTATTTCAATTTTATTAGTTTAATAATTCCTTAAAGAATTATCATTTAAATCCAAAAATTTGTTATTAAATATTTTTTTAGTATTTTTCTAAAATACCATAATATTAATTTATAATGAAAGTTATTTTTATTTATTTTTATCAACTTTCAATAATTTTGTAAAATTCCATAAGGAATATTTATATTTCAAAATTCTTAATGAAACTTATATGTCTAAAATTTTATCTCTTAATTTATTTGGATAGTTTCGATTATTGTGAATCCAAAAATATTTTATTTATAATTTTTGGACTTTTACTTTATTTTCTAGAAATTATTTAAGTTCAAGGGCATTTTTGTCTTTTTTCATTTATTAAAACAGGATTTAAGTGATTTGGGCTGACTTTTTGGGTTTATTGGGCCCTTTTGGCCTAGTAGGGGAAAGTCAAAACAACACCTCGAAGGGGTCTTGGCCCAACCAGCCTAACTCACCCTCTGTCTCTCCCTCGATCTCGCCTCTCGTCTTCTCCTCCACCGACCCCGTGGTCAGCGATGCTACCGCCGGCGATTCGCGCCACCGTGGGCCTTCCTGGCCGCCGCCGTGGTGCATAGGGTGGTTGTCAACCCTGCTTCACCCTTTTGTCCAATTCGATTTGGACCTAGAGCCCTCCTATGGCCAGATCGATTCTGTTCCGAACCCTAGGGTTTGGGGTTGCGTTCGTGCTGACGCCGCCGCTGCTGTCGTGTGTCGTGGTGATGCTCCTCGCTCCTAGGCATGGCTATGGTCGTTGTATCAACGTGGTATGGGTCGCAGCGCACCCTTGGGGGTTCTCCCCGTGTCGCCGTGTTTGTCGTCCTCCTCTGCTTCCTCTTCTACTCTTCACCGAGGACCATAGGTGAGTTGTTCATCTTCCCCTTGTGTCCTCTTTGCTAGGTCAATCCTATGCTATGTGTTCATAGTGATCATTCCTGGTTAGTGTCCTGTCCTGATTAAGATGGTTTGTTCTGCTTAGGATTCATACCCCTCTATGGATTAGATATCTGATGAGTTGGATCAAGTTTTTATGGTCCCTAAGTATGATACGTGGTTGTTAGCTGTGGCTTGCTGCTTATGATAGCTATGGTGATGCTAGTGGTTTACCAGATGATTCTATGGATTAATTTTGATATGGTCCAAATGGTAACGTTGCTCTAGAAGCAATACTTGGGAAATCTAGTGGTTTAATAGTTCACCACTGTCATTACTTGGTTAATGACAGTGAGTGTTGTGTGATGAAGTCACAGTATTAGTACTGTTGGCTTAAGAATTCATATATAGCTTGAGATCAGATGGTCTATCACAGTGATGATATATATATATATGAATATTCCTGGTTATGATTCCTGTGATTAAGAACAGGAAAATGATTTATAGTTGGTTGGTTGTATCTATGAAGATTGGATTCTTAACCTCCTTAGTTCAAAAATGTTCTTGTGACACCATCCTATGATGGCACACACGTAGTGATTCTACAGGTGGGATTTTACTTAGCAGTGCTTAAGATTGGATGTTTGTTAAAATAAATTGTAAGCTTCCTTCTTTAATAGATCACAGCCTATGATGCTGGTCTGAGGCTTAGGAATTAAATTCCTATCCTACTGTCTCTTATAGATATACTTAAGTATCAAGGTTGTTTACTGATTCTTGAATCCTAGTGGCCTAAAATGATTGGTTTGCTTGTAGCTTAATGTTGGTGCATGTAGTTTATAAAATCTGAGGTGCTACACCATCATGAGACGTGCCCAAATTTTTATAGGCTATTTGAGAACATTTTAGAATGTATGAGTTGTTTATGATTACCAGGACCTATGATGTTGGTCTGAGGTCCTGGTAGATTTGGTAGATCTTGCTACTGGCCTTTATATTTCAAGCTTTCTCTATGATAGATTCACCCCACTTGGGTGATCACTGAGAGATTGAATTTGTAAAACATCACATGCTTTTCTGTTTGACTAAGATGAACAGAAAATATGGGTGTTTTATGATACTCACCACATTGGATGTTGTTGGGGTTGTAAGTTGTGAATCTTGTGGCTAGCTTGATCTGGTGCTCCTCCTGGTACTTCCAGTTCTTGGACTTGTCCTTGTTCTAGCTCTCCACCTCCTGGTCCTGGTGGCTTGATCTTGTCCTTGCTATCCACCTGATCTACCCCCTCCTTATGTCACCATTTGTGGTGATGGGATCCAAGGTTTTGATTGGTGTGATCTTGCTTGGCTTTGATTTGGTTTAGCTGGGTTGTTGTTTTTGGTGTGTATGAACAAGAAAATGGTGTGGGGATGCCTCCCATGGTTGTGCTGATGGTTTTGTGTATGTGAAGTTGTTGCTGCTGACAGCACACACCATGCAGTTTGGTGTGTGTGCTTCCTGTGTGCCTGCTACACACCCTGTTGATATGCTCTGGTTATGAGGTTACTTTTATCTGGTTACATTTTACTTGGCTGGTGAAACTTGCCCCTCCTAGCTGTTTATTTGACTTATGGCTTTAAAAATTATGAAAGATATAATTCTTTCATATTGGTGAAACTTTCCCCTTGAAATATTACTCAATGATGAACCTTGAATAGTGCACTTCACTGTCAAGTCTGAGAGTAAAACCCTTTTAATCTTAACTTTCTTTCTTTTTGTTTGTGTTTGTCTTGCAGGTACCAGACTTGGATATTCAAGACTTTAGTCTAGGTTTTCTTTTTCTTTGTAGAATAGTCATATGTAATATTTCTTTATTCTTTTGTAATTTTATTTTTATTCTTTTGTAATAAAGATTTTACTATTATTCAATAAAGAAATATTATTTTTTATTTAATTACTATTGTAAAGATTATTGCTCATTTCCATAAGTTACATTTGTGTAACTTATTTATTGAATAAAATTTTGAAATGAAGATTCTTATTCTTAATTGTTTTCTTAATATAAAGTTTGAACTACTAATTATTAACTCTTTACTAAAGCATAATACTAAAACATAACTTTAAATCCTTTTGAACTATAAATTCAACACTCAAGTTCAAGTTCAAATTTCATTTCCCAAAACACATTAGTCCACAAAGATCATATCAAAGTCTATAACAATCATCCTTCAAGACTATACCTAATCTCAAAGTATGAAAGAAACTTTGATCACTTTAGGTTTTTATTTGGCGAAAAATTTACCCACATGTTTACAAATGAATGCATCAATTTTCAAAGATTCCTAAATCTACCCTTCGTTGGTTCCTAAATGCTGGGATGATACAGACTTCCCCCCTTAAAATAAACTTCGTCCCGAAGTTTGTTGAGATGTACCTGAATAGTTCTGGATAGGCTTTTCTTAAATCCTCTTCTTTCTCCCAAGTGGCTTCCCTTTCAGGGTGATGTTCCCACTGTACCTTGCAGTACTTGATTGCCCTATTCCTCAGCCTTTTCCAGTTTTCTTCCAAAATTTTACAGGGTTTCTCCACATAGGTCAAGTCTTCTTGTAGTTCTATCTCTTGATGTGTGATTGCATCATCCGGAACTTTCAAACATTTACAAAGTTGTGACACATGGAAAATATTATGCACTTGAGCCAATCTTGATGGTAACTCTAAAGCATAAGCTATAGTTCTGTTCTGACTAAGTATCTTGAATGGTCCGATATAACTTGGACTCAACTTTCCTTTAACTCCGAACTTTTTAACCCCTTTGATTGGACTTACTTTCAAATATCCATATCTCCCACTTCTGGATGCCATGATCTTCGACTTTGAACAGCATAACTTTTCTTCCTACTTTGAGCTATTTTTAGTCTATCCCTGATCTTATCAATGATATCTTGTTTTTCTTTGATATAGTCTGGCGCAAATTCCTTGCTGCTTCCAGGCTCATACCAACATATTGGTGATCTACATTTCCTTCCATACAGAACTTGGTATGGAGCTGCCTTCAGACTTCTATGATAGCTATTATTGTAGGAAAATTCTGCCAATGGTAGATGATCTTCCCATGTACCTCCAAAATCTAACGCACAAGCTCTTAGCATGTCTTCTAGTATTTGATTCGTTCTCTCGGTTTGACCTCCTATCTCTGGATGATAAGCTGTGCTAAAATCTAACTTTGAACCAAGTGCTTCATGTAATTGCTTCCAAAATTCTGAAGTAAACACTGATCCCCTGTCAGATACAATCTTTTTGGGTACTCCATGCTTACTTACTATCTCTTTAATGTAAACTTCTACTAACTTCTCGGCATTATCTTTCTGATTTACCGGAATAAAATGTGCACTTTTAGTGAGTCTATCCACAATCACCCAGATCATGTCCTTCCTTTTAGGTGTCATGAGAAATCATGTGATGAAGTCCGTACCTATTTCCTCCCACTTCCATTCGGGAATTTCCAAAGGTTGTAATGGTCCTGCCGGACTTTGATGTTCAGCTTCACCCGTTTGGCAAGTATGGCATTCAGATACATATTTAGCAATGTCCCTTTTCATGTTATTCCACCAGAATAGTTCTTTCAAGTCCATATACATCTTAGTACTTCCTGGATGTATAGAATATGGTGTTTCATGTGCTTCTCTGAGTATGACATCTCGAATCTCAGTCACATCTGGAACGCCAAGACGATCTTGGAACCATAAAGACTCATAATCTCCAAGGCAAATAACTGACTTTTACCCTTGAGATATCCTCTGAATTTCTTCAGCAATGAAAGGATCCTCTGCTTGATGTCTAAAAATTTCGTGCTTAAGATCACTATCCTGCTCTGTGACTACCTGCATAGTAGCTAATCCTCCAAGAACTTCTGTTTTAATGAATTGAATTTCTAATGTTTCCAAGTCCATTTGTAACTCTTTTGGTAGCTCCCGATTGCTAGGCTAAATGTCTGCACTCTTTCTGCTTAAAGCATCAGCTACAACATTTGCTTTCCGTAGAGTATAGTTGATTGTTAAATCATAATCTTTGATTAGTTCCAACCAACGCTTCTGCCTCATATTTAACTCCTTTTGGGTGAAGAAATATTTAAGACTTTTATGGTCAGTGTATAACTCACATCTGGCTCCATAAAGAAAATGCCTCCATCCTTTCAGTGCAAAAACCAATGTTGCTAACTCTAAATCATGAGTTGGATAGTTGACTTCATGTGGTTTCAGTTGTCTTGAACCAGAAGCAACTACTTTCCAATCTTGCATTAACACACAACCCAAGCCTTCTTTAGATGCATCACAATATACTGTAAAGTCTTTCCATATTTCTAGAACTTCTAAGATTGGAGCTGTGGTTAACCTGGTCTTCAATTCCTGAAAACTCGCTTCACATTTCTCATCCCAATTGAATGTTGTATTCTTTCTTAACAGTTTGGTCATCGGTACAGCTATTTTGGAGAATCCTTCAATGAATCTCCGATAATAACTAGCCATCCCCAAGAAACCTCGAATTTGTTTCACATTGGTTGGTGCAGTCCACTCTAGTACTGACTGAACTTTAGATGGATTTACAACAATTCCATCTTTACTGATCACATGTCCGAGGAATTCTACCTCATCTAGCCAAAATTCACATTTACTGAACTTAGCATAAAGTTTATGTTCCCTTAAAGTCTGCAATGCTATTCTCAAATGATCAGCATGTTCTTCCTTATCCTTGGAATATATCAAAATATCATCAATAAAGACTATGATGAACTTACCCAAATATGGCATAAAGATTTTGTTCATTAGTTTCATGAATATTGCTGGTGCATTGGTCAAACCAAATGGTACTACTAGATACTCATGGTGTCCATATCTTGAGACAAATGCTGTCTTGGGAACATCCTCAGGCTTGATTTTTATTTGATGGTATCCAGATCTTAGGTCGATCTTTGAAAATACTCCGGCTCATTTCACTTGATCAAACAAATCTTGAATTCTTGGTAAAGGATACTTATTCTTGATAGTAACGTTGTTCAAATTTCTATAATCTCCACACATCCTTCTTCCACCATCCCTCTGATGCACAAATATTACTGGTGTTCCCCATGGGGATACACTTTCCTGGATAAACCCTTTTCTGACTAACTCATCAATTTTCTCTTTGAGTTCTTTTAATTCTTTGGGTCCCATCTTATAGGGTGCTTGAGCTATTGGTGGTGTACCAGGAATTAGATCAATAGTGAACTCTATCTCCTGATTTGGTGGCATTCCCGGTAGCTTTGCTGGAAAAACATCTTGAAATTCATTTACTACAGGAATATCTTCCAATTTGACCTCTTTCATTGAGTTCAACTGCAGATCCATCATGATATGACTGTTCTTATCTTCTTGGTAAACTATCCTTGCTCCACTTGGAGTTTTGATTGAGACAGTTTTCTCCTCACAATTTATCTGAGCCCCATGCTCCATCATCTAGTCCATCCCCAGCACTACTACAATTCCCTTCAAAGGAATCACATAAAGGTCTGCAAAGTATGTACAACCATAGATAGAGATAACCTGATCTTGTTTAATGTGGTGTACAATCACATTGCCCCTTGCCGTAACTACAGTCATATGGTTTTCTAATGTTGCCCTTCTAATCCCGAACTTATCACAGAATTCTTCAGAATTGAATGAAGTAGTTGCACCGGTATCAAATAGAACTTTTCCGGGATTGGTAAGGATATTGAGCGTACCTATCACTGCATGCTCCGAATTATCCACCTCCTCTAGGGTTGCGCAATTCAGCTTCCCGGTAGGTCTGTTCCTCTTTCCATTGTTGTTCTTGACATTATTTCCTCCTCGATTGGGCTGTCCATTTCCTCCACTGGCTTGTCCTCCTCCCTTGGTAGGCCAACCTCCTGGTGGTTTGCTTGGACAATCGGGTTTGATATGCTCCTTCTGATCACAACCATAACAAATTACTACAGGATTTTTGCATTCCCTCTAGAAATGCCCTGTAATTCTTACAAATAACATTCCTTATAGGATTGGATTGATTTCCACCACTTCCTTTATTATTGTTATTGTTATTGTTACCATAGGCCTTGTTCCGGGGTTTGAACTCCAGATTGGGTTTAGGTTTACTTGTCTGAATTCTCTTGGTTTCTTTCTTGGCTCTCTTCCTTCTATCCTCTTGGACATTCTTGTAGTCATCTTCAAAAGTAATCGCTGCATCCAGCAACTCCTAATAAGTTTTCTTATTAGCCTACCTTAGCTGCATTCTAACAAATGGATTTAACCCACGCAGAAAACGCTTCTTCCGCTTCTCTTCGGTGTTAACATCGTCCTCATCATAACGAGACAGCTGACTAAACTCCCGGATATACTTCATGACACTAGTATATCCCTGCTGAAGCTCCTCCAATTCTCTCCACTTCAACTCCATAACACTCTTTGGAACATGATATTCACGGAATCTCTGCTTGAACTCCTCCCAGGTGTACTCTCTTCCTGGTTGTTGCATGGCCAACTGATTCTCCCACCATGATGCTACAGGTTCAGTCAGAAGATGAGTTGCATACCTTAATTTCTCCTCATCATTGCAACCTACAGTCTTCAACTTTCTCTCTGTATCTTCTGCATCCATTAGTTTAGGGGCTGATGCAAAAGGTAACGGCCTTGCATTCTGGAAGTGAGAAAGACTTACTCCTCCACCTTCAGGTGCCCTCTGATTTGCTTGTCCCAGCAATTCCTCCATGAACTTGTTCTGGGTGTCTTGCATCATTTGCATGCACTGCATAATGTTCTGCTCCATTAACGGCCTCATTGGTGGTGGTGGTGGTAATGCTCCCTGATTTGCTACATTTGCATCGGCCTTCCTTTGGCCTCACGTTCCATCCGCTGCTATTCATCTTCGATTTCTACACCCTTATCCATGACCCTCTAGTCCTGCAACATAAAGAGAATACTCATAATTACATCATGCACATGTGTTCTAAGCTCGACTTTACGCACAGAAATAGTCACACATGAAGATCCAAATAAAATCCACATATTATACATAATATTATAATAATAAAAAGTCATTACAACATATACCATATAGGTATAATCATACAATACCTTATTAACTACTACCTTAATTTTCGGATTACAATACACGGTACTCAATATCTCTAAATAGTTACCTACTTCTAGTAGTAACTATGCTCATCATACATGCCTATTGTCCAACTGTGATGACGTGACGTTCGTTGCACAATTTGTGGAACAAATGGCCTTCCAGTAGGAACATACTCAGTATCTGAAGTGTCAGGACTTGAGTCATTACTCAACCTGAGCGCATTGACTCCCTCCAGCTCAGCTGAAAAGTCTTCAGAAACATATTCAACATTATCTCCCGCTTGCATCTCCTGAGCTTCATTCCTTGAGTTGTCAACAGAATACGCAGATCCTGCTGATTCCCAGGTGCTCCTTTGGGAAAGATAGTTAAACACCGGATAATGTATATTCCCTGGGTTTGAAGAAGGTGTTGATGATTCAAACACTCTCTCTTCAGGATCTTCTTATTTATCCTGATTATCTATGAACATGGCATTTCTACTACTGCTACTAGGGTTAATTCTTGCACCCATCTAGCTAGATTGTCCAACATTTCTGTCAGAACCATCTATGGACATATGGTGTTCATGAGATCCTTCATATGATCCCATCGTCCAACCATCAGAATTCTCAGTAGGAAGTTCTGAATCAGAACCATCCTCTGAACCCTCTGGTACTGCATACCTCATATCCACAGAAGGATCATATATAGGTTCAGGCCTTGGTGAATAAAGATATGGTATAAAAGATTTAGGATCTATAGGTACATCCTTAAAGATAGGTTTTGCACTACTACTTTCCTCCTTATCCAACTGGAATGCTAACTGCTTCCTCCTTTCCGGATCAGTTAGATCCTCTAGTATGTCATTTTTATCTTCGACAATCACTTGATGTGTCTTATAAAAAGACGCAAAGAGTGTTCGGTATCTATCCATAAACTAGGAATCTAACTTAGGATGCTTCTTAACTAAAGTAAGATGATCCGGTATAGGCTCCGAGTCTATAGAATCATGAGGTATCATAGAAAATGTGTTACCTTCTAACTCCTTGGCTTTATGCTCCCGGATATTAGCTATTGCCTCGACAACGGCAACATGATATGCTGCTAAGTGACTCCTACCTTCACCTATAGGTAGATCGTGATATAATCCAAGCTCCTCTGGAAGTTGGATACTCACACGATACTTGGATAATATCTGGCCATCATAGTAGGTTATAGTGTTCACTGGAATTCTAGTTGGACAACTAAAAATCTTTAAAAGTTGACAAAGTTGGTTTGTGAATGATCCTTGATAATCATCAAGAGTCTCCTCTTTCCTTACCAAAGTATGTTTTAGGAACTTTGGTGCCATAGCTCTGTATATCAGAAAAATATTTTTCTTAGTAACCAATAATATATTGCATGATAACAAAGAATTATCGCACTAAAACATATAACGGAATATTCTCATTTGAATACCCATTATATTTCTTTTAGAGAATTCTTTATCATTGCTACACATTCCTACAAGTAATACCCTTTTCTAGGTTTCCAACCTAAGGTCAAAGCAATTTGCTCTGATACCAACTGCGGTGACCCAGCATTCAACTACATGTGTAGTACACTATAGTCGTTGACATGACATCCAGAGAACACCGTTCCGTAAATATCACATCCCTCAGAGTGGTACAACAGAAACATTGTGGGTCCATATTACAAACATACACACATTATTATTATTACAACAGACTTCAAAAGGATTCAACTTACACCAAAATATAAAGTGTTTTCAGCGGAATTTAAAAGTAGCAACTCCATCTAGGAGTTGATCTTAGTAGCTTATTCTATAAAGTTCATGCTGCTCGGCTCCCCTTGGTTACTACTAACTATGGTACTTAGTTGGACTCGATGTCATCGACACCATAAAGGATTTCGTAATCCACTCCTTCAACACCTCCTGACAGGTCAGGCTCCTCGTAGAACACATCTTCTTGGCATTCGGCTGCATACATTGGCACGTCTTCTGGATCCTCAGAGTCTAAGTAAGGGATCAAAGGAAAGTATGAGTAACAGCATTACCCAACAAGTTCATTATATGCAAGGTGGGAAGTTTGATGCTCTAACTACCACCTCGGATTATAAATCCTTGGCACTATGCAGTTTTTTGTAAATATTTCTTCAAAGATTGATTTTATTATAAAAATCTATGACCATCAGCCTTCACAGGTTGACCAGAACTTTCATGGAGTTCCTTTCCTGCCGCGTTCGTAGCTCCTTCTTGGAATATGGAGTAACAAGTTACAATTCTTACACTCTACAGAGGTGCGTTACTTTCCCCTCCACAATTCCATGATGTGGGGCCCAGTAGTTGTTCCAAGCCAATCACTGCCCCCTGCGCGACCTCGCATGTCTCCTTGGTGTACACCATGCCCACATATTGAATTACGGCAATGGTTTGTGCAAATCATTAGATGCTAGAAATATCGTGGGACGATGAGGGTTCCCACCCATATGCTGCATATCCTCTACGAATTACCAATTAATATGCACGCTATGAGGATAACATCCATGACCTGCACATCTGGCTACATGCGAGAGGAAGAAAATACAGCTAACTTCTCTGTCCCATTCCAAATCTCATGGCTAACGCGTAATATACGACGCTAGAATCACTGATGTCAGGGGTTATTAAGTCCCTAATTGATCATCATTGTTGCAAATAGAACCCTAAGTTCTATTGCTCCATTATATCATCACTTAGGATGATATCTATGATTTCTTTATTTGTGAAAATAATATTTTCTTTCTTTGGAGTATATATGATAACACAGAATTTGCAAATACTTTGATAAAGACTCTTCAAAGGACATGAGCAAGTGATGAACTTGCCTTGTGATGGCAAGGTAGTGAAGTTTGATGCTTGCACTAGACCTTGAGCTTCTATGTCTACAAAAACATCATTATTGCCCAGTAAGGACAATATTTAAAGAAGCAAAATGATTATGCAAAGTAATGTAATGCATTATTTAATTTTATGTGTATTGTCCCCCATTATTTAAATTATAAAAATTATTTTTCATAATAAAGAA
Organism: Avena atlantica; assembly: GCA_910589765.1. NCBI lineage: Eukaryota > Viridiplantae > Streptophyta > Magnoliopsida > Poales > Poaceae > Avena > Avena atlantica. The sequence continues at coordinate 426,822,000 of OU342737.1, forward strand.
TTTATAAATATTAATTGTCAATATTTATTGAATATTGTATTCTTTTATTTTATTTCAATTTTATTAATTTAATAATTCCTTTAAGAATTATCATTTAAATCCAATAAATTGTTATTAAATATTTGTTTAGTATTTTTATAAAATACCATAATATTAATTTATAATGAAAGTGATTTTTTTTTATTTTTATCAACTTTCAATAATTTTGTAAAATTCCATAAGGAATATTTATATTTCAAAATTCTTAATAAAACTTATATGTCTAAAATTTTATATCTTAATTTATTTGGATAGTTTGGAGTATTGTGAATCCAAAAATATTTTATTTATAATTTTTGGATTTTTATTTTATTTTCTAGAATTTATTTAAGTTCAGGGGCATTTTGGTCTTTTTCCATCTATTAAAACAGGATTTAAGTGATTTGGGCTGACTGTTTGGGTTTATTGGGCCCTTGTGGCCTAGTAGGGCAAAGTCAAAACAACACCCCGAAGGGATCTTGGCCCAAAGAGCCCAACTCACTCTCTGTCTCTCCCTCGATCTCACCTCTCTTCTTCTCCTCCACCGACCCCATGGTCAGCGATGCTACCGCCGGTGATTCACGCCGCCGTGGGCCTTCCTGGCCACCGCTGTGGTGCATAGGGTGGTTGTCAACCCTGCTTCACCCTTCTGTCCAATTCGATTTGGACCTGGGGCCCTCCTGTGTCCAGATCGATTCTGTTCCGAACCCTAGGGTTTGGGGTGGCGTTGGTGCTGACGCTGCCACTGCTGTCGTGTGTCGTGGTGATGCTCCTCGCCCCCAGGCGTGGCTATGGTCGCTGCATCGGTGTGGCATGGGTCACAACGCCCCCTTGGGTGTTCTCCTCGTGTCGCCGTGTTCGTCGACCTCCTCTGCTCCCTCTTCTACTCTTCAGCGAGGACCATAGGTGAGTTGTTCATCTTCCCCTCGTGTCATCTTTGCTAGGTCAATCCTATGCTATGTGTTCATAGTGATCATTCCCGGTTAGTGTCCTGTCTTGATTAAGATGGTTTGTTCTGCTTAGGATTCATACCTCTCTGTGGAATAGATATCTAATGAGTTGGATCAAGTTTTTATGGTCCCTAAGTATGATAAGTGGTTGTTAGTTGTGGCTTGCTGCTTATGATAGCTGGTGATGCCAGTGGTTTACCACATGATTCTATGGATTAATTTTGATATGGTTCAGATGGTAAGGTTGCTCTAGAAGCAATACTTGGGAAATCTAGTGGTTTAATAGCTCACCACTGTCATTACTTGGTTAATGACAGTGAGTGTTATGTGATGAAGTCACAGTATTAGTACTGTTGGCTTACAAATTCATATATAGCTTGAGATAAGATAGTATATTATAGTGATGATATATATATATATGAATATTCCTGGTTATGATTCCTGTGATTAAGAATAGGAAAATGATTTATAGTTGGTTAGTTGTATCTGTGAAGATTGGATGCTTAACCTGCTTAGTTCAGAATTGTTCTTGTGACACCATCCTATGATGGCACACAAGTAGTGATTCTACAGCTGGGCTTTTACTTAGCATTTCTTAAGATTGGATGTCTGTTAAAGTAAATTGTAAGCTTCATTCTATAATAGATCATAGCCTATGATGCTGGTATGAGGCTTAGGAATTAAATTCCTATCCTACTGTCTCTTAGAGATATGCTTAAGTATCAAGGTTGTTTACTGATTCTTGAATCCTAGTGGCCTAAAATGATTGGTTTGCTTGTAGCTTAATGTTGGTGCATGTAGTTTATAAAATCTGAGGTGCTACACCATCATGAGATGTGCCCAAATTTTATAGGCTATTTGAGAACATTTTAGAATGTATGAGTTGTTTATGATTACCAGGACCTATGATGTTGGTCTGAGGTCCTGGTAGATTTGGTAGAGCTTGCTACTGGCCTTTATATTTCAATATTTCTCTATGATAGATTCACCCCACTTGGGTGATCACTTAGAGATTGAATTTGTAAAACATCACATGCTTTTCTATTTGACTAAGATGAACAGAAAATATGGGTGTTTTATGATACTCACCACACAGATGTTGTTTGGGTTGTAAGTGGTGAATCTTGTGGCTAGCTTGATCTGGTGCTCCTCCTGGTACTTCCAGTTCTTAGAATTGTCCTTGTTCTAGATCTCCACCTCCTGGTCCTGGTGGCTTGATCTTGTCCTTGCTATCCACCTGATCTACCCCTCCTTATGTCACCATTTTTGGTGATGTGATCCAAGGTTTTGTTTGGTGTGATATTTCTTGGCTTTAATTTGGTTTAGCTGGGTTGTTGTTCTTTGTGTGTATGAACAAGAAAATGGTGTGGGGATGCCTCCCACGGCTGTGCTGATGGTTTTGTGTGTGTGAAGTTGTTGTGGTGCTGACAGCACACACCATGCAGTTTGGTGTGTGTGTGTGTTGCATGTGTGCCTGCTACACACCCTGTGGATATGCTCTGGTTATGAGGTTACTTTTATCTGGTTACATTTTACTTGGCTGGTGAAAATTTCCCCTCCTAGCTGTTTATTTGACTTATGGCTTTAAAAATTATGAAAGATATAATTCTTTCATATTGGTGAAACTTGCCCCTTGAAAGATTACTCAATGATGAATCTTGAACAGTGCACTTCACTGTCAAGTCTGAGAGTAAAACCCTTTTAATCTTAACTTTCTTTCTTTTTGTTTGTGTTTGTCTTGTAGGTACCAGACTTGGATATTCAAGACTTTAGTCTAGGTTTTATTTTTCTTTGTAGAATAGTCATATGTAATATTTCTTTATTCTGTTGTAATTTTATTTTTATTCTTTTGTAATAAAGATTGTACTATTATTCAATAAAGAAATATTATTCTTTTATTTAATTACTATTGTAAAGATTATTGCTCATTTCCATAAGTTACATTTGTGTAACTTATTTATTGAATAAAATTTTGAAATGAAGATTCTTATTCTTAATTGTTTTCTTAATATAAAGTTTGAACTACTAATTATTAACTCTTTACTAAAGCATAATACTAAAACATAACTTTAAATCCTTTTGAACTATAAATTCAACACTCAAGTTCAAGTTCAAATTTCATTTCCCAAAACACATTAGTCCACAAAGATCATATCAAAGTCTATAACAATCATCCTTCAAGACTATACCTAATCTCAAAGTATGAAAGAAACTTTGATCACTTTAGGTTTTTATTTGGCGAAAAATTTACCCACATTTTTACAAATGAATGCAAGAATTTTCACAGATTCCCAAATCTACCCTTCGTTGGTTCCTAAATGCTGGGATGTTACATTTACCTTGCAGTCGAAGTAGGCGCCACTCTTCGAGTGATCCTTGATTTCTTGTTGTACCGCATGCCATTTGTTGTAGTCTTGTTGGTTGAGTCCCTAATGGGTGGCCATTGCCTTCTCACCGCGCTCCTTCTGAATCTTATTGAATTGAGGATCACAAAGTTTGTGCTCATCAAAGGCAAACTTGATCCTCTTCCAATATGTGTCGGTTTGGTTTGTGCCTATGATCGGGTCGATGGAGATGGTCTTCCATGATTCGGCGAGGCATTCGTCCTCCTGTGACGCCTACTTGATGCGAGCTTCACCTACCGTCGCTGACGCACCGTTCTTCTTCTTCTTCCTCCTCCTCCTTGCCGAAACCTCCACTAGGTTAGCCTCACCTTGGGCCTATTCTTCCTCCTCGTCTTTGTCAGTGCCAAAATCTTGCACGTCAAGGCTGCTCTTGGCGGTTGTGCGGGCTTCCTCTTGGGTGAAGTACCCTGGAGACGAAGCTACGGCAGCTGAACCAGAAATGATCATGTTGTGGACGACAGTTTCGCCCGGTATTCCATCAAATAAGTTGCCGGCGCTAGCGGGAACTGGTGAAGAGGCCCGCGATGAAGGGCGGGAAACATCTCGAGGAAGACAGTGTTAGAGTTGAATCCGCCTAGCTGGTCTCCCTCGTACTTTGGCGGTGAGAACCGTGTGCATGGCATGGTGTGGGTGCCGGCTTCCTAGAACTAGTCTAGGGGGACGACGTGTAGCACACTAGGGAGGCGCTCGAATGGATGCCCCAAACCCCGTCGGGGAAGAACTGGCCGTCGTGAGGCGGTGGATACATACCGCCGATGTGCGCTGAGACCTACGCCTGAGATTCCTCCTCCGCCCGCGCCATGGCCTCCTACTTCTCCTTCAATTTCTTCTCTCTGTCCTGGTGATTGTCGTTCTCCTCCTTCCTCCAGTTCACAAGGTTCAACCAATTGGCGTTGTTCATGCCTTCATTCTTTTCCTTGGGCTTCATCGGCTTTCTCGGCTTCTACGGTGGCATGGCGGTGGCGCAGATATGGGGGAGCGAGGTTCGAGGGGAAGGTGGGGGGAATGGAGATAAGTGGGGAGATGGCGGGATTTGGCGGGAGCTCGCCGTCGAGTTAGGGGGAAAGGATGGAAATGAAATAAAAGGGTGGGAAATCTTCTTTTATCGCCAATAGCATGGGCCCTCTTGCCTTTTCACGCCATCCTGCGCCCCTAAGCGAACCCCAGGGCGCTGAGTTTGGCGGATGGATTTTGGGCCCAATCCGGCGAATTCAGGCTCCTAGGGGAGTGGCTGGGGGAGAATTCACCGGATTGAGCCGAAAACGGGTCTAAGGTTGTCTGTGGGTGGCTAAGTGGAGGTTCTCTTAGTTTAAGACCCATTGGGATAAAAAAAATTAGCCGTCAAAATTAGCTAAATATATATGTATGGGAGAAAAAATAAATATTATATTTTTATATTAGTTGGTAGACATATTTGACAATGTAACTATTAATATGGATTTTTCATTACAGATTGGATCGTGAGGTTTGATGTAACTTAGAAACACTCTCACTTTGTTGGCAAGGAGTGGTTGTTAGGGTCTCCTGGTGGTGGCAGCACCCAGATCTGGTGTGGGATGCTCGACTCGGGGCTTGTCGGTGGTCTGAGGCACCAAATTCGGGGAGGGTTTTTCCGGGCGAAAGCCTAGCGCTTGGGTGCCTACGGGTGTCGTGACCCTCTTGGGGCATCGTTGTGGCTACTCTATCTGAGTTACAGCTCTGGGTGAAAACCCAAGACCTTGTGGTCTCGATGAAGATGGCGCTTTAGTGCGTTGTTACCTCCTTGTGGGTGTTATCGTGGAGCTCTGGTTACCTTAATCATGACAAAGGCTTTGGTGGCAAGCTTGGTGCTCCTTAGTTTTGTCTTTTTACCTTTGATTTGCTTGTAAGAGGTTTCCCTCGTCATCTTGTATCGGTTTGGCTGTTGGCTTTATTTATAAAGTAGGGCGGAAGCCTATTTCGAGAGTGTTAACTTGCCTTAAAGGGAATCCCTATTTGACATGAGTGCCCATTGGAGGGGATTGCGAGACTTGCACTCTAGTTGGCGTGCTCTATGGTCTTCCCTAGCAGGAAATGCCCTTGAGTCCTCTAGAGGTGCGGTGGAACAAACTCCTTGTTAGCATGTGCAGGGAGGTTGTTTTTGTGAATGTTTGATTTTTTATGTGAGGATGGCGAGGAGGTGATTGTGTCCTCGTATGAGTATATCATTCCTACTCAGATTCTACTCCCACAATGCTCGCTACTGACAGGGAATGTGGGAGGATTCAACCCACCAATTGTTTGTTGAATCTAACAAATTGTGTTGGAGTTGGTGGCCATCTAATACTTTGGATGCTAGAATTTCTAGGTGCATATCGATTATCCAAAGACAAGCAATGATAGACAACATAGCACTGAATTTCGTAATGAGGAACAATCTGAATGCCTATATCTCCATAAATTACTACAAGAGTTCTTCATTATGTACTAAATTGAGATAATACAGTTGATCATAAAGCCAACATGGTCATCCGGCAGTGTCTTCAACCACCCGCCATGTACGGTTCGACCACCCCTACCATGGACAAACATGAAAATGTCCTCTCATGATCTCATGTCTAGACTACTAGCTTAGTGAGGTTTTTAATTTGCAGCCCGGAAGTTGAGAGGCCAAGGCATAGCAGGATCCGAGTTGCCTGTAATCATCGTGATTCAAAAAGTTGGGGGATTTCCAAGAGGGGTATTTCAAGTGAATGGTGCTCAAACCAAATATTTTCAAATATTTGCCGTTATGTCAGGATATTCCGTTACACTAGCACCTATTGTGTCCCTTCGAAGCCACCCTGCACGTTCCTAACCCTCGACACAAAATCGAACGGCGAAGGCGGTACTTTTTCTCCCTCACCCCACACTAAATCCGGCGGTAGCGATCCCTTTTTGCCCTCCCACGCCTTTTCCTTGCCCAACATGTCTAGCAAGGGGAAGGTGGTAGCTATGTCGACAAATGATTCGGGTTCATCGAAACCAGAGTTTCGGGCGTAACGCCAGAGAAGCGAATGAGTTATGAGGTCTTCAACCCATGTTAGCGAGGACGTCAGCCAAAAGTACACTACCAAGGTTCCTACAAGCAGCGGGTTGAAGAGAAAACCAAGGACGATGGCGGAGTATTCGGCGGCGGTGCGGGGTCATGGAGCCTAGATCTCGACGAAAACCATCTGGGAGAAGAGCGATAGGTGAATTTTTCTTATCCGTGCCTTATCTTACAGTAGATTAGTTACTGCAAAATAGAATTGAATGAACCTAAAAGTCCCCTTTTTAATCAAATTAGGCCCAGCTACGATACAACGGACATATATGAGTTCACAGTTCATGTCCGCCAGTACACTACAAAACTAGATTTTGGTTGCAAAAGGGTTGTGTTCTGGCAGGATGTGCATCTTCTTGTGAACTGCAAGGAGGTTATGTCTGTTTCACAGCTAGTAGATATGCTTCATGCTATGATTCCTTGGGGGATCCAGACAGAGGAAAAACTTGGTGTGGCGCAACATGAGTGATACCTATATGAAAATTGAGCACTCCCATGAGCTTCAGATGGTTTGGGAGTGTTGTGCAGCTGATCGTAAGGTGAAAGTTGAAGCGACGATTGATGATATGTATGCAGATATTAGAGATCTTGCTGCTAGAGATTCTATTGCTGGGAGTTTACGGACCACCAGATGCTGATCAAGCTAAGTTCGGTATACACTTAGAGGTGGATTCATACATGGAAAAACATAATGGCTAAGTTAATAAGCCAGTTTCGTCATGTACTATGGAGATCACCGTCGATTCCAAAAACATAACTCTTGACGAAATGAGAGAGATGATTGGTAAGGAAATTAGTATTGTCCCTAAGAAGATGGAACGACTGAGTGGTGGCATCATAAGAAGCATGAATTCATAGAGGTTTTGGATTCTGAAGATCTAATACAGATTATGCGATGAAAGAAGCAAAACAGGAATGTGTTCTTCCCGGATGCCATTTTTAATGTTGTTGAAAAGGTTATAGTGGATGTAGAGGCCCCTATAGTGGCTGAATAGAACGAGGTGATCGATGTGGATCACATCTGATGAGAGATTCTACACAAGCCTTGTCATATGGACCACATGGTTTCCCTGCCTGTATTTGTAACAAAGATTGCCGTTGCATTCAAACTACGTTTCTATGATTATGTTTGTTGAGAGATTGCAATATAATGTTCTGTGAGCTGTTGAGATTTCATACATATCACTCACTAAAACCATCGTTGTTGTAATAGGACATAAGTACATTGTAGTTGACATGATTATGTTTGTTGAGATGATGTATTATACTTGTTTCTGTGATTATGATTGTTGAGAGATTGTAATATAATGTTCTATTATCTATTGAGATCTTCGGACATATCATTCATTGAAACCATCACTGAACAAGTGATACATAAGTACCTTGTAGTTTACATGATTACGTTTCTTGAGATGATGTAATTTTCTGCTCTGTGAGGTCAGTAATTTGACTAATCGCTGGATAACTACCCGTTACTTAGAAGATGGTACTATCATGGATGAACAAGCGTATGGTTTAGGAAAAAAAATTACTAGGTACGAGACAATAATCTATTGGACAGACATGTATAGGATTTAGGATTAAGGGTTAAGGGGTTAGTGCACTAAACAGTGCATTAGACCCTAAACCATAAACCTTGATCCTATAGTGTCACATCCAGTAAACTATCTTAACATGACCAATAAGCCAAATGCACGTTAGGAATCGAACTCAGGTGGCTTTGAAGAAGTCAACATCTGTAACACCCTCAGAATCGGCCCTATGCAAGTTTTAGCGAAACCCGCCAAACCCGCATAGAAACGATTCAAAGGTGCCCACCAGGCACTTTCGTGCGGGTGGAAAACGAAGTAATATCATTACACAATAGTCCACGATGGAACCCACAGAACAGATATATACAACGGCGACTCAATGAGTCAAGAATACAGATATATAGTACAAAGATCCAAATCACCTTGAAAACGATACAGCGTCCGAGTACGGACAAGATGCAAATTGAGCTAAGAGCCCTGAAGAATAACCAATGGCGTCCATAACCATGCCCAGGCCAAGCCGGAAGGGTAACCCTGCTAACGACGTCGATCTCAAAACCTGCTTAAACAAAAGGGGTGCCGACAAAGGGCAAAGGAAAAAAAGAGAGAGCGGTCAGTACTGAGGCCAGTACACGGCGAGGCTAGAATTCGGCTGTCCTCGCCTACATAGGTATGGTGGACTGAAGCGGCAGCGCAACATGCACTAAACACCCTATAGAGACTCGATACAGATAGCGGCTATCAGAGAGGGGTAAGAAAGACCTATTCGGAACCAACCTGATACTACCTCCAAACATACCCATCCTGGTGTTTCCCCCTCGAGACCAAACGAGGAAGTCAACCGAGGAACTCACACCGTTGGCAGTTTTATTTATTCAGTTATCGTTGCATCAATTACTAGTCAGGTATAGATGGTCATCCTGATATAATAAGCAGTGGGCAGTCTTAGTTAACCATTCCGTTGTAGTTGCAACACTTACTAGTCAGATACAATAAGCATGAGATATCCCAAACCCAGCAGTTGTTGGTACTTTTATTTAGCCATTCCGTTGTAGTGGAGCTGATTACTAGTCATATCGGATACTAGTCAAATTATAACAGTAAACTTTAGTTATGGTTGTCTATGATCAAGAACTGTGCTCCAAGTCGTCCATAACCGCGGACACGGCTTCTCGAAAAGATTTAACCCTGCAGGGGTGCACCAAAGTATCCACACGCACTTCGACCCTTTTTTGCCAGATCAGTTAACATACACCCATCGGTATGTCGGCGGGGCCTAAGTCATGACGTTTCCCAGACCCAAAGCAAGTACATGGGGGCCACCCCACTAAGCTACCCGCAACGAAGTCGGCCGGTCTCCGAGACGGACTCAGGGTTTGCGTCAATGGCTGTAAACGACTGGGAACCCGAAAATGAGACATGGCTTGTCGATACCGCGAAAACACTTCGCTTACCTAAACAGTATAGGTGCAGTACTTCGCACAATTTAAATTAAGCAGTAAAGCATGGCATAAGTACAAGATAGTAATAAAGCCCCAAACTAATTATGGCCCCCGGTACAATACTTTGAAATCAGGTACTAATCGATGGGGGTGCCCATACACCCCACCTGTGGTTAGCGCGCTCGATCTCGGAACAGGTGTCAAGAACTCGGGGTCCTACGGGACACCAGTGAGCGGTTAAAAACCAAATATTGTCTATTACCCACCGGTGCCTCTTCATTTACGTACTTTCAATTTTAGTTATTAAACAATAATTAAAGCCATGATCATCTCCAACATTAAACATGCGGCATTACTCCAACAACTGTGGTACTTGACGACACGCAACAGCACTTGAGCAAGCGACTACGACGCGCAGGTCCAACTATCTACCAAACAACAGGTAATAGGATGTGTCCAAGGCAATATAAGGCTGCAAGGGATGTTCCGGGTACAAAAACTAGAGCATCGCAACACGGATAGCAATAGATAAACAGGAGGGAATAAATACTATAAAAGTAAGATAGGTAGAAAGGGGGAGGTGCTCGCCTGAAAACATTGCCGAAGATTCATCCGAAGGTCGGGTCGACACTTGCATCAACTCATCAGCCTAATCCGTGAAGAAGCAAAGCACTAGAAGAAACACCAGATGGACTATTTAATACTACGGCAAAAGATCGGGCATGATGCATGTATGGTGTATGACATGGCAAGGTGCGATGCAATTAGGCAATATTAAGCGGAAACGGGGTCCCGACAACTAATTAATAGGTTCATGTTATTTAGATACCCTGCAATTTAAATGTTGACTTAACATGGCAAAAGATAGCACCGGTTCGCTACACAAATTTAAATGGGACCAATATTAGACTAGATTCGCCTGCATATGGTCTCCATATTTAGTTTAGGTGAATCTTCGAAATAGACCCAAACTCTCACAATATGCATGCAAACATGAATAGTTTAATGTAACAAATAGATATCATATATTATAAAAATAGGGTCCAAAGAAAGAGGTCACACATCGAATGACGATCTTGGGGTTCCGAGGGTTCGGGGAATCGGTCTTCAGGGTCTCGACCATCGGATACGGGGACGGGGCTTTGTCGTGCCGAGAGTTCGGATTCCGTGAAGGCGATCTTGAGGTTCCCACTCGTTCACCGTTTGCAAGCACCGGTCGACGCAAACAGAAGTAGATCTTGACGTCCATAGCACGACATCGAATTGGTCTTGACGATGTGGAAAATCCTATCGAAACGGTTGTGTTCTTATGTCTCGTCGACACCGAAGCCAAGCGATCCCACCAAAGGTCCCGAACAATGGCAATAGTAGGCCACGGTTAGCACATCATCCTGAGGTTGTATCTGAGAAGAAACTCACACATATATGCCAATAGTTCATCTAGACACATCCGGCAGGACCACATGACTGAACAGAAAACGGGCACACACAGCGGGCATCACCTCCTTACCGAGCGAAACGCCGAGGAGGAGAGAGCCTACGGTGGCTGCAGAGGAAGGGGGCCTTGGGCGGTGCTGGGAGAGGGCAACGGCGGAAGGCGACCAGCGATGCGGCGCTGCTCGCAGGAAGATGACGGAGAGGTAGGACGAAGCGAGGAGGCACCATGGCAGAGCTTGGCGGGCGCGCTCGACGAGGGGAGGACGCCGGACAGGGAGCAGTGCTTGCAGAGATGGCCGACGAGGCGATTGACGCTTGGCGGACGGGGAGGAGGAAGCAGAGGCCAGCGGCGTCGCTCACTGTAGAGGAAGGCCGGCCATGGGGCCTTGCGAGCTGGGCCACGCGTCGAGGAGGGAAGGCCTGTGCGGGCTTGAGGAGGCGCTGACGGGGAGGGCCGGCGGCGTCCGATGGCGAGCGCTCCTGGCGGCGGCATCGTGAGGAGCAAGGTTTGCCGAGGGGAGAAAGAGGAGCGGGGTCATGGGCGAGCGACCGAGTGGGGTTGGGGCATCGCGAGCGGGAGAGGAGGTGGGGCCGGGCTCGCAGACGTGCGGAGGTGTGTGCCGGGTGGACGCGGCCATCACGCGAGATCGAGGGTAGGGGTTTGCGGCTCTGTACACGTGAGGGAGGCACGTCGAGCGATGCGGGCTGGGGCGGTTGGTCGGGTTGGTTAGCGACGCGGAGAGGCCGCGGAGCAGTGCTGCTGCGCGATGTGTGCCTGGGTGTACTCTAGGGAGGGTGGCGGCGCAGATGGGGAGTAGTGGGATGGGGTAGGTTCTGGTTAGGGTTAGGCTAGGGTTTGGGGTAGTAGGCAGTTGGCTTGCTGGGCCTTTGGTCTGGCAGGCCGACGGCCTCCCCTAGTAAATCATTTTTATTTTATTTAGTTTCTTTTTAGAGACTTTTAGCAAATAGTTTTTAGGAAAAATAGGATATCCGGAAAGACCGGGATTTGATTTGAAATAAAAGCCAGGGTTATTCAGAAAACAAAATAGATTTTTTTGGTGAAAAGATTTAGAGGATAAAAATATGCATGATGATGCACAAAACAAAAACAACACGCGATTTTCTAGTACTGGTTTTTGCGGGATGCCACAACATCTCCCAACCACTGAGAAATACCTAAGTGTGTAGCACATTAGATTTTGTATGTTGCTATAAGGAAAGTAAATTGGGATGGAGGAAGTACAATTTTAATATTTGAAACTAGAATGAAGGAAGAGAAAACCTATTAGGTATGAGACAGTAATCCAGTCAAAGGGCATGGTATCCATTAAACTATTGTAACAAGCCAATTTAGTCAATGTTTGCAACGTAGATGCACTTCACTTTCCCCACTCTTTCTCTTCTCTCTCTCTCTCTCTCTCTCTCTCTCTCTCTCTCTCTCTCTCTCTCTCTCTCTCTCTCTCTCTCTCTCTCTCTCTCTCTCTCTCTCTCTCTCTCTTCCACACACAAACACTCACTCACTGGCCTCCTCTCTCTCCTCACTATCGCTGACGCATCGCCGTGGCGGCATTCGCCATGTCGTCGTGGAACGACGAGGATGACTAGTCAAGCAGAGATAGCCTTCTCTCCGACATCGAGTCTTCCTTCCCCGATGTGAGTTCCTCTATCTTCTCGGCAATGTTTAGGCATTGGTAATTCCCCCCGATTCGAGCCCTATTTGTGCATGCAATCATGCTTATTTTTACCTTTTTGTTTCTTTATAGGTACCACAGACGATCTACGACCTTGATTTGGAGGGCCTATATATCAATGAGGAAGTACCATGTGACCATGGGCTAAAATTGAGGAAATATGTTGCATTCAAAGGGAGTAACACTGGGAGAAGGTTTTTGGGATGTACAAATCAGGTTTACTTACATTATGCAAAATGGTGACATGAAGAAAAATGTATTGTGTTATGTTCATAATTAGGTCGCATGTTTTTAGGTTGGCCCAGTGTGTAAAGCACTAGAGTGGGTGGATCTTGAGTGTCTAGATGCACTTAAGAAATGTTTGGCCCAGTTATGTGAGATGTATGAGTTCGAAAGGTTGGAGAGATTTAGTGATGCTTGTGATGAAGCTAAAGAAAGTATAAGCTTTTGGTAGAAAATAAGGAGATGGAACAGAAAATCAAGAATTTATAGTCAGAACTGAATGACACATTCAATGGGAGCGTGGGAACTGCATGGGAGCTTCAGAAGGCAAAAAATGAGAGGGATCAACTCATGGAAGAGAAGAAGAAGCTAGAGTACTACATTGCGGATCTGTTAAAGGATCTAAAGAAGGAGCACGAGGTTAACACAGACAAGCTACAAAGGATGAAGGAAATTCAAGATGGATAATTTATGCCATGAAAATATCCTAAACTAGTTAACTATAAGACTTGCAATTGTTCTATCTTAACTAAGCCAAACTCAATCCTTGAGAAAATTAATTTTAGAAGAACACATATTTTGCATAGAGTTAGGTTCACATTTAGAAAATCAGTACTACGGGGATAAAACACGTAGTTCAGTACTATATAGCCATTAGTTGGCTTGAAGAGAGCCTGATATGGAGCTTCTCATTTTCCTTCCCAAGATCCTACAATTCGAGGGTTTGCTCGATCAGATCTGCTTTGGTCTTTACCTGATCCCTTAGTACTTGGATGTGCGCCTGGTGCAGGTTCAAGCACTCCGTCTGGGATGCGACAAACTTATTTGTAAGCTTATGATTATCCACCATGAGCTCCTTAATGATATCCTCCTTCTTACACACCGAGGCGAGACCTTTCTTCGACCCAGTTGGCGCTGTCTAGCTTTAAATTGTGGCACTTGTCATCAAGGACCGCGACTTCTTGGCTCAGGCGGTCAAAAGCCAGTTTCTGAGAATTTTTCTTATCCCTTTGGATGCCTATATTTTCATTTAGCCAGGCCAACTATGCTGGGTTGAGCTTTCGCCTCTTTTTCTGCAACAAAAAATATATGGTTTGTTCAGTTAATAAGTTCACCTAGCCAAGGTTGTTAGTTCCCATAATTAACTGAATCAATAGTGGCATATGCATAATTTCAAGGACGAAGCAATCTAGGACTGATCAACATTTTTGAAATCAACTAGTGGCAAGGTCATAATTTCAATGACAAAGAAATCTAGGACTGATCATCATTTTTTGAATTAACTAGTGTCACGGTCATAATTTCAAGGACGGGGTGATCTAGGATTGTTTAAAATTTAACTGAATCAACTAGTGGCACAGTCCTTATTTTATTGTCAAATCAATAAATAATTTTTTCCAATTGAATAGGATCAACTAGTGGCATAGTCCTAATTTCAATTTCAAAGCAACATAGGATTTTCTCCAATTAAGAGTGGTGTGGGTTTTTCCAATGTCACTAATAGAAGTGGCATAGTCATAATCTAAAAGCAAGCTTAGATACACAATGGAAAGAAAATATGGTGTCTATTCATGAGAACACAAACCCATAGTTCAACACGTAAGTTAAACAGATAGATAAGGATTTGATCTAAGATTCCTTAATTGCACAATATATAAATTATAAAACCACTGAAGCATGAGCTGAGATTTCTGCCTCCTCTATTGGGAATCAGACTTGGGCATTGCCCGATATGTCTCCAGCTTGGACCTTAGATCCTTGTTCTCCTTTTGAACACCCTCGAGCATGGTGATCCCTCAGCTCATGTCCTCCTTCATTTGTCTCACTTCATTAAGGGAAAGGTCCCTGTCCTGGTAGGCTTTGATGCTAGCCTTTGTTTCAGTGATGCATTCTGTGAGTGCCTTGGCGGTTTCCTCGTGCTGTAGGGTGCATATTATCTAGAGATTTTTCTTGTCATACATGAGCTTCCTAATAATCTTTTTGGCCAGTTCTTGCTTGGTCACGCTGTATGCGATCAACTTCTGTAGCTTGTCGCGCTCTACTTCAAGCCTCTTGATGTCAAGTGCAAAATATAGCGAGATCTCCCTCTGCAGCGACAAACGCCTACAAAGGCACTCATTAGCCTGGGTTAGAGAGTGTGCACCCTTCAGTTGGTTGTCAATCTTGGCATTGATCGCGAACACCTTGTCACGACACTTGGCCTTTGCTTGCTGCATTATTCATGTTATTTAAAATAGAAACTCTATAATTATACTCTAGTTTTCAGGGAAAAACTAATCCAAATCACAAAACCCCAATGTGTCTATGAACAACAATATTAAAAAGAGGACTGATCATGGTCCCTACTTACGGGGCAGACATGATTTAACAATTGCACATTCATAATCTCAAAAATAAAAACAAATGCATCTTAGCAGCATTATTAGTAGTAAAAAAAAGTGTAGAGATTTGCTACCTCACCGAGTCGGGAAACATGGCCGAACGGGTCCTGCAACGCTGCCACCGTCGTTCTGGATTATGGGTCCATGGATGGCTTATAATATGTAGAAGAAAAACAAGAAGAATAAGAATAAGAAGAAGATGGAGAAGAAGAACCGTACCGGGAGGATCCCTCGCATGCTGGAACATTCCGCGCCATTGCTAGGAGAGATTGGGCCTCTGTGAGAGGGGAAGCTTGAGAAGCTGGTAGAGCAAGAAGTGCCAGGCGACAAGCTCTTCCCTTTTCCTCCTTGTGCATGGTCGACCCGCCTCTAATCCGGGGAGCCATGGCTAATGCAGAGGGAGGGAGGTGGGGGGAAGGGGGAAGAAGAAAGTGATTAGTGTGGGAGAATGGTCAAAGAGTCCAGTCCGTGGTACAGTCTTATACAAGACCACTGTCTACTTAGATGCTATCAGGCTACATCCGTCGTTCCTTTGTTAATTAATGGCCTATGCTGCTACCTTCTCAATGAAGGGTCACTAGCCTAACCAGGGAATAAACCCCATAGTGTGCATGATGGGACTCGATTGGACTAGTCTTTAATGCGATGGAAGGTTCAGTGGGCTTCAGCGCGCCGTCTAAAATCCCGTGGATAAAAGAGGTGGGACTACGAGGAGGTAATTATAGGAAACGGCATGCATGTCCAGCGTGCGTGCATGCATGCTTGCAAGTGTGCGCCACATGTTGACGAGGTAGGCATGACGCGAGCAACTTCTACACAAAAACTTCACGTTGATACATTGAACTACACGTCGAGAGGAGCGCACGAGACACTTACCGACGCTGCCAGAGCGTGCATTTTGTGATTGTTACGTGACTAAAATTTCAGTACGTTGATATTTATGACTCTAGAATATTCTGTACCACTTTTGTTGTGATCAAACTATGTTCAGTATGCGAGACAGTACAATTTTTACATGACTATCACTAAACCTCGAGTATGCTCCTCGCATCCCTGATAGGATCGGCACCTAACTCTGTGTACCTGCCATCGCGCATTCTGAACAACTTCCTAACGCACGATAAAGCCGTGCCGTGGCAATGGCAGATCCTTGGCGGCGGCTGATCGTCCCGCATCACCTGCTCGTCACAACATCATTCGTGCCTGCCGTCGGCAATCTGACCATGTTGTGTTCAACTGTACCAGTATCCATCAACATCAGCGCTCGAGGACACCGAGACGTGAAGCTTGTTGTACCCGCCGTGCTGGAGGATTACGGTGCACTGACAGAGACGGAGGAGCGCCAAGCAGCAACGAAGAGCCTTTGCAATACAAGTTGCTTCGACACCAACGGTCACAACAATAAATGTTTCCTTCCACAACAACTTGGCCTATCGGTCTTCGTAGAAGGCATCTCTTCCGCAACGAAATTCTCGGCTCGACCGTGGCCGATGAAGAACTTTTTTTTTCTGGTTTTGCCCCCCTCTACTACGACAAAACCGCAAAAAACATGGACGAAGCTCGACGGGCATGTGGCAGAAGTAAGATTTTTGGTTCCTCGCGAGAGGTTGACTTGCCGAAGTATTTTTTTGCGTGTGGGTCCTAGACGTCAGTGACTCTAGCGTACCATACTTTTCGTTAGCGCCTCCCTGATTTGAATTCGATAACGTTGTTCAATGCCTCTTCCGTTTAGTCAGGCTACTGGGTCCGATATGTCTACATCTCATTAGAGGAATCATGTGTATGATGGAATGTTTTTCCTTCCCTGTGATGAACTTGATAGCGTTTCTCGATGCATCTGCTGTTTAATAAGGCTGCTGGGTCCCACGTGTCATCCTCACACTAGAATAAACGTGTGCATGATGGAATTTTTTCCTTGGCTCGTGCCTCCATGATTTGAATTCGATAATATTGCTTGATATATCTGCCGTTAATTATGCTGATGGGTCCCACATGTCAGCCTTTCGTTAGAAGAATCATGTGTATGATGGAATTTTTTCGTTCGCTCCCGCTGCCCTATTCCGAACTTTGATAGCACTGTTGATGCATCTACTGTTTAATCTCGTAGATGGGTCCCACATGTCATCCTCACATTAGAAGAAACATGTGCATGATGGTTTTTTCCTTGGCTCGTGCCTCCCTAATTTGAACTCGATAACATTGCTCGATCTATCTGCCGTTAATCACGCTGCTGGGTTCCACATGCGAGCCTCTCATTAGAAGAATCGTGTGTATGATGGAATTTTTTCCTTCACTTCCACTACCCTGTTCCGAACTTGATAACGCTGCTAGATGCATCTACCATTTAATCACGTAGTTGGGCCTCACATGTCATCCTCTCATTAGAAGAAACATGTGTCTGATGCATTGTTTTCCCTGAGTCACGCCTCCGTGTTAAGTTGATAGCATTGGTCCCACATGTTAGCATCTCATTAGAAAAAATGTCTGCATGTTGGACTATTTTATCGCTTGTGCCTCCCAGTTTCGAACTTGGCAACGTTGCTCGATGCAACACCTGTATAAGGTCTCACTGATAGGTCCCACATGTCAGCCTATCTGTAGATGCATTTACAGTTAATCTCGCAGATAAGCCCCACATGTCATCCTCGTATTAGAAGAAATGTGTGTATGATGGATTTTTTCCTTGGCTCGGGCCTTCGTGTTAACTTGATAGCGTTGCTCGTTGCATCAGCCATTTATTCAGGCTGGTGGGTCTCCTATGTCAGCCTCACAGTAGAAGAATCGTGTGTATATAATAGAAATTTTTTATTCTCTAGAGCCATCCTGTTCCAAACTAGATAGCGTTGCTCGACAAATCTGCCATTTGCTCACACTGCTGGGTCCCACATGTCAGCATCTCATTAGAAGAAACGTCTGCATGTTGGAATTTTCTCACTCGTGCCTCCCTTATTCGAACTGGCAACATTTCTCGATGCAGCACCTGTATAAGGTCTTGGTCATGGGTCCCACATATCAACCTCTCTATGGATGCATTTATCGTAGCTAGGCCCCACATGTCATTCTCGCATTAGAAGAAACATGTGCATGATGGATTTTTTCCTTTGCTCGTGCCTCCATGTTAACTTGATAGCGTTGCTCACTGCATCAGTCGTTTATTCAGGCTCGTGGGTCCCCTATGTTAGCCTCACATTAGAAGAATCGTGTGTATATAATGAATTTTTTTCTTCTCTAGCGCTACCATATTTCGAACTAGATAGCGTTGCTCGACGAATCTGCCATGTGCTCACGCTGGTGGGTCCCACATGTCAGTATCTCATTAGAAGAAACATCTACATGTTGGACTTTTTCTCGCTCATGCCTCCCTTATTCGAACTGGCAACGTTGCTTGATGCAGCACATGTATATTGTCTCTCTAGCGCATCCCACATGTCAGCCTCTCTGTAAATGAAACGTGCTAGTATGATAGACTTTTTGAGGCAGTTGTTATGACCTTGGTCCATTGCTAGGTCCCAGATATCAGCCTCCTCTGTGCAGGACACGTGTGTAGGCTGGGTCCTAGATGTCAGCCTCAATTTAAAAGAAATGTGTGTATGTTGGACTGTATTTTTAGGTCGAGTATGCCGTTCTGACCTTGGCAACATTGCTAGATGCAGCAGTAGTTTATTTGGTCCCAGGTATCAGTCTTTAAAAAAAGTTAATCTATCTCCGTTGCTGAGTCCCACATGTCAGCGTTAGTATATAATAACAGAAATTTCCATGATCACTATTTTGACCTTGGTCCGTTGCTGGGTCCCAGATGTCAGCCTCCTCTATGCAGGAATTTTTTCTATGTTGGGCCCCAAATATCAACCTCTATTTGAAAAAAAAACGTATATGTGTTGGACTATTTTTTCGGATCAAGTCCACCATTCTGACCTTGGAAATATTGCTAGACACAACAACAGTTTACCTGGGTCCCAGATGTCAGCCTCAGAGTACAAAAAGACGACTAAAAAAACACAAATTTCCTAGATTCGAACTCGAGACCTTAGAAATGGCCAACTGCTTTCCTTGCCACAGCCAAAGAAACATTTAATGCAATGGAAATGTTAAATGGTACTTCTATAACTTTAAAATACTTTCTTTGACCAAGTTTATCTCCCTTAAAATAATAAGACGGCGCTCCTGGCAGCTAAACTAAAAACTGCTACATAATGAAGTAGTTTCTACACAAAAAACATAGGTAGGCAATATTCCATGGGCTCACTCCTAAACTGAATGGGCTATGATCAACAACCACAAGACCATGAAAAGGCCGAATTAGAAGGTTTTGGGCTATGCTTGGGTCTCATAGGCTAATTTCATGGGCTCAGTAATAAAAATTCCATACATCAACAAGGAAGAAAAAAACAAGGGCGAAAGAATTTGGCAGATATTTCGCGTAAAAATTGTTGACAACTAGGACACATAGTCCGTGGGTGCCAAAACTTTCTTACTTGCGCCTTCACTCTAGTATCCAGCTTCTGTCTCTTTGCACCATTCTTTTGGAGATACACCAGCCGTGAAAACCATAGGATGTTCTCCAAAACATTCACACTCCGTCTACCAACCCGGGCGGCTGACACCATCGCTGGTGCCGGCTTTCTTCTCGAGATGCACACAAGACGGCGGTCAGCCGGTCGATCCCCATGGTACGCTTATAATTTCCTTAGTTTACTCAAATAGTTCCCTAGAAGTCGTTTTGTACTCGATATGTTCGTTTGACATTGTTCTGCACTTGATCAGTTTGGAATTTTATTGCACTCGATCGATATGTGCTCTCAAATATGTAACATAGTTCTACACTCAATTTCTGAAATAGGCTAAAATTACGTGTCATTTATAGTTTTATATTCCATTTGCTCAGATATCTTTGCTTAATTAGATCTATAATCTACCTGTTTCCTGAAATATCTTGACAGATTCTGACCATTTGTATCCTCAACAGATGGACAAATATTGGATATTGAACGGACAAAAAGCAACACCTTCATATTGGGAAGGTTTTAATGCCTTCATGAAGTTTTTAAGACAACATAACGTCGACTCATATGTGTTTTGCCGATGCTAACAATGCCTTAATTATAAAAAGATGAGTCAGAGCACAGTTGTAGACCATGTATTCATTAATGGTATGCAATGCACATATATTAGTTGGACTAAACATGGTGAACCATATGATCAGTCCGTCTTGATCCTCTAGCTGATGATGATCTGTCTTAAGCTCATCAGATCGAGGATGGGGACCTTTTTGGTTTGTTAAGGGACCTATACCCTATTAGATTGATCTCTTCCCCACCAAGCCCAACATCTCGATGGGAACCCTTGACTGCGCCCTAATATGGGGCTCCCAACCTTATCTGGTTGGTGGGCCCCTGTCGCCAGCGCCATATAAAGAGGTAGGGAGATGGCAGCATAGATCACGAGGTTCGACTATGCGCCGCAACCCCCACCAACACCCCCTACCGAACTAGGGTATAACACTGTGCTGACAGGAAGCTCCGCTGCAGCCACTCTGCCCACGCACCCCATTCTCACGTCATTGACCACCATGGACAATGCCACTGGCTCATCGAGCCACGGAGAAGGTACACTACCCATCTCCCATCTCTTCTCTATTCTCTCTCAGACCGCAGTGATTCAATACACAGATAGTACTTTCTACTAAATAGATCTATACCTAGTTGACCCTAGCAGTGCAAACAATGATATCAGAGCACTACTAGGTTGTGGTTTTTTCGGTAAATAGAGAAAAATAAATAAACCCTAAACCCCAAAAGCACAGAGCGCCGCCAATGCTGGCTGTGCCGTTCTTCTTGATCCAGATGAGCATCCTTGCGAGGTATCTAGACGAAGAACCAAAGGATATGCTTGTGGATCTGCTAACAAAAGGCTTACCACCCAATGTGTTCAAGGAACACTTAGCCGACATGGGTTTAAGGGAAAGCATATGATTCCTGGATCATAAGAGGACCAAAAGGAACATAATTTGTTTCAAAATAGAGAGGTATATTGTAGCTATCTGATTCTATCGGCAAATGAGCTGTGATGATGAAACATGCTCTATGTACTGATCCGTGATGAAACAAGTAAAGCATAAAGTATAAAGTTAAAAGTAAAGTTGAGATCAAGGGGGAGAATGTTATATTTATCTCTTCTCCACCGAGCCCAACGGCTCGATGGGAACCCTTGACCGCGCCCTGATCGGGGGTGCCCAACCTTATCTGGTTGGTGGGCCCCTGTCACCAGCGCCATATAAAGAGGTGGGGGTAGCACAGATAACGAGGTTCAACTGTGCACCGCAACCCCCACCGACACCCCTACTGATCTAGGGTTTAGCATTGTGTCGATGGGAAGCTCCACCACCGCCAATCTTCCCACACACCCCACGCTCATGCCATCAACCACCATGGCCAACACCACTGGCTCATCGAGCCAGGGAGAAGGTACACTACCCCTCTCCCATCGCTCTTATTCTCTCTTAGACCATAGTTATTCAATACACAGATAGTTTCTACCAAATAGATATATACCTAGTTGACCCTAGCAGTGCAAACATACCCCACTGCAAGCAAAAAGGCTGATCCTTCTCTTAAAAGAACACTTTTCTCTAAACTGATAGAAGTTTCCAAGTGTTTAGTGGACCCTAATTCTTGTATCTCAAGATTCGAAGAGGTAATGAAATTACTAAAGGAAAAGTCATTCAGCAAGGTTACCAAAAAAGCTTTCGATTCAGTGATTAAGGTGTACATCAAGTCAATCCCTAGGGAAGGAGTGCCAAAATCCTTTTATGAGATGAAATAGTACATCAAGATACTCGGATTATCATATGAGAAAATCCATTTTTGTCCAAATAACTATGTACTATTCTGGGAGGATTATGAAAACCTCGATGATTGTCTAGTATGTAACGAATCAAGATGGAAAATGGTGATAAAAAGAAGAAAGATCCTTGTAAGGTTTTGAGATATTTTTCAATTATAGATAGATTGCAGAGGCTATTTTAGTCAGAACAAACATCTAAGGAAACAAGATGGCATAAAGAGATTCTCAAGCCAGACGATTACTTACTGAGACAACCAGCTGATGGCGATGAATGGAAGAACTTTGACAAGGCTTATTCAGGATTTGTTGTGGATCCAAGGAACCTGAGAATTGGCCTAGCTAGAGACGGATTTAACACATTTGGCAACATGAGTAACTCGTGCAATATGTGGCCAGTACTTGTTACAATTTACAACCTGTCTCCGTAGGCATGCTCAGATTAGTCGAACTGGTTGCTGACTTTACTCATGCCAGGTCCCAAATCACTTGGGAAGGATTTTGATATGTTCATGTAGCCTCTTATACGAGACTTGCAGAAACTGTGGAAGGGTGTCATGAATCCTGATATCCTTGCAAGCAAACCTAAAGATTCCAAGTTCCCTCTATGTGCTCATGTGCTGTTCTACACCCATGATTTTTCAGCTCTTGGCATGTCAGGCAGATTGACAGCAGCTTACAATGCATGTGTTCGCTGTGAGTCAAAACAGGTCACAGGGAGGCTACAAAATAAGACCTGTTACCTTGGCCACTGGGTTTTTCTTCTTGAAGGCCACAAATTCAGAAAAAACTCAAAAAAATTGCAGTTCTATGGACAGAGGACAGAGTATGGCACTGCACTATGAAAGTTCACTGCAGCTGAGTTGCAGGCGCATATATAAAAGGTCATACATGTGAATGAGTATGACGAGCCAATCACCGTTGATGTTTCCCACCAAGATGATCCCAGTGTTTGTATGGTAACTGAACTGGCAGATATTGATGAAAATTTGATTGCTAGAGGCATGTCTACGAATGATGGACAAGTAGATTTCACTATCAAGGTTAGTATAATGGACAAAGACAGGAATAAACTTGTTCTACTTGATGAATCTCAGGACATGTATGATGAATGGAAAGAGGAAGAAGATTCAACCCAGTCGGAACATGTGGATCTAGAACGCGGTGGTGCTAAAAGCGGTGATGGTGATGATGATTAGACTATTGTTTCAAATTATGCAGTGAGATGACGGACATTGATTCGTTTTGGTTTTCTCATTTTAAAATGTACGATACATGATGAAATTTTCCTATTGGATTGTAATCCTAGAGTAATTGTTTTACCTGTCTAAATTGGATTAAGCTTAATTCGACATGTGCAAACATATGTAGAACATGTTTAGTACATTAATTAATTAGTAACCACATGAATAGGTTTCATACAGAAGGGGGCATATGAACCTCGTGTTAGTAGATGTAATTAGCAACCACATGAAATTTAATAGCAGTACAAAGATAATCAGTTCTTATTTAATCTCTAAAAACCTTCACGCACGATGAGTTTGCACTTTTCTCCGAACACACTCCATCATTGGAGCATGCAAAACTAACGATCAAGTCTAATTTTGTCTATAACCTCGTTCTTAGATCAATGCCTATGTGACCAACATATATGCAACCCAAAATGCCCAAGCGTCATCTAGATTGTCACAAGGCCATATTTTAAAAGAAAAGCAAGACCGACCATCTAATGCCCTTGATCTAAACAAGTACCAGTACAATAGTATTTTAGCTCTACAAAATACATTAGTAATAGAAACAAGCGGTAGTTTGACAAATTCAGTAGTATTTGAAAGATTCGGCATTACAAAATAAGACTAGAAAAGTATCTGGCAGGTTCCCAGTTCACATTCAAAAACACTTGACAGGATTCAGCAACAGTTTATAGTGACCAATTCTGTCATATTCGATCTGAACAAGTCCCAGTACACAGATATTACTACAAAATAGACTGAACGTACAAAATAGTAAGTATAAGTGTAGAACTATAAGTATACACTAAGCTAGGAACCACTAAATGTCCCATCATATATGTAGAAGAAAGAGAATGCTTCAGCGTGTCAAAGTACTGGCCGGGCAGCGCGCTTGATTTCCTTCCTAGGACGTGTCTCTCATTTGATTATCGCCTATCGGCCTCTAGGTCAGCAGCGTACATGTAAAATTCATATGAAAACCAAGAAATTCAGGATCCTTAATTTCCGCAATTTCGAGTACGAAGGGAATCTGCCACCAACATAAATTAACGAATTAGTACAAACATTACATACACTCACATTAGGATCATCACAAGACGATTAAGATATGATATCTCACCGATGAATCTTGTCCAACGACAGGTTCAGTAGTATGCCACTAAAGCCACGACTTCGACAAATAACATGTGAGCACTTCCAGCACGGCGTCGGCCGATGATGGCCTAATCATTGTCTCAGATGACCTCGTTATGAGAACCTTATTGAAACTAGTGAACAAGACCAACGACCAAAACATCACATCGTACCGCAACGATTCACACGCCACCAACCTGACTGGCCTGACAGATAGGAGAAAGTCCATGATATGCCCGTCAATTTGGGCGATGAGCAGCTTTCCCTCCTTCCCGATGTCGATGACCCTAGCTCTCCGCGAGCCCGGTGTAGGAACCAGCATTTTTGGGTCCCATATTTGGGGGTTGTATCTGGGCACCGTCATCGCGTGGGAAGATATGAGGTGCTCGACAAACACTTTCTTGACGCCGTGAACTCGCATCCTGGATCCATGCAGACACACCGACGGTATTTGCATGCGACCTTGTGGTCGTAGACATACTTGTAGGAGACCAAAGTCTAGCAGATGTCGTTGGGGAATGTACTACCTTTTCCTCCGGTGACTTGGCGGTACAACTCCTTGGAGCATGCAGCCAGCCAGACGGTGCTGGTAGTGTCCAGATGCATAGCTATTTCATTTAAGACGTCATTCAGATGGTTGTGCCTCGAATCCACGGCCATCATGTCCCGATGGATTGGGGGCAAGGGAGAATCTATGTATGATTGTTGGGCGTGTTTGGAGGATATGGATGACGACCTAGAAGGAGAGATGCTGCGGGTGATATGGCGAGAAAAATGTGTGAAGTGTGCACTCGAGAAGATCCAAATGCGGTTTGTGGAGTTGGGGATGGATCTTTGAACGAGGGTTTTTTGCCATACTCCTTAGGCTATCTTCTGTCGGGCGCTAGATCGATGATGCCGACTAGTGTTATGGAGTACGGAGTAGTATAACTCTGGACTGACACACTTCCATGAGTGTTATTTGATCACATCACTTAGAACTGTGAGATGATTTATACTCACTTCTTCCATTTTTATAATAGCTACTCCCTCTAGTTCATATTTTTAATGGCCTCAACTTTTTCTATATTACGTACTATATATCATATCAGCTAGAAAGAGTAGTTGTAAGTTGAGTCACTTATTACGTTTTCCCTTACTTCATATCAAAATACCAAGATGTCGAACCTCGTATGAACTTTCTAGAAAAGTACCCCTTTGCAAAGTTCGGCAGGCCTTCTAAAATAGCTCAAACTTATAGAAAGGCAAGAACCCGCAACCTAAATTGCATCATGTTTGGTGAAATAATAACAACATGTTCCCAATTCATATTCAACAACATTTTAAAATGACCGATTTAGCAATATAGACTCTAAAATTCAATAGCAGTATGGAGAGAATCAATTCTTGTTTTAGCCCTAAAAACCTTGGTGCGGGATCAGTTCCTTTTATCTAAACACAATCTATCATTGGAGCAAGCAATACTGACGATCAACTCTGATTTTATGTGCATACCTTCTACTAACATCAATACCCCACATATGCAACCCAAAATGCTCCAAACCTCATCTAGATTGTGACAAGGCCATGTTTCAAAAAAAGTTCAAGAGCATCTATTTCCCTTGATCTACACAAGTACCAGTACATTAGTATTAGTTGTAAAAAACACTTTAGTAATAAAAATGGCAGAACATTTGATAGATCCACTAGTGTCTGAAAGATTTGCAGTACTGAATAAAGAAAAAATTATCAACAGATTTCCATTACATAATTAGCGGCACTTAAAAGATCCAACAAAATTTCAAAGTGACCAATTTAGCACTACAGATAATGACCAAAATAATTGACAGTTTTCAACAATGCACACATTGAAATTCAATGGATGTATCAAGACCATAATTCAAAAGCAAAGATAGATCATGTTCTGCACTCGATCCATCAGTCTAAAGAAGTACCAGTACATAGGTATTGCAACAAAATAGATTAGTAGTAGCAGAAATCCATATAAAATACCCAGAACTACCTTAAGCTAGGAACCACATGTCCCAAAATGATAATAAAAATCCTGTTGAGGAGTAATGGGTTCACGTTAGGATCATCACAAGAATATTAAGATGTGTTATTCTCTAGTTATTAATGTCGATATGAAGCTTGTATTCCACCGTGAACTCCGATGGTCGATTCTAGCGGCGAGCAACCAGATTATATCAACAAACTGACAAAGAGCAAGTCCCTTCACTAGTAGAGAGTTGCTTATCAGTGGAGCATTTTTTGCTACCAATGGCGCATATGGGATGCACAACTGGTGTTGCACCATTGGTAATTATGTATAAATGGCACATATTCAATATTCTCCATTGACAGTTGGACCACCAGTGGCGCATCTTTGATATGCACCATTGATGTTCTACCAGTGGAGCATATATCTAAATGCGCCACTGATGTTTGATGCGCCATTGGATGGATAATAGACTCGCCACTGATGTTTTGTACAGGTAGATAGAATACAGGGCTTTAAGGTTTTCATGCTGTTATTTATACAGTACGCAGTAGTATAGAAGCAGCGATAATAGTAGCATGTTCATCATCGTTGCAACATGTTCATAGAAACAGAGGTATTTATACAGTTGATCATCATCATTGCAGCATGTTCAACTTCATGGAATAGTATCATATATATACATCAGCGCCAAAAGCAACATGGAACTAAGTTAACCACCTGGACCACTTCTCCACTTGAACTAAGTTAAGTACCTGGACATCAAAAGCAACCAGACACAACTAGAACTTCACTACAACATTACAACAAGTTCAACTAGAAGGGAGATAACATAGCTACTCGACCCTTTTAAGGATCAGCTTGAGACCGTTCTCTGTGCAACAATGGAACCAGAATAGGAAGACTTCACCGTCTTTCATCTTCGTCTTCCTCACCACCTTATTCCAGTTTGTGGTGATCTGGACACCTACATTGTTTCCTATGCCAAAAATGACTCACTTTAGCAATGCTTCTCCCCTTCCAAAAAACCTTGATGTTTGTTGGCAATTTCAGGTATTTCTTGATGAAGGAATAGTTGTACTTACTTTCAAAGTACTACATAAAAGCAACAAAAGGAACATTAATACATAGAAATGGATCGAGGCATGAAACTAACAAACATAGATGTGTCTTGTGTGCAAACAAATTGAGGTGATTGATAGAAATGCATACCATGCTGGTCAAGGACAATCTCAACATCCATGTCTACAGAGGGTTTCATCACTACAGAGTAAGGGAACATCATGTACAGTAGATTAGGATGGTATGTATAGTGGCTTCACATTTATATGAAACTGTCCACAGGGATATAGATTATATCACTACTTAAATGCCAACAAAAATAGAATTAAGCATAATTCTTGAATGCCTAACAGAAGTTTCCAAAAAAAGGCTTAACAGATGCATAGTATGGTGTATCATGGTAACCCAACAAACAGATGCAGAGTATTGTGTAACAGCAGCCAAGGAAGAAGGGATGTTGAAAGGATACGGATGTCGCCTAGAGGGGGGGTGAATAGGCGATTAAAACTTTTCCTAGAGTGGCTCAACAAAGGCGGAATAAAACTAGTGTTTACTTTGTCAAGCACAACGTAGAACAACTAGGGTTCACCTATGTGCACCAACAACTTATGCTAAGCAATACAAGCAAAAAAGTGATAGCAAGATATAGATTACTTCAAGAACGAAGGCTATCACAATGTAAAGTGCATAAGTAAATAGCTCGGGTATAGAGATAACCGAGACACGTGGGGACGACGATATTTTACAGAGTTCCTCCCAACATGGAGTACATCTAGTTTGGAGAGGGGGTGGTATCAAACCACCAACGCCACAAAAGGCCTCCCTTATTCTCCGGTGAATCTCACCCCAATGGGATCGATCCATGCTTCCACTATAGGTGCACTTGTCGGCGGCAACCGAAACCTCTCACAAGGTTGGGGCACTTCTCCACAACTTAATTGGAGGTTCCCAACAAATGCCAAAAAAGGCCACAATGCCACCAAGGCCACAAAACAGTCTAGGGTTCCAATAACCCAAGAGGGACAAGCTCCAATGGGTCACACAAACCAAACCTCCGAGGAGAACTCAAACCGATGCACCGAATGCAAATGGCAAGAACACCACAAAGGTGCTCAAATCCCTCACTCTCAAGTTCCAACAAAGCTACTAAAGCTATTGGGGGAACAAGAGAAGAGGAATCAAAGAGAGACACAAAATCCCCCAAAATCTAGATCCCCAAAGATGCACTCACAAAGAGATGAATCGGTTAGGTCAAAACGTGGATTTATATCTCCTCTCTCTTCCACTCAAATATGGGCAAGAATAATCACAGGGAAAAAATTAGACAAGCTTCAAGATCTAAAGAAAGTGTGGACAAAGCTTAGCCTAATAGATGAGAAAGAAGGTAATTAAACTCAAAACGGACAAAGACTTAAATAGGAACCCAGAAAAAATGACCGTTGGGGTATTTTTCAGAACGTACCGGTAGTACCGTACCGGTTCCGCATGCTCCAGGAAAAACACGAAGCAGCAGCAGCGCAGATGAGGCTAGTGACAGTGCGTGCGTGCACTGAGGCAAGTGAGGCCAGCGAGTGTGCCGCAGCAGCAACAACAGCAGCGGGCGGGGCTAGCTGCAGCAGGCGCGCAACAGAGCGGGGCCCAGCAGCTGAGCAGGCAGGGGCGGCAGCAAGCGACATAGCAAGCGCAAGCGGCAGCTAGCGCGCGGGATTGGCGAGGAATGCGCGCAGCGCTGACCGGCTGAGCCCGGGGTAGCACGCGCAGGAGCGGGCGGGAAGCGCGCGGCTGCTAGCGAGATCGAAGCGTGAGTCAACGCGGCTACTGCTACGCGCGCGCGAGGATCCAAAGCGGCAGGAGCAAGCGGGCGCGCACAAGACAACGCGGGCCCATCCAAGTGGGTCAACGCACAACAGCAGGCGACGCGGAATCAAGCGAGGCGCGCAGCTGTGCGGGATCGGCGCAGAAGAACCTATGAAAAATTTCTGGGTCGGTCGTGTAGGGGTTTGTAGCATGGAAAACAAAAAATTTCTACCGCATGCAAACAAACAAGCCAAGATCTATCTACTAGATTGTAGCAATGAGTCGATAGAGGAACTCACCCTCGAAGATTCCAAAGCGGTTAACGAGAGCAGATTCTCGTGGGTGATGTAGTCGTACTCTTGCCGATCTCAAGATCGCGTAGACGATCCTTCCGGCGCTGCATTCCGGCAGCGCTCCCGCAGTCGGTCACACGTTCGGTACTCGACGAAGACCTTCCTCTCCCTTGTTCCAGCAGGCAGCGGAGGTTGTAGCACTCTCCTCGCGATTCCGGCAGCACAACGGCGTGGTACCGGAAGTAGATGGGAGATCTCGCAGGGCTTCGCCTTAAGCCTGAGCGAGTATGGTGGAGTATGAGAGAGGCTTTAGTGGTCTAGGGATTAGACACACCAATTAGAAGGCTCTAAACCGAAGGCTAGGGCAATTAGAAACTCTAAACCAAAACGGCTCTAAACCGGAGGCTGTGGCTAGGGTTTAGATTTAGAGGATAGGAACTTGTGTGTCTTGGAGGGGCAGCCCTGCCCCTCCCTTTATAGGTGGGAGGTGCGGCCAAGGGGAGGGGAGTCCCTCCCCAACTCGGCTTGGAGGTGGGCCACCGGTTGGAGGAGGGAACTCCTCCCCAACTCGGTTTCAAACTTCCTCCTCCTCTTTTCCACTTTCCAAATTTAGCCGTTTGACTTTTCAATTTAGCTATTTGACTTTTCAAACTAGGATTCAATTAATCCTTTATTTGGAACAGAGATGACACTTATTACATGATGCACTCATTCCAACTTGCAATGACACATTCATGTACCCTTTCCCCTCCGGAGTGCCGGACATTCCGGAACCTTCTAGAATGTTCCCGATGAAAACACCGGAATCATTCCCGAACTCCAAAACGGGACTTTCCTTATATGAATCTTATTCTCCGGACCATTCCGGATCTCCTCGTGATATCCCTGATTCCATCCGAGACTCCGAACAACATTCGGTCTCTTTCTCGTCATACCATAACTACTCAAACAACGTCGAATCCTTAAGTGTGTCTCCCTACGGTTCGTGAATTATGCGGACATGATCGAGACACTTCTCCGAACAATAACCAATAGAGGAATCTGGAAATTCATATGGCTCCCACATATTTCTATGATTACTTTGCGATCGAATGAACCACTTACATACGATACCAATTTCCCTTTGTCTCACGATAGTTTACTTATCCGAGGTTTTGATCGTCGGTATCTCTGCATACCTAGTTCAACCTCGTTACCGATAAGTACTCTTTTCTCGTTCCCGTGATATGTGATCCCTTGTGAGCCAGTCACATGCTTGCAAGCTAATTGGATGACATTTCACCGAGAGGCCCAGAGTATATCTATCCGTCATATGGATGGACAAATCCCACTCTTGATCCATGTGTTTCAACCAATACTTTCTGAACACTCAATGCCACCTTTATAGCCACCCTGTTACGGTGTGGTGTTTGATGACATCAAAGCATCCATCCGGAAAAGGTGATATGCATGATCTCATGGTCGAAGGAATTAGGTTACTATGTATCAGAAAGCATATAGCAATTGAACTATTTAAAATGACTTGATCTTTATGCTACGCTTATCTATAGGAGTATGTCCATCACATCATTCTCCTAATGATATGATCCTGTTATTAATAACATCTCTATGTTCATGATCAGGAAACCATGATCATTATTAACCAACAAGCTAGTTTAACAAGAGGCTTTACTAGGGACTCTTATTTTAGTTTACAAATCACACAAGTATTAATGTTTCCGGTTAATACAATTATAGCATGGTATGTAAACATTTATCATAAGTATAAAGATATGATAATAACCCACTTTATTATTGCCTCTTGGGCATATCTCCAACAGTCTCCCACTTGCACTAGAGTCAATAATCTAGTTTCAAACTTTTGTGTATTCAACACCTATGGCTTTCTGGTGTTGTAAGTACACGTTCGCTAGTGTTCAACTGATCTCCGGATCTGACACTTCCAGATCCGTGTGTAATTGCATGTATTTGCGTCTCTACACATCACTCATTCTCTAATGAGATGGCTTTGTATAAATTTGGTCTTTCGGTGTGACCTTTAGCTCTTTGGGGTTAAAACATGTTGATAATATTGTCGCACAATATATCTTCATAGTATTATCCCACTGTGAACTACACCTAGTTTGATAACAAACTACTTGACACAAATGCCCTCTTTAGCTGCTATAATAGCAGTCATATACTTAGCCTTTTGTTGTAGTATCTGTCACAATGTCTTAACTTTGGAACTCATCCAAATCCATTATGGAACTCACTTTCCATTATATTGTGCCACCCTTGGTTTAGATTGAGATAAAATTAATTTGTACTTTGTGACAAAACTAGTATCAATGTAGTACTTTTACAATGAACTAACCATCTATTTGTCACTTCTACAAATAATATACTCTTAGTTCTTCCAAAAGATCATAAGAATATTCTTACTATTGTCTAATGATCATCTTATGAATCATTCTGGTATATGCTCACAACATTTAGAGCATAGGACATATCTGGATTTGTACATATCACAGTATGATTGATATAAATACTCTTTGTGATCAGGTATCAATCTATACTTGAATCTTGTTTCACTTACCAAATGTCAATACATTTGAATATATCATCAATATTGAACTCATTCAATCCTTTCTGTGCGACAAGAAACTTTCTTGTAGTTTCTATATTGAACTCATTCAATATCTCGTCTATGTACTTCTGGCACAACCATATTAGCGTC
This sequence comes from Avena atlantica, assembly GCA_910589765.1. Taxonomy (NCBI): domain Eukaryota; kingdom Viridiplantae; phylum Streptophyta; class Magnoliopsida; order Poales; family Poaceae; genus Avena; species Avena atlantica. The sequence goes on from OU342737.1 coordinate 426,854,176, forward strand.
TATTGATGCCAAATATTTGGGTTTTGCCTAACTCTTTCATCGGGATGAAATTCTTAATATGTGTTAATAAAAGATACATTATTTCCAATCAACAATATGTCTTCCACATAATGTATTAGAAACATGTCTTAGCGCTCCCACTTAATTTCTTGCAAATGCAAGCATCTTCATTGTCTCTCATGAAATTAAACTCTTTTAACAGTTTCATCATAGTGAAGATTCCAACTCCGCGATGCTTACTTCAACCATTGAAGTTTGCATATGCTTTTAGCATCCTTTGAATTAACAAAACCCCTATGGACCATGTTACTCACATGTCCTAGGTAACAATTCTATTAGAAGAACTTGTTTTGTTTATTCAACTACCATATAACAAAATTATATGTAGTGGTTGCTACATTAATCCGTCTAGACTAAATATCGCTATGAAAGATCAAATCTTGTCATATACAACCTTTGAATATTGTTGTGAACTCTTTCCCAACATGTCGACTATTTCATAGATGTAAAACATCCATGTCTATTTCTTTATAGATCCAGACACAACTGTAAGGTCTTACACCTTTCTCGAGGGTCCTTCAAGTTCAAAACTTGATTTCTCGTGTATGGAACTATCACGGATTTTATGGCTTCAAGCCATTTGACGGAGTCAGGGCCCATCATGGCTTCTTTGCATGTAGTCGGTTCATTATTCTCAAATAATGATTCAACCCTCAAATCTTGGTATTTGATTGTTTACCCGACCTACTTGTTTCAATAGGAACTTAGATCTCCATGACCACAACCTTTGAGGCACGTGAGCCATGAGCATTATTGCTGCCTCCGGAACACTTTTCGGCGCTGCGCAACTCTGCACAAATAGCTAAGGTTCTTTTAACCTTATCAAAGTTCTATTGTCCTCCCACTTATCTTTTCACGAAAAATTCCTTCTCAAAGAAACTTGACGTTCTAAGTGACAAACATTTTTGTCTCCGATGTTATGGAGGAACAGTTATTCGAAATAACATACAAAGACAGGTTCATCCGATTTTGGTTGCAAACATCTTTCTTATGCATAGCATACCAATGTTTAAGAAAAGACAACTTGGGTTTTATCCCAAACCATAACTTTATATGGTGTCATTTCAACGGATTATGATGGAGCTCTTTTCAGTAGAAAAACGGTAGTCTCTAAAGCTTTTAATCTTTAAAATATAATGGCAGTTTTATGAATTATACCTTTGATCTTACCATGTCAAACAAGGTTTAATTACATATCTCGAATGCTCCATAATCTTATGGTGTTTCGGGAAATGCAAATCCACGGAACGATTCCTTAAATCTTAGGTATTATGCTAAACTTGTAACTCAAATATCTTCCTTTATGATCTTATCATAAACTATTTATATTCTTGTTACAATGATTTTGCACTTCATGTTGAAAGTCTTTGAACTTTTCAAATATTTCACACTTCATCCTTATTAAGTAAATATTCATATATTCACTCAAATTTTTCGGAGAAAGCATATGAAGTTGAAATCCATCGCTCCTGACTACACATAATGGACTTCGTACAACAATATGTACAAGTTCCAATAATCTAGTCATTCGTTCCCTTTTGGCCTATGAACAAAGTTTTAATTATCTCTAGGAAAGTTTCACAAGCGTCATTTGATCAAAATCAAAAGACTCCAAAATTCCATACACATGGAGTTTCTTCATGTTTTCTTTCCAATATAATTTAAATGGCGATGTCACTTCCTAAGTGATCTTTCAATCAATTTGTCTTTTGACATTTTTAGCACTAGTTTTATGGATGTGATTTCTCCAACGAGATTTGTGAATCATCCATCTTTTATGGATTACAGCAATTATTTGAAAAACCCTTTTGTTCTCATAATACCTGATAAAACAAATCTTGAAGGCAAGCTTTGATGTTTAACGAGCAACACAATAACCCTTTATTTGTTCTCGATGAATATCATCACATATTCTTTTGCTAGTTACTTAGGCCATTGTAGTTCATGAATTGTGTTGTTTCGTATGACGATTCACACCAACAAATTCAGTATCAAATACTTAAGAACCACATTGTTTAATAAGCAAAGAATATAGCCATAACATGTATATCATCTATATACTTAAACTGAACAATTCTAGTCTTTTCTTTTCTGCCATATATTTATGAGATTCTCTTTCAGTATTTCCTTTTCTGTTTGAAAGAATCTATCAAGATCAATAGTGGAGTCATACATATGACACATAGTCCAAAGCGTGTATAATTAAATACCAATGTCTTTGGACTTGCACTTTGAAGTAGATCACCATCATCAAATGTTTGGTGTTCTTTCAAATTCCTTTCTTTAGTAATCTCTTGGTGTAGTAAATATTTTACCTACATCAAATATTCACCCTTATCATGGAATTATCCATGATCAAGCTACTTTTAGATTATAAAGATGAATCGTGAGTATAATGTTGCTCTCCAAAACCCTTTTGTAGGATTAGGACAACTAGTGTCTCCAACCTTTTGCAAATTCTCTTCAAATATGAGAACATGACTTTTTGCCATATTATACTCTATCATGTTACAACCAAAACTTCGTTTCAGATATCACAATATCTTCCACACATCATGGTTTCTGAAACAACTCTTTCAGATCCTAGATAACCTTGATATTAAGACAATCCTTTGAATATCAAGAATCATGGAGACAAACATAATACTTATATACTAACACTTGGAATTGTTACTCTAGATTTAATACCAATTATTAAACTTCATGGAGTAACCGAAACTTACTGAAAGTTTGCAATAGGACTTTTAAACTTTAGATTAACACTTCAAAACAATACGATACCAGTTCGTAAAGTAACTAACCAGAATTCTATAGTTCTATCATCTCAATAACTAAGCGCAAGGTGGTAAACGGATGCCAATGACTACAACAACTATGCAAATTCACTTTGATTTAGTTTATGATAAATTGAGTTCTAATTAAATTAATCTAGGTGAACTCCCACTCAAAACAATATCCCTCACATTGTTTTAGTGATCACACAAACCAAATCCACCACATCAAAACCGATCATCACGAGAGTTGATATAGCTTCAATGGCGAACAATCAACATGTTCATCATATCTCCTATATGACTCATGCTTTACCTTTCGGTGATCCGTGTTCCTGAGACCATGTCTGTACATGCTAGGCTCGTCAAGATCAAACCTTAGCTTCTGCATGAGAAAATCTGGCTTGCCCATGTTGTATACACTTGCGGAATCTAACAAACCCGATCATCACGTGGTGCTTCGAAACAACAAGTTTTAGCAACGGTGCTAACTAAGGGTGAACACTTTATGACTTGAAATTCATGTGCATGAGGGATCATCTTATAATGCTACCGTCGTCTACTAAGCAATACAAGATGCATAAAGGATTAACATCACATGCAATTCATAATATGTGATATGATATGGCCTTTCTTCTTTGTGCTTCCGATCTCCATCTTCAAGCACGAACATGATCTCCATCATTACCGGCATTGCATCAAGGTCAATGACGCTGCTCCATGGTTGTCGTCCACCGGCTTCAACTATTACAACTACTTTGAATAGACACGCGGGTCTTAACAGAAATTAAAGACAACCATATGCCTCCTGCCGGTTGCCAACTTACAATAAGGAACATTGCATAAATCATATATAATCACAATCATGGCCATATCACATCACAGCACACCCCTGCAAAACAAAGTTAGACGCCTCTAATTTTCTTTGCATGTTTTACGTGGTTTGGGGCTTTCAATAAGTGTCGTTCTAACTTACGAACAAGAACCACAACATTGATACTAGTATTGTTAATCACCCGTTATAAATTGGATCTTAACTATGCTAGGAGAAACAGGCACCCGCAAAGCCACTTATGCAATACAAGTTGCATGTCAAGCGTGGAGCAAGTCTCATGAACGATGTCATGTAAGGTTAGCCTAGGCCGCTTCATCCTAACATACCGCAAGATGCAAAGTACACAAGAAGCGATCGACAATAAAAGCATCAACGCCCACAATGACCATTGTGTTCTACTCGTGCAACAGATCTACATATAGACACGGCTCTGATACCACTGTAGGGGTTCGTAGCATGGAAAACAAAAAATTTCTACCGCATGCAAACAAACAAGCCAAGATCTATCTACTAGATTGTAGCAACGAGTCGATAGAGGAACTCACCCTCGAAGATTCCAAAGCGGTTAACGAGAGCAGATTCTCGTGGGTGATGTAGTCGTACTCTTGCCGATCTCAAGATCGCGTAGACGATCCTTCCGGCGCTGCGTTCCGGCAGCGCTCCCGCAGTCGGTCACACGTTTGGTACTCGAGGAAGACCTTCCTATCCCTTGTTCCAGCAGGCAGCGGAGGTTGTAGCACTCTCCTCGCGATTCCGGCAGCACAACGGCGTCGTACCGGAAGTAGAGGGGAGATCTCGCAGGGCTTCGCCTTAAGCCTGAGCGAGTATGGTGGAGTATGAGAGAGGATTTAGTGGTCTAGGGATTAGACACACCAATTAGAAGGCTCTAAACCGAAGGCTAGGGCAATTAGAAACTCTAAACCAAAACGGCTCTAAACCGGAGGCTGTGGCTAGGGTTTAGATTTAGAGGATAGGAACTTAAGTGTCTTGGAGGGGCAGCCCTGCCCCTCCCTTTATAGGTGGGAGGTGCGGCCAAGGGGAGGGGAGTCCCTCCCCAACTCGGCTTGGAGGTGGGCCGACGGTTGGAGGAGGGAACTCCTCCCCAACTCGGTTTCAAACTTCCTCCTCCTCTTTTCCACTTTCCAAATTTAGCCGTTTGACTTTTCAATTTAGCTATTTGACTTTTCAAACTAGGATTCGATTAATCCTTTATTTGGAACAGCGATGACACTTAGTACATGATGCAATCATTCCAACTTGCAATGACACATTCATGTACCCTTTCCCCTCCGGAGTGCCGGACATTCCGGAACCTTCTAGAATGTTCCCGATGAAAACACCGGAATCATTCCCGAACTCCGAAACGGGACTTTCCTTATATGAATCTTATTCACCGGACCATTCCGGATCTCCTCGTGATAGCCCGTATTCCATCCGAGACTCCGAACAACATTCGGTCTCTTTCTCATCATGCCATAACTACTCAAACAACGTCGAATCCTTAAGTGTGTCTCCCTACGGTTCGTGAATTATGCGGACATGATCGAGACACTTCTCAGAACAATAACCAATAGAGGAATCTGGAAATTCATATGGCTCCCACATATTTCTACGATTACTTTGCGATCGAATGAACCACTTACATACGATACCAATTTCCCTTTGTCTCACGATAGTTTACTTATCCGAGGTTTTGATCGTCGGTATCTCTGCATACCTAGTTCAACCTCGTTACCGATAAGTACTCTTTTTTCGTTCCCGTGATATGTGATCCCTTGTGAGACAGTCACATGCTTGCAAGCTAATTGGATGACATTTCACCGAGAGGGCCCAGAGTATATCTATCCGTCATATGGATGGACAAATCCCACTCTTGATCCATGTGTTTTCAACTAATACTTTCTGAACACTCAATGCCACCTTTATAGCCACCCTGTTACGGTGTGGTGTTTGATGACATCAAAGCATCCATCCGGAAAAGGTGATATGCATGATCTCATGGTCGAAGGAATTAGGTTACTATGTATCAGAAAGCATATAGCAATTGAACTATTTAAAATGACTTGATCTTTATGCTACGCTTATCTATAGGAGTATGTCCATCACATCATTCTCCTAATGATATGATCATGTTGTTAATAACATCTCTATGTTCATGATCAGGAAACCATGATCATATATTAACCAACAAGCTAGTTTAACAAGAGGCTTTACTAGGGACTCTTATTTTAGTTTACAAATCACACAAGTATTAATGTTTCTGGTTAATACAATTATAGCATGGTATGTAAACATTTATCATAAGTATAAAGATATGATAATAACCCACTTTATTATTGCCTCTTGGGCATATCTCCAACAGGTCGGTGGTACCGGCCCACTCGGGCGGTACTATCGGGCCGTCCGGTACAACCGGAAGGAGGTACTGGGCTAGGCAGAAGATAGTTCGCGGCACTCAGATGCAGGCGGTAGTACCGGCCCGTCCGGGCGGTACTACCGCTCGGCCTAGAAAACATAATCCCCTTTTTCTTTTTAGAATTAAATTGACAAATATTCGAACGGTCATCACTTTTGAACGGTAGCTCCGATTGACCCGATTTCAATTGCGTTGGAAAGAGGATGACATGAGCTACCCTATAAAAAGTGAAAATATTGGTTATCACCAAGTAAGAATGTATCAAGTATAATAATGTGAGATACCTCACTTGGTGAGAAACTGAAAACCCGCATAGATCAAAGTCGCAATAAGATATAAAAAAGAGATCCGATCTTGATGAACAAGAGCTTGTTATGGATATTACCACAAGCTCTATATCCTCACATGGGTAAGACCAAATAACAACCAAATACGATGATGCAAGTATGCAAAGGTTTGAGCTCTCTCCAACGATGTGATCGAGTTACTCATTCGAGAGCCCCTCTTGATAGTACTGCTATCTATCCTAAACCCAGTCTCCCACACACAACATGAGGCCGGCAAAAGGAACCTATCAAGATTATACCTTTTCCTTGAGCATTCCACTTGAGCTCGATGTAATCTAACTTGACCTTCTCAAGTTGGAACGCCTTTCTTGATTCTTCATCATCGATCCATGATCACCGAGGATGGCAAACATCAAACATGAGATCTTGTATAGATGACGCATTTTGAGCTTGCACAACATATCTTCTTCTTCATATTATCGACCTTGGAGCCAACACAAGCTCCAAGCGATGCCAATGGAAAAATCCTACAAGTACAACTTAATACACACATTAGTCCATAAAGATTGTCATTAATTACCAAAACCACACATGGGGCCCACATGTTCTTTCAGATGTGCTTTGGATGTTTTGATATTAATGAAATCCTGCAAGAATCAATGGCGGAAAACTATGGTGAAAGACACAAGTGATTGTGTTGTGCACTACAACTACAGATTTTCTGGTTTCTAGTCCACTCTTTATACTGAAAGTAGAACTTATTTCCTTGAAACTAGGATCAAGGCGCGAGCTTACTGGCAGGCAACAACTAGACTAATTCTACAATGGTAGAAAGCAAACTCTAAAACTAACTACTGTCAGTTAAGCGTGTACAGACACGCACCTACTGAAAATTATTCAGACTAAAACCTGAACACTAAGTAAATTGTAGTTACTTATCCAATAATTAATCCATTGGGATTCTGACAGATGCCTACCGGTGAGCGAATAATCTACGTGAACAAAGGGCGCCAACACTGACTGTCATATGTTCCATAGCAATCAAATTCCAAAAAAAAGGGCATGCTAACTACAGAGTGTGGATAGCAAGGATGAACAAAGAGAGGCACCTGGTGGGGGAGGGGGCGGCGCCTGGTGCTCGACGGGGAGGCGGCAGCGCCTAGTGCTCAACGGGGAGGTGCAGCGCTTAGTGATCAACGGGGAGGTGCAGCGCTTAGTGCTCAATGGGGAGGGGCGGCGCTCCTCCTCCTAGTGGTGCCATGGGGACGGGGCATCGCTCCGGGTGCTCCTCCTCCTGGTTTATCATCGTCCTCCTGGTGGCAGGGACACGAGGAGGTCTAGATCAGGGGAACGGAGGGGGAAGGGAGGGGGAGGGGTTGGGGAGGTTCACCAGCAGAGGGGGTGGCAGGGCGACTCCTCCGGTGGCGGGCGGCGGCCGAGGGCTCGATCGCGCGCTAGCTAGGGTTTTCTGTGTGAGAGTGAGAAGGGAGAGAGCAAGGTCGATGGTTTTTTTTTTTGGCTAAGTATCAAATATCCATGGAACATATTGCCCGATATGTGCCATTGGTATTTGGACCTTAGCCAAATACCACGATACCCCTATTTGTGTCATCTACATAATCCTACCGCATTGGTCTACGTTGTGCTGCATCTGCTGTTGCTAGAGCAGCTAGGTTTGATTCCTGGCTCTCTCACAATTTTTTTTATTTTTATAAATCATTTGTCCAGCTATCTAGTATTTTTATAAATAGTAATTATGTGTGCATTATCTAGATTACGAGCTAGCGTCTCTTTGCAATCTTCTTGCCCTTCTTCCTCGCAGTTGAATACTTTATCCCGGAAAGGTTAAGGTTTCTTCTCGTGAACGTACAACCTTTAGTAGGTAGGGTGGTCTTCCTTTTTCGTGCAGCAGTCGGCATGTCAAAGTACTTCTCGAATTCCTCTTTGATCTTTGGATCACCGTTCTTTTCTAAGTCTTGATCATTGGCTGGTCCGTCCATTCCGATGATGCCCCTATTGCCCCTCCTCACGACAACACGGCTTAGCTTTGACGGGTCGGTGATGAAAAAGCACTGGTCAACTTGGCTCGCGAGTACCCATGGCTCGTTTTTTTGTGAAGGCGTTCTTCGCGGAGGCATCGGGTATAACCATTGTGGAGAAATACCGGCCCTATTTTTGGATGCTCTTGGCACAATTGACATGGAACATCGACACGCCTTCTATCCGGCTTAGTCAAGCTCCCAGATCTCTTCGATCCTTCCGAAGAATCGTTGGAGAACATGATGGAAGTTGGAGGAGGAAAACTAGCTGGTTTAGTAGATCTACAACTTGGAGAGGCATCCCCTCACAAAAATATGAAGCAAGGTAGGTTCAACAACCAAGAATAGAGGAAAGAATGGAGAAATTGAGGTGGTGGGGATGAGGAGGACGATCTAGATCTAGTTTGGGGTGGTGGGTGGAGAAGAATGGAATGGTGGTGGTAGGCGGGGCTGGCTGCCAACTTGTAGATCTTGTCAAATTTATCAGTGGCGCATATTCCACAAAATGCGTCACTAATAAGTCTGCCACATTTTCAAGTAGTGGGCCCCAAGATATAGTAGTGGCGCATTGTAGGAAATATGCGCCATTGGCAAACAAATATCAGTGGCGCATCTGCAATATGCGTCATAGATAATCCTACCAGCTTTTCTGAGTGGTGGGGTCCAGGTAGGGACCACGATTTATCAATAACGCATTTTGTCTTAGATGCACCATTGGTGAGATTATGTCAATGGCACATTTAGACATATGCGCCATTGACATTTGGTCCACAACCCTTTGGGGTGTCGGGCCCACATTACCAGTGGCGCATGTTTATCGATGTGCGCTATTGGTTAAACAAAATATTAGTGGAGCATATTTTTAAATGTGCCACCGATACTTATCAGCGGAGCATATTCAAGAAAATGCTCCACTGATAATAAATCTATCCATAAGCATTTCTCTACTAGTTCTTTAGTCACGTCGAGGCCACTTCTTGGAAATGCGCTGCTCTTCACAAAGAATACTACCTCCTCGAAGCCATTTGGCTGGGCACAATTCAACATCACCTTGTACTGCGGCCACAAGAACGCCGACGGCCTCATGCACATGATGGATATCAAGATGACATCATTGTGCCCATCAAATAGAATGCAGAACAACATACTATTGTTCCCGCATATCCCGATATCTACAGTCCGCGAGCCCGGTGTCAACACCATTTTAGAGATGTGCCTGGAATTCTGACCATAGCAAAATTTGCGCAACCTCATCGAGTGGGAATCTATGAGGTGGGCAAGAAGCAATGACGCGGGGCGGAGAAGGTTCCATGCAGTTCCAACTGCAACAACGTGCATTGAATAATGAAACTTAAAACAGCCATATAGTAGGACAACCAATACCAATTATTTTAGTCACCAACATAAAGTAACCAATTAGTACTATACGACATTACATATATTCACATTAGGATCATCACAAGAAGATTTATACTTTGTGTTAACTCACTCTTGAAACTTGTTGCAATATTTGTAATCCATGGGGAATTCCGACGACCGATTCAGAAGCTTTCATGTAATACCACGGCTTCGATAGGTATGAAATGAGCCATTCGAGTGTGACTTTAGTCGATGAAGGCCTACTCATCATCTCATATATTTACCTTGTACCATGGCGATTCGCACCCCGCCAACCTGACGTACCTGACGAATAGGAAGATGACTGTCATGTAGCCGCAAATTTGGGTGGCAAACTCCGTACCCCCTTTCCCGACGCCGATGACCTCTGGTTTCCACTTACTCGCCACCGGCTTATGCCAATAGTGTTCACGGCTATAGGGCACTTCAGGCACATGCCTCTTGTGGACAACTCTCAAGTGGATTAAGAGCTGATCCACACTCAACGGTCGGGTAATGAAGTCGCATCCTGGCTCAATGTAGATGCATAGGGCGGCGTGGCACCAGATCTTGTGGTCGTAGATGTAGTTGCAGGAGACCAGTGTACGATAGTGGTAATTGGGGGCATCTGCTACCTTTTCCGCTGGCGACTAGGCGGTACATGTATTTGGAGCATGCGGCCAGCCTAACGGTGCTGGTAGTGTCCAAACGCATAGATATTTCATTGAAGACGTCGTCGCCGACCTTGCTCCAGCTGTAGTTCCACGGGTTGGGCCTCGAATCCGCCATTATGTCCGGATGGATTGGGGGCGAGGATGGATCAAGGTTGAGTTTGTGTTGGCTTTTGGAGGAGTGGGGTGGTGGTTTTTGGAGGATATGGGTGGTGTCTTGGAGGGAGTGATGCAGCGGGCAAGATGGAAAGGAAAATGTGTGAAGCGCGCCAGAGATGCGGCCATGCGACGTCGTCAAGTGGGGATAAACTAAAAGGATATGGGGAAGATGGGATGACTCTTTGAAAGAGGTTTTTTTTTCTACTGTAGAAAGCGGCTTCATCAAGCACGCCGGGTAGCGTGATTGCGGTGACCCAACATACCACTGCATGTGTAGCACACTATAGTCGTTGACATGACATCCACAGAACACTATTTCGTAAATATCACATCCTTCAGAGTGGTACAAAAGAAACACTACGGGTCCATATTACAAACATACACACTTCATTATTATTACAATACCAGAAGTTCAGTACTTCAAGTGGTTCAAACTTACAAACCAAACTTAAATAGTTTTCAGCCCTCATACCCCGAATTGAGCTAAAAAACTTATTATATAAAGTCTATGCTACTCGGCTCAATTGATTTACTATTAACTAAGGCAATTACTCGGACTCTTTGCCCTGCACTCCATAGCGTATCTCCTAGTCCACTCCTCCGGACTGATCTGGTTCCTCGTAGTAGACATCCTCGTGTCCTTCAGCTGCGTACATCGGAGTGCCTTCTGGCTCCTCAGAGTCTAAGCAGAGGATCAAAGGAAAGTGTGAGTAACAACGTTACCCAAAAAGTTCATTATATGCAAGGTGGGAAGTTTGATGCCCTATCTACCACCTCGGACTATCAGTCCTTGGCACTATGCAGTTTTCGTAAACATTTCTTCAAAGGTTGATTTTAATATCAAAAACTATGCCCATCATCCTCCACAGGTTGACTAGAACTTCATGGAGTTCCTTTCCTGCCGCTTTCGTAGTTCCTTCCCGGAACAGGAAGTAACAAGTTACAGTTCTTACACTCTGCAGAGGTGCGTTGCTTTATCCATGAGAGATCAACTCATTTTTGCACAATCGGGCGTACTTTCCCGTCCACAATTCCGTGATGTGGGGCCTAGTAGGTGATCCAAGCCAAGCACTATTCCTCTCTGCGACCCCGTATGTCTGCACGATCCTTCGGGGCTGACTACATATCCGTTAAGCCCCCTCCTGGGAAAGCTATAACCCTGATGAGTTCCCAAAGACTCTATGAGATGGCGGTGCCCCTGGCAAGCTCAATATAGGTTCGACTATACCTCCGACAGCCGCTCACAGATAATCTAGACACCAAAATTGTGGGGGCTAAGGGTGCCCTCCCATATGTTGGATCCTCAAAAGGAAACACAGCGTCACGTTAAGGTCGTCTTACCTACATATGAAAGGAAGAAGATACAACTGGATTCTCTGTCCTGTTCCAAATCTCATGGTTAATGCGTAATATATGGCGCTAGAATCACTGATGTCATGGGTTAATAATTCCTATGTGATGACTTTTATTGCAGTTGGAAATCTAAGTTCCATTTGCCACCTTATCTTTATCATCACTTAGGATGATAATAACATTTTATTTGTTAAGCAAATAATATTTTCTTTCTTCAGAACATAGATGATAACACACAATTTGCAATTAATTTGATAAAGACTCTTCAAAGGACATGAGCAAGTGATGAACTTGCCTTCTGACTACAAGGTAGTGAATTCGGATGCTTGCACTCGACCTTGAGCTTCTATTTCTACAAAACACCATTATTGCCCAGTAAGGACAATATTTAAAGAAGCAATAATGATTATGCATAGTAATGCAATGCATCATTTATTAGTTATTTTCTTTGTGCGTTTTACCCACCTTATTAATTCTTACATTCCTTTATAAAAAGAAATTATTAATGGTTAATTCCTGAAATTTTATAAATATTATATTTAATATATTTATGATATAATTTAAGATCTTAAATTATATTTTTATTTAATTTTAACTCTTATTATTATTTTCTTAATATTGTTTTTAAGAATAATAATTTAGATTTCTAAGATTCTTTTACTAATCTAAATAGCAATTTAGTATTTTTATAAAATACTATACTAATTTAGAATGATAAAAATAATTTATATTTATTTTTACCTTTTTTATCTATTTTTATAAAAATTCCTTAAGGAGTATATATTATAAAAATATTTAACCTAAATTTAATTTATTAAAAATAGAATTCTTAATTTTATTTGGTAGCTTATATTTTTGTGAACTCATAGATATAATATTTGTATTTTTAGGATTTCTATTTTATTTCTGAGGTCTTATTAAGTCCTAGGGTTATTTTGGTCTTTTACTAATTTTTTTGATTTTTCTTTATATTCTGGGCCAAGCCCATTGGGTTGACCTAGCCCGACCTGGCCGACCTGGGCTGGTCAAACCCACTACCCTGAGGGGTACTGGATCGTACCGGCCCAGTACACACCTCATTCACTCTCTCACGCTCGCGTCTCTCCTCTCTCTCGCCCACCATGGCATCGCACTGCCGGCGCTGTCGTCGTGTGATTCCGGCCCCCACGGGCCTCATCGGCCGCCAATGTGATGCGTGATGAGGTAGACGAGGCTGCTCCATTGACTGGTCCTTTTCGATTTGACTATAGGCCCCTCTCCTGGCCAGGCTGTCTCCACCCCGAACCCTAGGGTTTAGTGGTTGCTGGTGATATGGTGTTCTGCCATTCCTTGTGGTGCTATGTCGTGGCTCTGGTGGCCCTATGATGCCGCCAGGGTTACTCGTGTTGCTGTGGCCGCCGCATCCATGGCTTGGCGCACATTGAAGCGCCTTCGGGTGCTCCCGGTGCCGCCGTGGACCTCATCGCCGGCCATCCTTCTTCCTCTTCTATAACCTAGCGAGGACCTTGCGTACGTTCTTCTGCTCCCCCTTCTTATCCCCCCTATGCCTCTCTTGCTATCCTTTGTGTGCTTGTAGTGAGGAATCCCTAATTAGGGTTCATATTTTATGTTAGGGTTCTGCCCCTTTGTGTTGATTATTAAAGATAATGAATGATTTATGAGTAATTTGTAGTGATTATACATTGCAGATTTACTATCTATTAGTGGACTTGGAATTGATAATAGTGGCCCTGTTAGATGAATTCGTATCTGAATTCCTACAATACTTGGAAATTACTTTGATAGTCCCTTGTAAGGATAATTTGATAGATCCTTACTGTTTAAGATGCATTCTTAAGATGTAATTATTTCTGAGGTGCTACTATTCTAAAGAAGTGCCTCGAAACATTCATTTAAGGCTGCTTGTATATCTGGTTATAAATATAGGAATTATTATCCAAGATCAGTGATGCACAAGCTAAGATCTTGATGTGGTTTGCAAAGATTGATTGTTAGCTTTGTTTATTTCCTTGTATGATGGATACACCTCACTTGGGTGTTTCTCTGAGAAGATTTCATATGAAACAACACATGGTTTGATAAATTAGATAAGATTTATCATGTGATGGTTTTGTATGGACTCACCACACAGCTTAATTGTTGGTGATGTTGCTGCGCTGGCTGATCTTGCTAGCTTGATCTTGCGGGTTTGATCTTGGTGACTTGATCTTGGTGGCTTGATCACTCCCTAGACCTTGTTCTGCACCTCCTGTTATTGGTCGTGCTCCTCCTTGATCCTGTGATCTTGTACTTGTCCTTTCTATCCTCCTGCACCACCCCCTCCTTATGTCACCATCCTGTGGATGATTTGGTTGTTTTTTGTGTGTCTTGGCTGGTGGATTTGTTGGGGATTTGGCAAGTTCAGTGTGTTCTTGGCTGTGTGCTTGGGACTGTGTTGATGGAATGAGATGCCCATCACCTATGATGCGGTAGTGTGATCCCCTTTTGACTCATGGAGCTCCTGCTGTATCGACAACATACTGCATGTAGTTTGGTGATTGAGCTGCTTTACTGTTTGGATCATTTGGATCAGATCAAGTGAATTTATTTTCACTTCTTATCCTTTTACTTGTTACTATCCTGGTGAAACTTGCCCCTTTTATTGAGCTAATGATGTTGATCTGAAGGTGTTTGCTTAAAAGAACAGATATTATACATTGGTGAAATTTTCCCCTTTAATGTACTCAATGAGGTAATAAGAACATTACACTACATTATTCTCCACTAAGAGTAAAACTAACCAACTAACAACTTATTTTTTTGAGTTGATTTTTATTTTGCTGGAACAAGGATCTGGAAACTCAAGATTTAGTATAGAAGTAGATAGGTAGTCTAGGTTTTTATTGTAATCTTCTATTTATTATTTTGTAAACATTCTTGTAATAATATTCTTATAATTTAATAAAGTTTCGTTTCATTGTAATTTACTCGTGTAATATTTTTATTTGATGTATTTATCTTCCTTTAAATTACTGTTATGGAATAAAGAAAAGAAATGAGAATCCATTTCTTATTTAAATTACTTAGTTTTCTTGTCTTAAATTTTTATTATTGTTTAATATATCTTTAATATAATCAAAGAATAGTACTAAATCATTTTGGAAAATAATTTTAATATTTTAACTTCTAATTTCCAAATATTTTCCAAATGATTTAAATTTCAAATTTGAAATCAAATTATTTCCCTAAAATACATTAATTCCTAAAGGTCATGTCAAAATTTATAGCAATCACTATAAAGAGCTATTTCTTCCTCTAGATAGTGAAAGAAACTCTTATCTCTTTAGGTTTTTGTTTGGCAAAAAAATTACCCAGATTTTATAGATGCGTGCATGCAAATGATCATATTTCTATTTCTACCTTTTGTTGGTTCCTAAATGCTGGGGTGTTACAGTGATAGACTAGCATGCTGCTGTGCACTAAATTAACCATGTCACTTCCTGGAGCAGTATAGTCTCGTCACTTCAGTTTGGCGCACTAAATTAACCATGTCACTTTCTGTGCACTAAATCTTCGGAGTATTTACAGCTGTATTTTCATAGTATTACTCCAAAAAGAAGAGTATGTATCTTCTCTGTAACCCAACATGTCAGCATATCATTAGAAGAATCACCACAAGCCTCTCTCTCATCATTTAATTGAATGCCATGTCATCTAAATTCTTATTAGTTGGCAATACATGCATGATTATGTTACTACTAAAGTTACTCCCACTAAAACTACCCTAAGTACTATGCAAATCGAAGCTGTAAATAAATAACGTGTCTGGTCAATTGACGTGACGAGACTATACTGCGCCAAGAGGTCACATGATTAATTTAGTGCATAGAAGCGTGCTAGTCTATCACTCTAGCTAGCATTCTCGATGCAGCTGCTTCCTACAATAGAAGAAAAGAAAAAACCTCTTTCCTCAAAGAGCCATCCCATCTTCATTCCATTTATCCCCACTCGCGGACGCTTCCTAGCCTCATTTGGGATCCTCTCCACCATGCGGTTCACACATTTTCCTCGCCATCTCACCCGCTGCATCAATCCTTCCAGGCCACAATCCCTCTCCTCCAAAACCCCCCCAACAGTTCTATATAGATCCGCCCTCGCCCCCAATCCTCTCGGACGCGATGGCGCACTGTCTGTACAAAATTTGGAGAGGTTCAAGGGAGAGCCAGCGATGCATCAGCTTTAGCAAGGTCGAAAACGACATCATCAATAAAATCACTGAGCGTCTGGACGCTAAAAGCACCGTCCGGTTGGCCGCATGCTCCAAGGAGATACATCGCCAAGTCGCTGGCGGATAAGGTTACAGCTGCCCGAACTACGACCGCTCGACAGTGGTCTCCTACAATGCACTCTATACCCACATGATCTCCTGCATCGACAACCCATTTATCTTCATGGAGCCAGGATGCAAGTGGGTCGGCCACCAAAATGAGTTGCATATGCATCTCAATTCGGCCTACTCGATAGAGGTTCATGATTCCGCTACAACATCAAACAATGGGAACCGTCAGTCGGTGCATACACGGATCTCGCTGAGAAAAATGTCATCGACATCGGGAAGATTAACGGGCACAACACGGAGATTGTCCTGTTCGTTGGTGATGTGGGAATTGGAGAAGTATGAGGTGAAGGTATCGTCATTGATGCCTTGGTGTGGGTTATTTAAGCTCTAGTTTTTTTATCAGCCAAAAAGTGTGCTAGCTAATGTCGTGTTGTCTGCGTTCCACCATTACCTGTCAAAGCCGCGAACTTATTATCAAGCTCCTCAATCATTCGTCGGAGTTCCACGTGGATTTCCAATAATGGGTGGACGATGGCATCAACCCATTGTGAGATATTACATCTTAATATTCTCGTGATGATCCTAATATGAATGTACTTTGGAAATTTTTAGTCCCTCTATTATAATATTAATTACTTTATTTATGTTAGTGGCAGATTCCCTATGTAATTCGAGTGGTGGAATTTTCTAGAGGGTACCCTCATTTTACATCTATCTTGCTAAGGGTGCACATGCGAAAGCCTTTTTTGAGCGTCCATAGGAGACAGTGAAATGGGAGAAGCATGCCAGGATAGAAAAGCAAGCGCTACCCGGCCACTACTTGGACATGCTGAATCGTTGGCATACAGATTTTGTGGTGATTCTGAACTCTCTCATGCCTATTTGGAGTATATATGACGTGACATGTAGTGGTTTATTGCCGATGGAGTGTAGAATATGGCTGTTTGGAGTATATATGATGGGACATGTAGTGGTTTATTCCTATGTACTAGGAATTTTTAAGAGAGTGCAGAATATGGCCTATACTGCTGAATCTTTCAAAATACACCGAATCTCTCAAATGTTATGATGTTTCTATTATTAAAGTATTTTGTCGAACTAATACTGATGTACTGGCACTTAATTTTGATCAATGGCAGTAGATTGTTCTGATGTTGTGCTAGTCCATACATGCCACCAATTTTGGTCATATTTTTAAAACAATCGAAATGGAAGTAGTAGGAAGAGTATGGCTCAATGAGATGCTCTCTCGAGAAGGAGCCGACTCGACTATTTTCCTTGCTTTATTTTATGGTGCTTCATTCGAGATGTATGGACCTTGATGTAATTGTCCTTTTTTAGATCCTTGATTTAAAATGTACTCCCATCGTCCGTGTAAAAGTTGAACCTAAAAATAAGTGGTAAAATTTAAAGTTTAGTTGTCAAATCTGGCCAAATTTTGAAAACACTCGAAAGAGGAAGTAGTATGAAGAGTATGGCCAATTTAACAAAATTAGGTCAAGTTTGAGCTACAAGTAAGCGCGATAGATTGCTCTTGAATTAAATGTCTTTTCGGAAGTAGATGGGTGCATATTCTTGAAAAATGTCGCCGGTATGACTTTCCAACTATCAGGAAAGGACATTCTCAGTTTCCTGAGTGATGACAAGATTGTTCTTTTCCATAAATATAGTCTGAAGAATATGGATCTGAATGCCATAAGACAATCTTCCAGACATATTAAGTGGACCAACATGTTTTTCTTCCGATTCCCATGTTCAATTTTATGAGCTTTCAAACTTCATCCTAGCTAACTCTGTCCACTTGAATGACTTTATGTTGATTTATCAAAATTAGGTTAAATTTGAACTACAAGTAAATTTTAGGTTGCTTTGATAATTTTGTGAATTTTTTTGGAGGTAACCATCGGGGGGTCATTTAATATCTCACAAACCACCACCGAGAGTTTTGATAATAGGTCCAAGTTCTTGCTAAGATTTTGGAAAGTATAAAGAATATGGATATGAATGCCACAAGCCAAGATTTATAACATATATATAGTGGACCGACATGTTGTACTTATGATTCCCATGATTGATGAGTTTTCAAACTTCGTTCTAGCTAACTCTGTCCACTTGAATGATTTTATGTCGATTTATCAAAATTAGTTCAATTTTGAACTACAAGTAAATTATAGGTTCGGTTGAAAGTTTTACGTTTTTTTGGAGGTAACCATCAGGGGTACATTTAATATATCACAAACAACCACCAACAGGTTTGACAACAGGTTCAACTTCTAGCAAAGATTTTGCATCTTGACAACTTAACGAAATTAGGTCAAACTTGAGCTACAAGTAAGCGCGATAGATTGCTCTTGAATTAATTGTATTTTCGGAGGTAGATGGGTGCATCTTATTTTAGTAAACAATGACGTCGGTGTGAGTTTCCAACTATTAGGAAAGACCATTCCTAAATTTTTGAGTGATGACGAGATTGTTGTTGGGGATATGCTAAATGGATATCACCATAGCATGTCTCTAATCTGGATAACCCGGGTGGCCCACAGTTGGTAGCAGGGCCCATGGCCTGCTGGGCGGCCTAGTTAGATGGATCCAAAAGGGAGGCCCATGCCGGATAAAGGAAGGTTACGGAGGAGTCACCAGCGTACCCGGAGCCTTGGAGTGCAAGACACGTTAGACTAGTTGTGTACCATGTAGGACTCTACAACATATCCTGCTAGGACTTTGGCTGTAACCCTAGGATTTGGCGACTATATAAGCCGGACCTGTGGGGTCCTTTAGGGTGCGAACAATCAGATGATACAACTCATACCTCGCACAACGAACCGATCCCTGTAACTCGGCGTATTGCCATTATAGTGATTTATAGCAGGAGTAAGATTTCGGCACCATCGTGGGATCTGGACCTAGGTAAGTTGTGTTACCTCGTACCCGCTAACCTCCCGCCTTACCCCACGTCTCTAAACACTCTCTGTGAGGATCCCTCCATGGCATACTCATCGGCAATGCCATGACAGTTCGTGCCCATCGTGGGGCAAGAGGCGCTTCAGGCTCTACAACGGGCGAGGTCCAAACTCTTCGCGGGAATCAGAAAAACCGTAGCCATCGGTCGTGTTCTCTTCTCTGGAAACATTCTGATCGTCAATCCCGAAGAGTTCTGGATCCCGGCGAAGACAAACCCCACCCGTTGATCGATTTTCCCAATCGGGGACATCCACCTCTTCATCGGCGAAACCGACTCGGGCACTAGTTCCCTAGAAGTCGGAGGATCGTCAAGGCCCGCACAGACCGCCTACGGGCAGGACACATTCGTGGAAGGATCGAAGTTGGATCTCTCTTCGGCGTTTGCCAACATATATCGAAAAAATTCAAGGCCCACCCAAACCACCCCTGTGCAGGACATAATAGTGGAAGATCACTGCAAGTCCGCCGGCTTCGCCCGTGCGTCTGGAAAGCAGAGATCCATGTTCGTCGGCGTGGTGACCATCTTCGATATGGGGTGTTGCGTTCAGAGAGAGGGTGAAAACCCCCGCGATTACCTAGCCAGGTGGCTCCGTATACGGGACGATCTGGAACATTACCCCAATGATGATGCCATGTATCACTTTGTGGAAGGTCTGGACCACGGTACACTTATCCGGCATACGCTAAGGCGACTGCAGGCCTCAGGGCGCCTCACTTTTGAAGGCATGGTTCACACTGTCAACAACTTCGCGGTCGCTAATGCAGAGGCTCAAGCAGTGCTTGCGGTCGCACCCGACACCCGGCCGCATCAGCCACCACCACCGCCAGCACCTCCTCCAGTCAAAGCCCATGTGGGCTCGACATCTCCTTTCGTCATCGAGCAATCCCCCGCACCCTCTGACTCCATTTTGGATGCACTCTACGTCGACATCAGCATGGACTCGGAGGAGATGGACATCAACCCGGAGGAACTCGAATCTGATATGCAGGAGATGGAGGAGGACATCAAGCACGAGGAGAAGGCCGACAAGGCCATCACATCCCGATAGGTATTCGTCGCCATTGGGAGTGTGATGGAGGAAGATCAACCCGGGCAATCTCCGCCTAAAGCATTGGACAAGGGGAAGGGACCACCTGTTGCTGCCGACAATGATCACGCAAAGGCCATGCCCCTCCACCTAACCTAGTGCAGCAGCCGCATGAAGTCAACGTCGGTCCAAGTAACAACAACTTCCCAAACCCGCATCCTCCAGCATCTATGTCTGTGGCTGCCCAAATCACTCCAGCT
Source organism: Avena atlantica (assembly GCA_910589765.1). Taxonomy (NCBI): domain Eukaryota; kingdom Viridiplantae; phylum Streptophyta; class Magnoliopsida; order Poales; family Poaceae; genus Avena; species Avena atlantica. Next base: position 426,874,711 of record OU342737.1, read on the forward strand.
GATAGAGTGATGTACGGCAATTTTCTCGTCGATCCCATGACCGTGGCTCACATAAGGAACGTAGTCCAGCTTGACGAGAAGCACCAGCAACTTCTGGAGGAAGCGCAGGCCATCGCGGATCAAGGCGCAAAGCTAGATCAAGATCTGGCCAAGGCGCAGAAGCCAATAAAGAAGGATAGAGCCATGGAGGCCGAGTACAACACTTTGCTCAAACAGCAGGAGGCTAAGAAAGCTTCGGCTTGCGTCATCAACGATCCTGGTGTACGACGAAACCAAGGATGGGCTCCCCCGAAGCCGCCACAAGCCAAGACATACATTGACAGCGAGGGCGGGCAAGTCATGCCCACTCCTATTCTCAACCTAGCCGTCGCTAAGACCCTTCCGGAGCAGGATAGATCACCCGCAGCTATGGAACAGGTCTATGACCTTGTAGCAAAGGCGGTCAAACAACAGGAAAAGGCCACCTCTTAGAGGCTTGAGTCTGACCTAATATATTGCCAGTCTAGCAATCCTAAGCTACCAAGGGACCGATCTCCTCAGGATGTCGGGTCACAGACGGGTTCATCAGAGCGAAGAAGGAGGGATGCACGCAATAGGAAGGATGTTATCCCCATATCCTCCAACCACGGAGGCAAGGCTCATCCTCGTCGCCCATCTCCACCGCCCCGATCTCCCCGACATCGCGAACATCCAGAGGCTCACCATCGTACGAGCATGCCTCCGCCAAGGCAGGGCGGCATCGTCATCCGCGACAACACGAAGCAGCCCCGTCACGAGGGAGAGCGCAACCAAGGACACAAGAGCAGGTCACGCCATGACCCTCCGCGTCCGACAAGCATGAGGCGTCGCAGGAAGCTAACAACAAGAAGGCTAACCCACCTCTGCCTCCGTCGCCACCTAGCAGCCACCATGGCGGAGGGGGACCACTTCGTTCACGCAGCCCATCCCCTGGCGGCAAGAAGAAAAGAGCAAGCCTGGAGCCATACGACACACATTCACGCCTGGACAAGATTCACGAGGCCCAGGAAGGACCTTACCTGGGACCACGTTGCTTTGGACCTGTCATACGGACCGCAACTTACCCCAAGGGTTTTTGGATTGACAAGACGATCAAGCCCTATGACAGCACTGCCAAACCAGCTACGTGGTTGCAGGATTACGACAACGCGGTGGAGATCGCCGGGGGTAACCACAACATTGCCGTCAAATACCTCCCACACATGTTGATGGGCACGGCCCGCCAATGGATTGATGACTTGCCGGAGAAGTCCATCTGCAACTGGTTGGACATGCAAGAAGAGTTCACCAAAAACTTTGAGGGTACGTATAAGCGTCCCTGCACTGTTGGCGATCTACAATGGTGCGTGCAAGAGAAATACGAGACATCTCGAGCCTACCTCTCCCGCAGGCTAGATACGAAGAATTCCTGCACAGGAGTGCACGATCAGACCGCCATGTCCGCCTTCATCGATGGGTTGGAAAAAGGTACGTTTCTCCAACATAATTTGAAGCGCCTGTAGGACAATCACAGGCTCGATCTCAACTAGATGATCCAGCTGGCTAGTGAGTTCGCGGATACCGACGATGATACTCACGGCTCCTTGCCGATAATAGCCGTTCCAACCCAAGCTAAGAGGAACAATAGAACCAAGCGGAAGAGCCCGCCAGAAGAAAAGCAACCCTCCAACATGGTCGCCATGATGTTTGCAGGACGAGGTGATGGTGGACTGCATGGCCGAGGACGGGGGGCTGGTCCTGGGCAGCAGCGAGGTAGTGAAACTACCCCGGCAGCGCTACGCGTTCCCCAAACATACGAAGAGTACCGTGCCTCGTACACCTCGACGCCAACGGCAAAGCCACTCACACCAATCGCCATTGCAAGTTTGTCAACGACCTCAAGGAGGACCCAGAGTCTAGATACAAGCAAAGCCGAAAGAACAGACCGCATAGCAAGGGAAAAGGGAATAAGAAGGAAGAGGAATCCAAGGATTCAAGTGACATGGACGAGGACGTTGACCCCAAGCACGCCAACAAGGGCGATGGCAAAGGCAAGAACCCCTTCGAGAAGAAGGTCATTGTCTACCACACTTTCCTTGGCACCCCTACTGTGTGGGCATAAAAAACCTCCATGAGGATACTGATGGCCACCCTAACCCCAGTTCCCCAGTACCTGCGCTGGTCGGAAGTTCCAATCACTTGGGACAATAAGGATCACCTAGACCTCATCCCTACGGAGAACCAGTACGCCATGGTCATAAACCCTCTGATTGACGGCAACGAGTTCACCAAGTGCATGGTGGATAGTGGAAGCAACATCAACATCATGTACCTGGATACACTGCACAAGATGAACTTGACGGAGGCCAACCTAAGGCGGACCAGCACCATGGTCCATGGCGTAGTTCTTGGCCGGGAGGCTCGGTCCCTTGGGTGCATCACGCTTCAGGTCGCCTTTGGCGATGTTAATAATTACCGCCAAGAACGCATGACCTTCGAGGTGGTCCCCTTCAAGAGTGTGTACCACGTCATATTCGGACGCGACATCTTCCACGCCTTCATGGCCAAGTCATGCTTCATCTACAACAAGCTCAAGATACCCGGACCAAATGGCGTCATTATCGTATTCGAAAGCTTTACAAAGGCAAGGGACTACGAGATTGAAGAAGTAGCCTTTGCAGAAGCTGTCCTCTACAACGAAGAATTCAAGGAGATCCAGAGCAAGGTCGATGCCACGGAGATCCCGACATCGAAGAAGCAGATTTCTGACTCCGATATCGCCTTCAAGGCCGCCATCGAGACCAAGCCGGTGGGACTTGTGGTAGGCGATGCCTCCAAGACCACCTCCATTGGGATGAACCTGGACCCTAAATAGGAAAGCACACTCATCGAGTTCCTCCGTGAGAATAGGGACATCTTTGCCTGGCAACCTGCCGACATGAAAGGTGTACCTAGGGAACTTGCTGAGCACATCTTGAATATTGATCCAAAATGCAAACTGGTGTAACAACCTCTACGACACTTCGGAGACGAGAAGAGATGCGCCATAGGCAAACAGATAGCTGAAAAACACAGGTGCTACGTACCAACGGACTATGCAGCGTTGCCTACACGATCAAATTGGTCAGAACATTCATGCATATGTGGATGATATAACGGTGATGTCAAAAAAGTCATACAACTTAATCTCTGACTTAAAAGAAACCTTTGATAATCTTCGGAAATACAACATGATGCTTAACCCTAACAAGTGCATCTTCAGGGTTCGAGCCAGCAAATTGTTGGGATTCATCGTTTCCCATCGTGGAATCAAGGTCAACCCAGAGAAGATCAAGGCAATCCTAAACATAAAACGTCCAACATGCCTGAAGGACATCCAACGGCTCACAAGCTTCGTTGCAGAAGTAAGCCGGTTCATCAGCCGACTTGGAGAGAAGGCTCTGCCGCTGTACAAGTTGGTGAAGAAGGCAGACAAATTTACATGGACGGACAAAGCAGATGCTGCACTCAAGAAGCTAAAGGAGATACTTTCCTCGGCATCTATACTTGCAGCACCCGAGCCTATGGAGCCTATGTTGATCTACATGGCGGCCACCAACAGGGTAATCAGCATCGTCGTCATGGTGGAGCGGAAAGATCCAACGCATGAGTATGGAGTGCAATGACTAGTTTACTATTTAAGCGAGGTCTTGACGGAGTCCAAGCTGCGCTACCCGCACTACCAGAAGCTAGATTATGGAGTGTTCCTTGCTTCTCGGAAGCTAAGGCACTATTTCCAGGAGCACCCCATCACAATTGTGAGCAAAGCTCCACTGTCCGACATCATCAATAACACTGACGCTAAAGGAAGGGTCGCAAATTGGGGCATTGAGCTTGTCTCCTTCGAGATCACCTACAAGAGACACGATGCTATCAAATCACAGGTTTTGGCGGATTTCATTACAGATTGGACGGAGATGCCAGATGCTACCCCTGTACCAGAACCATAATACTGGATGATGCACTTTGATGGATCAAAGCTACTCAACGGATCGGGGGCTGGTGTACTGCTACAGTCACCAATAGGGGAAAATCTGCACTATGTTCTGCAGATCCACTTTGAGGCTACAAATAACATGGCGGAATATGAAGCACTCATTCACAGACTTCACGTAGCCAAGGATATTAGCATCAAGCGCATAGTTTGCTGTGGAGATTCCGACTTGGTTGCCCAGCAGATGGCTGGCACCTAGAATGCATGGAACCCTATGATGGCGGCATATTGAGACGAAGTAGACTACACAGCCAAGTGCTTCGAATGCTACAAAGTCAAGTATGTCAAGAGGGAGGACAATGAGTCGGCTGATCTTCTGCCAAAGATTGGATCAGGGCGCAAACCAATTCCTCCTGGTGTTTTCCTAGAGCATCTACGAAGACCATCCATGAAGGGAGCGGATCCATCTAACCTAGATAGAGTTGACTCTTTTGTTCACACAATAACAAAGATTCCTCTGGCTTGGACAAAACCATTCATGGATTATCTCGTACACGGAACTTTGCCCATCGACGAGGTCGAAAGTTGGCAAGTAGTACGTCGAGTAAAGGGCTATACCATAATCAATGGACAACTCTATAAAAGAAGCACCACTGGTGTATACCTCAAATGTGTTTCCCAGCAAGAGGGTATTGAAATCCGTCATGAGATCCATCTCGGAGATTGCGGGCATCACGCCGCTCCTTGTTCGTTGGTCTCCAAAGCCTTCCAGAGAGATCGAATGAATGAGACAGAGCGATCGACTTCCTCCTAAAAAAATAGGTTCGGCGATTCCATGGCTATCTAGGCCCCCTTGGGCCTTCCACCTCGCCGTCGGCCATCTTGGCTACCGGACTCCACCTCCTTCCCATCCACATATATTTCTAGCCTCCATTTTCCCTACCCCATCATGCCTACTTCTTTGATCCTTGATTGTTCCTCCTGGCGTTGGAGGGCTTTGTACCCTGTGGTTTTAGAGCGCCGTCAAGATTTAATGTCTTCGGGTTTCATTATGTTTAATCCTAAACTAAGGAGGATTCAACTAGTGGGTTCCAATGGTGTCGTGATTGATAGTAAAACTCTCAAGGTACGAGAATTCATCTCTTATGGATCTGAGATTAGTTTTCCATGTCATTGTGCCTTGGTTAGAGTTAAGATAGTTTTACGCAAGGGGGCTCTTCTGGATAATGGTGTTCCCCTGGATTTTCCTATGGCTAATGTATCTAGAAATTTATTCGATACAAATCCTATCGATCCGTCTTCTATGGCTGTGCACGTTGTTACCACCCTTGGCCTGGATTTCTCTCATGGTTTAAATTTTGCCAAATAAGTGCGAATGATTTTTCAATCTTCCGTGCACCCATTTATTGGTTCAGACCACTTTACTATGGTTGTGTCTTTTGGACGTGCAACATTTAAACTTGATGAAGATTCTGTCAGTATAGCTCTTGAGGCAGCTATTGGTGGTTATTGTGGTGAATTAAATGTGTCTGTGATCAGAGAAAGGGTTTTCTCATTCATGGTTTCCTCCAAGAGAGTGGGTTTCTTTATTAGAAAGCTCTGCTCGTATGAATGTTTCCACTTCAAATGTTTTTTTCATCTATGGGGTTTTGGAGGGACAAACTAGAAGAGTGAATTCGCTCTTTGGAAGAAGGAACTGAGTGCTAAATCGACTTTAGTTGGTGGTTCCTCTGCTAAAAAACCTTCTCAGTTTCAAAAACAGACAAAAGATAACCTGGTGAATAGCATTTGGAAGCCAAAAGTGTGCACTAAGATAATCAATAACTTGGACAGTAATTTGCCTAGGGAGTTTAATGTTTAGGTTGCAGGTTTTATCTTGCACAAAAATAATGCTGTGTCTGTGGCCTCTTCAATTGATATGGGTAATTCTTTGTTATCTGATAAAATTCCAAAGGAGGTGACTAATCAGGGTAACACTCCTCTGGATATAGACAAACCCGTGTCTTTGGATGATGATTTTGAGACCATGATTGATGATATGGTACACAAAGTTTGGTAATGCACAAGTGTCTTAGTTTCAAGCACTATACACGTCACTATACAGATAAAATTCGTTGCATGGCATGTTTCAGAAAGGGACACGTTAAGAAAGATTGTCCAGGTAAGACAGGGGCATCTTCGTCTTTTTGCTGGGTCGTCAAGCAGTCAAATCAAGTCAAGTTGGACTCTGTCTCTACTTCCGACAAAACAGTTCTATCTTCAGGTTGTTCGGTTTCTCCTCGAAAATCAAGTTCTCCTCCCCTGAGTTCTCTGCCGCCTTCTCCTTCTCTGCAAACCCTAGCAATGGCAAACTTTCATGTGTAGCCAGACAGGTTCCCACCAGCGGGGATGCATGTCATGGAGTCGTGGGATGCTGATCAAAGGCCACCAAAGATTTATGTCACTGCTTCATCGACTCCTCCAAAGCGTCATGAGAATTGGGCAATGGCGGTTGTGTTTCCTCGTCCGATCAGAGATGAAACTGATGAGGTATTGCAACAAATTACTGATCACATTGTTAATGATCTTCAGTGGGAGGTTTTGAGTTTTGCCGAATGTGCAGTAGGCATTGGGTTGTTTAGGATGCGTGACTCTGTCACTAGAGATTTGCTGGTTGCGCAGCCTGAAGTGCCTTTTGGTACTGGGAAGTTTTTATCTTTCACCAAGCATGATGAGGAACCCCAATTTTAGAGCCACTGTTTATTCTAGGACTGGATGGATAATGGTGTTAAATCTGCCCATGGATTACCGTAATGAGAAATTTCTTAGAGAAACAGTGGAAAATTTTGGCAAGCTCAGAGGATGGTTCAGAGAGGACCCCTCTCCAACTAGAACTTTGATAAAGTGCAGTTATGGTAGGGCTAGAGATATTCCTAGGTCCATTGTTGTCAGGGAGCCTCAAAAATATGGTGGCACTGTTGTTTCTTGGGAAGTACCCTATTACATCATGATGAGTGAGCAAGGATATGCACTTCCTGGGGATGAGTCACCTGAATCTCTTAATGGCAACCATCATCCTTTACCTGGGCAGAACCATGGTTTCCAGCCTGATGATGAGGAACATGGATGGGTCCCTGATAATATGCAGCCAGATGTTCATGGTTGGGGTGAATGGCCACAACAGGATATTGCAGGAGATAATGCTGGGATTAATGAGCAGCAGAATGTGATGCCTCCTCAAGAACAATCCTCTGTCACCTTTTCGTTTTCTAATGAATCGGGATCTTCAGTTTAGTTAATCCCTAGAGAGGGAGTTGATCAGGTGGTTCAAGCTCCTATTATTCATGATCATATTGTAATGCAGGATGCTAATCAGCTTCTTTTTGATGTGGTTGAGGAATACCCTTTAGCTATCATTCCTTTTCAATAGCATCCACCCTTGGATCAGAATATGAATATCAATCTCTTGACAGTTCTGCTGCCTGATCATATAAGGATGGGTAATATCAGTGTTATGAATGAGATCTCTATGGAGAAGCTTCACTATTTGCAAGTTTCTAAGGTGGGGTTATTACCTCATAATTTTTAGTACAGTGCCATAATGGGAAACTTTTGGCTTCCACCTTCTCCCTTGTTGCCAATGGTGCCACATGATCAAGCTCTGGATTATAACTGTCTTACCAGCCAAGAGGATTTTTCAGTGGTTGAATGCACAAATGCTGTGGAAGAGGTAGTTGTGGACTGTTCTGCTAAGAAGAGGTCCAGTAAAGAGAAGAAGAAGGAACCTATACTAGTCAACACATCTAAAAGGCGCAGTACAAGGAGTTCAACCAGGAATGCAAGGTACAAACTTGAGCCAATGTCAGATCAGCCTGAGCCAAGGAAGAATCCAATATCATCCAAACCAAGGAAGCTAGAAGATATTCCTCCCTGTACTGCAATCCTAGTCCTACAGTAGGCTGGTGCTTTGTTGGAGATTCCTGGGGCTAAACTTATAGTGGAGAAGCAGATGGCCACCTCCACAGCTGATGTTTCTACTAAGAAACCCAATGAATAGTTGGCCTCAGTTATCTTGTTGCCTTATTACTTTTGAGAGGCAATGTAGATTTATTTATGTACTTATTATTATGGATCTTGGCTATCTTGTTTTGGACTTTCTGAACCTGCTGGCAGTTTGGCATTGGGATACTTTTGGAAACTTTATAGCAAATCATGTTATGCCTCTTACTCTTTTTTGTGCCATATGGGGCTAGTCTATATTGTTGCTATATGTTTCTTTAAATGAGTAATTCATTGAAAAATATGGATTGGTTGGTTCTGGATTGGAATATAAGAGGGCTTAATGATAAGGACAAAAGGACACTAGTTTATAATAAAATTGAGGAGATCCGGGCCTCTGTAGTTTGTCTCCAGGAAACTAAATGTGACTCTTTTGATCACTCCTTTATTTGGATTTTTTGTCCTAAAAGGTTTGACAGATTTGCTTTTTCACCTGTAGTTGGGGCCTCTGGTGGAATTATTGTGCTTTGGAATAGTGTTGTGTTTGATGGGCAAGTAATTGAAATACACAGATCTGCTATTCATGTGACTTTCTCATCTATTCATAATGGGCAAAAGTGGGATTTAGTAACTGTATATGGACCTTGTAGGGGAATTGAAATGGACAACTTTGTTACTTGGCTATATCACTTAAACATACCCATGCATGAACACTGGTTACTACTGGGAGAGTTCAATTTTATCAGATCAGTGGAAAATAGAAACAAGCCAGGTGCTGATATGAATGATATTTTCCTGTTTAATGACATAATTAGTCATTTGGGTTTAATGGAATTACCTTTAAAAGGTAGATCCTTCACTTGGTCGAATATTCAAGCACAACCTATTTTGGAACAAGTTGATTGGTTTTTTACTTCCTGTCAATGGACCATTGATTTTCCAAACACACTGGTATTTCCACTGGCAAAATCTACTTCTGATCATGTTCCATGTGTTGTTCAAGTAGCTACCAAAATCCCTAAATAAAGGATTTTTAGATTTGAAAATTTCTGGGTTGAGCAACCAGGATTTACGGAGTTGGTTGAAAAAGTTTGGAAACAACCCGTGATTAGGACTTCTTCTGCTTGTTATCTTGTTGCAAAATTCAAAATGCTTCGTTATGAACTAAAGAAGTAGGGGGGGGATCTGTCCCATCTAAAACTACTGATTGCTAAGTGCAATTATGTTATTCTTAAGATGGATTAGTTGGAGGATGCAAGGCCTTTGTTCATACCTGAATTTAACTTCACGAATATTGTAAAGTGCCATCTAAAAAAGCTGTTGAAATTACAATCTGATTATTGGAAGGAAAGGTGTACTATCAGATGGGTAAAATTAAATGGTGAGAACACAAAATACTTCCATGCTAGAGCAACTGAGAGGTATAGACACATTGTAATTACAACCATCCAGGATGGAACTGGCAATGAATTATCTGACCATTCTCAGAAAGCATCTGCATTTTGGAGATGTTATAAGAGTAGGATGGGAATTTCTTGTCCAACCAGAAATCAAATCAATATGTCCATACTTCTTAGTCAAGTGCAGGATTTGAACAATCTGTCTGAGAATATTACTTTGAAGGAAATTGAGGGGGTGGTTAAATTTTTGAAGCCTGATAAGGCTCCTGGACCTGATGGTTTTAATGGTTTCTTTGTGAAAAATGTTGGCACATTGTCAAGGAGGATTTCATTCAGTTGTCTAATGACTTTCATGATGATAGAATCTCCCTGGAAAGTATAAATGGCTCATATATTACATTAGTGCCAAAACAATTGCTCCTCAGTCTGTCAATGACTTCAGACCTATCTCTTTAACAAATACTTGTCTAAAATTCATCACTAAAATCTATGCAAATAGATTGCAAGATGAGATTATAAGGTCTATACATGCAAATCAGTATGATTTCATTTAAGACAGAACTATCCAGGATTGTCTAGGGTGGTGTTTTGAATATCTTTATCAATGTCAGAAGTCAAGAAGAAAAATTGTTGTTTTCAAGATTTATTTTGAAAAGGCATTTGACACAATTTAACATCATGTTATTATTGAAGTCTTGCATTATAAAGGTTTTCCCCAAAAGTTCATTGCCTTAGTCATGAATATCCTTGAAAGTGGTACATCTTCTGTACTTTTAAATGGAGTGCCAGGACAGAGTTTTTCTTGTAAAAGGGGTGTTAGGCAAGGAGACCCTGTTTCACCTCTGCTATATGTCTTGGGAGGTGGTTTGTTACAGAGCATGGTAAATAAGGCTTTCATTGGTGGAACTCTGAAACTGCCGATTCCAAAGGAAGGGGACTATCCAATTGTTCAATACGCAGATGATACCCTAATCATTTTGCCTGCAGAAGAAAATCAGCTGAAATTCTTCAAGGATTTGTTGATACAATATGCTGAGTTTACTAGATTAATGGTTAATTTCCACAAGTCCTCAATGATTCCAATTAACCTATATGATGGGGAAGCCACACATTTGGCTACTGTTTTTCAGTGTCAGCTTGCTGCTATGCCTTTCACTTACCTTGGACTACCCATGGGCACAACTAAACCCACAATAAAGGATTTCTCTCCTTTAATTGGTACGATTGAAAGAAGGTTAAATACAATAGTTTCATTTCTTTCATATGGGGACAGTCTTATTCTGGTAAACTATGTTCTTTCTTACTTGCCCACATACATTATGTGCTCATTGCAAATTCCTCAAGGGGTTATTGACATTATGGATAAGGCAAGAAGGAGATGCCTTTGGAGGAAAACTAAAAATCAGGAGAATGTAAACTCACTAGCTGCATGGCCCATGATTAGTAAGCCTAAGGACAAAGGAGGACTTGGAGTCATTGATTTAAGGATTTAGAATAAAGCCTTATTGATTAAGCATCTGGATAAATTTTATAATAATGCTGACTTGCCTTGGGTAAGATTAGTAAGGGATTCTTATTATCATGAATCTGTCCCTCATGCTGTTACTGTTTGTGGTTCCTTCTGGTGGAGAGGGATTTTAAAACTAGTGGATGAATGGAGGTCCATCTCCAAGTGCATTGTGGGTTCTGTATTCAGCATTCTATTCTGGAATGATCTTTGGCATGCATAATTACTTGCCAATAAATTCCCAAGGTTATACTCTTTTGCTAGAGACAAGATGGCTTCCGTCAGAGATGTGGGTACATTGAGAAATCTACATGATGCCTTCCATCTACCTCTGTCAATTGAGGCATTTCAGGAATACAATAAACTCCCGGAAATTATTGGCTCAGTGAGTTTTACTCAGGAGGAGGACAAGTGGATCTGTACATTAAGTAAGGATATCTATAAGTCTCAGTTGTTCTATAAGCACTATTTTCAATGATTCCCACTGATTTAATTTCAAAAATTATCCGGGAGAGCAGATGCATGTCCAAGCATAGGTTCTTTGCTTGGCTACTGTTTCATGACAGATTGAGTACAAAGTATATGCTGCTTAGAAGGAACTAGAAGGTCACTGAAAACCATGGTTGTGTGCTATGCCCTACTGGAGTCATTGAGGATTGGAAGCATCTATTCTGTCAGTGCAATTTTAGTACTAGAGTGTGGAACTATATTCAGATACAATGGATAGATGCGTCCTAGAGGGAAATTTTTTGTCGAGTGTTTAAATCTTTCTAGGGGCCTTGTTTCCTAGAGGTTACAATTATTGCATGTTGGAATATCTGGAAGCAAAGGAATGAATGGGTTTTCAAGAATTTAAAACCAACCTTCAAAGGATGGAAGGCTAGTTTTTTTTATGATATTACATTGCTTCTTCATAGGTTAAAGGATAGACATAAGGATTTACTGTCATTATGGTTTGACAGTCTATCCTAGTTATGATAGTTTTTAGTTTATCTTCTCCTGTACATATGTTTGTAAATAAACTTTGGACCGTTCTTTAATAAATAAAAGGTTGTGAGGGACTCCCCTGTAGTAGAAATTAAAAAAAAAGGATTCTACTGGATGACCGCGAAGGAGGATGCCGATAAGCTAGTTGAGACATGCATGGGATGCCAGTACTATGCCAGAAAACGACATGTTCCAGCTCAATAATTGCGAACAATACCAATAACTTGGTTGTTCGCAGTCTAGGGGCTGGACATGGTTGGTACATTACAGACGACACCATGTGGGTTTACGCATCTGCTAGTAGCAGTTGATAAATTCACCAAATGGATAGAAACTAAACCCATTAGAAAGCTTGATGGGGAAACTGCCCTTAGGTTTGTCTAGGATGTAGTGGTGAGATTTGGTCTCCCACATAGCATTATCACCGACAATGGCAACAACTTGTCACTCGGAGAAGTGGAAGCTTATTGTTGGGAGAAGGGCATCCGACTTGACTTAGCTTCTGTGGCACACCCATAGTTCAATGAGAAAGTTGAGCGAGCCAATGGATTAATTCTGCATGGAATCAAGCCACGTCTTGAGGCATCGCTACATAGATCAGCTGGAGCCTGGGCGGAAGAGTTACCATATGTTCTGTGGAGTTTACGAACTACACCAAATAGGTCTACCGGCTACACCCCTTATTTCATGGTATATAGAGCAGAAGTCATCCTACCTTCCGACAACCTTCACGATTAACCGAGAGTTGCCGCCTACGATGAGGATGATGCTGAAGAATACAGACGCCTAGATGTGGACCTTCTCGAGGATGAGCGCGTATTGGCATGCCAAAGATCCGCCATCTACCAGCAGAAGCTATGCAGCTACCATAGTCGCCACGTCTGGCATCGCTCGTTTAAAGAGGGGGATCTGGTGCTCCGACTTAAGCAACATAAGTCACAATAATTATCCCTGCCATGGGAAGGACCATTCATCATAAGCAAGGCGCTACTCAATGGGTCTTACTACCTCATTGACAATCGTGAACTTGAGGATAGACCAAGCGATGAGTAAGCGACGTGACCCGGATGATGACTACCCAGAGCTTGATTGGCCATGGAACATAGCACAACTACGTCCTTTTTACACTTAGCATATTTTTTATTTTCTTTGTACCTCTTATATGATCAATGAAATAAAGCTCTTTGGTTCACTCATATTCTTGAGTCTTTTACCTCCTTTAGTGTTCATTTTTGGATCGTATAAAACCTTTATGCGCAAGTTTTGCATTTGCACTTGTGAAAATTCTGCCTACGGGCGTTAGCTTAAGTTTTCTGGTCTACACGTTCTTTGTTGTTTCTATGTGGAGTCTGGAGTAGTGACTTTCGGCACTCAAAGTCGGCGATTTTGTGCTTAGGTTTTTGACGGTGCCATTAGGCATCATCACCTGAGCGCATAGTTCCGATTACGAGTGTTCCGACTCACAAAAATTCAAGCATAAAAACCAAAGTAATGGATAAGTTAGCACTTGCTTAAAAAATATATACATGCTGGAACTAGTACTTAAGTAGCAGGAAACATATAAATATTGTTTTTCGCCTTAAGGTTAAACCGTAGTTTTTTATACATACATACATACATACAGAGGAAACATATATTACTTAAGTGTTTTTCATTCCTCTAGTGATGGGGATATGCCAGGTGGGGTATACCCAGCAGGACATTTCCTATTGGCCCAAGCTGCCAGCGAGTGGGCCCACAGGACGGCGGCTAGATCAAGAGTCAACGGGGAGCCAGGCAACTGGAGGCTGAAGGCCCAGAAGCATGGTTAGGCCCAGTCGGTTTAGGTCAAACACCCTCCAAATCCTTAATTAATTCGGTTATAGATCTGTAAACCCTAGCGAGGTGAGTCTATATAAACCTCCCTAGGGTATGCATAGAGGACACGTTCCATCATACACCCCCTGCGACTCGCCTCCTAGTCGTCGAGCTCGCCCTTTGTACCCTCTCATCAATAAAATCTAGCAGGACTAGGTGTTTACACTCCGGGGGCCCGAACCTGGGTAAATCCTTGTGTCTTCGCCCTCATCTCGCACCACAGATGGCTGTCCGCCCTTGCCCCTTGTTCTACTACTCGTTGCCGATTGCAGTATCTACCGTGGACATTCCCACGATAGTGGCGCCCACCATGGGGCCTGGGGGGTCAGGCCGGTGTTCTGCGACGAGATCCAATCTGCCCATCAATGAGACAATCGCCACCGGCCACATGATCGTGATCGGCGAGATCCTCTAGATCTTGCCGAGCAGCTACGTCCCGGCGGTGTGCCCCGTCACACATAGCGTGATCATGCCGGTTGGCATGATCAGCCTCTTGGTCGGCTTCACCGATGTCATCAAGTCTCCAACGTGGGGGACTTCGAGGATCCTTCCATCTTCGACTCCGATTCTGGATTGGAAAACTCCTGCGACCTCCACGCCGTATCTGGTCGCTACATCGCGACCTACATGGCGAGCGGCATAGACGCCCCGCCAGATCCCTTCTCCATGCTGATCCCGCCGACTACGACGGGGACGGAGGTCAAAGAACTCCACCTACGGCTGGTGGAGGCGGTCCGCAAGGAGAAAGCCTAGCGTGAAAATTTTCGCCTCGAGCAGGAAACAGCGCAGGAACTCTCGTGCTACCACCAACTCCGCATCAGGTCGCGCCTGAACCCCAATGTTCAGGGCCGCGCCCTGAACTTCAACGACTAGAACGACCAGGCCCATGCGGCCGATCGCATGATCTGCAAGAACGTGCCACCAGGAGGAAGCACTCGGCCACCACCAGGCGCGTCAGCGAACGACGCTCCCCCTCCACCGCCCGGCCACATGCCCCCTCCAAACCAAACAAGTATCATGATATCCGCGCAGGAGCGAGACGCAAACGGCCTACCACTTTTCTCCACTCGGATGGACAACGTCATCGCGAGTCGAGCCGCGGTCGACAACATCAACGTAACTAGGAAATGCACCCTGCAGATCCAGTACGCCAGGGCCTTACTCGCCAAGGCCGTCGAGCAACAAGCTGCGGGAGCAGACTCACGGGGACGCGTGTACTCCCACTCATCAGGAAGCAGGGCGGCCTCGAGCGGCCGACCGACAATGGCAAATACCCTCAATTTCCCACCCCACGAGCCCCTGCAACTCCAGCCGCGACCCGCAAACGCGTCACTCTCCACCAACGACCCGCGACCGATGAACAACATGGTTTTTGTGCCAATGAGCAGCCAATCGATGCGCGGACCGACATCATCAATAACCAGAGCTGGCGTGCATGCCAGCCTGACGACTTGAGGCATACCCTCACCAACCGCCACGACGGAGAGCCAAGGGGGTCACTCAGCCGAGTCGGCCCCCAGTGCTTCGGACCAATGATCCGAGGTTAAAAGTATCCGGCAAACTTCAAAGCGCCGAAGGAGATCGAGAAGTATGACCCCTCGTACGACCCCTCCGTGTGGCTGGACACATACCTCATGGCGATCGGAATCGCCGGCCACACCGACCTGCTCGCCGCCCGCTACCTCCCCCTGATGATGTTGGGAGCGTGCCGGCAATGGATCAACACCCTACCCGCAGGCAACATCGACTCCTGGGAGGAAATGCGCGACGCCTTCATCAGGTACTTCAAGGGATCCTACACCCGCGCCACCACCATCGAGGACCTGGAGCGATGCATCTAGGGACCCCGCGAGTCAACCCGCAGCTGGGTCCAGCGGTGGCAGGACCTGTGGTACAATGCGGCTGTCATCCAACCGGACACCGCGATTCACTGCTTCAAGACATTGTGCCGCTATAAGCCCTTGGTCGCCAAGCTCAAGCGGGTGTACAAAACACTCGACAACATACCAGACCTCCTCGAGATTGCCAAACAGTACGTGAAGGAGGACCCAAACCAAGAAACCGACAATGAGTCAGGAGGAAACCGCCGCACGAGCGGCCAAGACAATGGGTGGCGACCCGAGCTACGCTACAGAAACACTCGCCTCACTGGCAAGCGCCGCGGTGATGAGCGAGTTGACTTTGTCGCCAATGCTGGCTACGCTCCACGCGATCCCAAGAGCTTCCGCCATGACGGAGGCTAGCGTCGCGATGGCGGCAATTACAAGGCAAAGCCGAGGTTCGACCCCGCGGCTCTCCTAAACCAGCCCTGTGTGTTCCACAGCAGGGAGGGGAAGCCCGCCATGCATACGACCGCCGACTGCCACTCACTGAGGGAGATCGAGAAGGCACGGCGCGTGCGGGAGGATCCCAACAACCACCCGCCAAACAACGGGGCATTCGGAAACGACCTGGGATCGCTCCACACCTTCACCGGGTTCAGCACCAAGCACGAGAAGAAGGTCATCGCTCGCGCTGTCGCCGTCAATGCGGTGTCCCAGGTCGACGTCCCGCGCTTCCTCAACTGGTCCGAGCAGCGGATCACCTGGAGTCGCGAAGACCACTCGCCACAGATCGAATATCCGGGGTGAGTCGCCTTGGTGGTAAAGCCCAAGGTGGGAGACTACTGGATCCCCAAGACGCTGATGGACGGCGGAAGCTCCATCAACATTCTCTACCTGGACACGTTCAGACGACTGTGGCTCCCGCAGTCGATGATTGAGACGACCTACACCACCTTCCACGGCATTGTCCCCGTTCGTAAGGCGTACCCGATCGGCAAGGTGACGCTGCCGGTCACTTTCGGGACTCCAGCGAACTTCCGCACCGAGTGGATCGTCTTCGAGCTGGTGCCCTTCAACAGCCCCTACCACTGCATCTTGGGGCGACAAGCGTTTGCCAAATTCATGGCGGCGCCCCAATATGCGTACCACGTGATGAAGCTCCCAGGGTCGTGCGGCATCATCACCGTCCACGGCGACCGCGACATGGCCACAGAGTGCAAGGACAAAGGCGCCAAGCTCTCCGACACCGTCATAGCGGCAGAATCCAACCACGCGGAGGAGCTCGCCAAGTACACGAGCAGGGTCAACAATGACGACCCCACAATACTCAAGAATCCCAACTTGGAGGGCGGAGGCTCAACCGTCTTCGAGGCAACGATGCACACTCGCACCGTCGAGCTGGTCCCAGGCCACTCCAGCCAGACGGTGATGATCGGAACGGGCATGAGCCCATCATAGGAAGGCGCGCTCAATGAGTTCCTACGTGAGAATCGCGACATCTTCGCATGGAAGCCATCCGACATGCCTGGTGTCCCAAGGGAACTCGCTGAGCACAAACTCAACGCCGACCGAGCTGCGGCCCATCAAACAGTCCCTGTGGCCCTTCAATGAACAGCGCCACCGAGCAATCATTGAGGAGGTGCAACGTCTACTCCCTGTAGGCTTCATTCGGCCAATCAAGTACTCCAAGTCGCTAGCAAACCCAGTCATGGTCGAGAAGAAAAATGGGACCTGGAGAATGTGTATCGACTACACAAACCTAAACAGCGCCTGCCCAAAGGAGCAGTTCGTCCTCCCGCGGATCGATCAAATCATCGACTCGACCGCGGGCTTGGAGTCGCCGTGCTTCCTTGACGCCTACTCTGGTTACAACCAGATAAAAAAGGTAGTCGAGGATGAGGAGAAGACAGCGTTCATCACGCCATTCGGAGCATTCTGCTACACCGCTATGACTTCGGCCTCAAGAACGCCGGGCGACCTACCAGAGGTGCATGCAGGAGTGCCTTGCAATACAAATTGGCCGCAACATCCACGTCTACATCGATGAAGTGGTGGTGAAGTCCACTCGCCAGGGCGATTTACTCGCCGACATGGCAGAAACCTTTGGAAACCTGCGGAGGTACAAGATGAAACTAAACCTAGGAAAGTCCACCTTCGGTGTACCTGCTGGACAGTTGTTGGGGTATGTCGTCTCCAAACGAGGGATCGAGGCGAACCCCACCAAGATCAATACGATCGCCTGGCTTGGCAAACCCGAGTGCCTGCGCGACGTCCAGAAGTTGGCCAGGCGAGTCGCGGCTCTCAGTCGCTTCATCCCCTGGCTAGGTGAGAAGGCGATGCCCCTCTACCTCCTAATGCATAAGAATCCCACGTTCCAGTGGGACAAGGAGGCAGACAACACGCTCCACGCACTCAAGGAGGTGCTACTCGCCATCCCCGTCGACAAGGAGCCCATGCTCGTCTACGTCGCGGCCTCCGAGCGAGTCGTCAGCGCTGTCATGGTCGTCGAACAACCAGAAGAGGGCAAGGAGCGCCCGGTGCAGCGACCTGTCTACTACATCAGCGAAGTCCTCAAAGAGTCGCCCCAGCGCTACCCGCAGTACCAGATATTGGTGTATGCGGTCTTCAGAGCCCAGCGGCGACTGCCGCACTACTTCCAGGAGCACCCAATCATGGTCGCCTCCTCAGCACCGTTGCAGGACATCATCCGCAACCGCGAGGCGACCGGGTGAGTCGCCAAGTGGGCCGTGGAAATCGGAGTCCACAACATCAGGTACGAGCCTGTTGGAGATATGCCCTAGAGGCAATAATAAAAGTGGTTATTATTATATCTTTGTGTTTATGATAAATTTTTACATTCATGCTATAACAGTATTAAACGGAAACATTAATACTTGTGTGATTTGTAAACTAAATTAGAGTCCCTAGTAAAGCCTCTTTAATAATACTAGCTTGTTGGTTAATAGATGATCGTGGTTCTCGATCATGAACATTGAGATGTTATTAACAACGAGATCATATCATTAGGAGAATGGTACGATGGACATAGTCCTATAGATAAGCATAGCATAAAGATCAAGTCATTTTAATAGTTCAATTGCTATAAGCTTTCTGATACATAGTAACCTAATTCCTTCGACCATGAGATCATGCTAATCACCATCACCGGAAGGATGATTTGATGACATCAAACACCACACCGTAACTGGGTGGCTATAAAGGTGGAATTGAGTCTTCGGAAAGTATGGGTTGAGGCACATGGATCAAGAATGGGAATTGTCCATCCATATGACGGATAGATATACTCTGGGCCCTCTCGGTGGAATGTCATCCCATTAGCTTGCAAGCATGTGACTGGCTCACAAGGGATCACATACCACGGGAACGAGAAAAAAGTACTTATTGGTAACGAGGTTGAACTAGGTATGCAGAGATACCGACGATCAAAACCTCGGATAAGTAAACTATCGTGAGACAAAGGGAAATTGGTATCGTATGTAAGTGGTTCATTTGATCGCAAAGTAATCGTAGAAATATGTGGGAGCCATATGAATTTCTAGATTCCTCTATTGGTTATTGATCGGAGAAGTGTCTCGGTCATGTCCGCATAATTCACGAACTGTAGGGAGACACACTTAAGGATTCAATGTTGTTGTGTAGTTATGGAATGATGAGTATGAGACCGAATGTTGGTCGGAGTCTCGGATGGGATCCGGGATATCACAAGGAGATCCGAAATGGTGCGGGGAATAAGATTCATATAAGGAAAGTCCTGTTTTGGAGTTCGGAAATGATTCCGGTGTTTTCATCGGGAATGTTCTAGAAGGGTCTGGAAGGTGCGGCACTCCGGAAGGGGAAGGGTACATGGATGTGTCATGACAATGTGGAATGGTTGCATCATGTACTAGGTCACTTGTCTGGGCAATATGAAGAGAGAAATCAAATTCAAGTTTGAAAGTCAAACGCCAATTTCAAAAGTCAAATCCGAACATTGCTTGGTGGAGGGAGAGTAGGAAACCTACCTAGGGTAGGAGTCCCACTCCCTCCACCCGCCGGCCAAGGAGGAGGAGTTGGAGGAGGAATCCCTCCTCCCAAACCGCCTCCCCCCACCTATATAAGGAGGGTTAGGGCGCACCCCTACCCCGCACACCCAAACCCTAGCTACAAGGCGCCACCACCCTCCAAGTGTTGCCACCTAGGGCTCCTCCCAAGTCACCGACTAGTGTTTCCCAAACCCTAGCCGCCGGCTACACCACCTCCCCTTGGTTCCTCTAAACCGTAGATCGCCAAGGTCCTTTCTTAATCCACTATACTCGCTCCGGCTTAGGCGAAGCCCTGCGGGATCTTCCCTCTTCTTCCGACACCATGCCGTCATGCTACCGGAATCACGAGGAGAGTGCTACAACCTCCGCTGCCTGCTGGAACAAGGGAGAGGAAGGCCTTCATTGAGTACTGAATGTGTGACCGACTGCGGAAGAGCTGCCGGAACGCAGCGTCGGAAGGATCATCTACGCGATCTCGAGATCGGCAAGTGTACGACTACATCACCCACGAGAATCTCCTCTCGTTAACCGCTTTGGAATCTTAAAGGGTGAGTTCTTCTATCGACTCGTTGCTACAATATAGTAGATAGATCTTGGCTGGTTTGTGTGAATGCAGTAGAAATTTTTTGTTTTCCATGCTACGAACCCCTACAGTGGTATCAGAGTCGTGTCTATGTGTAGATCTGTTTCACGAGAAGAACACAATGGTCATTGTGGGTGGTGGTACTTTTATTATCAATTGCTTTTTGTGTACTTTGCATCTTGCGGTATGATGGGATGAAGCGGCCCGGGCTAACCTTACATGCAATCGTTCATGAGACTTGCTCCACGCTCAACATGCAACTTATATTGCATAAGTGGCTTTGTGGGTGTCTGTCTCTCCCATCATAGTATAGATTGAATTTACAACGGGCACTTGATAGTTCAAGCATCAACGTTGTGGTTCTTGTTCGTAAGTTAGAACGACACTTATAGAAAGCCCCAAACCATGTAAAATATGCAAATAAAATTAGAGACATCTAACTTTGTTTTGCAAGGGTGTGCTATGATGTGATATGGCCATGATTGTGATTATATATGATGTATGCAATGTTCCTTATTGTAAGTTGGCAACCGAAAGGAGCCATATGGTTGTCTTTTAATTCCTTTATGACCTGCGTGTCTATTCAAAGTAGTTGTAATTGTTGAAGCTGTTGGATGACAACCATGAAACGACACCATTGACCTTGACGCCATACCGGTGATGATGGAGATCATGTTCGTGCTTGAAGAT
This sequence comes from Avena atlantica, assembly GCA_910589765.1. NCBI lineage: Eukaryota > Viridiplantae > Streptophyta > Magnoliopsida > Poales > Poaceae > Avena > Avena atlantica. The sequence goes on from OU342737.1 coordinate 426,895,549, forward strand.
GGAGATCGGAAGCTCAAGAAGAAAGGCCATATCATATCACATATTAAGAATTGCATGTGATGTTAATCCTTTTATGCATCTTGTATTGCTTAGTTCAAGACGGTAGCATTATAAGATGATCCCTCAAGCACACAATTTCAAGTTTTAAAGTGTTCATACTTAGTAAGCACCGTTGCTAAAGCTCGTTGTTTCGAAGCACCATGTGATGATCAGGTGTGCTAGATTCTGCGAGTGTATACAACGTGAGCAAGCCAGATTTGGTCATGCGGAATCTAAGGTTTGATCTTGACGAGCCTAGCATGTATAGACATGGTCTCGGAACACGGATCACCGAAAGGTAAAGCATGAGTCATATAGTAGATATGATGAACATGTTGATTGTCTGCCATTAAAGCTACATCAACTCTCGTGATGATCGGTTTTGATGTGGTGGGTTTGGTTCATGTGATCACTAAAACAATTTGAGGGATATTGTTTTAAGTGGGAGTTCACCTAGATTAATTTAACTATTAATTAGAACTCAATTTGTCATAAACTTAGTCTAAACTATTGCAAATATGTTGTAGATCAATGGTGGCCCCTACCATCAATTTTAATGCATTCATAGAGAAAGAAAAGTTGAAAAACAATGGAAGCAACTTCGCGGATTGGTTCTGAAATTTGAGGATTGTCCTCAATGCTGGTAATTTGACCTATGTGCTGGATGCACCGCTGGGTGATCCGCCTGCCGCTACTGCTACTGATGAAGTAAAGAATGTTTACCTCACTTGGAAGAATCAGTACTCCATAGTTCAGTGTGCTATCTTGTATGGTTTGGAATCAGATCTTTAGAAAAGGTTTGAGAACCATGACCCACATGATATTGTCCGAGAACTCAAAAAATGATATTTGAGGCTCACGCGGCAGTTGAGAGTTATGAGGCTTCTGAAAAATTCTTCAACTACAAGATGGAAGAGGGCAACTCCGTCAGTGAGCACGTGCTTAAGATGTCTAGGCATGTAAATAAACTCCAAAGTTTGGGTATAGTGATTCCTAATTCTTTGGGGATTCACCGTGTCCTCCAATCACAGCCACCAAGTTACAAGAACTTTGTGATGAACTACAATATGCAAAACATGGACAAGACGTTGCCAGAACTCTTCTCCATGTTGATATCTGCAGAAGTGGATATTAAGAAAGATCACCAAGTGTTGTTGGTCAATAAGACCACCAAATTCAAGAAGCAAGGCAAGTCTAAGCAAAAGGGAAACTTCAAGAAGGGCGGTAAGAAAGTTGCCACGCCGACGAAGAAGACCAAGGCTGGGCCTAAGCCTGATACTGAGTGCTTTTACTGCAAGGGAGAAGGTCACTGGAAGCAGAATTGCCCAAAGTACTTGGCGGATTTGAAGAACGACAACATCAAGAAGAAAGGTATATCTGATATACATGTTATTGATGTGTATCTCACTAGTACTCGAAGTAGTGCCTGGGTATTTGATACTAGTTCGGTTGCTCATATTTGTAACTCGAAACAGGTGCTGCAGAATAAACGGAAGCTAGCGAAGAACGAGGTGACGATGCGCGTTGGAAATGGATCAAAGGTTGATGTGATCGCGGTCGGCACGCTACCTCTTCATCTACCATCGGGATTAGTTTTATACTTAAATAATTGTTATTTGGTGCCTACATTGAGCATGAACATTATATCTGGATCATGTTTATTGCGAGACAGTTACTTGTTTAACTCCAAGAATAATGGTTGTTCGATTTATATGAGTAATATGTTTTATGCACATGCACCTTTGATAGATGGTCTATTCTTATTGAATCTCGATTGTGGAAATACACACATTAATAACACTGAAGCTAAACGTTTGAAATTGAGCGATAACATGACCTATATGTGGCACTTTCTTCTTGGTCACATTGGAGTGAAGCATATGAAGAAACTCCATTCCGATGGACTTCTTGAATCACTTGATTTTGAATCACTTGAAAGATGCGAAGCATGTCTGATGGATAAAATGACTAAGACTCCATTTTCTGGTATGATGGAGCGAGCTATGGACTTATTGGAAATCATACATACCGATGTGTGTGGCCCAATGAGTGTAGCATCGCACAGTGGTTATCGTTATGTTCTTACATTTACGGATGACTTGAGTAGATATGGGTATATCTATTTCATGAAACATAAGTCCGAAACTTTCGAGAAGTTTAAGGAATTTCAAAGTGAGGTAGAGAATCAACACAATAAGAAGATTAAATTTCTACGATCTGATCGTGGAGGTGAATATCTAAGTTACGAGTTTGGAGAGCATTTGAATAAATGTGGAATACTTTCAAAATTGACGCCGCCGGGAACACCACAGCATAATGGTGTGTCCGAACGTCGTAATCGAACTCTCTTAGATATGGTTCGGTCTATGATGTCACTTACAGATTTACCGCTATCTTCTTGGGGTTATGCATTAGAAAAAGCCGCATTCACTTTAAATATGGCACCATCTAAATCCGTTGAAACAACACCGTATGAATTATGGTTTGGGAAGAAACCTAAATTGTCGTTCCTTAAAGTTTGGGGTTGCGAAGCTTATGTAAAGAAGTTACAGCCGGACAAGCTTGAACCCAAAGCGTAAAAATGCGTCTTCATAGGATACACGAAGGAAACTATTGCGTATACCTTCTATCATAGATCTGAAGGCAAAATCTTCGTTGCCAAGAATGGATCCTTTCTAGAGAAAGAATTTCTCTCGAAAGAAGTGACTGGAAGGAAAGTAGAACTTGACGAGGTTGTTGAACCTTCTCTCGAACTTGCGAGTAGCACAACATCGGAAGTAGTTCCTATGGCGCCTGCACCAATAAGAGAGGAAGCTAATGATGTTGATCATGAAACTTCAGTTGAAGTTACTACGGAACCTCGCAGGTCATCGAGAACTCGTACCACTCCTGATTGGTATGATCCCGTTATGAGTATCATGTTGGTGGACAACATCGATGACCCTGCGACATATGAGGAAGCGATGATGAGCCCAGATTCCAATAAATGGCAAGAAGCCATAAAATCCGAGATTGGATCCATGTATGAAAACCAAGTATGGACTTTGGTGGACTTACCGGATGGCCGGAAGGCTGTTGAGAACAAATGGATTTTCAAGAAGAAAACAGATGCTGATGGTAATGTTACTGTCTATAAAGATCGACTTGTCGCAAAAGGGTTTCGACAAATTCAAGGAGTTGACTACGATGAGACTTTCTCACCTGTAGCGAAGCTAAAGTCTGTGAGGATTATGTTAGCAATCGCTGCATATTATGATTATGACATATGGCAGATGGATGTCAAAACAGTTTTCCTCAATGGAGACATTGATGAAGAGTTATATATGATGCAACCCAAAGGTTTTGTCGATCCTAAAGATGCTAACAAGGTATGCAAACTTCAACGGTCCTTATATGGATTGAAGCAAGCATCTCGAAGTTGGAATCAACATTTTGATAAGGTAATCAAAAGCTTTGGTTTTATACAAACTTATGGAGAAGATTGTATTTACAAGAAAGTGAGTGGGAGCTTTGTAGCATTCTTAATACTATATGTAGATGACATATTGTTGATTGGGAATGATGTAGACCTTCTTAATAGTGTCAAGGATTATTTGAATAATAGTTTTTCAATGAAAGATCTTGGCGAAGCAACTTACATATTAGGCATAAAGATTTATAGAGATAGATCAAGACGCCTAATATCATTGTCACAAAGTACATATTTGGTCAAAGTTCTAAAGAGGTTTCGAATGGGAGATATCAAGAAAGGGTTCTTGCCCATGTTGCCCAATACGACCTTGAGTAAAACTCAAAGTCCAGCAACGGTAGAAGATAGAGAAAGGATGAGTAAGACTCCCTATGCCTCAGCCATTGGATCTCTTATGTATGCCATGCTATTACTAGACCCAACATTGCATATGCTATTAGTTTGACTAGAAGATATCAAAGTGATCCAGGAGTGGATCATTGGACAGCAATCAAAAACATCCTTAAGTACTTGAGAAGAACTAAGGATATGGTTCTTTCTTATGGAGGTGATGAACAGCTCGTTGTTAATGGTTACACCAACGCTAGTTGGAACACCGATCCGGATGATTCTAAATCTCAATCTGGATACGTATTTACTTTGAATGGTGCAGCAGTTAGCTGGAGGAGTGCAAAGCAAAGCTTGTGGCGAGATCTTCAACTGAATCGGAATACATAGCTGCTTCAGAGGCTTCACAAGAGGCGATATGGATGAAAGAGTTCATTACAGAGCTCGGTGTGGTTCCAAGTGCGCTGGACCCAATGTCTATCTACTGTGATAACATGGGCGCCATAGCCAATGCGCAAGAACCAAGGTCACACAAGAAGCTGAAGCACATCAAGCAATGTTTTCACGCTATTCGAGAACATGTCCAAGATGGTGACGTAAATATTTGCAAAGTACACACATATCTGAATGTGGTGGATCCTTTGACTAAACCTCTCCCGAGGGCAAAACATGACCAGCACCAAACCGCCATGGGTGTTCGGTATATTACCATGTAATCTAGATTAGTTGACTCTAGTGCAAGTGGGATACTGTTGGAGATATGCCCTAGAGGCAATAATAAAAGTGGTTATTATTATATCTTTGTGTTTATGATAAATGTTTACATTCAAGCTATAACATTATTAACCGGAAACATTAATACTTGTGTGATTTGTAAATTAAATTAGAGTCCCTAGTAAAGCCTCTTTAATAATACTAGCTTGTTGGTTAATAGATGATCATGGTTTCTCGATCATGAACATTGAGATGTTATTAACAACGGGATCATATCATTAGGAGAATGGTATGATGGACATAGTCCTATAGATAAGCGTAGCATAAAGATCAAGTCATTTTAATAGTTCAATTGCTATAAGCTTTCTGATACATAGTAACCTAATTCCTTCGACCATGAGATCATGCTAATCACCATCACCAGAAGGATGCTTTGATGACATCAAACACCACACCGTAACTGGGTGGCTATAAAGGTGGCATTGAGTGTTCAGAAAGTATGGGTTGAGGCACATGGATCAAGAATGGGATTTGTCCATCCATATGACGGATAGATATACTCTGGGCCCTCTCGGTGGAATGTCATCCAATTATCTTGCAAGGTGGATCACAAGGGATCACATACGACGGGAACGAGAAAAGAGTACTTATCGGTAACGAGTTTGAACTAGGTATGCAGAGATACCGACGATCAAAACCTCGGATAAGTAAACTATCGTGAGACAAAGGGAAATTGGTATCGTATGTAAGTGGTTCATTCGATCGCAAAGTAATCGTAGAAATATGTGGGAGCCATATGAATTTCTAGATTCCTCTATTGGTTATTGATCGGAGAAGTGTCTCGGTCATGTCCGCATAATTCACGAACCGTAGGGAGACACACTTAAGGATTCAATGTTGTTGTGTAGTTATGGAATGATGAGTAAGAGACCGAATGTTGTTCGGAGTCTCGCATGGGATCTAGGATATCACGAGGAGATCCAGAATGGTCCGGGGAATAAGATTCATATAAGGAAAGACCTGTTTCAGAGTTCGTAAATGATTCCGGTGTTTTCACCGGGAATGTTCTAGAAGGGTCTGGAAGGTCCGGCACTCCGGAAGGGGAAGGGTACATGGATGTGTCATGACAATGTGGAATGGTTGCATCATGTACTAGGTCACTTGGCTGGGCAATATGAACAGAGAAATCAAATTTAAGTTTGAAAGTCAAACGCCAATTTGAAAAGTCAAATCCGAACATTGCTTGGTGGAGGGAGAGTAGGAAACCTACCTAGGGTAGGAGTCCCACTCCCTCCACCCTCCGGCCAAGGAGGAGGAGTTGGAGGAGGACTCCCTCCTCCCAAACTGCCTCCCCCCACCTATATAAGGAGGGGTAGGGCGCAACCCTACCCCTCACACCCAAACCCTAGCTACAAGGCGCCACCACCCTCCAAGTGCTGCTGCCACCTAGGGCTCCTCCCAAGTCGCCGACTAGGGTTTCCCAAACCCTAGACGCCGGGTACACCACCTCCCCTTAGCGCCTCTAAACCGTAGATAGCCAAGGCCCTCTCTTAGTCCACCATACTCGCTCCAGCTTAGGAAAAGCCCTGCGGGATCTTCCCTCTTCTTCCGACACCACATCGTCGTCCTGCCGGAATCACGAGGAGAGTGCTACAACCTCCGTTGCCTGCTGGAACAAGGGAGAGGAAGGCCTTCATCGAGTACCGAACGTGTGACCGCCTGCGGAAGCGCTGCCGGAACGCGGCGCCGAAAGGATCGTCTACGTGATCTTGAGATCGGCAAGTTTACGACTACATCACCCACGAGAATCTGCTCTCGTTAGCCGCTTTGGAATCTTCGAGGGTGAGTTCTTCTATCGACTCGTTGCTACAATCTAGTAGATAGATCTTGGCTTGTTTGTGTGCATGCGGTAAATTTTTTTTGTTTTCCATGCTACGAACCCCTACAGAGCCGCCCAAGGCAATCAAGTCGCAGGCTCTGACAGAATTTCTTGCCGACTGGGAGGAGGCGCAGCAGCCAGAGAAACTGCCGTACCTCCACCTACTGGTCGCTACACTTCGATGGCTCCAAGAACATAGACGGCGCAGGGGAAGGGATCGTCCTCACATCTCCAAACGGCGACAAGCTGTGCTACGTCCTGTACCTCAACTTCACCCCCTACACCAACAACATGGCCGAGTACGAGGCGCTCCTCCACGGCAGGCGAGCAGCCAAGGAAATGAAGATCAATCGTTTGCGCCGCTACGGCGACTCTGACCTCGTCGCCGGGCAAGTCACCGGCACATGCGATGCAATCTCCCCCACCATGGCGGCATACCGCCAAGCCGTGGACCAGCTGGGAGGCCACTATGTCGTCTACTCATTCGAGTGGATCGATCGGCGCAAGAAAAAGGAAGCCGATGCCCTCTCTCGCAATGGGTCGGCCCGCCTCGTGCCACCCGCAAGCGTCTTCCTCGACACCATCACCAAGTCTTCCATCTCTTCCCCACGGGAGATCGACATCGGAATTCCGTTGCAACCAGAAGCATCCCTGGTCGCCATGCTCGCCGAGCCAAACAACTGGACCGCACCATACGTCACCTACTTGGAGGGAGGCACCCTACCCGCTGACGAGACAGAGGCCCAGATGATAGTACGCCGCTGAAAATATTTCATCATCATCAACGGCGAGCTCCACAAATGCAGCGTGAATGGCGTGTTCCAACACTGCGTACAACCCGCAGAAGGTCGCAAGATCCTCCAAGACATCCGTGCTGGTGACTGCGGCCACCACGCTGGCGCTCGCTCCCTGGTATCCAAGGCCATGCGACACGGCTTCTACTGGCTCACCACACACGCCGACGTAGTCGACATCGTCCAACGCTGCGTCGGATGCCAGAAGTATGCCAACTAGACCCACGTTCCAAGCTCGGCGCTCAAGACCATCCCCATCACATGTCCATTCACCGTGTGGGGCATGGACATGGTAGGCCCCTTCAAGAAGGCCCCTTCTGGCTTCACCCACCTCCTAGTCGCAGTCGACAAATTCACAAAGTGGGTGGAGGCCAAGCCAGTCCGCAAGTGCGGCAGGAAAACCGCCACCAAGTTCCTACGCGAGCTCATCCATTGCTACGGGTTCCCGCACAGCATCATCATTGACAACGGCACCAACTTTGCCAAAGGAGCCATGGCCGAATTCTGCGAGGAGCACCACATACGACTCGACCTCGCCTCAGTCGCCAACCCAGAGTCCAACGGCCAGGCGGAACGCGCCAACAGAGAATACTCCATGGCCTGAAGTCGCGACTGCAAGTACCCCTCGAGCAAACTCCAGGGTGCTGGGTCGAAGAACTCCCCTCCATCATCTGGGGCATCCGCACTTTCATCAATAGGTCGACAGGGTTCACCCCCTTCTTCATGGTGTACGGTGCCGAAGACGTCATGCCAACCGACCTTGAGCACGACTCGCCGCGGGTGGTCAACTACGCGGAGGCCGACAACGAGCTCACATGCCAGGACAGGGTCGACCAGCTCGATGAAGCACGCGATCTAGCTCGCTCCCGCACCGCCATCTACCAGCAAGGACTTTGCCGCTAGCAGAGCCGGCGAGTTCGGACTCACACCTTCCAGGAAGGAGACCTGGTACTACGTCTGATCCAGGAAAAGAAGGGCATGCACAAGCTCTCTCCCCCTGGGAGGGACCATTCTCCATCGGGCGAGTCCTGGGAAACGATGCCTACTACCTCCTCGACGTCCGAGGCAATGAAAAACTCAACGTCAAGCGGCCATGGAATGTAAAACTCCTACGGAAGTTCTATTCCTAGAACTCTAGACATGTACCTCCTACCCGCTATAAAATAAAGAAGATTGATTCGCACAAATTGTGACAACTCTCCACACCTTGTGCCATTTGCACTCGTAATAAAAGTGTTACACTACTCGCGGAAGTCAACCCTTGGTCATGCGACCGACACGGCCAAGTAGTGCGGTACGAGGGCACCAAAAAATTTTGGGCCTTGTATCGTCCACGAAAAAAGCCAACCCGGAGCCCCATCGGAGTCGCCTCGCTCAACTGTCTTTCCGAGCCAAGACAACCGCATTCGCTTCCTACATCGACCTAGTCCTCCACATCCTTGACGCAGCGACTTGAACGGCTAAGTACCACGCTCGGGGACTGACGCCAGTCCCAACCTGAGCGACTAGGGAAAACACCAAGTATGAGAGCACGTCCTAGACTCGCCACACGACTGGTCCCACGGAATAGGTGGAGCGATGCGCCTAACACAACGCTCCCCGTCCTCACCTACCTTGGGCATGCGACTAGAACAGCCAAGTACCACACTCGGGGACTCGGCCACCCGACCCTGTTTGCGCCCAGGAAAACGGCTAAGTACAGAGCACCCCTACGAGTCGCCATGCGACTGGCTTTCCAAGCCATGGCGAGTCGACCTCAACTTACTAACAGTTTAATAACATACATACACATAAAAACGAGGTAAACCCCACAAAAGGGCAGACGCGCTTGGGTACTCGCACAATACGTAATCAAATCAAACACCGACAAAAGCATCTTTGCATTCCTTAAGGCAGCAAAATTTTTTTGCTTACAAGGGCAGTTACATATCTATTATAACTAACGCCACTCGGCAAACTAATCTACTCCGTAGGCTTCGACGACAAGGCGCCACCACTCCCGTGGCCGCGGATAAAGGGAACCCACGGGTTTGAGGGGTACGTCGTGAGAGCACCTGCCATGGCCGCTCGGAACGGCTGCTCCACCTTGAAGTCGCGGTGCGCCGGCTCGTGGTCGTTCGGGGCGACGACCGTCTCCTGGTACGGAATAAGGTCACCCATCGCCCATACCCGGTCGAAGTACACCGCAGCCCGCTCAATCAGCTTCAACACTTCGGCGATCTCAACTGCGCCCGTCGACGAAGGGTACCCATTGGTGACATCGTCAAGGTTGAATTCGTCAGGAAAGTGCGTGAGCCCAAGGCTCAGGATAGTCGTAGCACCACGACGGAAGGCCGACCACGACATGAATTCAACAACAGTCAGGGCCTTCTCCAGGTAGCACCAGACTTCGACGAGGTCGTTGGGGATCACCTCCGTCGGCGAGATCTCCTGACGGTACGCGCGAATGCAGTCGCTGACAGAGCGGCAGAGTCAACCAGCATGGTGATGCATTGTCGCGCGTCATATGACTCCACTTCGGCAACATCATCAATTATCCTCCCTACAACACACAAGCAAACAGTAAGGAAGGCTCAGCAAAACAAAAGCGATATGCACGCTCGGGGACTCGCCAAGGAACAAAGAGCTCACCAATCAAAGGACGACAGGTCCTCATAACGAAGTCTTGAAGACCGAAAAGGTCATCCTGCAGCCCGGCTACGAGTGCATCTGACACTTTTCGTTCCTCGGCAGCAGCAACCGCCGCCTTGGCCCTCTCATCGGCTGAGGTCGCCTCCGCCTTTGCGTCCTTGGCTCCCGCTCTAGGTCAGCGATCCGCCTCTCCGCTGCACTCAAGGAAGATTGGGAAGCCGTCAGGTCGCTCGCAGGGACCATGCTTTCATGGGCTTTCTCCATCTTGGCTGCATGAACCTCTACGTCAATAAAACCATAACTATGAAACTCACAAAATACATCCTTGGCAACAAATGACAAGCACTTACCAGCAGTCGCCTGAAGCTGCTGTTTGTCCCTTGAATAGAGTGGAGCTCCTTTTCTAGTCGCTCCTTGGCAGCCAATCGCTCCGCTGACTCGTGCTGAAGCCCCTACACAACGACAACCAATCAGAGAAACAATTGCAAAGCGCCTAGCCACTGAAATTCAGCGACTAGCCACTCGGGGACTAGACAGCAAAAAAATTCCTAAGTGCCTAGCCGCTCAAATTCAGCGACTAGCCACTTGGGGACTGGATAGCGAAAAAATTCCAAAGTGCCTAGCAGCTTAAATTCAGCGACTAGCCACACGGGGACTGGACAACGAAAAAATTCCTAAGTGCCTAGCCGCTGAAATTCAGCGACTAGACACTCGGGGACTGGACCTCAAAATAAATATGGATCCGACCGCTGAAATTCAGCGGCCCGACCCTCGGGGACTGGACATACCTGGATGGCGGCACCTAGCATGCCGTGAAGCTCCATCACATCCACCGACGGGAGCACGAAAGGAGTGCGCCCGTGACATTGGTCGACCTCCGTGTCGACGACCTCAAGCACCTGGCCCGATGGCACTGACGCACTCGCCACAGAGGCCTTCGCTACAAAGCGAGGGAACGTCACTACTGTAGCCCCCGCGCTACTCGAGGTCGGGCCCTTTGCCCCGACTGATGCCACGGGTTCCATCCGCTGCGACTCTGTGTCCATAATGGCCTTCGAGGCAGCATCCGCTCCAATCGGAGCTTCGCACGGGGCGACCACCGGTTTGTCCGAAATTGTGATGACCTCGTCGCCCTTTGCCTTTTTTGCGCCTGCAACAGGCGCCGCGACTTCATCGCTCTTCCACTTATTCGTGGGATCGACTTGCGCCCCCGGAGCACCCAACGAGACCTTAGCCACCGAGGGGTGGCCTATCTTCTTCACACCAGTCCTGTAACATGGCGATGCCAGCGAGTTAGCCGGACAAACACAAGGTGATTGGACAATTCAAAGAGGTACTCACTTGGAGACTGGGATGAAACGGAGGCCGGTGCGAATACTCGCTGGCTTCTCCAATTATAGCCCCAGCTTCCGGTTGAGACCTGTCTCCAGCACGCTATGGACCCAGGTCATATAGGGCTTCTTTGTTGATGAAGCCACGACAGGAGGGTCCGCGGCAGTCGCTGCGGCCACTCCCCTCGGCGGCGAGGCACCCGTGGATGGAGCGGCCCCGAGCTAACTGACGACGGTAAAGGGTGGTGGCAGTGATGCCAGCGGCATCTCACACTCTATCACAGCCGCATCGGCCGCCGCAGTCGCATGTGCCGGCGCGCTGGTCCCAGCTTCCTCGGCCGCACCGGTAGCTTCGGAGCTACTCGCAGACTAAGGTGGTGACGCTGGCTTGTTTGGCCCCTTCTTCTTCTTTGGTGGTGGTTTCTTCTTTGATGGCGTGACCTCGCGCTGCGAGGTGTGCTCGGGGAGCTTGTCATCATCTTCGTCATGAGCCTCGAGGTTATTGCTGGCCTCGATCTCGCGCTGTCGTTTCCCACGGGTCTTACGGACTGTAGGTGAGGCGACCTCCACAACCTCGTCGTCATCATCATCGTCGTTGTCGTCGTTGCCGCCACGGTCACTTCTGATGCCGCCCTTGTCGGACGAAGACTCGCTATCATCCTCGGCGGACTCGTTCGAATTTTTGTCGTCTGCGGGCGGAAGCCAACCTTCCACCACTTGGAACACTTGCACGAACCGCGACTGCAAATATGCGACTGCGAAATGTATACGAAAGAAAGGACTTACTGTCGGAGCCTTGCGCTTCGCGGTGTAAGGGGCGACACCGGCCTTCGCGTCGAGGTATTCCACCTCGGTGATTTTTTTTAGGGCCATGGTGTAATCGTTGAGCCTTCACTCGGCAGTGCAGGACTTTCTCGGATCATGCTTGCCCGTATACTGATACATGTAGTGGGCGCAAATGGCCAGAGGCACTAGTCGCTACCCGAACCAGCAATTGTACAAATTTCTACAACATCTCATCAACCACCATCCGCTGGTCATGCGGGAGCTTGGCGACTTGGAGCCAACGCAGCTCGGTCCGGTCGGCAGAGTACATTGGAAGTGCCACCTTGTCATCTGGCGGAGACTCGGTTACGTAGAACCAATGTTTTTTCCATTCGTTTGACGCCTTCTTTGACATCATCAGATCAAAGAAGGATGCCTTCGACTTCAACTTAAAAGTAAGGCCGCCCACGGCCAACATCGGGCCGCCTACTTCTTCGCGTCCGATCCTCCCGTGGAACAGATCTTGCCACAAAGGGAATTTCGGCCGGCAGCCTAGCTAGAACTCGCATAACACCACAAAAATGGCGAGTTGCTCGATGCTGTGCGGGCCTAGGTCTGACGGCTGGATACCATAGTAGGCGCAGAAGCGGTGAAAGAAGAGGGAGGTGGGGAACCCGAGCCCTCTCTCCAGGTGGCTGGTGAAGCAGATGAACTCTCCGTCATGCGGATCTGGCACCACCTCTCCGGCCGCGGGGATGCGCCACCACCCGGCATGGAGAATCCCTGCTTCCTCGAATGATTTCAACAGCACCTTCGTGCATTTGGATCTCCCCATGGCTCCATCGGAGGCGTCATCAGTCGGAAGATCTAGGGTTGTAGATTGCTCCGGGTCGCTCTGATTTCTAAGGAGGAATGGAAGACTGGTAGACACGCGAGATCGGAGGAAATGTAGGGATGACCTCTTGTCGCCCTTCACTCCGCTTATATAGCGCCTGTTACCCGCCATTCTCGGAGAGCCATTACCGCACGGTGATTACGCCGATATTACCGTTGGATTACCCAACGGCTAGTTTGACCTGTGCTGACGGTCCAACTTCGTCTACTCGACTCGCCGACTTCAGCAATTCGACAACTCGCCGACCAGATCACCCTAGCTGCCATTCGACTGCTCGCCGACCTGATCACCAAAGCAGTGATTCGACTACTCGCCGACCCATTCGCCGTGCTGCGATTCAAATGGTCACCGTTATCGCAACTAAGATAACAAGTTCCCTCTTTTTATTCAGGAAGTCCACCGCCGATTCGACTGGGCATCCAATTTGGACCCGCATACTCCGACTGCCAACGAACACCTGCAACGAAACAATGACGGCCTCGGGGACTACTTATGGGGATATGCCGAGTGGGGTATACCCAGCAGGACGTTTCCTATTGGCCCAAGCTGCCAACGAGTGGGCCCGCAGGACGGCGACTAGATCAAGAGTCAACGGGGAACCAGGCGACTGGAGGCTAAAGGCCCAGAAGCGTGGTTAGGGCCAATCGGATTAGGTCAAACACCCTCCTAATATTTAACTAATTCGGTTGTAGATCTGTAAACCCTAGCGAGGTGAGTCTATATAAACCCCCTTAGGGTACGCATAGAGGACACGTTCCATCATAAACCCACTATGACTCGCCGCCTAGTCGTCGAGCTCGCCCTTTGTAATCTCTCATCAATACAACCTAGCAGGAGTAGGTCTTTACCCTCTGGGGGGCCGAACCTAGGTAAATCCTTGTGTCTCCGCCCTCATCTCGCACCGCAGATGGTTGTCCGCCATTGCCCCTCATTCTACTACTCGCTGCCGATTGCAGCATCTGCCGTGGCCATTCCCATGACATCTAGAGCAGGAGACTTTGAGGTAACATCGTCGGCAGCAAGAGAGTCATCCTGATCATCAACAAAGTCGTTGGTCTTGAGGGACTCGGAGGATCTGGGCTGGTCGCCATCAATGATCTCGAGAGGCACAAAGGTGTCTGGATCCACCAACTCGGCGACTCTGGTGTCGAAGCCGGCGAGTGATGACCAGATAGCTTTTTGATCAATATTCTGGCTGTCATCATCTACGTCGGGCAGACCTGAGGTCACCGTGTCGATGTCAGCATTTTCATAGTGGGCCTTGACCATAGCCAGCGACATTCTTACACCAGCCCGGGTAGATGAATCGTTCTAGCTTAGATATGCTCTGGGGCTTGGCGCAGAATCTCCAAGTACTTCATGACGGAATCTACCGCCTTGATGTTGATGTTTAGGGGCTTGGCAATTTCCTTTGCTTGCTTGATGGCAGTGCTAATGAAGTTGTCGGCAAGGACCATGCATTCCTTTGGTAGAGGAGGCATATTGGTTAAACCAATAGGAGCTGCATTTCCGGCCAAGCAATGGAATACATGAGTTCAACAACATAAAATTTCAGAGTACCTGGCGTACAGAAGTACAAGACGGAGATTGCTTACCAAAGATGCTCGCCTCGTCTTGTTGGAGCGTCTCTGCCAAGGAGTCCCGTTCTTGTCATAGGACCTTGTAAGCTTCAAGGTTGCATTTATTCTGCTCTTCATCAGCTTTATTATGATCCTTGAGGATTGCAATTTCCTCCTTCAGTCGGTTGATCTCCGTGTTGTCAGAATCCTGCACGCCCGTCATAGACACTTCATGCATCTTCGGTGTGTCAGCCCTCTCCTACTTGAGGATTTTGTTCTCGCTATCCATCAGTTCTATATGCATGGATTGCTCGACAATATCCTTCGCCTTGGCAATAGCTTCTGCATGTCAGAGAAATAACAATGCATGATGAGTAGTCAAAGGTTAACGGCGCAAGACCAAGATTGAGTGCGAAATTGAAAATAAAACTCTTGCTCTTGGTGATTTGATCCTTCAAGAAGGCAGCTTTACCCTTTCAGCTTGAAGGTCAGCACACATCTTGTGGAACTTCTCGTTGGCAATGTCTCTCATTCTCATTCTGCGAAAAACATCAAAGTTACTTAGTCTACTTGGAGCATCTAGCCGGATAAATATCCACCTAGACGCTTGGGGGATACAATGAGAGTTTTTTAACTCGACAATATGCTTAGTATTTCTTTAATAATCTAGTAGGAACTAATTTTGTTTCAATTAGAAGCTTTGGGGCTACAATATTGAAATTTACAAACACTACGTATGCTACTCTAAAAGTATCTAGTCGGAATAATTCATTCAAACTACATACTTGGGGGCTACAGTGCGAAGTTTTCTAGCTTAGTCACTCTTAGAGCATTCAGACACAAAGACCTATGGTTTTCCTTCTAAATCCTTGGTGGCTATAGTGGGATAATACATATGAAACAAAAAGGCATACAAAACTTGCAAGTGCAATGATCTTGAGGTTGGTGGCGCTCTCGGCAAGTATCTTGCTGAAGGCAAGGCTGTTTCCACGCAGGATATCCGCGTGCTTGAGCAGCTCCTCAAGAACACATGTTGGAGAAGTCGATGCAGCACCAGGAACCAGAGCTGAGCTACTCGGTGTAAGCACTGGGTAGACGATCTTCGGAAACTCTGCTGGTGTCCTGGGTGCAGTGGCGCCGCCTGTCGTGGTATTGCCGACGAGTACGCCATGGAGGGGTCCTCACAGTGCGTGTTTAGAGACGTGGGGTAAGGCGGACGGTTGACAGGTACGAGGTAACACAGCTTACCCAGGTTCAGATCCCACTACGACGGCGGAATCCTACTCCTTCTATAAATCACTATAAGGGCGATACGCCGAGTTATAGAGATAGGTTCGCTGTGTGAGGTGTGTGTAAAACGATGCCCTAAAGGCTCCCATAGGCCCGACTTATATAGTCGCCAGGTCCTAGGGTTACAGGGAAAAGTCCTAGCCGGACAGGTTAAAGAGTCCTACACCGTCTATCACTAGTCTTGTGTATCTTGCACTCCAAGGCTCCGGGTATGCTGGTGACTCCACCGTAGCCTTCCTTTATCCGGCATGGCCCTCCCTTGTGGATCCACCTAACTGGGCCGCCCAGCAGGCCATAGGCCATGCTACCGACTATGGGCCACCCGGGTTAGTCGGATAAGAGACATGCTATTAGGATACCCATATAGCATATCCCCAACAGTAGCCCCCGGAGAACTCCGAGATCTTGCGCCGTCTTGCCTCTTCACGTGGAATGCTCCGTCTAGATGGATGTCGGCAAATCGTCAAGCAGTATCTTGTAGTCCTCCCGAAGAACCCTGCAAGGTTTTCTCCGTCTTTGATTTGTAAGCCGGAGAAATGCTGAATCTTACATCGTACTCTTCCGTAGTCGGATTAAATCCGTCCATGTCAGAATCTTCGATGCAACGGCTCATCTACCCATGTCAGTTATGACGACGTAGGCTTAGGTCAACGACGCCTCGTAACTCACACGTGCAGAGAACGCAATCATATCCGATTTTCCCGCGCGAGCGATACGAACCGTTGGCGGCGGCGGTTGGAGACGTGGAGAAATTACCGCGCACGTTCACGAACACGTCGTCCACGCGGGAACCGTCTGATTAACTGCACAAATCTTGATGCAGAGTATGATAAATAGTAACCGTGAGACACTTGCCACTTTTTACCTCATTCTCTTGCGTCATCGTCTTCTTCCTCCAGCCGCACGCCTCCTCGAGCTCTCCACGAGAAACCTTGAAAACCCTAGCTTCCATCTGCATCAGTCGCACCCTTCCAACACCCCGTGGCCAGCAGCAGCTCCTCCCCATCGATGGCGGCATCGAGCGAAGCCACGGCGAAGCCGGCGAGCTCCGTCGTCGTGCCTCCAAAGGGCTTGTTCATCCCCGCATCGGCGATGATCGAGACCACCGGCGGCGACCACAATCTGGCGGCGCTGGAACCACTGGAAGAAGAGCCAGACTCGCACAAGGGCGACTGGTGTGGCTCAGACATCACCGACCGCGACATCCAAGAGATGGTCGCCGAAGGCTACCTCCCCAAGACAGAGGGGCTCGCCTGGCGGGCGGCGCCAGCCGGCGAGGTGACACATTCTCCC
This sequence comes from Avena atlantica, assembly GCA_910589765.1. Classification (NCBI taxonomy): domain Eukaryota; kingdom Viridiplantae; phylum Streptophyta; class Magnoliopsida; order Poales; family Poaceae; genus Avena; species Avena atlantica. The sequence goes on from OU342737.1 coordinate 426,912,535, forward strand.
CAAGTCTCCCACTTCTGGTACGCGGCGTTTCCTTGCCCATCTCCCACTTCTTTCTCTCCGTCTTGAACCACTACAAGGTCCAACCCCACAACCTCTCCCCCAATAGCATCTTAGTGCTTAGCAACTTCGTGACACTTTGTGAGGGTTACCTAGGGATAAGGCCTAGGTTAGACTTGTTCGTGTACTTCTTCACCGTCAAACGTGAAGCCGGACATAGTAGGGAGGAGCTTAGGAATTGCGGCACCATAAGCTTCAAGATTCGACCTGGCCGGCGGTTCCCCGACATCGTCGGCCATGACTCCTGCAAGAACTGGCAGCGGACGTACTTCTACGGCCCCGACATTCCTTTGGCGGGCCGAGAAGTAACGTACCCGGACTTCATGGATGGAGCCACCGCTGAAGTTTCTACATGAAGATCCCATGCCTCCCTTCCCTCCGACCTCGACGCTTCTCGCGCAATAAGGCAGCTCGAATGGTTCGTAGAGACTGGTTTGACCGGATTGGACCTAGCCATGTGCTGGTTCATCAGGCGAATCCAACCTCTGCAACACCGCGCGAAGTATATGCACGAGTATACCAGTGATCGCAGGGATACCCTCCGGATCTCCGTGGATAACTTCTCGAGCGACTCCGTCAAGCTCCGCCTTAAGGACATCGTCAAGGTGAAGGATAAGAAGCATGGATTCACCATCACCTACGACATGTTCGTAGACAGCAAGTGCCCAAAGGTAGGTATTTATTTTCCGTGTACGACATTGCTCCAGTTTTTCCGTCTTCCCAATACCATCTTATCTAACAAGGTGATTTCTCACTTAACAGCTTAGCGATCTAGATGAGGGCAACCTGGCTACCCAAATCTACGAACCAAAGATGAAGGAAGTCATGGTCGTGTCCGACGACGATGTCCCATTGGCGCGAAAGCGGAAGAGAATCACCTCTCACGCTGCCGACGGAGGCAAGAAGAAGAAAACAGAGGGTGGAGCCTCCAAGAAGACTACTGCCACCCTGGAGGCGGAAAAGAGAAAATCCACCGGGATTTTTGCCAAAGCGCCCCCCTAGTGTAAGCCTCTCATTCTCCAACATTGTCTATTTATCTGTCTTGTTCCTGTACTTATGTACTTTGCATGTTTCAGGAAGAAATCCACGACCAGCCTCATGAAGTCCTCCAAAACTTTGGGGGCTTCTAGAAATATCAAGGATATGCTGCATCGCGACTCCTCCCCCGCCATCTCCCCTGCTACTCCTGCCGTCAAGCCCTCCTTTGCTCCGACAAGCTCTCAATCCCAGGAGGCACTAGGCCCTTTCGCCATGGAAGTGGATTCTGGCGCCTCTACCGAACTCGCTGTTGTAGGCGAGCAGGCGACGCAGGAGAGAGCTGCTTTACCAATGGCTGAAGCTCCGGCTAAGGATGCCATCGGTAGCAGCAAGGCGGTGGTGGGAGCTGGTACCTCTACCGAAGGCGGCGCCCCTACTCCCCAGAAACCTTTTGAGTTTCGGAATATAGTTTACCCGACGCTCACGCCGAGTAACACAACTCTGGTTTCTGAAGGAGTACCGTCATCTCCGACGTGCGGTCTTGAGGAGCTACTCCGAAAAGCGGATATCTTGCGAGGAAATAGCATTTCCTTTGGCAATCTGCTAGCCGAGAGTGCTACAAACCTCAAGATTATTGCACTTGTAAGTTTTTACTTTGCCTTTTTCATTTCATATGAGTATCCCACTGTAGCCCCCGAGGATGTAGACGGAAAACCATAGGTTTTGCATCTATATGCTCTAAGAGTGACTAAGTTAGAAAAAACTCTCACTGTAGCTCCCAAGCATTTGGATAGAACAAACTATTCCGACTAGATGCTTTTAAGAGTAGCATACGCAGTGTTCATAATTTTCAATACTGTAGCCCCCAAGCCTCTAGTTGTAAATGAATTAGTTCCGACTAGATGCTTTAAAGAAAATCTAAGCAGATTCCGAGTTAAAAACTTCTTAGGGTTGAGAATCATGTTGAGCATCATGTTGACACACTTCTTAGGGTTGAGCATCATGTTGTATTTCCGGAGATTATCAAAGGTTTCTTTTAAGTCGGAGATTAAGTCGTTTGATTTTTTGGACATCACCGCGATATCGTCCACATAGGCGTGAACATTCCGACCAATTTGGTCATGAAGGCAACGTTGCATTGTCCACTGGTAGGTAGCACCTGCGTTTTTCAGCACAAAGGGCATCGTGACATAGCAAAACGTGCCGTATGGGGTAGTGAACGAAGTGGCCAATTGGTCCAACTTCCTCATCTTGATCTGGTGGTATCCTGAGTATGCATCGAGAAAACACAAAAGTTCCGAGCCAGCCGTCGAGTCAATGACTTGGTCAATGCGAGGCAAAGCAAACGGATCTTTGGGACATGCTTTGTTCAAGCCGGTGTAATCAACGCACATTCTTAATTCATTGGTTCCCTTTTTGGGGACAAGTACAGGATTGGCCACCCATCAGGTGTGAAGGACTTCTCGGATAAACCCAGCCTTAAGTAACCTAGCTATCTCTTTGCCAATGGCGCGTCTCATCTCATCTCCGAAGCGTCGTAGAGGTTGTTTCACTGGTTTACATTTTGGATCTATGTTTAAGCTGTTCTCGGCAAGTTCCCTAGGTACACCTTTCATGTCGGCAGGTTGCCAGGCAAAGATGTCCCTATTCTCACAGAGGAACTCGACGAGCGTGCTTTCCTATTTGGGATCCAGGTTCGTCCCAATGGCGACGGTCTTGGAGGCATCGCCTACCACATGTTCCACCGGCTTGGTTTCGATGGCGGCCTTGAACGCTGGAGCGGAGTCGGAGATCTGCTTCTTTGACGCGGACATCTCTGAGTCATTGACCTTGCTCTGGATCTCTTTGAATTCTTTGCTGTAGAGGATAGCTTCTGCGATGGCTGCTTCATTTATCTCCCGGTCCCTTGCCTTGGTAAAGCTTCCGGATACGGTGATGACGACGTTTGGTCCGGGTATCTTGAGTTTGTTGTAGACGAAGCATGGCTTGGCCATGAACGTTTGGAATATGTCGCGGCCAAATATGACGTGGTACACGCTCTTGAAGGGGACCACCTCAAAGGTCATGCGCTCTTGGCGGTAATTTTTAACGTCGCCAAAGGCTACCTGAAGTCTAATGCACCCAAGGGACCGAGCCTCCCGACCAGGAACTACGCCGTGGAAAACGGTGTTGGTCCGCCTTAGGTTTGCCTCCGTCAAGTTCATCTTCTGCAGTGTATCCAGGTACATGATGTTGATGCTGCTTCCACTATCCACCATGCACTTGGTGAACTCCATGCCGTTAATCAATGGGTTGATGACCATGGTGTATTGGTTCTCCGTGGGCACAAGGTCTGGGTGGTCCGTCCTGTCCCAAGTTATTGGAACCTCCGACCAGCGCAGGTACTGGGGAACTTGGGGGAGAGTGGCCATCAGGATCCTTAGAGAGGTCTTCCGTTGTCGGACGGTGGGGGTGCCAAGGAAAGTGTGGTAGGCTGGGGCCTTCTTTGCAAAGGGGTTCTTGCCCTTGTCGTCGCTCTTGGCAGCGTGCTTGGGGTCAACGTCCTCGTCCATGTCACTTGAATCCTTGGACTCCTCCTCCTTCTTGCCCTTGCCCTTGCCTCGCGGTCTGTTCTTCCGACTTTGCTTGTAGCCGGACTCCGGGTCTTCCTTGAGGTCGTTGACGAACTTGCAGTGTCGATTGGTATGGGTGGCCTTGCCGTTGGCATCGAGGTGTACGAGGCACGGCATATCGCGGTACTCCTTGTAGGTTTGGGGAATGCGGAGCGGCGCCGAGGTGGTTTCACTTCCTCGTTGCTGCCCGCGTCCCGCTCCCCTTCCTTGGCCACATTGTCCGCCTTCTCGTCATCCTGCAAAAGTCATAGCGACCATGTCGGTAGATTGCTTTTCTTCTGGAGCGGTTTTCCGCTTTGTACTGCTGTTCCTCCGAGCTTGGGTTGGAACGACCGTTGTCGGCAAAGAGCCACGAGCATCGTCGTCGGCAGCTGCGAACTCACTAGCTAACTGAATCATCTGATTCAAGTCAAGCTGATGATTGTCCTGCAAGCGCTTCAGCTTATGTCGGAGCAACGTGCCCCTTTCCAACCCATCGATGAACGTGGCCATAGCGGTCTGGGCATGCACTCCTGCGTAGGAATTCTTCATATCCAGCCAGCGGGAGAGGTAGGCGCGAGATGTCTCGTCTTTTTCTTGCATGCACCACTGTAGATCGCCCACAGTGCAGGGACGCTTGTATGTACCCTCAAAGTTCTTGGTGAATGCTTCTTGCATATCCAGCCAGTTATAGATAGATCTCTCTGGCAAGTCGTCGATCCATTGACGAGCCGTGCTCGCCAACATTAACGGGAGGTACTTGACGACGATGTTGGGGTTGCCTCCGGCAATATCCACCGCGTTGCCGTAGTCCTGCAACCATGTGGCTGGCTTGGCGGTGCCGTCATAGGGCTTGATGGTCTTGTCAATCCGGAAACCTTTGGGGTAAGTTGCGGACTGTATTGCAGGTCCAAAGCAACGTGGTCCTAGGTATGGTCCTTCCCGGTCCTCGTGGATCTTATCGATCCGCGAACGTGCATCGTACGGATCTGGGTTCTTCTTCTTGTTGTCGACAGGGGATGGGCTGCGTGAACGACGCGGGCCTCTTCCACCGTGGTGACTTCTTGGGGGCGATGGAGGCGGAGGTGGCGGTGAGTTAGCCCTTCTTGCTGTTACCCTCCTGCGACACCTCACGCCTGTCACAGTTGCTTGTCAGACATGGAGGGTCGTTGTGTGACCTGCTCTTGTGTCCTTGGTGGCGCTCTTCATCATGACGGGTCTGTGCCACGTTGTCGCGGATGACGATGCCGCACTGCTTTGGTGGGGGCATGTCCATGCGATGGTGAGCCTTGTGGTCTTCCTGATGTCGGGGGGATCGGGGCGGTGGCGATGAGCGGCAAGTTCGGGCTTTTTCTCCGTGGTCGGAGGATATGGGGATAGCGTCCTTCCTGTTGCACGCATCCCTCCGTCTTCGTTCTGATGAACCCGTCAGTGACCCGACATCCTGAGGAGATATATCCCTTGATGGTTTGTACTGGCTAGATCGGCAAAGCGCCGGGTCAGACTCAAGCCTCTGAGAGGTGGCCTTTTCCTGCTGCTTTACCACCTTGTCCACTAGGTCATAGACCTGTTCTACTGCCTCAGGCAATCTATCCTGCTCCAGAAGGGTCTTGGCGACGACGAGGTTAAGGAGTGGGGTGGGCATCACCTGCTTGCCTTCACTGTCAATGTATGGCTTGACCTGTGCCGGCTTTGAGGGAGCCCATCCTAGGTTGCGCCGTACGCCGGGATTGTTGATGACGCGAGCCGGAGCTTTCTTAGCCTTCTGCTGTTGTAGCAGAGTCTTGTACTCGGCCTCCATTGCTCTAGATTTATCTATGGACTTCTGCGTGTTGACCAAATCTCGATCTAGTTTAGCGCCTTGCTCAGCGATGGCTTGCACTTCCTCCAGCAGCTGCTGGCGCTTCTCGTCAAGCTGAGTCTCGTTCCGGATATGAGCAATGGTTAGTGGCTCGATGGGGAGATTGGCGTACATCACTCTATCAGCTGGAGTGACATGGGCTGCTGCCGACGTGGATGCTGGAGGCGGCAAGTTTGCGGTGTTGTTGTTGCTCGGGCTGGTGCCGAGTTCCTGCGGCTGCTGCACTGGGTTAGGCGGAGGAGGCATGACCATTGTGCAATCATCGTCAGTAGCAATAAGTGGCCCCTTCCCCTTTTCCAGCGCCGTAGGCGGAGCTTGCCCGGGTTGATCCTCATCCATCACCGTCCCGTTGGTGACGAACACCCCTCGAGACGTGACGGTGTTGTTAGCTTGCTCGTCGCGCGAGTACTTCTCCTCCATCTCCTGCATAGCAGAGTCTAGCTCTTCTGGGCTGAAGTCTATCTCCTCTGAATCTGCACTGAAATCAGCATAAAGCGCATCAATGAAAGAGTCGGAGGGTGCTAGGACTTCCTTGATGACGGGCGGTGGAGGTGCAGCGGCCTCGACGATGACTGGAGGTGGTGGTGCTTCTACAATGATGGCGGCCGGAGGCGGTGGTGGCGGTGGCTGAATCGGAGGGGCTCCGTCAATGAGCGCAAGCGCTGTCTAAGCTGTCGCTTCGGCCTCCGCGTAGTTGTTGACGGTGTTCACCATGCCTTCGAAGGTAAGACGTCCTGACGCCTGCTGCCGTCTTAGAGAATGTCGGAGAAGCGTGCCATGGTCCAGTCCTTCCACAAAGTGATAGATGGCATCATCATTGGGGTAGTGGTCCAGATTGGCTCGTATTCGGAGCCATCTGGCCAGGTAGTCATGGGGGTCTTCGCGTTCTCTCTGAATGCAGCGCGCCAGATCGAAGATGGTAACCACGCCGACGAACTTGGATCTCTGCTGTCCAGACGCGCGGACAAATCCAACGGGTTTGCAGTGATCTTCCACCTTTATATCCTGCATAGGGGAGGTTTGGGTGGGCCTTGAATTTTTCCGATCTTTGTCGGCAAACTCCGAGGAGAGATCCGACATCGATCCTTCCGCGAACGTATCCTGCCCGTAGGCGGTCCGTGCGGGCCATGATGCTTTCTGATCTTTGTCGGCAAACTCCGAAGAGAGATCCGACATCGATCCCTCCGCGAACTTATCCAGCCCGTAGGCAGTCCGTGCGGGTCTTGATGCTCCTCCGACTCCTAGGGAACTAGTGCCCGAGTCGGTTTCGCCGATGAAGAGGTGGATGTATTCGATAGGAATGATCGAACACCGCGTAGGGTTCGTCCTCACCGGGATCCAAAACTCGTCAGGAGGGACGATCGGAATGTTGTCGGAGAAGAGAACACGGCCGATGGCTACGGTTTTGCCGATTCCCGCGAAGATCTTGGTCCTCGCCCGCTGAAGATCCTGAAGTGCCTCTTGCCCCACGGTGGGCGCCAACTGTCGTGTAATTGCCGACGAGTACGCCATGGAGGGGTCCTCACAGTGCGTGTTTAGAGATGTGGGGTAAGGCAGACGGTTGATGAGTACGAGGTAACACAGCTTACCCAGGTTCAGATACCACGATGGCGGCGGAATCCTACTCCTGCTATAAATCACTATAAGGGCGATACGCCAAGTTACAAAGATAGGTTCGCTGTGCGAGGTGTGTGTAAAACGATGCCCTAAAGGCTCCCATAGGCCTGACTTATATAGTCGCCAGGTACTAGGGTTAAAGGGAAAAGTCCTAGCTGGACAGGCTAAAGAGTCCTACACCGTCTATCACTAGTCTTGTGTATCTTGCACTCCAAGGCTCCAAGTACGCTGGTGACTCCACCGTAGCCTTCCTTTATCCGACATGGGCCTCCCTTCTGGATCCACCTAACTGGGCCGCCCAGCAGGCCATAGGCCATGCTACCGACTATGGGCCACCCGGGTTAGTTGGATAAGAGACATGCTATTAGGATACCCATATATCATATCCCCAACACCGCCTACGGCAGAAGTTCCGCCTTCTACCATCGCCTTACCGCTACCAGTGGCATCCTTAGCTGGAGCTTCATCCACTTTGGATGCGGTGCTTTCTTCTGTCGCCTGCTCGCCAACAACAGCTAGTTCCACGACAACGTTTGGGTCCACTTCCATGGCAGAAGGTTCAGACGTTACCTTTGTTGGAGATCTTTTCGGTGCGGTAGCAGGCTGGACATTCAGAGTTGGAGGGGCGATGGCGGGAGATGCTCGGTGAAACATTTCTTTGATGTTTTTAGAAGCCCCCAATGTTTTGGAGGTCTTCTTCAAACTCATACTGGCCTTCTTCCTGAAACGTGCAAAGGTATAAGTACAGGAACAAGACAAGCAAGGGACAATGTCGGATGTTAAGAAGCTTACACAACGGTTGGTGCCTTGGTCAACGAAATACGAACCATTCTTCCTTTCTCCGCCTCCAGGGAGGCGGTGGACTTCTTGGAGGCTCCACCCTCCGTCTTCTTCTTCTTGCCTCCGTCGGCAGCGTCAGAGGTGGAGCTCTTCCACTTACGCGCCAGCGGGACATCATCGTCGGACATGACGGTGACTTCATTCATCTTGGGGTCGTAGACTTGGACATCCATTCTATCTTCATCTAGCCCCTTGAGTTGTTAAGTAAATCCCGAAGTGTTAGATGCAATTGTAATGGCTAGACGGAAGAACTGGAGTATATGTCATACACGGAAAATAAACAGGTACCTCTGCGAACGTGCCGCCCTCGAACATGTCATAGGTGATGGTGAAGCCACACTTCCTGTCCTTCACCTTGACGATGTCTTTGAGGCGAAGCTTGATGGAGTCACTCGAGAAGTTGTCCTCGGAGATGCAGACGCTATCCTTCCTATCCTTGGTATACTGGTGCATGAGCTTCGCGCGGTGCTGCAAAGGCTGGATCCGCCTGATGAACCAGCACATGGCTAGGTCCAACCCGGTCAGACCCGTGTCTACAAGCCACTCGATCCTCCTTATAGCACGGGAAGCTTCATTGTCAGAGGGAAGGAGGGCTTGGGATCTCCATGTTGGGGCTTCATCAGCAGCTCCATCGACAAAATCCGGGTACATTCCTTCTCGGCCATCCAGAGGGATGTCTGGGCCATAGAAGTACGTCATCTGCCAATTCTTGCAGGACTCGTGTCCTACAATGTCGGGGAACCGCCGGCCAGGCCGGATCTTGAAGCTAATAGTTCCACAATTTCAGAGCTCATCCTTGCTCACTCTGTCTTCCCTCTTGACGGTGAAGAAGTATATAAATAGATCTAAACTAGGCCTAATTCCTAGGTAGCCCTCACAAATCGCCACGTAGTTGCTAAGCGCGAGGATGCTATTTGGAGAAAGGTTCTGCAGTTGAACCCAGTAGTGGCTAAGGACCTCTATGTGGAAGTCGGAGATTGGGGGGAGACGCCACGTACCAGTTGGGCTTTGAGGTACACCTTTTCTCTAGCTTGGCGAGAAGGATGACCTCGCTGCCCGGCACCGTCAGCCAGACCAGCCCCTCCGTAGTGGGGAGGTACCCTTCGGCGAGAATCTCCTTGAGATCGCTCTCTGTGATATCGGAGCCGCGCCACTCTCCCTTGTGGGAATCGCCCTCCTCTTACAGTAGTTCCAGCCTCACTGGAATATGGTCACCGCCGGTGGTTTCCACCACCGCGGTGTGTGGAACCACCACGCCATCTGGAGACACGTGGACGGAACTCGCCGGCTTGTCCGTAGCTTTGCTCATCTGCAAGATGGGAAAATCTAGGGTTTTTTCCTTCGTGCGCGCGGAGAGCTCGAGGAGGCGTTTCATGGAGAAAGAATACGATGCGAGGAAGAATGCGGTGAAAGGATAAGAATTACCACGGTTATAATTTATAGTACTCAGCATCAAGATTCGTGCAAGTTGATAGAACGGTTGCTGCGTAGACAGCGTGTGCACGAAAATTTCGCCACGTTCCCACCGTGCGTGCGTGTGCGCGGGAAAATTGGCTATGATTGCATTCTCGGCATGTGTGAGTTACGAGGCATTGCTGACCTATGGTATGCATTTCTCTACTGACATAGGAAGGTGAACCATCCCATCTGAAGAGTCCGGCATGGACGGATCCTATCCGGCTACGAGAAGAGTACGATGGAAGATTCAGCAACTCTCTGACTTACGTGTTGAAGATGGAGAACATTGCAGGGTTCTTAGGAGGACTACAATATATTGATTGACGATTTGCCGACATTCATCCAGACGGAGCATTCAACCTAAAGAGGCAAGACAGCGCAAGATCTCAGAGTTCTCCGGGTTTACTGTTGGGGATATACTAAATGGGTATCACCATAGCATGTCTCTAATTGGGATAACCTGGGTGGCCCATAGTTGGTAGCAGGGACCATGGCCTGCTGGGTGGACTAGTTAGATGGATCCAGAAGGGAGGCCCATGCCGGATAAAGGAAGGCTATGAAGGAGTCACCAGCGTACCCGGAGCCTTGGAGTGCAAGACACGTTAGACTAGTTGTGTACCGTATAGGACTATGTAACCTGTCCAGCTAGGACGTTGGCTATAACCTAGGATCTGGCGATTATATAAGCCAGGCCTGCTAGAGCCTTTAGGGCACGAACAGTCAGACAATACAACTCATACCTCGCACAGCTAACCGATCCCTGTAACTTGGCGTATTGCCATTATAGTGATTTATAGCAGGAGTAGGATTCTGCCACCGTCGTGGGATCTGAACCTGGGTAAGTCGTGTTACCTTGTACCCACCAATCTCCCGCCTTACCCCACGTCTCTAAACACGATCTGTGAGGACCCCTCCATGGCGTACTCATCGGCAATACCACGACAATTGTTCCTTTCCGTAAATAAAGTATGCAGAATATGGATCTGAAAGCCACAAGTAGAGCTTTCAGGCATATATAGTGGACCGACATGTTGCACTACTGACAATTTTCAAACTTTGACCTAGCTAACTCTGTCCACTTGAATGGCATTATGTAGATTTATCAAAATTATGTTAAATTTGAACTACGAGTAAGTTGTAGGTTGCGTTGTCAATTTTTTGAATTGTTTTGGAGGTAACCATCGGGGGGGTCATTTTGTTGGGCCACGTAGAGATAAAACAAAACTTTTTCCCTCTAACGTGGTGATCCCAAGATCTAGCTGAGGTAGAAGGACACGAGGTTGTAACATCCCTAAAATCATGTTTCAAACTCATGCATATCATCCATGCATCCATGATCATATAAGTTTCATTTCAAACAAATCATTTCAAAACAGAAGCATATATGCTTATTATTTCATGTAAGTTTGCTCTAGCCTTAGTGCTATCTTCCAATGAGAAGAGTACTTGTTTTGGTTCAGTAAGGTTTGAAATTCAAACTTAGGCACCATCAAAAGTTTGAACAAAGTTTCAAAACAAAATGAGTAAATAAAACCAATATTATGCCTATTGTATATATATCATAAAGGCTTGGTTTTATTTTCATTTTCATTTGATCAAAGTGTTTTGAATAAACAGTAGTGTTTGACATACATTTGAGTGCAAAGTTTGCAGTATAAAAACCTAGAGAAGATTTGAATTCAAACTCATTTGATTTGGAGTTGAAATTCATTTCAGAAAAACCAAACAGAAAAAGAAAAAGACTAAAAGGAAAAAAATAAGCTTTCAGTCGAATCTGGCCCAACTAGCCCAGCTAAGCCCAGCAAACCCCACCCCGTGAACCGTTTTCTTCACTCACACCCGCAGCCGCCGAGTGACTGACAGACAGGACCCACTCCCCCTCTGTTTCTCTCGCTGACAGCCGCGGCCCACATGGTGTCGTCGTCTCCACCCCCGCGACGTGTTCTTCCCCAAATCGCGTCGTGCGTTTCCTGTTTGACTCGCTCGTCAATTCGCGTTGATTGCAGGAGTAAATCACGCCCCCGCCTTGCCTACTTAAAACCCCTCTGACCCCTCTCCATTTCCCCCCAGACTCCGAGCACAGAGCGCCCCCAGGCTGCCCGCAATCATCCTCGCACCGCCGTAGACAGATCTCACTCCGGCGACCAATCCCGGTGAGCCCTGTGCGCCCCTCTCCCTCTGGTGCATACGAGCCGCTTCACAACTTCCTTGCGCACCTTGTGACCCCACTGGTTCGTCCTGTACTGCCCCAGGTCGTCGACTTCGTTAAACGCTGCAAGCTCCCGACGACATCCTCAACTCCAGCGATCAAATTCGATGAGCCCCTTGTTCCCCTTCGCCTCTGTTTCACACGAACATGTTTGCCGTAGTCTTGTGTGTCTCCTTATGCCGTTTGTTCGTGCTAGGGTGACCAGGAGCATCGCCAACGTCGTCGTCCACCCGAGCCCGACGCTGACAGCAACTCCAACGAGCCCGTGTAGCTGTATCCGTGCACCCCCTTGCCAAGCCATCACCAGGTTGAGCATCAGCGCGTCGCTACGAACCTGGTAAGCGCCTCCGACGACCCAAGAACCCCCTGTAGCACCGCGCCGCCGTAGGCCGAGCACGCCGCCGCCAGTAGCCACCGCCAGCGCCGCCCATCTGTGGTCGTTTGATCCAGGACCGTTGGATCTGGATCCAGCGCGTGAAATTAGATCACTTATCGAAACGTTATGAGTAGATCTGGACCGTGCAGATTAAGTAGATCTAACGGCTCACAGATGCGATGTTGAGCGAACCGGTACGCGCCAATCAGAGCGTGACGCGTGGCTAGAGAATAGATTTAAAACAGGATTTGAATCTATTAGTGGTTTGAATTTGTTTTAGCTATAACTTTTGATCCCCACGTTCAAAATTGACAAATTTTATATCGATGGAATCAGGAGAAAAAGACATTTATAAATATGCAATGTGTTTAATGTTTTGCTTCTGTTAAAATGGTTTTATTTACAGAAACATGTGTCGCGCTATTTTGAGTATATGAATTGTTTAAGAAATATTTTAAGGTTTAAATAAATGTTGTTTGGCAATTTTTGAACTTGTTTATGAACCAGTACAGTACACTTGCTTTGTAGAGTTTTAAAAACCATCACATATCATATTGCATGCATTCATATATTTTTGTTTGTATATATTTTGTATGTGATTGTTGCTATGATTTTGGTGTAGATTTTGGTGCCAATAGTGATTGTGATTGTGAGGAGTGTAGCTACTCTCCAAACTACCAAGGCAAGTGGTGCTTCATGATATTATCCCTATATTTTCTACTAAGCATTAGAAATATTTTGCTAGTCTTGCATGTTATATTTTGCTTATATGCCATGTTGGGAAATCCTAGTAGTTGTAGAATTGCTAGGAATTTTCTAAGTTAAGATGCTTATCTATGCCATGCTTATACTAGCTAGTAGCAACCAAGGGTGGTGAAATATACATGCTATGATGAAAATATTTCTAAGTCTTTGGACTTGTGTTTTTGCCTAATAAAACAACTAAGTAAATGAAACACCTGGGTGGAATGGATGGAATGGTTTATGTTGAGTGGTTACACAAGGCCCATTTCTATGGTTTACCTTGTGTATCTCACTTGTGGAAAGCCACCCAGGAACAAAGAGATTTTAGAGGCCAAGTGTTAAGAAGCTTCTAGTGCAGCCACTTGGCAATATGGGCTCTGCCAGGATCACATAGGTTGCAATAACTTAGCCATTTGGACAGTTGGTGGTAGTGGGATGATAGGTTGGAGCGCGTCCATTTGGTCTAAGGGAAGGCTTCTGAAAGGTCCTGTCTTGGTGAAAATCAAGGCTTGTGGGGAAAGTGCACAACCTCTGCAGATGGAAGAACCTAAGTACTTAGCCATGTCCCTGGAAAAGGACAACTTGAGCATCAAGACATGGAAGCTATCAAGAATCTCCTCATCCCGATTTCTAAGTAAAAACTTGTGGGTGAACAAGGGTGAAGGACCTCAATGTCTATTGGTGGTTCCTTGGGAAAAGTTTTGATAAAGAAAAACTTAGTGATTTCAGCTAATAGGCAAAACCTATTTTGAGAAAAGCAAGCCAATCTACACTTAGCCAAATTGCATATAGTATCTAGTCCACCTAAATTATACTAAGGTATCACTTCCCAATACTATTCCAATGTATTGACCCACTGTGGCTGTAACTTGTGATGTTGCATGTTACTCTGATGAGGATTAGGAGTCATGAGTCTACACTCAACATGTTTGCTTGTGGCACATGAATATGAGGACTTTTATATATTTACTTATTCAAACTCTTGTACTAGGTCTGTGTCCTTGGAGTTGTAAAGACTATGTTTGTCTCTGGAATGACTGTAATAATGACCTTTGTTTCTGTGTACTTCATCTTAAACTGTGGATCCTAGCATTGATCCAGGGACTAGCATTGCAATCACAGGGATCCTTTTCCTTTATAAAGGAGGGATCTTACAGAGGTTTACCACTAGACGCGCAGTTGCGAACTACTGATGACGCGCGTCAGTTGAATGCATTGCAGTCCTCATGATCTGATCCGATCACGATCGTCCTGGTGCTGATCGTACAGCACCTTTGCTGGTATCCACACGTACAAGGAGGAGCGCCGGCGGTGAACTGCTAGGTTCGTTACGACGACAGGATTGCTATGGACCTAGGGTTTCCAACTCATGGAATGACCTAACCGATCAACGATTAACCCTTCTGGGTTATTGTGCTCCACTATATAGGGAGTGAACATGGGCTCCACTTAATCGTGGCCCATTCACTAAATCCCATATAATATTAGTCACCGTGAGTCCGACTCACTGACTCGGTCCAAATCTGGCTCGGGTCCAACCCAACCAGATTTCTGGTTCAGATCCAATCCGAACTTGTTCCCGCTCTTAAGTGTGTGACCTCGCAGGATCATGGCTACTTGGACACGATTGGAGTCCAACTCTCAATCGATCAGTCGGTAGAGGCTCCTAGCAGAACGTGCCGACTCCCAAGCACCAAAGAGTCATGAAGACTTGCCTTTCCAATGCGACTTACGTCCAAGTCCCTTTTTCCTCACGATATACCTTGTCAGACTATAGGAGAATATTTGTCATCCCTTAAATAGTCCAACTCTCTTCTCGATCCAATATAAGTGATTCACCCGACTAACTCTTAGTCGATCGCCTCGGTTAACACTTAACCGAGTCGTGCATGGCCATGCTTTCTGAATCATATCATCCGAGAGGGCCTTGAGAATATCTCTCCACGTGGAGGGGCAAAATCCCATTTTGGTTATTCACATCACGCAGCTTTATTCTCAGTCGACCCGAACTCTGCCGTTATAACTGCCTAGTTACGGATCAGCGTTTGACAGAACCTAAGTCGGTGATCCTCAACTCGGACTGTGCAACAATCTCAGGTCTAAGGATTACATTGATTGAGATATACAAATGACAACTTGTTCATTGTACCTCAATATGGGTCAATCCGACTCGCTAAACTCTTTAGTAGAATATGTGTAAATTGGAATAGCATCTCCATGCCCATGACAAGTGGAACCGAGTCATCAATCCGACTTTCACATTGTTCTAAGTTGTGTGTCCAGCACAACCTCGATGACCAAGGATATTTAGTACAAAAAACACGAATGTATAGTTCCACAACCGAATCACATATTCAATGATATACATCAGATGCTCATACAAGGACAACTTAATAACTTTATGAATACAGTGGGAAATATCATCATACATGATTGCCTCTAGGGCATATTCCCAACAGTCTCCCACTTGCACTAGAGTTAATCTTCTGACATCACATGTCTAGGCATCTAATGCCCATAGCTCTTAGGTGCGCCTCATGCTTTGGCTGTGGTAACGGCTTTGTCAACGGATCCGCAATATTGCATCCTTGTGTACCTTGCATAACTTGATATCACCCTGATCCACGAACTGGCGAATCAGGTGGTACCGGATGAGTATGTGCTTGTTATTCTGGTGTTGTCTAGGTTCCTTGGCTTATGAAATAGCACCATTGTTGTCACAATACACGTCTAACAGATTGGATGAGTCCTGAACCGCACCAAGATCCATGAGGAAATTCCTTATCCAAACAACTTCCTTTGCTGCCTCCGAGGCGGCAATATACTCAGCCTCGGTTGTAGATGCAGAGACAGTCTCTTGCATGGAACTCTTCCAGCTCACAACACCTCCATTTATAACAAACACATATCCGAATTGCGGACGAGAATCATCAGAGTCAGTAAGATAACTCGCATCCGTGTAACCCTTTACACCGAGTTCATCTTCACAACCATAAACCAAAAACATATCCTTAGTCCTTCTTAAGTACTTGAGGATATTTTTAGCCGCTGTCCAATGGATTTTTCCAGGATTGGCCTGGTATCTGCTCACAACACTTAAAGCATAGGAAACATCCGGCCTAGTACAAAACATGGCATACATGATGGACCCGACTGCAGAAGCATACGGAATCGCACTCATCCGACTTCGCTAATCAGTTGTCGAAGGACACTGAGTCTTGCTAAGTTTTACACCATGGGACATCGACAAGAACCCCTTCTTAGACGATTCCATGTTGAACTTCTTCAACACTTTTTCCAAATAAGTACTCTGACTCAATCCAATGAGCCTCCTTGATCTATCTCTACAGATCTGGATTCCGAGAATATATGTTACCTCACCCAAGTCTTTCACTGAGAAACTCCTTTCCAATGATTCCTTGGTTTCTTGCAACATCTGGACATCATTTCCAATCAATAATATTTCATCCACATATAAGATTAGAAAGTTTACTTTGCTCCCACTAAATTCTTGTATAAACAAGAATCATGATCACTCTTGATGAAGCCAAACAATTTGACTACCTCATCAAAGAGAATATTCCTACTCTGAGATGCTTGCTTTAACCCATAAATGGATTCCTAAAGTTTGCACACATTGTCAGCATTAGCCGGATCGACAAAACCCTTGGGCTGTATCATATACACGTCCTTGGTTAAATTTCCGTTAAGGAAAGCCATTTTGACATCCATCTGCCATATCTCATAGTCGAAATAGGCTGCTATAGCTAACATGATCCGAACTGATTTAAGCATCGCTACGGGCAAGAAAGTCTCGTTGTAATCAACTCCTTGAACTTGTCAGAACCCCTTCGCGACAAGGCGTGCTTTATAGATGGAAACATTTCCATCCATATCAATTTTCTTCTTAAAGACCCATTTGTACTCGACGGGTCTTGCACCATCTGGTAGATCAACCAAGTTCCAAACTTGATTTTCATCCATGGACTTTAACTTGGATCTCATGGCTCCAAGCCATGACTCGGAATCAGTTCCCACCATCGCTTCCGAATAATTTGCCGTCTCATCACTGTCTAAAAGTAATACATCATGAACACTTCATAATCTTGCTGATCGTCGTAGTACAAGTGTTGATGCCGGCTTAGTTACCACGTCTGGCTCAACCTCCAAGATTTTTGTCGACTCACTACTAGCCGGTTCCTCTCGAATTTCTTCGAGCTGCACCGTGCTCCCACTGACTCCCCGACTGAGAAACTCTTTCTCAAGGAAGACACTGTTCCAAGCGACAAACACTTTTCCCTCTTCTCGGTTGTAGAAGTAGTAACCCAACATTTCCCTCGGATACCCTACGAAAATACACTTATCCGACTTGGCCGTAAGCTTGTCCGACTGAAGTCGCTTGACAAATACTTCACAACCCCAAATATTAAGAAAATACAAACTCTGCTTTTTGCCTGTCCACATCTCATGCGGCGTCTTCTCTACCAACTTTGATGTACTCTGTTTAGTGTGAACGCTGCTGTTTCTAGACAATAACCCCAAAATGATAAAGGCAGATTTGTCCGACTCACCAATGATCGTACCATGTCCAACAAGGTCCGATTCCGCCTTTCCGAAACACCATTCCTTTGTGGTGTTCCTGGCGGAGTAAATTGGGGAACTATTCCAAAACTCTTCAGATGGTCATCAAACTCATGGCTCATGTACTCGCCTCCTCGGTCCGACCGAAGAAAATTTATTTTCTTACCGAGTTGATTCTATACTTCATTCGGGAATTCTTTGAACTTTTCAAAGGCTTCCAACTTATATTTCATCAAGTATATATATACATACCTACTCAAATCATCAGTGAAGGTAATGAAGTACTCATAACCACCCCTGGTTGTCGTGCTCATTGGTCCACATACATCACTATGTATTAGCCCCAACAAGTCGGACGCCCTTTCGCAACTCTTTGCAAAAGATGTCTTGGTCATTTTGCCGAGTATGCAAGATTCGCATGTGTCGAACGACTCCAAGTCGAATGAAGTTAGGAGTCCATCATCATGGAGCTTCTTCATGTGTTTCCAACATATATGACCAAGCCGATAGTGCCAAAATTAAGTCATATTCAGATCATTTGGTTTCAACCTTTTAACATTTATGTTATAAACTGACTCACCATCAAGATTCAAAATAAATAACCCGTCCTGGATGGGTGCAAACTGTGAAACATATCATTCAACTATAAAGAACAACCATTATTCTTGATATTCGACTCATAGCCTTGCCTCATCAAACATGAAGTGGAAATAATGTTTCGACTGAGCACTGGAACATAATAACAATTATTCAGTTCCATAATGAATCTAGAAGGTAAATGAATCTTGCCGACTTCCAACGCAGCAACTCTTGCTTTGTTGCTGACTCGAATATCAACCTCGCATCTTTCAACGCTCCTGGTTCTTACCAGTCCCTGCAACAAGTTGCAGATGTGAATAATTGATCTGGTATCATATACCCAAGAACTATTAGGTGCATCAGCAAGATAAATGTCTATAACATTGCAAACAAGTCTACCTGAGTCGGAAGTCATACCTCCACTCTTGGCTTTATCAGCCAAATACTTGATGTAGTTCCTCTTCCAGTGGCCATCCGCCTTGTAGTAGAAGCAAGTGGATCCGGCTGAAGGAGATGGCTTAGTCCCTGAGGAAGCGCTTGGGACCGGGTCCTGAGTCTGCTTACCTCCTGACTTAGCCTTCTTCTTAGTCCAAGAACTCTTCTTGAACTTAGCCTTATTCTACACCATCAACACTTGACTGGCGCCCTTCTTGAGATCTGCCTCTTCCTTATTGAGCATCCCATGTAATTCAGTGAGCTTCTTATCCACACCATGCATGTGGTTGTTCGAAATGAACTGACCATATGCACTAGGAAGAGTGTTCAGAATTATATCCGTAGCGAACTCTTCGCTTATGGGGTAGCCAAGCCTCTCCAGAGACTGCACATAACCAACCATTTTGATCACATGCGGACTCAGTGGATCACCATCCTTAAGCTTGCAACTCAGCAAGGCCTGAGAGACTTGATACCTCTCAGTCTTCGCCTGAGCCTGGAACATACTTTTGAGGCTTTCGATCATATCGTAGGCCTCAACATGCTCGAACTGCTTTTGCAAGTCCGGTTCCATGTGAGCAAGCATAAGACAACTAATATCTGTGGACTCATCCTTAGCCCAACGGTAGGCATTGGTGGCAGCGACAGTCTCATTCTCATTCGGCTCATCTGGTAGTGGGTTGTCTAGGACATGGTCCTTCTTTTCTTGTTTGAGAACAATTCTTAGATTTCGATACCAGTTGGTAAAATTAGTGTAATTTAGTTTATCTTTTTCAAGAATGGTTCTCAACGCAAAACCAGATATCTGAGAGTGACTGCTACTTGGTGCCATGATCTACAACAGAAATATGCAAAACACTTAAGACATGTATTCATAAAAGATCAAGCATATTAAACACTTCAATATTTTATGCTCCCACTAGAACCAACACCCCTCCGATGGTTGCTTAGTGATTCAGGATCCTAAATAAGCAAGTCGGCTAGTGAGATTTAGCATCACCACTAGCCGCCAAGTGATCTAGGTAGACAACACCTTGTCAATCGTATCTCATACGACTCTTGGTCAGGTGGCATCTCATGCCCTGGCTCCTGTCCGACTTTTCCCCGAGCCCCACAACGTTGTGATAGACCCATCTAGCTTACCGAGTGTTTCCGCTGTAAGAGCCCAACTCGAACCCACCTAGTCAGAAAGAATTGGCAGCACCTCAATTTTATGAGCCCACTACCAAAAATGTCCGACTTGTGATGGTGCAAACACTGGCGGGAAAACCGACTAGACCTTCATTGAGGGATTAAATTTTACCGACTATCTAATAGAGGTAAAATAAAGACATATCAACAACACAAAATAAAGCAATTATAATGTGAAATGGCATGGCTCTCTTCATGGTGATCTCCATTTCCACAAAGCCTATAATCTGACTCGTGCCAACTCTTGTCACTTGCCGCCTTACTCCATGTCGCCGACATGTACATCGCCTTGCATGCCATCCGGGTTCTCCAGACAGTCACAGTAGCTTAGTAAAGTAAATTACATGGAGAATCTGACACGCAGGTCGTTATACAATAAAATGACAGCACCTAGGCTCTAGCCGGCTGATAAACCGTGATTCGCAGATCACATATGGATTACACATATACATCACATGCACATGAACCATACCATTCACAACTTCCTGCAAAAACAAGTTATGCATAGATACGCTATCTTCCGGTGTTGTGAAACTCGCAACGACATCTAAGGCGCTATGATAGGGCAAAGCCGGCGGTCCCGCTAGCTGGATAGCGGGCGGGGATCGAAGGGGCAGCGCCCCTCGCGGGTGCAGGCAGCGCTCGGCGATTTTTCCGAAAATGTAGATCTCATCTACATTCCAAACATGGATTCCGACCATCGTTCCGACTCGATCAAACTCTTTGATCTTCGATCATCGCATATAGATTTACGTGTCACAGTCTATCCCGACGGCGGAGACCGATCGGTAGGGGTATGTCGTTCCACGACCCTAGCAGCATGATCACGGAAATCAGATCTACCATTTCCCGAGTATATTTGATCCAATCAACATCGTACAAAACCAACCTATCTCATAGATCGACCACCAAAACAAGACATAGATCCAATCTATAGCCAACCGCATATCACATATGCATGATCTCGAGCCTAAAACTAGAAGCTATTGCTCTAGTACCACTGTTGGGACACGTAGAGATAAAATAAAACGTTTTCCCTCTAACGTGGTGATCCCAAGATCTAGCTGAGGTAGAAGGCCACGAGGTTTACCACTAGACGCGCAGTTGTGGATTATTGATGAAGCGCGTCAGTTGAATATAGTGTAGTTCTCATGATCCGATCTGATCACGATCGTCCTGGTGCTGATCGTACATCAACTCTGCTGGTATCCACAAGTACAAGGAGGAGCGCCGGCGGTGAACTTCTAGGTTCGTTACGACGGTAGGAATGCTGTGGAGCTAGGGTTTCCAACTCATGGAATGACCTAACCGATCAACGATTAATCCTTCTGGGTTACTGTGCTCCACTATATATAGGGAGTAAACATGGGCTCCGCTTACTTGTGGCCCATTCACTAAAGCCCATATAATATTAGTCACCGTGAGTACGACTAACTGACTTGGTCCAAATCCGGCTCGGGTCCAACCCAACCAGATTTCCAGTTCAGATCCAATCCAAACTTGCTCCCGCTCTTAAGTGTGTGACCCCAGAGGATCATGGCTACATGGACATGATTGGAGTCTGACTCTCAATCGATCAGTCGGTAGCGACTCCTAGCAGAACATGCCAACTCCCAAGCACCAAAGAGTCATGACAACTTGCCTTTCCAATGCGACTTACGTCCGAGTCCCTTTTGCCTCACGATATACCTTGTCAGACTATAGGCGAATATTTGTCATCCCTTAAATAGTCCGACTCTCTTCTCGATTTGAGATAAGTGATTCTCCCGACTAACTCTTAGTCGATCGCCTCGGTTAACACTTAACTGAGTCGTGCATGGCCATGCTTTCCGAATCATATCATCCAAGAATGCCCAGAAAATAACTCTCCAAGTGGAGGGGCAAAATCCCATCTTGGTTATTCACATCACGCAGCTTGATTCTCAGTCGACCCGAACTCTTCCTTCATAACTGCCCAGTTACGGATTAGCGTTTGACAGAACCTAATTCGGTGATCCTCAAATCGGACTGTGCAACAACCTCAGGTCTAAGGATTACATTGATTGAGATATACAGATGATAACTTGTTCGTTGTACCTCAATATGGGTCAATCCGAATCGCTAAACTCTTTAGTCGAATCTGTGTAAGTCAGAATAGCATCTCCATGCCCATGACAAGTGGAACAGAGTCATCAAGCCGACTTTCACATTGGTCTAAGTTGTGTGTCCAGCACAACCTCGATAACCAAGGATATTTAGTACAAACAACATGAATGTATAGTTCCACAACCAAATCACATATTCAATGATATACATTAGATGCTCATACAAGGACAACTTAATAACTTTATGAATACAATGGGAAATATCATCATAAATGATTGCCTCTAGGGCATATTCCCAACACATTTAATATATCACAAACCACCATCGAGAGTTTTGACAATCGGTTCAACTTCTTTCTAAGATTTTGCATCTTGACAATTTAAGGAAATTAGGTGAAACTTGTGCTAAATTTAGGGACCTCCATGTAATGTTGTCTTGTTTGTCTTTTTTGTCTTTTGGAAGGTAGCTGGGTGCATCATCTTTTAATAAACGATGACGTCGGTTTGAGTTTCCAACTATTAGGAAAGAACATTCTCAATTTTCCCATGTTTTGCGAATTTGAAAACTTCCTAGCTAAATCTGCCGACTTGAATGAGACTTTGTGATGATTTATCGAAATTAGGTCAAATTTGAACATCAAGTAAATTTGACCTTGCTTTGAAAGTTTTACGAAAATGCTTTTCGGTGTTTTCGATATACTAAATTGCTGGTTTGCTTCAAACGATTTTTTGAAAAATTTAAGAGCATACTTGTAGTTAAAACTCGACATGGTCGGTGGAAGTACGGTTTACATCGAAGACCTCAAAAAAGACAAAATTACATAGAGGTCCCTAAATTTAGCACAAAGGGCCCTAAAGTTAAGCAAGGTAAAGCGGTCGGGTCCTTCTCGAGTGAGGAGGTGAGCCATCCCCTTCGTACTAATGTACTTGCTTCACACACACACAAAGCTCCTCACTTTCGAACCAGTGTGCTGCTGGTCGCAAGGTGTGAAATGGAACGACAAGGCAGGTCGACACACGTGTGCCACCGATAGTTTGGACAAAGGGTTTTAACTTTTTTACAATTTTTCATCATGACAATTTAATAAAATTGTTCAAACTTGAGCTACACAAGTAAGAGAACATAATGGAGGCAGCGCGATCCTTTAAAAAAAGAGAGGTAGCGCGAGAGCAGCGAAGAGCAGGAGTTGAAGGTGGTTCGGTGTTAGAGCAAAGTTATGATGGATTCCTGACACGAGGTACTCCTACCGCCTTATAGTGTACACTATACTAGTACTAGTAAATTTCAGGACCTATGCATGCAAAAAAAATTGTGTGTTTTCTCTCTCCTTTCCTGCCTCTCATCTCTCCACCCCTCTCCCCTCGCGCACCGGCCCGACTCGTCTCTCCCTCGTCCACAGCATGGCGCTGCGCACGTGTGCCTTGGTACAACGACTCTTTTTTTGAGAGGGCGGCTGTGTTTCTCTCGCATGTTCGGCAACCGGGTGTGGAATAGTACATAGGAAGGAAACCACTTTGGTCCTTGGCAGCCAAAAAAATCAAACTTTTCCGGTTTCGAAATTTTCGCTCTTCCCAAACATCAGGAGGCAAAGGCTATTCAAAAGACTGTCCATTCACAGTAGTACTTCGTATCTTATATTTATCTTGTCTTATCTCTTACAATACCATACTACTATAGTATAGTGTACGGATAACTTTGAACATTGACCATTGGATCAAGACTAGCAAATCCAAACATTGCTAGCCATTGGATCTTATTTTCCATTCTTAGCATCTAGAAGACTATATTGATAGTCTTTGGCACAATGAACGCTAGTATGCGCAAACCTTCAAACACACTTTGTTGCTTAGTTTCAGGGACCTTTTGCTAAATGCATGGACTTGGATGTATTTTTCATTTTTAAGAGGTCCTTTATATAAATTGTACTTCCACCGACCGTGTTAACTGAAGCATCTCGCTCCAACGGGACCTACCATAGTTAGAAGAAAATGCCCCTTCCTATTTATCACACAAAGTGGACCATAGTTTCTTATATAATACCATTTATCAAGCTTCCCAGCTAACTTCGCACACTTCACTGACTTCTTGTCGATTTAACGAAATTAGGTCAAACCTAAGCTTCAAGTAAGCGCGGTAGATTTATCTTGAATGTAATTTCGGAGGTAGATGGGTGCATCTTATTTTAGCAAACAATGCTATCAGTGTGAGTTTCCACTTTGGTCCTTGACGGCAAAAAATCGAACTTTTCTAGTTTCGAAATTTTCACTTGCTTCCCAAATATCTAGAGGGAAGGTTATTCAAAAGATCGGTCATTCACAATAGTACTTCTTATATTAACTTTATCTTGTATTATATCTTACAACACCATACCACTATATAGTGTACGGATAATTTTGAACTTCGACCGTTGGATCAAGACTGGCAAATCCAAACATTGCTAACCATTGGATCTTCTTTTCCATTCTTAGCATCTAGAAGATTCTATTGATAGTCTTTAGCAGGTACAATGAACGCTGGTATGCACAAACCTCAAAACACACTTCACTTCTTAGTTTCAGAGACCTTGTGCAAAATGCAACGACTTGTATGTAATTTTCATTTTTATGAGGTTCTTGATGTAACTTGTACTTCAACCGAACATGTTAACTGAAGCACATCGCTCCTACAAGACCTTCCACAGTTAGAATAAAATGCAACTGTCCCAATTATCACACAAAGTGGACCACGGTTTCTTATAGTTCCAATTTCAAGCTTCTTAGCTAACTTTGCACACTTCAGCCACTTCTTGGCGATTTAAAAAAATTAGGTCAAACTTGAGGTACAAGTAAGCACGGTAGATTGCCCTTTAATTAAATGTATTTTTAGAGGTAGATTGGTGCATCTTCTTGTAGTAAACAATATCGTCGGTGTGAGTTTCCAACTATCTAGAAAGAACATTCTCAATTTCCCGAGTGTGATGACGAGATTGTTCTTTTTCATAAAGGAAGTGCGAAGAATATTGATCTGGATGCCACAAGCCAGGCTTCCAAACATATATAGTGGTCCAACATGTTTTACTTATGATTCACATGTTTAATGTTATGAGTTTTCAAACTTCGTCCTAGCTAACTATGTACACTTGAATGATTTTATGCTGATTTATCGAAATTACATCAATTTTGAACTACAAGTAAATTGTAGGACGCTTTGAAAGTTTTGTGATTTTTTGGAGGTAACCATGGGGGGTAATTCAATATATCACAAACCACCACCGATAGTTTTGACAACAAGTTGAATTCTTGCTAAGATTTTGCATCTTGACAATTTGATGATATTAGGTCAAACTTGAGCTACAAGTAAGCGTGATAGGTGGCTCTCGAATTAAATGGCATTTCTTAGGTAGATGAGTGCATCTTATTTCATAAAACAACACCATCGCTGTGACTTTCCAACTATCTGGAAATAACATTCTAAATTTTCTGAGTGATGACGAGATTGTTACTTTACAAAAAGAAAGTCTGGAGAATATGGATCTGAATGCCACAAGCCAATATTTCTCATATATATAGTGGACCGACATGTTGTACTTAGATTCCCATGTTTTATGAGTTTTCAAACTTCGTGCTAGCTAACTATGTCTACTTGAATGACTTTATGTTGATTTATGGAAATTAGGTCAATTTTGAACTACAAGTAAATTATAGATTGCGTTGAAAGTTTTACGATTTTTTTGGAGGTAACAATCGGGGATGTCATTTAATATATCACAAACCACCACCAAGACTTTTGACAATAGGTTCAACTTCTTGCTAAGATTTCTCATCTTGACAACTTAACGAAATTAGGTGAAACTGAGGTACCAGTAAGCGAGATAGATTGCTCTTGAATTAATTGTCCTTTTGGAGGTAGATGGGTGGATCTTATTTTAGTAAAAAATGTTGTCGGTGTGAGTTTCCAACTATTAGGAAAGAACATTATCAATTTTTCAAATGATGACGAGATTGTTCCTTTCCGCAAACAAAGTCTGAAGAATATGGATCTTCATGCAACCATCCAAGCTTTTCAAACATATGTAGTGGACCGACATGTTGTGTACTACTTATATGATTCCCATGTTTTAAGAATTTTCAAACTTCAACCTAGCTAACTCTGTCCAATTGAATGGCTTTATGTTGATTTATCAAAATTAGGTAAAATTTGAACTATGAGTAAGTTGTAGGTTGCGTTGACAGTTTTGCAAATTTTTTGCAGGTAACCTTTAGGGGGTCATTTAATATATCACAAACCAACATTGAGAGTTTTGACAATAGGTTCAACTTCTGGCTAAGATTTTGCATATTGACAACTTAACGAAATTAGGTCAAACTTTAGCTACAAGGAAAAGACTTCAAAAAAGACAAATCACATAGAGGTCTCTAAATTTAGCACAAAGGGACCTAAAGTTAAGCAAGGAAAAGCGTTTGGTTCCTTCTCGAGTGAGCAGGTGAGTCATACCCTTCGTACTACTGTACTTGCTTCACAAACACAGAGAAAAAATCTCCTCACTTTCAAACCAGCGTGTTGCTGGTCGCGGGATGTGAAATGGAATGACAAGGCAAGTGGACGCACATGCGTCGCTGAGAGTTTGGACAAATGGTTTAACATCTTGCTAAGATTTTTCATCTTGACAATTTAACGAAATTTGGTCAAACGTGAGCTACACAAGTAAGAGAACAAAGCTATTCAAAAAGTAAGAGAACAAAAGGAGGCAACGCGAGCCTTTAAAAAAGAGGCAACACGAGAGTATCAAAGAGGAGGAGTTGAAGGCGGTTCGATGTCAGAGCAAAGTTATGATGGATTCCTGACACGACGTACTCCTACTGCCTTATAGTGAACACTCTACTAATACTAGTAAATTTTAGAACCTATGCACGCAAAAAATTGTGTGTTTTATCTCTCCTTTGTCGCCTCTCATCTATCCCCACCACTCTCCCCTCGCGCACTGACCCGGCTGATCTCTCCCTCGTCCACAGCGTGATGCTACGCATGTGTGCCTTGGTATGTTGGCTATATTTTTTTTGAGAGGGCGACTCTGTTTCTCTGGCGTGTTCAGTAGCCATGTTAGTTTTTTGTAGGAGGAGTGGTACATAGGAAGGAAACCACTTTGGTCCTTGGCGGCCAAAAAAATAAAATTTGATGATTTCAAAATTTTCACTCTTCCCAAACATCAGGAGGGAAAGGCTATTCAAAAGACCGGGCATTCACAGTAGTACTTCTTATCTTATCTTTATCATGTCTTATCTCTTACGATACCATACCACTATGGTATAGTGTACAGATAACTTTGAACATTGACCGTTGGATCAAGACTGGCGAATCCAAACATTGCTAGCTAGCCGTTGGATCCACTTTCCCATTCTTAGCATCTAGAAGATTCTATAGATAGTCTTTAGCACAATGAACGCTAGTAAGCACAAACCTCAAAACACACTTCACTTCATAGTTTTAGGGACCTTGTCCTAAGTTCATGGACTTGGATGTAATTTTCATTTTTATGAGGTCCTTGGTGTAACTTGTACTTCCACCGACCATGTTAACTGAATCACCTCGCTCCTACGGGACCTACCACAGTTAGAAAAAAATGCAACCGTTCCAAGTATCACACAAAGTGGACCACAGTTTCTTATAGTTCCATTTTTCAAGCTTCCTAGCTAACTTCGCACACTTCACTGACTTCTTGCCGATTTAACAAAATTAGGTCAAACTTGAGCTAGAAGTAAGCGCGCTACATTTATCTTGAATTAAATGTCTTTTTTGAGGTAGATGGGTGCATCTTATTTTAGTAAACAGTGCCTTTAGTGTGAGTTTCCAACTATCTGGAAAGGAACATTCTCAATTTCCCGAGTGATGATGAGATTGTTCTTTTCCGTAAAGAAGGTCCAAAGAATATGGATCTGAATGCGACAAGCCAATCTTACTGACATACTAAGTGGACCAACATGTTTTACTTATGATTCCCATGTTTAATGTTATAAGTTTTCAAACTTCTTCCTAGCAAACTCTATCCACTTGAATGACCCTATGCCGATTTATCGAAATTAGGTCAAATTTGAACTAAAAGTAAATTGTAGGTGTAGGGTTCGCAGCATAGAAAACAAAAAAATTCCTACGATGGGAACAACTATGTACCAAGATCTATCTACTAGATACAAACAACGGGCGGATGTAATATCCGTAGAGAATATACCCTTGAAGACCGACAAAGCTTAACGAGTCCAAACTCGTGGTTGATGTAGACGATCTCTTGCCGATCTCAAGATCGAGAGGAAGTCCTAGCGCCGCAAAACAGCAGCGCATCCGTGCTCGCACACACGTTCGAGGCACCGAGCAACCTCCGCCTCCTCGCTCCAGCGATGCAGCGGAAGCACAACTCTTTCTTGCCGAAAAGCCACCGGGAACATGTATCTCGCTAGTCCGAGACCATGGGGGATAAATTCTAGAGGGGGAGAGAGATCCTTCACGAGGAGGTGTGAGAGACAAGTGAGGAGGGGGGCTCCTTTTATAGGAGGAGGGGGGCACCCAAGGGGTGGCCGCCGGCCATGGGGGCTGCCCCCTCCCCTCCTTCATTCATGTGGGTGGACACTCCACTCACAAAATGCCCTTTAAATTCCCCTTACTCAAAAATCCACTCAAATTCCCATTAAATTCCACCAAATTTAATGCAAACTCTCATTAAATAAAACTCTTTTATTTTATTCAGAATTTTGTCAATTACTTTAATGACAAACATTCACAAATAACCCCTTGCTAGAATTCCATTTCACATGCATAACCACTTTATGCAATTTCACCCGAAAACCTGTTTCGGTATCTAGTGAAATAAATTCCTGCGCTTGTTTATTCTTTCGGCATGAAACTTTTGCTCAAATTGGATGTCGGTGTCTCTTAAGTGTGTCACCCTACGGTTCGTGAATAATGCGGACATGATCGAGACCCCTCTCGGATCAATAATCAGAAGCGGGATCTGGAGACCCATACTGACTCCCACACATTCAACGATGACTTTCTTGTGATCGTCGGAACCTTTTACGCTAGTATCTTAATCCTTTTGTTTCGCGATATATTACATGTCCGAGATTCGATCATCGGTATCTCCATACCTAGTTTGATCTCGTTACCGACATGTACTCTTTTCTTGTTCCCGTGATATAACATTCTAGTGATCAAATCACTTGCTTGCAAGCTAATCAATGTGATATCACCGAGAGGGCCCAGAGCGTATCTATCCGTCATCCGGATGAACAAATTCCACTCTCGATCCATGGGCCTCAACATAACACTTTATTAGTTCTGAATCCATCTTTATAATCACCCTGTTACGGTGTGACGTTTGATGTTATCAAGAAACTCTTCCGGTGTTAGTGATTGACATGATCTCATGGTCTAAGGATTAGGATCACTTCGTAAGTTGTTATAGAAATATAAACTCAATGACTTTGATCGTAATGATATACTTCGGATGAATGTTCATCACATCAGTACACTAATGTTGTGATCCCGTTATTAACAACATCCAATGTCCATGATCAGGAAACCTTGATCATCTTGTTAATCAACGAGCTAGTTTATGAGAGAGGCATAACTAGGAACTTTCTGTTTGTTTATTAAACACACATGTATTAATGTCGTATTAATACAATTATAGCATGTACAATAAACATTTATCATAAATAAGGAATACGATAATAACCACTTTATTATTGCCTCTCGGGCATATTCCCTTCAGTCTCCCACTTGCACTAGAGACAATAATCTAGTTTGAGAACTTTGCGTATTGAACACCTATGGCTTTCTGGTGTTCCATATACGCAATTGCAAGTGGTTAACATAATCTACGGATCTGACGCTTTCAGGTCCGTGTGTATTTGCATGTCTTTGCGTCTTCACGCATCACTCATTCTCCAATGAGATGGCATTGTATAAATTTGGTCTTTCAGTGAGACCTTTAGTCCGTTGGGGTTAAAACACGTCGATACTATTGTCATACAATATATCTTTAGTGTTAGCCCGTTGCGAACCACACCTTAGTTTGATAACAAACTTCTTGACACAAATTCCCTCCTTTGCTGCTACTATAGCAGTCATATACTTAGCCTTTTGTTGTAGTATTCGTCACAATGTCTTAACTTTGGAACTCTTCCAAATCCATCATGGAAACTTTCTTTCCATTTCATTGTGCCACTCATAGTTTAAATTGAGATAAACTTAATTTGTATCTTGTGACAAAACTAGTATCAATGTAACGCTTTATAATGAACTATTTGTAATTGTTTGTCACCTCTACACAAATATATTCTTAGTTCTTCCAAAAGATCATAAGAATATCCTCACTATCGTCCAATGATCATTTTATGATTCATTCTGGTATATTCTCATAACACTTAGAGCATAGGACATATCTTGATGTGTACATATCATGGTATGATTGATCAAAACATTCTCGTGATTTCACTCATCAAGTGTCAAAACACTTGAATCTTGTTTCACTTATCAAGTGTCAATACACTTGAATCTTGATACAATTCCTTTCCATGCAACAAGAACTGTTTCTTGTCGTTTCTATATTGAACTCCTTCAATATCTCATATATGTACATTTGGCACAACCATATTGGCGTCACAGTCTATCCACTATAGACATTCACGCTAAATATTCGGGTTTTGCCTAAGTCTTTCATCAAAATGAAATTCTTAACCTTTGTCAATAAAAGATACATCATTTCCAATCAACAAGATGTCCTCCACATAATGTATTAGAAATATGTCTTAGCGCTACCACTTAATTTCTTGCAAATGCAAGCATCTTCATCGTCTCCTGATGAAAACTCCTTTTCATCACGGTGAAGATTCCAACTCCGCGATGCTTACTTCAACCATTAAAGTTTGCATGCCCTTTTAGCATCCTTTGAATTAATAAAACCCTTTGGATCGTGTCATGTACACGTCCTAGGTAACCATTCTATTAAAAGAACTTTGTTTTGTTTATTCATCTATCATATACCAAATTATATGTAGTGGTTGCTACTTTAATCCGTCCAGACTAAATATCGCTATGAAAGATCAAATCTTGTCATAGTCAACTCCTTGAACATTGTCGTAAAATACTTTATGACATGTCGAATATTTCATAGATGTGAAACATCCATGTCTGTTTCTTTATAGATCCAAATACGACCGATAGGTTTTTACACCTTTCCGGAGGGTATTCCAAGTTCAAAACTTGATTTCTCGTGTATGGAACTATCACGGATTTTATGGCTTCAAGCCATTTGACGGAGTCAGGGCCCATCATCGCTTCTTTGCATATAGTCGGTTCATCATTGTCAAACAATAATGATTTACTATCAAATCTTAGTATTTGATTGTTTATCCGGCCGACTTGGTTCAATAAGAACTTAGATCTCCGTGACCACAACCTTTGAGGCACATAAGCTATGAGCATTATGGCAGCCTCCGGAACCATTTCTGGCGCTGCGCAACTCAGCACATTTAGCTAAGGTTCGTTAACCTTATCAAAGTTCTATTGTCCTCCCACTTAACATTTATGAAAAATTCCTTCTTCAAGAAACTTCACGTTTCAAGCGACAAACCCTTTTGTCTTTGGTGTTATGGAGGAATAACCAATTGTTATTCGAAATAACCTACAAAGACATGCTCATTCGACTTCGGTTGTAAACATCTTACTTATGTTTAGCATACCAAAATTTAAGAAAGGACAACTTGGGTTTTACCCCAAACATAACTCATATGGTGTCATTTCAAGGGATCAAGATGGAGCTCTTTTTAGTGTAAAAGCGGTAGTCTCTAAAGCTTTAATCTTTTAAAACATAATGGCAGTTTTATAAATAACACCTTTGATCCAACCATGTCAAACAAGGTTTCCTTACAAATCTCAAACACTCCATATTCCTATGGTGTTTCGGGAGATGTAAATCTAGGTGTTTTGCTAAACTTGTAACTTAAATAAATCCCTTTTATGATAAAATCATAATTCATTTATTTTTCTTGTTACACTTGTAACTCAAATAAATCCCTTATGATAAAATCATAAACCATTTATTTTCTTGTTACAATGATTTTCACTTCATCTTGAAAGTCTTTGAAACGTTTTTCAAATATTTCATACTTGTTTCTCATTAAGTGAACATTCACTCAAATTTTCGGAGAAAGCATATGAAGTTGAAACTCATCGCTTACGACTACACATAATGGACTACATACATCGATATGTATAAATTCCAATATTTTAGTCGTTCGTTCTTCTTTGGCCTTTGAACGAAGTTTTTAATTATCCCGAGGAAAGTCTCACAAGCGTCACTTGATCAAATCAAAGACTCGAAAAATCCATGAATATGGAGATTCTTCATATTTTCTTTCCAATATAATTTAAACGGCGATGTCACTTCGTAAGTGATATTTCAATCATTTGTCTTGCGACATTTTAGCATTAGGTTTTATGGATGTGATTTCTCCAACTAGATTTGTAAATCATCCATCTTATATGGAACACGGTAATTATTTGAACAAACTTTGTTCTCATAATACCTGATTTAAATAACAATTATTAAAACAAATCTTGAAGTCAAGCTTTGATGTCAACGAGAAATACAAACAACGGTTTGTTTGTTTTCGATGAACATCATCACATATCCTCTTGCTAGTTACTTAGGTCATTGTGGTTCATGAATTGCGTTGTTCCGTATGACATTTCATACCAACCAATTTGGTATCCAATACCCAAGAACCACATTGTTTAACAAGCAAAGAATACAACCATAACATGTATATCATATATATACCTAAATTGGATATTTCCAATCTTTTCTTTTCCGCCAAATATATTTTATAGATTCTCTTTCAGCATTTCCTTTTCCTTTTAAAAGAATTTATCAACATCAAAAGTGGCGCCATATACATGACACATAGTCCAAAGCATGTATATTCAAATAATAATACCTTTGGACTTGCACTTTGAAGTAGATCACCATCATCAAATGATCGGTATTCTTTCAAAATCCATTCTTTAGTAATCTTTTAGTGTAGTAAACATTTTACATACATATTCTATTCACCCTTATCATGACGACTTTCATGATTAAGCTACTTTAGCTTATAAAGGCGAATCGTGAGTATAACATTACTTTACAAAACCCTTTTGGATGATTAGGATGTCTAGCATCTCCAACCTACGCAAATTCTCATCCAATATGAGAACATATATTATACTCTATCATATTGCAACCAAAACATTGTTTCATATATCGTTATATCTGCCACACATGATTGTTTCTAAAACAATTCTTTCAGCTCCTAGATAAACTTGATATTAAAACAATCAAGAATCATGGAGGCAAACATGATACTTAAGATACTAACACTGGAATTGTTACTCTCGATTTAATACCAACTATTAAATTTCCCGGAGTAAATAGAGTTTGCTGAAAGTTTGCAATAGGACTTTAAACTTTAGATTGACACTCAACACAATACGATACCATTTCGTAAAGTATATATCCAGAATTCTATAGTTCTATTATCTCAATTATAACTAAGCATAAGGCGGTGAATGAATGCCAATGACTACAACAAATTATGCAAATTCACTTTGATTTAATTTATGATAAATTGAGTTCTACTAATCCAAATTAGAAATAAACTCCCACTCAAAAACGACATCCCTCGTGTCTTTTTGGTGATTACATGAACCAAATCCACTACACCAAGTCCGATCATCACGTGAGTCGGTATAGCTTCAAAGGCGAGCATCAAATGGTCAACATATCAAAACATATGACTCATGCTTAACCTTTCGATCCGTGTTCCGAGGCCATGTCTATACATGCTAGGCTCGTCAAGCAAGAACCTTAGTATTCGCGTGTGTAACTGTCTTACACCCAAGATATGCTCGTGGATTCAAGTACACCCGATCATCACGTGATGTCTTGAAGCGACGAAACATTGTCGGTGCATACTTAAGGAAGAACACATTCTTATCTTGATATCTAAATGAGGGATCATCTTATTTTGCTAATAAAACGCCAAACAAGCAATATAAGATGCTATCAAACATCACATGTTTATTAGTGAAATGTTATGGTTCCCGCAGATGATCTCTATCATGTGCATCGTGGTATGATCACTATCATACCTATATGTGTAAATCCAAGGTCTATGGAGTTTACACGCTATGTGTGTTGTAAGAGTATCATCTCATACTTCTACTTACAACACTACCATATCATAACACTAGCCCAGCAACAATCTAAACTAGACGCCTCTAATTTATCCATTGCAAGTTTTACGTGGCTTAGGGCTTTCGAGATAGAACCGTTCTTACCTACGAACATGAACCACAACGAGGATAACCAAATTGTTGACAACTCGCTGCAAATTAGATATTGACTATAGTAGGAGAGACAGACACCCGCTAGCCACTTATGCAAAACTAGTTGCATGTCAAGCGTGGAACAAGTCTCATGTGCGAGGACATGTAAAGTTTGTCCGGGCCGCTTCATCCCACTATGCCACCAATATCCAAAGTACAACTAAGAAGCAATAAAATGATCATCATCGCCCACATACTCATATGTGTACTACCCGTGCAAAGCATCTACGCATAGATCCGGCTCTGATACCACTATAGGGTTCGCAGCATAGAAAACAAAAATTTTCCTACGATGGTAAAAACTATGTACCAAGATCTATCTACTAGATACAAACAACGGGCGGATGTATACCCGTAGAGAACATATCCTTGAAGACCGACAAAGCTTAACGAGTCCAAACTCGTGGTTGATGTAGACGATATCTTGCCGATCTCAAGATCGAGAGGAAGTCCTAGCGCCGCAAAACAGCAGCGCATCCGTGCTCGCACACACGTTCGAGGCACCGAGCAACCTCTGCCTCCTCGCTCCAGCGATGCAGCGGAAGCACAACTCTTTCTTGCCGAAAAGCCACCGGGAACATGTATCTCGCTAGTCCGAGACCATGGGGGATAAATTCTAGAGGGGGAGAGAGATCCTTCACGAGGAGGTGTGAGAGACAAGTGAGGAGGGGGTCTCCTTTTATAGGAGGAGGGGGGCACCCAAGGGGTGGACGCAGGCCATGGGGGCTGCCCCCTCCCCTCCTTCATTCATGTGGGTGGACACTCCACTCACAAAATGCCCTTTAAATTCCCCTTACTCAAAAGTCCACTCAAATTCCCATTAAATTTCCACCAAATTTAATGCAAACTCTCATTAAATAAAACTCTTTTATTTTATTCAGAATTTTGTCAATTACTTTAATGACAAACATTCACAAATAACCCCTTGCTAGAATTCCATTTCACATGCATAACCACTTTATGCAATTTCACCCAAAAACCTGTTTCGGTATCTAGTGAAATAAATTCCTGCGCTTGTTTATTCTTTCGGCATGAAACTTTTGCTCCAATTGGATGTCGGTGTCTCTTAAGTGTGTCACCCTACGGTTCGTGAATAATGCGGACATGATCGAGACCCCTCTCGGATCAATAATCAGAAGCGGGATCTGGAGACCCATACTGACTCCCACACATTCAACGATGACTTTCTTGTGATCGTCAGAACCTTTTACGCTAGTATCTTAATCCTTTTGTTTCGCGATATATTACATGTCCGAGATTCGATCATCGGTATCTCCATACCTAGTTTGATCTCATTACCGAAATTTACTCTTTTCTCGTTCCCGTGATATAACATTCTAGTGATCAAATCACTTGCTTGCAAGCTAATCAATGTGATATCACCGAGAGGGCCCAGAGCATATCTATTCGTCATCAGGATGAACAAATTCCACTCTCGATCCATGGGCCTCAACATAACACTTTATTAGTTCTGAATCCATCTTTATAATCACCCTGTTACGGTGTGACGTTTGATGTTATCAAGAAACTCTTCCGGTGTTAGTGATTGACATGATTTCATGGTCTAAGGATTAGGATCACCTCGTAAGTTGTTATAGCAATATAAACTCAATGAATTTGATCGTAATGCTATACTTCAGATGAATGTTCATCACATCATTACACTAATGTTGTGATCCCGTTATTAACAACATCCAATGTCCATGATCAGGAAACCTTGATCATCTTGTTAATCAACGAGCAAGTTTATGAGAGAGGCATCACTAGGAACTTTCTGTTTGTTTATTAAACACACATGTATTAACGTTTCCGTATTAATACAACTATAGCATGTACAATAAACATTTATCATAAATAAGGAATACGATAATAACCACTTTATTATTGCCTC
Organism: Avena atlantica; assembly: GCA_910589765.1. Taxonomy (NCBI): domain Eukaryota; kingdom Viridiplantae; phylum Streptophyta; class Magnoliopsida; order Poales; family Poaceae; genus Avena; species Avena atlantica. Next base: position 426,948,430 of record OU342737.1, read on the forward strand.
TCGGGCATATTCCCTTCAGTAGGTTGCTTTGAAAGTTTTGTAAATAAAATTGGAGGTAACCATCGAGGGGTCATTTAATATATCACAAACCACCACCAAGAAGTTTGACAACACTTCCAATTTCTTGCTAAGATTTTGCATCTTGACAATTTAAGAAAATTAGGTCACACTTGAGCTACAAGTAAACGCGATAGATTGCTCTCAAATTAAATGTCATCTCACGGGTAGATGAGTGCATCTTATCGCAGTAAACAACACCATCTGTGTGAGTTTCCACTATGAGGAAATAACATTCTAAATTACCACAGTGATGACGAGATTATTCCTTTCTAAAAAGAAAGTCTGAAGAATATGGATGTGAATGCCACAAGCCAAGATTTTAGAGATATATAGTGGATTGACATGTTGTACTTAGGATTCCCATGTTTTATGAGTTTTTAAACTTTGTATTAGCCAACTATGTCCAGTTAAATGACTTTATGTCGATTGATCGAGATTAGGTCTAATTTCAACTTCAAGTAAATTGTAGATTGCGTTGAAAGTTTTACGAATATTTTTTGGAGGTAAACATCGCGGGGTCATTTAGTATACATATCACACACCACCACCAAGAATTTTGACAACAGATTCAACTTCATGCTAAGATTTTGCATATTGACAACTTAACGAAATTAGGTCAAACTTGAGCTACTAGTAACCGTGATAGATTGCTCTTGAATTTATTGTCTTTTTGGATGTAGATGGTGGCATCTTCTTTTAGTAAACAATAATGCTGTCTGTGTGAGTTTCCAACTATCAGTAAAGAAAATTCTCAATTTTCGAGTGATGACGAGATTGTTCCTTTCCGTAAATAAAGTCTGGAGAATATGGATCTGAATGCCACAAGCTAAGCTTTTCATACATATATAGTCGACCGACATGTTGTGTACTACTTATATGATTCCCATGTTTCACGAGTTTTCGAACTTCGTCCTCGCTAACTCTGCCGACTTGAATGGCTTTATGTCGATTTATTGAAATTATGTCAAATTTGAACAACGAGTAAATTGTAGGTTGCATTGAAAGTTTTGCGAATTGTTTTTGGAGGTAACCATCAGGGGGGCATTTAATATATCACAAACCACCTCCGAGAATTTTGACAAAAGGTTCAACTTCTTACTATGATTATTCATCTTGACAACTTAAAGAAATTAGGTCAAACTTGAGCAACAAGTAAGCGTGATAGGTTTCTCTTGAATTAATTGTATTTTTAAAGGAATATGCGTGCATCTTATTTTAGTAAACAATGCCCTTGGTGTGAGTTTCCAACTATCAGGAAAGAACATTCTCAATTTCCCGAGTGATGACGAGATTGTTCCATTTCGTAATGAAAGTCTAGAGAATATAGATGGGTGCATTTCCTTTCCTTCACTAGTAGTTCCATTTTCAATATTCCTACCTAGCTTCACACACTTCACTCACTTGCCGATTTAACGAAATTAGGTCAAACTTGAGCTACAAGTAAGCGTGGTAGATTGATATTGAATTAAATGTCTTTTCTAAGGTTGATGGGTGCATCTTATTGTAGTAAAAAATGTCATCGGTGTGAGTTTATAACTATCTTGAAAGAAAATTCTCAATTTCCCGAGTGATGACGAAATTGTTCTTTTCTATAAAGAAAGTCCAGATAATATGGATCTGAATGCCACAAGACAAGCTTCCATACATATTAAGTGGACCAACATTCTTTACTTATGATTTCCATGTTTAGTGTTAGGAGTTTTCAAACTTTGTCCTAGCTAACTATGCCCATTTGAATGACTTTATGCCGATTTATCAAAATTAGGTCAAATTTGAACGACAAGTAATTCTAGGTTTATTTGGAAGTTTTGTGAATTTCTTTTGAGGTAACCATCGGGGAGTCATTTAATATATCACAAACCACCACCGAGAGTTTTGACAACAAGTTCAACTTCTAGCTAAGATTTTTCATCTGCAAAATTTAACAAAATTAGGTCAAACTTGAGCAACAAGTAAGCGCGATAGATTGCTCTCGAACTAAATGTCATTTCATGGGTAGATGAGTGCATCTTATCGCAGTAAACAACACCATTGGTGTGAGTTTTCAACTATCAAGAAATAACATTCAAAATTTTTAGAATGGTGACCAGATTGTTCCTTTCCGAAAAGAAAGTCTAGAGAATATGGATTTGAATGCCACTTGCCAAGCGTTCGGACATATATAGTGGAATGGCATGTTGTACTTACGATTACCATGTTTTATGTGTTTTCAAACTTCGTCCTAGCTAAGTCTCTCCACTTGAATAATGTCTTTTATGTCGATTTATCAAAATTAGGTCAAATTTCAAATGCAAGTAAATTGCAGATTGCGTTTAAAGTTTTACGATGTGTTTTGGAGGTAACCATCGGGGGGTCATTTAATATATCACAAACCACCATCGAGAATTTTGACAATAGGTTCAACTTCTTGCTAAGATTTTGCATCTTGATAACTTAATGAAATGAGATCAAACTTGAGCTACCAGTAAGCGCGATAGATTGCTCTTGAATGAAATGTCTTTTTGGAGGAAAATTGTGACACCCCGGGGATTAGGGCTAAACAAATCCCAGACCTCGGTCTGATATAATCCTAACCTAAATCTCGAAAGCATACAAAGAGAGAATTGATAACACAGCAGTGACCCTATGACACAAAAGTTATTACAACAAGCTTGTAACAGAGCGAAGAACAAAAATATTACAAGCAGAGGTTACTGACCACAAACATCAAACAACGGAAGGAAAATTATGCTATTAAGTATAGCAAATTTAACAAATGTCGTAAGAGGCTTGAAGCATAACGATGACGTCCAATCCATAGATTCCAGGATGCCGACCGGGAATCCCAAGCTACTCGTCGATGTAGATGTCGTAAAGAACTCATCTTATATGGTAACACTTACTCTGCTGCAAAAGTATCAATGAAGCAAGGGTGAGTATAGGGTGTACTCCGCAGGACTCATGGGTGGTGGAGTTATTTTTATCATAAATCCATCTTTGTCTGTAAGACAAGAGGGAGAAGAATCTTGACTAATCAGAATATTTTAAAAGGGTATAAGAGAGCGGTAACTCTAGCTTTGATCGTCTCAAGATATTCACCAAATCATCATCAGCTGAACCTATCTAGGATCACCCCCTCGATCCCTGAGGAAGCTTCCTTAAGAACACATTACTTAACTTGCCAAGTTTTACGATTATGTTCAAGTGAATGGAAGCATCACGTCCATTCCCAAGTCGTCCATAACCGCAGACGCGACTTTTCGAAAAGATTAATACCCTATAGGGATGTACAACTTTACCCACAAGTACTAACCTTCTTTAATTTCACTAGATAAGCCATCTTCCTTGGAAGGCCGGCAGAGGGTGGTTAGTGATACGTCGGAAATGTATCTATAATTTTTTATGTTCCATGCTTGTTTAGTATCTACTTTGCTTTGCTTTGTCTACACTTTGAGGTGTTTTTATATGTTTTCTGGTACTAACCTATTAACAATATGCCAAAATGGCAGTTGCCTGTTTTCTTCTGTTTTTTGTTTAGGATCATGATGTCTAGTATTGCATTGTTATGCCTTGCTCAGTCCTGTCAATTCCCTGCTGTAATTTGTTTATCCAGCATGCCATGTTTGTTTATCTAAGGATAACACCTCTAGTGAACTATGGACCCCGGTTCAATCTTTACCATTGATACATCTTACACTGTTATTGTTTACATTCTACAAACCACTATTACCTTCCACACCATATAGTTAATCCTTTGTTACAGCACACGGTGAGATTGACAACCTCAATGTTCATTGGGGCAAAGTCTTGAGATCGTGTTGTGCAGGTCTCCAAGTTTCTTGCAAAACCTTTGATACGTTTCCTTCCTCATATTAGTTCGATAACCTCGGTTTCTTACTGAGGAAAGACTTGCTGCTGTGCTCTTCACACCTTGCTCTTGGGGTTTCCCGACGAAGCGCTCTCAAGCGCCATCAGTTAGACACGACCTTTACCTTTCTTTCATCGATACCACGAGTCACACACTAAGGAGATGCCGCCATAACGGGTTGAGTCCCGATGCCGGTCCCTAGCGATGTGAACAGGGTTTGAGATTACGGAGGTTGGGCCTCTCCCATTCCCTGCCATGCTTACCTACCTGTATGAATGCACCTCCTTCACCTCCTTCGAGAAGAACCAGAATGCGTATGTCGAATGGAACGCCCGAACTATGTGACTCATGGAATCTAATAGGCAAGTTAGTTGGTCGAGGGAGTTTCCAGGCCCCTGTGTGGTTGTATGCTCATCTTGGTTCAAGAGGCAAGAACTCAGGTCCAAGTAGTGGAAGGTATGGGACTACAAAAAACACAACCTACCGTGGCCTCCCATACAAGACTTAGCATGTTTATCTTTCATCTCTGAGCATACCACGTAATCCTGTCATATTAGGTTCATTCATAGCTCTGATTCATCAACCGGATGGACCAGTGGTAACAACTACGCATGGCTAAACACAACCAAAATAACAGCTCTAGCGATGCCATAAGCCAAACCCTAGTTATGATAGGAGTAGTGGATCAGGGAATATAGGCTACAAAGGAAACATGCATCAGATAGGATTACTCTACCTATCGATAAAAGACTTTAGAGTCGCATGCACATGACAAGAATTGAAATGCTTGAAAACATAGGAGTATATCATGTGTGGGGCTTCCCTTGCCTTTGCCAGTTGATACCCAATACAGATCTTCAGGTACATCATCTGATCTTGTTCGCCGATAACCTTTGATGGTGTTGATCTCGATCTTCAATGGTGTTGACCTCGGTCTTCGATCTCAATATTGATATAGTATTCTACGGGAGAGAAGCAAACACCAGAAACGAAGGGAAACAATCAACACATGGCATTGATGCAATGCTCAAACAAGGATGATGATATGAGAGGTGAAATTGCATTGAAATAAAACCCTAAGGCATGCTTGACAATTTAATCGGGGTCCCGAGGGGTACAAAAACTAATTCGGGAAAACCTCGGAGGCATATGAGAGGGGTTATATTGTTGTTCTAATTATACTTGTAATGGAATTTTCTTATCAATGCATGATTATAGCTTAAAGAGGTAGATCTTATTTTCTGAACATTTTGTTATATTATTTGCAATTTTTATGATTTAAAATGAATTAGTTATGAATTTAAACATTTTAAATTCATTTTAAATCATTTTTATAATATTATAAAACAATTTATATTTTGGAATTACTTTTACATTTTCTTTAACTAGAAACATTTTTGAAAATGTTTATTTGACTTACAATAGGGGCCCACATGTAATATTATTATTATTTATCGAAATGAATTACAAAAACATTTAAAATAAAAGAAAAGGGGATATTGCACCATGATGATGTCATGCTGACGTCAACCATGGAGATCCTCCTAGATCGAGCATGGGCTAGGCGATAAAGGGAGCACGAGGCCCTGAGAGGGGTCGGGCTTGACTTAGCGTACCACGCTGAGCCAGATAGTGGCGGCGCCGCTTCTGTTTGGTCGCCGGAGCGGCGTGTGCGATGACGGCGAGTGGCGGTGGCGGCAGGTGAACGTTGCAACAGCGATACAGATAGGGGAGGGGAAACAGAGGGGTCTGCGAGGACCGGTGGCTCACCCTGAGCATGACGATGATGTCGAGGAGGTGAGGCGAGCACGGGAGAGGGAAAATTGACGGCGTGATTGGCGATGGACGGTGACGGTAACGAGCTTGATTCCGGCCAGAGGAGGGCTTCCCAGCTTGCTAGCTTCAACATGGAGGAAGAGGGCGACACGTCGAGGCTCCTGGGAACTTCGGCTGGATGACGGGACCTTAGGAGCGGCAGGTCTTGTCGGAGGCTGGAGCTAGGGTTTCGGACCAAAGGGAAAAACCGAAAGAGGGAGACGAAGAAGGAAAGTGGGGCATGGCTAGGGTTTGTCGGTGGTGAGGCGGGGTACTTGTAGGCACTGGCGAGCGGCGGCTTTGATCTTGATGCTTCCCTGGCGGCGAACGATGGCGGGCGCGACATGAGCTGCTCTCTGTCCGGGACGAAGACGACAACGGGGCTCAAAGCGGTACCAGGCCAAGGTGGGCTGAGGTGGGCCGCACGTGGGCTACGAAGAAGCAAGGGCATAGCTTCTGGCGGCTGCACGTGGGCGGCTGGGAGAGAGGGGAGAGGAGCTGCGTTCGGCCCAGATAGACTAGGGTTCTATTTTTTAGGAGAAACCTTTTTCTTTTGTGTTTCCTGTTTTTTATTTTTTGTTTGAATTACAAATATGTTTTGAACATTTCAAAAATAGCAGATGGTTTGTAAAGTATATAAAATACTCGGGGGCCCTTTGATTCAATTTGGGCTCCATTGTTTGGTGATTTCAAAATTCAAAACGATTTTGAATTTCTTTCAAAGAGAGAGGGAGATTAGGGCTTAAGGTTTTATGATTATTTTTCTTGCCTGCATTTTAAAATGATGGTTATAAATGCACAATCAATTCCTAATTACCATTATTAGAACTAGGGGTGTTACAATTCTATCCCCCTTAAAAGAATCTCGTCCCGAGATTCCTAGGTAGGAAGATAAAAGGAACAGGGTTACACTAATCTTCGACGATCTTCTCTAAGAGGTTGATCCATGCCACCATGACGAGTGGATGAAGCTCTACGTATTCTTCGAGGTTGTTGCTCAAACTATGGAAGAGTGGGAATGACACAGAACTATACACTGAGTATCTCATGGTCAACTCATGGATAGATGTTTCGGGAACATCTGTAGAGCCTACAAGCATGAAACACGTCAAGGTAAAGGAGGAAGCAAAAGGAGATGGTTTTCAAGGTGACAGATAACTGGTGTTCATAAGGATTGAGACCATGGAGCTTGTAGAAGAGTTTTGACTTCTGAGTAGGAAGGGTTCCAACAGAAGGATCATGACCATAGACTTCGAGAGGTAAACCTCTACTAAACAACTTAGATAGAGATTTCACAGTTACAAATATATGGATCAACAAAACTAAGCAGTTGAACTACCTTTGACACAGAAGGGTCATTCTTTGGTTCAACATAAGGCCAAGACAAAAGGTTATTTCTAGTGGAGAGGACTCATAGGAGTCACAAAGAACATGTAACAAGAGGAACTTATGATCACCAAAATCATATTCACTATTGTAACATGACTGTAGATGGTTGAAGGAACTCTTTATTCATCTAGGACTAGCAAAATCCTTCCCAAAGATCATGATATCTGTTTACACCACCAGATGAATAGATAGGAAGATTCTGGATGACACGATAAGAAAGAGACTTCATTCGCAGACTCCAAATACTTGGCATAACCAGACACTTGCCATTATAAAAGGGTCTGGAGGATCAACAAGGAGACATTTAGCAACTCTACTTTAAATGTTCTCCTTGATGTTTAAAACACCAATATCAAACGTTTAACAAGCCTTCAATCAGTCATCAAGTACAGGTCAGACTTCGGATGCAAAGGAAACCATAAGCACAACTCCTTTATTAAGTTATAGAAGAAGCCTCATGAGGAGTGGTTGTTACTGCTGAATCAAGATATTGTGGAAATAGGTCTTCCGGCTAATTGTGTCAACCATTACATCAATCTTATCGGATGTACAGAGAGACTTATGTAAAAACCTTGAGGAACACCAACCATCGTTGTTGCTTGAGATTCAGATCTGGTTAAGTGGAAAGATACTTCAGACTCAGCATGTCCGAATAGAAAGTGTGCAACATTTACCCCAAAGGTAAAGTTACTAGATTCTCAAGACACGGACTTCAATGTCAAGCACAAAAAGATGAGCTAGATTGAAAATTCCAAGTATTATCAAGTTATCAGAGGACAATTACACCTACATGAGTTGTTTGCAATGAAACACAATTGAATCCTTGTTCGAAAACATTTTGGAGGATATCGAAGTTTTGTTGGACTTCTTATCTTCCGTGAACAAATCAATCAGTTCTTGGTGTGCTTGGAGGATCTTCTTGAGATGTGAAGGTATCAACCTACCATATCAAGAATACCTCGCACATGCTTGTCTAACTTGGAATGATTCCCGAGGAAACAAAGACAACTCTACTCGAATCCACGACGACATATTTCAACATTTGCATGTGAATCGGGAAAGGTTACTGCTAACATTCAGAACACATACTTCGAGATGGCACAAAGATGGTTCTCAAAAGTTTCCAACATTAATTCCAAATGTTACATATAAATCTGATACAACATGGAGAAGTTAAGGATGTCATCGATGGGCTCAATAACAAACTTATCTATACACTCCAAAAAGACAGAGTCATATGTTGTATGAGCAAGGCAGAAATAGGTCAGACCAAAGAACATTAAGATGTACTTAGGTGAAACATCACAAGTAGATACACCATCAAGATTGTCCTTGGAACTGAGTTTGATTTGACGACTTCCCAATTCAAATCAAAGGCGTGGGAAGATAACATATCCATGAAGGACATACTATCTTACTTCAACACGAACAAAACTAGACATCCCTTCAAGAAGGAACAAAGCAACACGAACAAAACTAGACATCCCTTCAAGGAGGAACAAAGTTGAATAGAAATTCTGTCTTACAACTCTCCAGGTTGTTGTTTAAGTTCAACCAACTAGCTCAGGGGTATCCAGTACAAATCCTTGGAGAACGGAGCAGTTTAAAGAAATAACTTACTCAAGAACCTGACAACACGGTCATGTGGAAACATAGTGATACTCCTATTATACATCTAGAATATCATGAACCACCGATATGTCACTTAGTTTGAGAGGAATCTTGCTTGGTAAGGAAAGAGGACAAAACATCAGAGGTTTAGCATGAGCCTAACTCTTTGACCGAAGAGAGTGCACTAGAATAACGGACTTGATAGCACAACCATCCTTTGCTTAGTGATTAGATAACTAATCACGCTAAGAATGACACGAATGTCCTTAGAGTTCAAAGCGATGAGAATTGCTAAGAATCTTAGATGGACACATCATTACGCACGCACAACACTCACAAGTGCAAACAACTCAGAGGAAAGGTGGGTAAATATGTGTAAGAGCATCACTTCATTAAGAGGGTCATGAATGTCAGCATGACCTCTTGATATAAAGGAGTGTGATACTCTAAGGTAGAACAGAACATAAGCTAATCAACGCTTATTGATATGCGGATTACAACACTTTGACCTGGTCTTAGAAATGACGAGGTACTAGAGTTTGTTTCTCCTGACATCCTGAACTAGTTTGTCATAACGGACCACAAGAGTATCTTGCATAAGAAGACACCAATGCACACCTACTACTTGGCTACCAACTGGTAGATAAAGGTCAGAAAGCAAAAAGGAAAAGGAAGAACATGCTCAGGATTGAATCTCAAGATGTAGATGCATAAGTCAACAATCTTCTGAGGACAAATGTAGGAAGAGTTAAGGTGTGGCAAAGTCACGAGTACATATGTGAGACTCGCAAGGAGCAATCTTGTCGTGGTCTATTTGGATAGAATCCCAAGATGTAGATGCATAAGTCAACAATCATCACAATTCAATAGCGTCAATATCCACAAGCTTGAAGGCTATAATAGAAGGTACTAGCCATTCTGAGGTAATGTATCACTAGTGGAAACGAGGCCTTTGGTTGAGCCTGGAAATGGGCTTTAACACTGATTCTTCTACGAACCAGTGTTAAAGGGGGGCCCATACCAGCGTGTCCCGTGCAGCAAAAAGGAGCCCCCTTTAACACCGGTTCTGGCACGAACCGGTGTTAAAGGCCCCTGCACCAGTGGCCAGCACAGCCCCCTCCCCCTTTAACACCGGTTCATGGCTTGAACCGGTGTTAAAGGGGGGGCTATATAAGACACCGCAGCCCACACCCCACTCTTCCATTTTTTCACTATCTCATTTTGGAGCCTAGCAAGAGGGTGTGAAGTGTGCTAGTTTGTGTTTTTTTCATATGCACAAGAGGTGTTCGGTGAAATGCTCGAGAGCTCAAAATAAGTTTTCTCGTTTCTCTTTCCTTCTCGGTCGAGGTCGGCAACTATCCTTTCATGTGTCATTGATGTACTATATATATAAATGGTCATCTCCCTATTAATTTTTGATATATACTATATATTAATGCAGATGAACCGGCAATGGATGTACGGTGACCGCCGTACTTCCGAGTACATTACGAGCCTCCAAAATTTCATCGTTGTGGATAATGCAAACCGTGGTCACAATGGTTTTATGTGCTATCTGTGTGTTCACTGTCAGAACAAGAAAGACTACTCAAATACCAGAACCATTCACGCCCACCTGCTTCGATCCGGTTTCATGCCCAGCTATAATTGTTGGACCAAGCACGGAGAAAAAGGGGTTGTGATGGAAGACAACGAATAAGAAGAGGATGATGACAACTATCATAATATGTATCTTGAATATGATGATACTGCAACGGGGGTAGATAATGAAGATCAAGAGGCAGCAGATGGGCCCGCTAATGACGATCTTGGTCGGACCATTACTGATGCAAAGGAAGAATGTGAAACTGAAAAGGAGAAGGAGAAGCTGGAGCAGATGTTAAAGGATCACAAAACATTGTTGTACCCAACTTGCGAAGATGGCCACAAAAAGCTAGGTACCACACTGGATTTGCTGCACTGGAAGGCAGAGAACGGTGTGACTGACAGCGCATTTTCAAAGTTGTTGGTAAAAATGAAGAATCTTCTTCCAAGAAATAATGAGTTGCCCGACAGTACATACCAAGAAAAAAAGGTTGTCTGCCCTCTAGGATTAGACGTGCAGAAGATACATGCCTGCATTAATGACTGCATCCTCTACCGCGGTGAGAAGTACGAGAATTTGGATGCATGCCCGGTATGCACTGCATTGCGGTATAAGATCAGACGAGACGATCCTGGCGATGTTGAGGGCGAGGCCCCTAGGAAGAAGGTTCCTGCCAAGGTTATGTGGTATGCTCCTATAATACCACGGTTAAAACGTCTTTTCAGAAATAAAGAGCATGCCAAGTTGTTGCGATGGCACATGGAAGACCGTAAGAAAGACGCGATGTTGAGACACCCCGCTGATGGGTCACAGTGGAGAAAAGTCGAGCGAGAGTACCCGTACTTCGCACGTGACGCAAGGAACTTAAGGTTTGGTCTAAGTACATATGGCATGAATCCATTTGGTGAGCAGAGCTGCAGTCACAACACCTGGCCTGTGACTCTATGTATCTATAACCTTCCTCCTTGGTTGTGTATGAAGAGGAAGTTCATTTGATGCCAGTGCTCATCCAAGGCCCGAGGCAACCCGGCAACGACATTGATGTGTACCTAAGGCCATTAGTTGAAGAACTTTTATAGCTGTGGGCCAAACCAGGTGTACGTATGTGGGATGAGAACAAAGGGGAGCCATTAGACCTACGAGCATTGTTTTTCGTAACCATCAATGATTGGCCTGCTCTTAGTAACATTTCTGGGCAGACAAACAAGGGATACAATGCATGCACACACTGTTTAGATGAGGCTGAAAGTGTATATTTGGATAAATGTAAGAAGGTTGTGTACCTAGGGTATCGTCGATTTCTTTCAAACCTGCATCCAGTAAGAAAGAAAGGCAAGCATTTCAAATGTCTGGCAGAACCCCGGAGGAAGCCTGTCCTCCGTACCGGTGAGGAGGTATTTGGTATGGTCAAGGACCTAGAAGTAATCTTTGGAAAAGGTCCTGGCAATCTATCTGTTCCGAATGACGATGCCGGACACGCGCCCATGTGGAAGAAGCAATCTATATTTTGGGACCTACCCTATTGGAAAGTCTTAGAGGTCCGCTCTTCAATCGACGTGATGCACGTGACGAAGAATGTTTGCATGAACCTGCTAGGATTCCTAGGAGTGTATGGGAAGACATAAGATACACCGGAAGCACGACAGGACCAGCAACTTCTGAAAGACCCTGAAGAGCCTATGCATCCTGAGAACTAGAAGGGTAAACGATGCCACTTAACTCATGCCAGCTACGCTCTTACCAAAGCAGAGAAGGAAATCTTTTTTGAATGCCTGAGCAGTATCAAGGTCCCGTCTGGCTTCTCGTCGTATATAAAGGGAATAATAAATAGGGCAGAGAAAAAATTCCAAAACCTGAAGTCTCATGACTGCCACGTGATTATGACACAATTGCTTCCGATTGCATTGAGGGGGATTCTACCTAAAAATGTTCGAGTACCCATTGTGAAGCTATGTGCATTCCTCAATGCAATATCTCAGAAGGTAATCGATCCAGAAAGCCTACCAGGGTTACAGACAGATGTGGCCCAATGTCTTGTCAGCTTTGAGTTGGTGTTCCCAGCATCCTTCTTCAATATTATGACGCATCTCCTGGTTCACCTAGTAGAAGAGATTGCCATTCTCGGTCCTGTATTTCTACACAATATGTTCCCCTTTGAGAGGTACATGGGAGTCTTAAAGAAATATGTTCATAACCGTGCTAGGCCAGAAGGAAGCATCTCCAAGGGCTATGTAACAAAGGAGGTCATTGAGTTCTGTGTTGATTTTATTCCTGGCCTTAAGGCGATTTGTGTTCCAGAATCACGACATGAGGGGAGACTGCGTGGAAAAGGCACCATAGGATGTAAAGCAATGATATGTAGGGACGGGCATTCTCTCAATCAAGCACACTACACGGTTTTACAAAGATCTATCTTGGTTGCCACGTATATCAATGAACACAAGAATTTAATACGCCTCAAACACCCGGGGTAGTCTGATGAATAGATTATAAGTGAACACATGGCGAGTTTTGGCGGCTGGCTGCAAAGACTTCTCACGAATAACACCACTGTTGAGGATCAGCTGTACTTGTTGGCCAGGACACCATCTTTGACTGTATGTACTTTCCAAGGGTACGAGATAAATGGGAATACATTTTACACGATAGGCCAAGATAAAAAGAGCACCAACCAAAATAGTGGTGTCCGCTTCGATGCAGCAGAAGACAATGGGCAAAAGACCACGTATTATGGGTTCATAGAGGAGATATGGGAACTTGACTATGGACCTAATTTTAAGGTCCCCTTGTTTCGATGCAAATGGGTCAAGCTAACAGGAGGAGGGGTTGAGGTAGACAAGAAGTACGGAATGACAACAGTGGATCTCAACAATCTTATGAAGGTAGAAAAGAACTTAGACGAACCATTCGTCTTAGCCAATGATGTGGCTCAGGTTTTCTATGTGAAGGACATGTCTACCAAACCGAAAAAAAGAAAAAAAATAAGCAAACAGATACATCACACGATGAGCCAAAGCATCACATAGTTCTTTTAGGGAAAAGAAACATCGTGGGAGTGGAGGACAAGACAGACATGTCAGAAGATTATAATAAGTTTGATGAAACTCCGCCGTTCAGAGTGAAAATTGACCCAACCATCCTGTTAAACGGAGTTGATACTCCATGGTTACGGCCGACGCGATCATAAGATTGACTATATGTATTAATTGAGCCATTTTGGCACACATATGTATCTCAACATGGAAATCAATGTCATATTTCTTCTATTAACAGTATATGTATTAAATGAGCCATTTTTCTTCCTTCTATTTCTTCCCTCCATTTTTCTTCCCGCCATTTTTCTTCCTGCCATTTTTTCCCGCCATTTTTCTTCTCGCCATTTTTCTTCCCACCATTTTTTCCCGCCAGTTCTTCCCTCCAGTACTTCCCGCCAGTTCTTCACTATATATATATATGTAGGGTTGGCCTCCATTGTCATTGCACATCTCTAGACTCATATCTGCAACCTCATCACTCTTTCCCATGGCTTCCACCGTAGCACTAACCCCCAGGGAGGCGGAGGCGCTTTGCGCCTCGAACTACCCCTGCCCTCACCCCTGCCCTCCGGGATACTGTGTCCCCGTCGGCTGTATGCTAAGCGCAGGAGGCGTGCCGGTTCCTCCTATCCCTCTAGGTGTGGCGCGCCGGATGGCCATCACGAACCACTACTACTTAGAGCTCACGCCGGAGCAGCGGAGGAATCCCAGATGGCATCCCGACTATTTCCCTACTTGGGAAGCCTTCTTCGTGGATCGGCGTGAGAGGGCGCTTGCTAGGCACGAGGAGGACGGCCCACCTCCTCCGAACTTCAACGAGGCCGGCCGTCGGCTATGGTGGCGCGGTCGAACTCTCCAGAGCGTCATGGCCTATGACACTGCCGCTGACTCTAACCCCCGTCTGCGCTACCCTCAAGTCCAGCCCACGCGTACTCAGCCTTCAAGGTTCAATTACGGCGACCCCGACGACGACATTGATGACGGCGGCGGCGAGTACGACGACTACAGTGGCGAGTATTACAGGTGTAGACAGGAGCATGACTGAATCACTCCAACATTCCGAAATAAGTTCGGCCGATTGTTACTTAATCTGGCCATGTATCTTAATTTTTAGTTCTGTTATGTATCTTAATTTTCAGTCGTGCTTTATGTAACTTACTATTAGTTGCATTCTGTATTTTAATTCCAGTTTTATCTCCTTCACAAAATGACCTATCTCATTCGAGGTTTCTTGGCCATATCAAGGCATATTTTGTGATAATATGGCCATATCAAGGCATAGTTTGTGATAATATGGCCATATTGTGCATACATGTGCATCATGGCATGGCAAACAATGTTGAAAGAGGAAGTTTTCCTTTTTATCGCACCAAAAAGGCATTTTCGATTTTCCGAGCATAAAAACGGACGGTTTTGTGAAGCAACCACCAAATGGCTAATTCAAAAAACCACCAACACATTTTACAAAAATACTAGACCACCTTATATGGACAATGTACCAACAGGGGGATCTGAAACCTTTCCGTCCACCTCTGGTGAAAAAGACAAATTCCTGCCGAATCGGCAGGAAGTGGGTCAGATATGAACTACAGGTACATGATACGATGCTCATGATTTTTTACAAAAATCATTTTTAGGTTCACAATATGCTATTTTATCAAAAATCCAATGCAAGTTGAGCGAGGCTTGGCCCCGAGCTAAGAATCTTCATGCCCATTGTTCGACAAAGTTTGGCGATAGTTTAAAAAAGGGATAAAAAATAAAAATGATCGAAACAGTGCGAAACCTTCGCGTGGTGTTATATTATGTGACATAGTTAGAAGAAAAAATATCAAACTGGGTATATTGATTATGTCTCAAAGAAACCTTCACAAAATGACATATCTCATTCGAGGTTTCTTGGCCTTCGGGTCAAATGACCAATGTTCTGGCTAGAATCAAGGCATAGTTTGTGATAGTATGGCCATATTGTGCATACATGTGCATCATGGCATGGCAAACAATGTTGCAAGAGGAAGTTTTCCTTTTTATCGCACCAAAAAGGCATTTTCCATTTTCCGAGCATAAAAACGGACGGTTTTGTGAAGCAACCACCAAATGGCTAATTCAAAAAACCACCAACACATTTTTACAAAAATACTAGACCACCTTATATGGAAAATGTACCAACAGGGGGATCTGAAACCTTTCCGTCCACCTCTGGTGAAAAGACAAATTCCTGGCGAATCGGCAGGAAGTGGGTCAGATATGAACTACAGGTACATGATACGATGCTCATGATTTTTTACAAAAATCATTTTTAGGTTCACAATATGCTATTTTATCAAAAATCCAATGCAAGTTGAGCGAGGGTTTGTCAGGTTCAAGTGTATACAAAAGATGCGGCATTTAAATATCCAAACAATTCAAAAATGTTAATACAAAATAAAATATAATTTGCTCTAATAAAATAGGGTTAGATTCCTTGTTAGATGCTTAATATTTCTTATGTTCAAAGTTTTAGGATTTGACAATTTATTTTTGTTTGAATTGAATATTCAAAATTTATATGTAAGTGTTTTAATCATTTTGAAAATTTTCATCTAAAGTAAATATAAAATGTTTTTACATGAATGGATAGATATTATTTTTCTAAAAATTATGATATATTATTCATATTTTTCTTAGTTGAAATGAATAAGATATGAATTTTCTAAATTCATATCCTATTTTTTGAATTATAAATACCCCCACCCCTTTAATGCATGAAATAAATGCCCCCCTTTAACACCGGTTCCAGCCACGAACCGGTGTTAAAGGGGGGGCGCATTTATTTCGTTTCGCGCGCGCACACCCCCCTTTAACACCGGTTCGTGGCTGGAACCGGTGTTAAAGGGGGGGGGCAGGCGCGAAATGAATTCCCCCCCTTTAACACCGGTTGGAACCGGTGTTAAAGGGGGGAGTATGAATGCGGTCGCGTTCCTCTTCCTCCCCCCAGCCAGATTGATCGAGCGCAGAGAGCAGATCCGCGGCGGAGGAGCAGAGCAGAGCCGCCCGCCACCGCGACCTTCGTCGTCCGCCGCCATCGTCGCCGCCCGCCACCGCATCCGTGTCGTCCTCCACCTCGAAGCACGCGAGCCGGGACGACCTCCTCTGGCCGGAATCGAGCAAGAACCACCATCGTTCGTCGTCGTTGTCACCATCGATTCATCACCGTCCGACATCGCCTTGCCTCCCCGTCACCACCGATGCGTTCGCGGTGAGCTTGCGGTCCCCCTAGACCTCCCCATCATCTCCCTCCCTCTTTGGTTCAAGTTGTCGCCATGCGTTTGCAGCCGCCGCCGTTGTTTGTCGTCGCCGGCCATGCTCTGGTGGTCAATCCACAGCGGCGCCGCCACTTTTTGGCTCCCCGCACTCGTCCGCTTCTAGCGCGCTACTCCTCGTCGCCCCGCGAGCCCTGGATCAGGGATCGATCGATGATCTGCAAGGTTGCCATGGATGACGTCAGCATGACTTCATGCATGTGAAATATTCTTTTCCTTTTCTTTTTATCAATTCTATAAATGAATTCTGTAATTATTTTCTATAAATAGAAAATCCCTGACAGGTGGGCCATACCTGTACGAGTTTTAATATTTTCTAAAATTAATAAAAGTCTGACATCTCCTTGCCCGGTGCCGCCACTCCCCGCCGGCCGACCCCGGTAGTTAATTAGTTATTATATTAGTTAATTAGTAGTTTAGTGTTAGTATTAGTTTAGGGTTTATTTAGTTTAGGGTTATTAGGGTTTATTTAGTTTAGGGTTATTAGTTTAGGGTTATTTAGTTTGGGGTTATTTATTTAGTTTAGGGTTATTTAGTGTATTTTATAGTTAGTATTAGGTTAGGGTCGTCACCTCGCTGCTCTGCAAGCGCCACCGTTGGACATTGTCGTTAACGTCGCTCCGGTGACCCCTAGGTAGTGGCGCCGCCCATTTTAGGTAGGCCGCATCACGCTGAGGCGAACCCGCTACCTCGCACGCCCTAGGTCACTCTCCAGCGCCGCCAGCCGCCGCTGTCTGGAGCATCCTCCGGTGAGCCACGGTCCCACGCGTCAGCCACTATGGCTAGCCCCTCTCATATGCATCCGGGATTTCTCTGAATTAGGGTTTGGACCCCTCGGAACTCGTTTAAAATGATCAAGCATTTGTGTATTTTTGTATGAATAATATGTATATTTGTGTATGAATCCAAGTCCACTTGAATGTTTACTCTCTTACTCTAGATAATATTATGCCGTCGACCCTGACCTCCTCTGTCCTCGCCGAGCCCACGTCGTGCTGGTTCGAACGAACACCCCCACGCATCCCGGCCCCGCTCTCGCCCTAGCGCCGCCACCTCTCGTTGTCAATATAGCATTATAATAACCATGCTATGTTAATCAACTTTCATGACAAGTTAATTAGAAGAAGTAAATGTACCCTCTCATATGAATCGGGGGTTTCTCCGAATTAGGGTTTGGAATGACCAAGCATGTATTAGGGTTACATTTCAATACTTTTAACCTGTCATATCATCATCTTTGCTTGAGCATTTCAATAGATGTATTACTGATATTTGTGTGATCATATTATTGTTTTCGAAACTATGGATCCACTTAGTATAAACCTTGAAGATGAAGAAATAATGGAGAACATGATCCACGAGGACACCTCACAATATCTGAACTTCGAGGGACATGATGACAGCTTAAGTAGTCATGGAGAAGATGACGACTCCGGTGAACACACTTTTGTGATTACAAAGTCTGTCGAGGTATATGCATGGATTAAGCCTCTGCTGACTTGCACCGATTGATTTGTATATATGTAAATGTATTAATTAACGCTTCTTTCTAATTTTAGCCCTCTGGATCGACCAGCCAGCAACAATCTTCTTCTACGAAAAAGAGCAAGCGAGGCGCGAGCCATCGGTTGAAAGATCGTGCAAAGTTCACGATCGAAGCAGTCCGTGTTGATGGCATGCCGATGGAGCCCAAGAAGGCCGCAGACAAATTTGTACGTCAGGCTGGAGTTCTTGTTAGGGACCAAATCCCAATCATAATTGAATATTGGAATAAGCCAAAGAAGAGCGATGGTACCTTTGTTGATGAAAGATCCAAAGAAACGCTTTGGAATTCGTTGTTGGTAAATTTCACCCTTCCGCCAGAGGAGGATGAAAACAAACCGGTTATCAAGGAAAAGGTCAAAGAGTGGACTCTAAAGAAGATGGCTGACGCTTTCCGCAACTGGAAGACAAAATTGAACAAATTTGTCAAAGCTCGCGAGACTCCAGATTTCGAAGACGCATATTATGCAAAGATAAGACCTCACTGGCCCGAATTTGTGGCATATAAAAAAGGTGCTATAGCTAAAAAGAGGTCAGAAACCAATACGCTAAATGCCCAGAAGAAGGAATATCACCAGAGGACGGGGTCAGGTGGCTACATATCTCAGAGGCCTAAGTGGGAGGAAGCTGAGAAGGCCCTGTGCGCTAGAGGGATCACACCCCAGACAGATGGGTGGGACCTACGTGCAAAGACTTGGTTCTACAGAATCGGGGAAAGGTTGGACCCAGAAACAGGATTGTGTATCTTCCCAACCCTCCTTGCCAAACCCGTCACTGAACTCATCACGGCATACCAGGAAACAGCCGCCAGGACCTTCCATCCCGACAGAGAGAATGACCAGCTCACACGCGCCATCGGTAAAAAGAACACCCTAGACATGCACGAGGCACAGGGGGTATGACGTGGAAGGATGGGTTTGCCGAGTGGGGCGACTCTTACAGATGGCGCGACAGAAAAGAAAAAGAGCATACAGAGCGGATGACACAGATAGAACATGCACTTGTGGCGCTGCAGGCGCAAGTGAATGCACAACAGAGCCATCAAGCTACCAGCCCATCTCAGCGGCACGAAGAGCCTGCATTGGAAGCTGCCGGCGGCCCAGACTCGGCGCGGAAAAGTAGCGTGGCTTCCACGTAGAACGTGCAACCCACACTTGAAATGGTGGGTCCTCGATACCCCGTGGATGAGATCACGGAGAGCGAACACGTTGATCTGCATGTGAGAATAATGGGATTATCCATTAAGGTGGCTGTCGGCTATGCCTTACCTCCTGTAGCTGGTAGAACTTACCACTGCCGACCGATTCGAGATGGCTATGCTATTGTCGGGGTGGATGAGGTTGTGAAGGAATATGAGGAAGCACAGCTTGACCATGCTACAGGTGAAGGGGAAACTCAACTCAAATTTGCAGTGAAAACAACCATTCTTTGGAAGAAGGAACACATCGTGCTTCCAAATTGGAGGCCACTGGCACCCCCGCCGTCTCCACAGCGTTAGCAGTCTGAGCCGCTTCAGCCATCTCCTGCGCGGCAGCCATCTCCGGCGCTTCAGCCATCTCCTGCGCGCCAGCCATCTCCGGTGCGCCAGCCATCTCCTGTCCGTCATCCATCTCCGGCGCTTTAGCCATCTCCTCAGCGTAAGTGGAAGAGCACTGCCACGAAGAGCATCACTAGCACTGCCACAAAGAAATCCGCAGGAAACCATACGCCAAAGAGTTCAAAAAACTATGTCCAGCAGCCTTCCGCCAAGCCATTGCCGGTTTTACCGTGGAATCGCAGCGAAGAGGAGACCAATAGGATCTTGGAAGAAGAGGTCAAGAAATTCTTTGCACCTAGATGGGCTGAGCCAAAGGAGAAAATAGATCCGGCGGTGGTGGAGAAGTTTTACAAAAATCTTTTGAAACCTCAAACCCCACTTCTGCCGGACTACGAGCGCCAGATTTTGAAGAGGGATGCAAGGCGCCGTAGGGAGACTTAAAGTAGCAGTCGTGCGGCACCCCAGAAAATAGTTCCCATGCTCGGAGAGTAGGAAAACCAATCATGCGCCCCGCTCCAAGTGTTCAACACACGGGATGCTCCTCCCGTAAATGAGTACGAGACAGAGCTACAAAGAAAGGCCAATGATATGGGCATGACTTACATTGCATTCTTGAACATCATGGGAGACAACTTGCCCAAAGGCGATGCCAACCCCATACATCCATGGAAGTATGGGAAGAATCTCGTCAAGAAAGAGGAGCTCAAGAATCTACCAACAAAGATGCGAAGATTGCACAAGTGGTACCTTGATTTCTGCAAGATGACAAAGGAAGAATGGATCACGGCGCATATAAGAGATCAGATTTTCTTGTGCGGAGACGACGAGATCGACTTCAACATTCAAGACTTGCATTTTCTATTCAATCAGAAGGAACTCGACAAAGCTGCCATCAGCTATTTCTGTATTTTCTATCTCATCTCATTCACTTCATTAATTGCATGTATATATATATGCTCACCATATATGTATATACTATTATGCAGGAAAAAGGTTATGGAATGCATGAAAGGAGGACCTTTTGACATTGGGTTCGTTGACCCAAATAGAGTTCATGAAGAAGTGGTAAGAACCAAACCCGGGCAAATAGAAGATTACTTGCTAAGGTCTTTACTGAGACAACAAACCAAAAGGGAAATACTATTGCCTTACAACTTCTCGTGAGTACAGTTACCCTCTCTTGTACACATTCTGTTTCGGCTTACTCGATGTTAAGTGTAACTGATGATGAGTTATGCGTGCGTAGGTTCCACTTTATCCTGCTAGTCATTCAACCTGACTCAGGAAAAGTCCTTGTCATGGACTCGTTACGAAAAAAAAAAGATCTATGGGCAGACTTTAGAGAGATGCTCCAGAGGTAATTTCAATCATATTATCGCACTAGATCGGCAACTTTCGCGACAACAAGTAATTAATTACTCCTTTATCCATTTTCTTTGCCAGACAGGATTTGGAAAAGGTTCACGGGCAGGGCCGTGGGTGAATGGTCAGAAGAACTAAAATTTGTAGACCAAAATGTAAGTAATACTAGCTAGCTAGGACTGCGTATCTCTTTGATTCTGCTTCCAATTCCATTATATCATGCTTTATTGATTATTATTTTGATTGAACTCTCTATTCTCGTAAAGTGCGCGCATCAGGGACATGGCAATAACTTATGTGGGTACTATGTTTGCGAGTTCATTCATAACACGATATGTGCGACGGGCCAATCCGCACTAGAACAACTTAGAGTAAGTAAAAAAAGTACACAACATTATTTTATTACCATCAATTGTGTTGAGTTTTATTCTTATATATATATTGACCCCATTCTTCATATATATTCAGATCGAATGGATGCGGGACCAACTCCTACCATTTGACCGCATACGAGACATTCAAGAGGAATTGGCGGGGTTCATACTTGATGAGGTCATCACGCCTGGCGGAGAACTCTTTAGATATCCAAAAACTCTTTAGATGCTTGAACGTGTTTGTCTTGTACTTGATGCTTCAACGTTTACGGAGAATACCACACAATGGCGATGTTTGTGTATAATAATAGTTGCTTAATTATTCATGTACTCGTATGTACCAACGACGATGTATGCGTATATACCGCTCCCGATCGATTCCCCCCTCCCCTCCTCCCCGTCCCCGCCGCGCCGCAGAAATACGCCCAGAACGGGGCGGCGGCAGAACTCTGTCGCGGCAGAGATTTAGGCCGTTTTCCTGCCGCTGCAGAACTCTGCCGCGACAGATTTAGGCTGTTTTCCTGCCGCGGCAGAGAACCTTTAACACCGGTTCGTGTTACGAACCGGTGTTAAAGGGGGGCTGAGCGTTGTGGCCGCCCCACGTGCACCACCCTTTAACAGCGGTTCGTATAAGAACCGTTGTTAAAGGGGGGCCTCTAACACCGAACCCCCAATAGCGGTTCTAGAACCGTTGTTAGAGGCCTCTACGAACCGGTGTTAGAGGCCTCGTTTCCACTAGTGTATGAACATTAACGACAGGGGTCAACAAAATGGTTCTTGCGTTAAAGGTCATCTTCATGTACAAGGTTCACAGAACTAGAATCCAGCATAATCAAGGATCTTAGGTTCAAGTCCGAGGGTTAAAACCCTAAGAAAGGAGTAACTACTACTTGAGTGAGAAAGCGTACACTGCAAAATAGCAATCACAAGGTAGCTTCCAAGAGAAGAAATGACTTCTGAAGTACCCAAACAAATAACAAGGAGACACACGAGGCGAAAGGAAACCTCTAGGCCTAGAACAGAACATTGTGGGACCATAAACATGATGGTGTGGGCCCTTAGGATAGATAGATCATGATGGAAAGAAATCTCTTGAGTGAAACGGAACAAGGGTAGCAAGGAACACACACTACACTAGACTTAAGAGAACTTAGCACTAGGTCAACTGGTTGAGAAACGTCATGCCAAAAAGGCACCTAAGATTTGAAAGACGAGACGAGATAGCAAAACTTCTCAAAGTCAACACAAGATAAGATGACCCAGGGTTAGAGAGAAACTGGATAAGGAGAAAAGTAAGCATACTAGAGTTTTCGCACATAATTTTCATCCTTGAAATTAGTTTTCACAAACAATAGACTCAAAATCGACCAATATAAAGGGTTTCCTATAGTCAGTACTACTCTGATACCAAAACCTCTGACACCCCCGGGATTAGGGCTAGAAAAATCCCAGACCTCGGTCTGATATAAGCCTAACCTAAATCTCGTAAGCGTACAGAGAGAGAATTGATAACACAACAGTGACCCTATAACACAAAATTTATTACAGCAAGCTCATAAATGAGCGAAGAACCAAAATATTACAAGCAGAGGTCACAACATCAAACAACAGAAGGCAAATTATTATATCAAGTGTAGAAAACTTAAAAATGGCCTAAGAGGCCTGAAGCATAACGATGACGTCCAATCCATAGATTCCAGGCTGCCGACCGGGAACCCCAAGCTACTCGTTGATGTCAATGTCGTAAATAACTCATCTTCTATGGTAACACTTACTCTACTGCAAAAGTATCAACAAAGCAAGGGTGCGTACAGGGTGTACTACGTAAGACTTATGGCTGGTTGAATTATTTTTGCGTAAAGCCATCTTTGTTTGTAAGACAAGAGGGAGAAGAATCTCGACTAATCAGAATATTTTAAAAGGGGATAAGAGAGTGGTAACTCTATCTTTGATCGTCTCTTGATATCCACAAATTCATCATCAGCTGAACCTATCTAGGATCACCCCCTCGATCGCTAAGCAAGCATCCTTAAGCACACATTACTTAACTTGCCACGTTTCCGATTAGGTTTATGTTATTTATGATCATCACGTCCGTTCCCAAGTCGTCCATAACCACAGACGCAGCTTTTCGAAAAGATTAATACCCTGCAGGGGTGTACAACTTTACCCACACGTACTAACCTTCTCTTAATGCGACTAGATAAGCCCTCTTCGTTGGAAGGCCAACAGAGGGTGGTTAGACATTAACTTTACCTTGCTTTCGCCGAGACCATGAGTCTTGCACTAAGGAGATACCGCCGTAACGGGCCGAGTCCTAAAGCCGGTCCCAAGTGATGTGAACAGGGTTTGAGATTACGGAGGCCGAGCCTCTACAATTCCTTGCCACGCTTACCTACCTGTATGAATGCACCTCCTTCACCTCCTTCGAGAAGAACTAGAATGCGTATATCGAATGGAACGCATGAACTATGTGACTCATGGAATCTACTAGGCAAGTTAGTTGGTCGAGGGGGTTTCCAGGCCCCTGTGTGGCTGCACGCTCATCTTGGTTCAAGAGGCAAGAACTTAAGTCCTAGTAGTGGCAGGTATGGGACTGCAAAAACCACAACCCACTATGGCCTCCCATACAAGCCTTAGCATGTTTATCTTTCATCTCTGATCATACCATGTCATCCTGTCATACTAGGTTCATTCGTAGCTCTGATTCATCAACCGGATGGACTAGTGGTAACAACTAAGTATGGCTAATCACAACCAAAATAACAGCTCTAGTGATGCCATAAGCCAAACCCTAGTTATGCTAGGAGCAGTGGATTAGGGAATATAGGCTATAAAGGAAACATGCATCAGATAGGATTACTCTACCTATCATTAAAATACTTTAGAATCGCACGCACATGGCAAGAATTGAAATTCTTGAAAACATAGGAGTATATCATGTGTGGGGATTCGCTTGGCTTTGCCAATTGATACCCAATACAGATCTTCAGGTACATCATCTGATCTTGTTCGCTAATAACCTTCAATGGTGTTGATCTCGACCTTCGATGGTTTTGACCTCGGTCTTCGATCTCAATCTTGATATCGTATTCTACTGGAGAGAAGCAAACACCAGAAAGGAAGGGAAACAATCAACACGTGGCATCGATGCAATTCTCAAACAAGGATGATGATATTACAGGTGAAATTGCATTGAAATAAACCCCTAAGGCATGCTTGACAATTTAATCGGGGTCCCGAGTGGTACAAACCCAAATTCGGGAAAACCTCGGAGGCATATGAGAGGGGTGATATTGTTGTTATAATTATACTTGTAATGTAAGTTGCTTATCAATGCATTACTATAGCTTAAAGAGGTAGATCTTATTTTTCTGAACATTTTGATATATTATTTGCATTTTTCTGATTTAAAATGAATTACTCATGAATTTACCCATTTTTAATTCATTTTAAATCATTTTTAGATATTATAAAACAATTTATATTTTGGAATTACTTTTACATTTTATTTAACTAGAATATATTTCTGAAAATGTTTATTTGACTTACAATAGGGGCCCACATGTCATATTGTTATTATTTAGAGAAATGAATTACAAAACATTTAAAATGAAAGAAAAGGGGACATTGCACAATGATGATGGCATGCTGACGTCAGCCATGGAGCTCCTCCCAAATCGAGCACAGGATAGGCGATAGGGGGCACACGGGGCTACGAGAGGGGTCGGGCTCGACTCAACGTACCGTGCTGAGCCAGATAGTGGCGGCGCTGCTGCTGTTTGGTCGCCGGAGCGGTGTGTGCGACGGCGGCGAGCGGCGATGGAAGCAGGTGAATGGTGCGACAGCGATACAGAGAGGGGGAGGAGAAACGGAGGGGTCTGAAAGAACCAGTGGCTCACCCAGAGCATGACGATGATGTTAGGGAGGCGAGGCGAGCATGGGAGAGGAAGAATCAAGGGCGTGACTAGCGGTGTCCGGTGATAGGAACGAGCTCGATTCTAGAAAGAGGACGGCTTCCCAACTTGTGAGCTTCAACAGGGAGAACGAGGGCGACGCGGCGAGGCTCCTGGGCACTTTGGATGGAAGAGGGGAGCTCGGGAGCGGCAGGGCTTGTCGGAGGCCGGAGATAGGGTTTCAGGCTAAAGAGAAAAACCAAAAAAGGGAGAGGAAGAAGGAAACTGGGGCATGGCTAGGGTTCGTCGGCGGCAAGGCGGGGTACTTGTAGGCACTAGCGAGCGGCGGCGTTGATCTTGACGCATCTCCAACGGCGGACGACGGCGGGCGCGACACAGAGCTGCTCTCTGTCGATGTCGGGGATATGACCCCGGGTACCCTAGGTTGAGGTATCAAGTGATTCAACAAAGCCATGAGTAATTCAATAGAGGATGTGAAGATAAAAGACATATATGTAAGAGGATGTGAGGTATAAAAAGAATGGGATAAAAGGAAACGAGGAAAAAGGCCAACTGGGCCAACTTAGGAAAAACATGGCTAGGATACTCCCTAACTCGGACCCTTGACTCAGACCCTTGACTCGAACCCTTGACTCGGACCCTTGACTCAGATCCTTAACTCGGATTCGTGACTCGGATCCTTGACTCGGATCCTTGACTCGGATCCTTGACTTGGATCCTTGACTCGGATCCTTTACTCGGATCCTTGATTCGGATTGGCCAATAGGAGCAATCCAGGCCGAATCTTCTACCCTCTGCACCTATACATCGACATACAACCCACCAGATCAAGCTCTTACGTCAGATGCCAGTCTTGGGACGCCCATGGCTCAGACTGGCACAGTTGGTCCAAGATGCTAAGGAATATGCTGGGCATCTCACAAGATGCTAAGGAATATGTTGGGCATCTCACAAGATACTAAGGAATATGTTGGGCATCTCACAAGATGCTAAGGAATTTGCCGAAGGGATAAGACTGATGACTCACTAAAGGACAAGCCAAAGGACAAGATGATCTGGTAAGGACCCATTATCCAGCTCATAGGCAGTACTTGTGGGACATACCTTCTCCCGTGGGCTCCCCTTTATAAGGAGCACCAGGGGGATTGTTCCCAGAGAGGCCTCGGAGGGCTCCTCTCCTCTCAGTTCACGTATGAACACTTCTTCTTCTTCCTCAAGCTCCAAGTAGCAACTAGGGCAACAGCTCAAGGGGCACTTGTAACCAATATACATAAGCAATAAGAGAAGGAGTTCATCATACATCAATGATCTCTGGGTTCTTCCTTGTTCTTCGTACGTGGTCTTCACTTCATCATCCCTCCCCGGATTTCTCTAGTGTCCATCGGCCCCAACTTTAGCCTACCCATGGCATATGATGTGACACCACCACGACAGTCAGGGATGAAGACGACGACGGGGCTCGAAGCGGTACCGGGCCAAGGTGTGCTGAGGTGGGACGCACATGGGCCGCGAAGAAGCAAGGGTAGCAGCTGCTGGTGGCTGCGCGTGGGCGGCAGGGAGAGGAGTTGAGCTCGGCCCAGATATACTAGGGTTCTATTTTTTTAGGAGAAACCTTTTTCTTTTCTGTTTCCTGTTTTTGTCTTTTGTGTTTGAATTTCAAATCTGTTTTGAAAATTTCAAAAATACCAGAAGGTTTGTAAAGTATATAAAATACTCAGGGGCCCTTTGATTCAATTTGGGCTCCATTGTTTGGTGATTTCAAAATTCAAAACTATTTTGAATTGCTTTCAAAGAGAGAGGGAAATTAGGGTTTAGGGTTTTGTGATTATTTTTCTTGCATGCATTTTAAAATGATGCTCATGAATGCACAATCAATTCCTAATTACCATTATTAGAACTAGGGGTGCATATTATTTTAGTAAACAATAATGCCTTCGGTGTGAGTATACAACTATCAGGAATGAACATTCTCAATTTTTCGAGTGATGACAAGGTTGTACCTTTCCGTAAAGAAGGTCTCATATGAATGCCACATGCAGAGATTTGCACATATATATAGTGGACTGACATGTTGTACTTACAATTCCCGTGTTTTATGAGTTTTCAATCTTCGTTCGTGCTAACTTTGTCCACTTGAATGAATTTATGTCGATTTATCAAAATTAGGTCAAATTTTAAATGTTAGTAAATTGTAGATTGATTTTAAAGTTTTATGATTTTTTGGAGGTAACCATCGGGACATCATTTAATATACCACAAACCACCACCGAGAATTTTGACAATAGGTTCAACTTCTTGCTAAGATTTTTCATATTGACAACTTAACAAAATTAGGTCAATTGAAGTTAGATCAATTATACCACAATCGCCCTTCTCTGTAGGAATGGAAGCTCGTCGTCTCAGGAATTGAGATGGGTGTTGTTTAGAATTAATAAAAAATATTACCAGGACCTAAAATCCTGGATCAATTCCCACTTAGATTGGAGATTGCTAGCTTTTTTTTAATCCCTCAATGAGGTGGACATGGACATGTAAATATGTACATATGTAATCCTTTATGATTATTATAAAAATTGCAGTGGGGGGATTTCCCTACTGTTCAACCCTAAAAAACAAAATTAGGTCAAACTTGAACTACCAGTAAGCGCGAAAGATTGATCTTGAATTAATTGTATTTTTGGAGTTAGATGAGTGCATCTTATTTTAGTAAACAATAATTCCATCGGTGTGAGTGTCCAACTATCAGGAAAGAACATTCTCAATTTTTTGAGTGATAACCAGATTGTTCTTTTCTGTAAAGGTCTCAAGAATATGGATCTGAATGCCACAAGTAGAGCTTTTCATATATATATATAGTAGACTGACATGTTGTGTACTACTTATTTTATTCCCATGTTTCAAGAGTTTTCAAACTTCAACCTAGCTAACTCTGCCCACTTGAATTGCTATATGTCGATTTATCAAAATTAGGTCAAATTTGAACTACGAGTAAACTGTAGGTTGCGGTGAAAGTTTTGTGAATTTTTTTGGAGGTAGCCATCAGGGGTCATTTAATATATCACAAACCACCATCAAGAGTTTTGACTATTCGTCTCGACAATTTAATGAAATTTGGTCAAACTTGAGCTACCAGTAAGTGTGATAGATTGCTCTTGAATTAAATGTCTTTTCGTAGGTAGATGGGTGCATCTTCTTTTAGTAAACAATGTCGTCAGTGTGAGTTTCCAACTAGAAGGAAAGAACATTCTCAATTTTCCAAGTGATGAGAAGATTTTTATTTTCCATAAAGGAAATCCGAAGAATATGGATCTGAACGCCACAAGCCAAGATTTAAAACATATATAATGGATCGCCATGTTGTACTTTCGATTCCCATGTCTTATGAGTTTTCAAACTTCCTAGATAAGTCCCACTTGAATGACTTTATGTCGATTTATCAAAATTATTTCATATCTGAACTACAAGTAATTAGTAGGTTTCTTTGAAAGTTTTATGAAAAAGCTTTTGGAGGTACCCATCGGGGGTCAGTTAGAAGAATATCGGTAAGCACCGAGAGTTTGGACAACAGGTATAACTTGTTGCTAAGATTTTGCATCTTGATGTATTATGATTTATCCTCTTCTTATTATTCACAAAAATAAAATAAAAGAAAAGTGCCACCCTCGTAACCGTACTAGACTCAGCCATCTTTCTTCAGAAGATGCACATGCCACCATCTAATCGCATTTGATGCCTGTTGCATTTCGAGCCTTCCTTTTAATATTTTTATTACTTGGGAGGTGAGACAAGCGTGATTTAGCACTAAATTTTGGTGTGATATTGGCGGGATATAGTTCAAAATTTTAGAGAATTATTTGCGGTATCCTCCTAGCTACTGGCATACTAACGGGGTCTCTTACTTGATCCTCCCGAATAATCCCCTCGTCATTCTCTATTGCATCCCTGCTTAGCTGACTTCCACCTCGCCGGAGTTTGCGTAGTCACGCCGTCATCCACCTCGCCAGAGTCTGCTTCGTCGTATCTGCTTTCCCCACTGCACGGTAGAGCGTGTGCTTCCCCACCACTGCGCCCGAGAGATGCGTAAGCCATTCGGACCCCTCACCAAGGAGACTGTTAAAACTCCCTTGCATTTAACAGTCTCCCTAGTGAGGCGTAAGCCATTCGGACCCCTCACCAGGGACACCACTCCTAGCTACCTGCATACTAACGAGACCTCTGGCTTGTTCTCTTTCTGATCCCTCCCTCTATCCCCTCATCCTCCTCTATCACGTCCCTCCTTAGCCGACTTCCACCTCGCCGGAGTCTGCTTAGCGATGCCGTCTTCCACCTCGCTAGAGTCTGCTTCGTCGTATCTGCTTTCCCACCGCCGCAACCGAGAGATGCGTAAGCCACTCGGAACCCTCACCAGGGCGACTGTTAAAACTTCCAACTACCGAGACGAAGGTTGCTGCACACTTCCTATGCCTGCTTTCCTTCCATTTTACTTCTGAATGTAGTTCATCTCTTCTTCCTTGCAGTACCTTATATTTCTAATAATACATGTTACTTGTTGTACCGCGGGATCGGTTCCAAGAGAAAATAAGGCAACTACGAGTTGTGAACGAAATAGGTTACGTCGCACCAGTACAAGACCTCGTCAACCCAATTATAACCCCCAACAATCCTCCCTACACAAAGGTTTACCTCCACTTTTCATATATGTATTTTTTAGAGTAGTTCATCGTTTCCTTGCCCTGCCTTCTCATGTACTAGTATATTTTTTTTGCAAGGCATGGAATATGATGTACTGCCGAATGAGAATCAATACCAACTAAACCTGAGGAGTTTTGGACATTTAGATGTAGCCCCGCCGGGACAACACAACTGGTACAGAAAGATGGCTATTTGTTGAATCTTGCCTGTGTTATTTGTTGATTGATTTGGTACATTGCAATTTGCAGAAGCAAGTGCATGATCATGTCCCTTCCAAGGAGGTTCGTAGCACATATATTCAGCAGTGTGCTAGTGATGCATGCATTTCTAGGAACCAAACAGAAGTATGGTGCATGACCGAAGCTAAGATTAGGCTTCTCCAACAGGATTTGGACACGGACACTCAACGGATCAGAGAACTGAACCAGGGCTGGATTTCTATGATTGAAGATGGCCTTGATGCTGCCGATGATCTTCAGAAGCTAGTGGCTGAAAATCATGTTTCCAATTTGGCTGATGCACATGTCAATGAGATCAACGGGACAGCCTTGTAACAGGTAAAAGAACGAGCAGAGATTCTCCGAGAATATTTGCAGGCATATGATTTTCGAAGGGTGATGCAAGAGCCGCCACGCGAATAGATTGTTATTTCGAATAATGAGGATGGCTTTCCTTGTCTTGTCACCCGGATATTTTTTTTCTTATGTGCTGGCAGTACTTTACGGTAACTACGTATTTGGCATGCTGTTATGAAATTGTACTATACCTAGTACTTGCTTCATCTGGATAATGAATCTCGGTAGCCATTCAAAAAATCAAAAAAACAACATTTTCCTACCAGAAAGTTGAAATCTTATTTTGCACTTTCGTTTAGATTTGTAGACCCACATTTCGCAGAAAACTAACACATTACCATGAAAGGTAGTCCATCTCAAAAAATAAAAAGAAAATAAAGGTAGTCTGAGCTCAGTGACCATATCCTTGTGCCCATTACCATGCAACTACTTGTGTGGTCCTAAGTCAAACTTTTAGACTGTACTAGTAGAGTACACAAAAAATCAACTGAGGGGCAAAACACACGCTGAAACCACCGCTTTCACTAAGAATTCAATAATAATTTTAACTCTATGCCAGAAACAACCGCCAAAATTGATCCCGCATCCAATATTCAAATTTCTATCTCACCCTTCTGTCCAGAAACAAGGTGCCAAAGGCCATTCCTCAAAATGTTTGTCTTGCACAATTCAAAAATTCAAAAATGCGCCCATCGGGCTGAATCCCTTGAGACCAGCTTGCACCACTACGGCCATGCCCCTTCTGTCCCATCTCCCCTTCAAAGCCTATCCACTAACACTATGTAGCAACTGAATGTTTTACCAGCTCTCTTCTCTATCAAGCCGAAGTTGGACCGATTGAGGACCTCCTCCCTAGTCTG
Organism: Avena atlantica; assembly: GCA_910589765.1. NCBI lineage: Eukaryota > Viridiplantae > Streptophyta > Magnoliopsida > Poales > Poaceae > Avena > Avena atlantica. The sequence continues at coordinate 426,979,933 of OU342737.1, forward strand.
CCACTTGTCCACCCCCAAGGTGGTTGCTCTATTTTTTCATTGTGATATACGTTGCATTTTCCATGTTTTATATTTCAATCCAACAAAATATTTTGCAATTCCCTTTTCCTAGTTCATACATCATATATGTTCAGCATGTTTTTCCTTATCGTTCTTACGTTCCATCTGCATCTCATTACATATAGAACTATAATTGATTGAAGTATCGTTTATGGGTGTCGGAAATCATCTAGTTCCGGTAAGACACGTTCAGGAACCAAACCTGAAGCGTCGACAAGCGGTCTTGCTAATGCTATAGGTGGAACACAAACACATGCCAAGAAACACAATAAAAGAAATTCAGGAAACTCGCATAAGGCTAAAAAGTCTCGTACTGGCGACACACCACATGTTCCAACAGAATTAGACGCAGCAAATACCATCCCACACATTCCACAATCAGAAATTTCCAATCCAGGTAGCCATGAAAAATTGACAGCCTAACCAGTTTCGACCTCTACTGGCCTAACACTGCTGGCACAACACCAACAGGCTAGCGATGATCACCCACCTGTTGATCAGCCGGCCGCCAAACAAGGTATGTGTTCCACTGCTTATCATTGCATGCTCCCTTATATATACTGTGATAGCTTGATGTAATGGTTCAATTGGAAGCTACGCGAAGATTTAAGAAAAGGGAGCCAATGGTAGAAATAAAGATTGAAGCTCAAATTTCCAGAACGCTGTCTAGATACTACATCAATTGTGCCTGACAAGCGAAGGCCAGAAGATCCAAAAGTATCTGCTTTCCTAGCATCGGAAATAGGTATTTTTGTCTGGAATGATATTCCCATCTTCACATCGTTCAAGATCCACCAACCGACCCCTCACCATTAAAATTCATTACTCTAGAAGTTACATGTAAGTCTTGGTGCTTTGTCCCATGCCTTCAAGCTTGCCGTTGGTTCGATTATAAGTCACATAACACATTAACTATTCCATTCTTGCCGACACATAAAATTCAACTTCGATCAGGATAATGAGGATTTAGAGTATGTACTCATGGACATTCTCTCTTGTTCTTTGTGCCAGCAGTGCCATAGGCTAAATAATAAATAATTTGATGGTAAGGCAAGTATGGATATTCAAAGAACGTCTCTTATGGAACATTCTATGACTGACCAACAGTGGATAGATCTTCTCGAGCACTGGTTTGATCGAAGGATTATGGTATGGTTTGTGAAGACCAAGACCAGATCACATTCAAAATTCCTATTTGCGCATCTATATCACTAGTATCCTTTTGCAGAAGAACACTGAGAAAAACAAGAGGAACCATGCCGCATAACGCTTAACTGTCACATCCAAAAATTTCCAAATTTTGAAATGTGAAAAATAAATAAACAAAATAAATAATTGTTGAAATTTAGGGTGAAAAGAAACTTTTTGATTCCAAATGGAAACATCAAAATCCATCTTGAACAAATAGATCCTAAAGGGATTTAAAAAGATAAACAAATATTAAATAAAATTATACAAATTTGAATCACCAATTTTGGATCCTTAAATAAAAGATATGGATTTTATAAGGCAAATGAAGAATAAGGAATATTTAAAAACCAAATTATTTTTTTTCCAAACAAATGATATGAAATATTATTTATTAATAAAAGGAGTAAAGGATTATTTAAATAAAATCATAAGGATTGATTAATATCCAATTTTATTTAAATAAAGATAGTTCCCAATTTAAATGAACATTAAATCATATTAAAGTATTCAAAGTGAATTATTTGCACTAGAGAATAAATAAAATCTACTGAAAAAGGTTTGACAAAAATTGGAATTCAAATAGAAGTTTGAAAATATATTTAAAATCCTATTTAAATAATGACAAGTGTCTATTTTAAATATATAATAAACCATAAAATGAATGTTTGAAATATTCTAAAAATGGAAATTTAAATACATTTATAAATAGAATAAAACTTACTGAAAGTTTGAAGAAGGTTTGAAAAATAAATCTGAATTCAAATGAATATTGAATTTGAAAACAGAAAATCAAATTAGAAAAGGAAAAAGAATCAGAACAGGAAAAAAATGAGTTGGACCCAGCCCAACTAACCCTAGGACCAGACCAGCCCAGCGAGCCCACCTCCCGCTCTCTCCCCGAACCGTTTTTCACTCGCAAACAAACCTGCACAGACACTGACGACTTGGTCCCATGTGCTTCACCCTACCTCGCTGACCGATGGACCCCATTGCCAGTCATAGTCTCCCTCACCCGCCGTGGTCGTTCCCCTCATTACGCCAGCTGTTTTTGGTCGTTACTCCATGCAGCAAATTCCCATCAACGCCGCAGTAACTCCTCGCGGTGACCACGCCATCTTAAGGGCCTCGCCCTCCTCTCTCTTTTTCCCTAGGCGCCATATCCTCTCGGCCACCAGGCTGCCGCAATCGCGAGCTCGAACACCACTACCTCCGACGTGTTTCCCGGCTGATTCCGGTGAAGCCAGACCCTCCCCAACCCTCTGGTGCATATTGGGTTGCTCTCCAGCACCTCCTGCATCTCCCGGTACCACCCGCTTGGTCGCGCTTGCCCTAGAGCGTCAGCAAGGACGACCTCTGAACGCCGCCGTCGTCTGCCACTTCTCCGGCGAAACCCCCTGGTAAAACCCGACCTTCCCTTTCCCTGGCTTTGATGCTCCCGTGTTCGCCACACTCGCCCGCGTCTAACGAACCCTCTGCCCCACCTTTTTGTGCCTTGTAGCATCGGCAACAACCACAACTGAGCATGCCCGACGCCACCATGAACTCCAATGAGCAATCACCACTATTCCCGAGCGCCCCTCGACGAACAACCACCTCGAGCTTCTCCTCATCACGACGAGTTTGGTAATGGTCTTCTCCCTCTCCCACGCTTCCTGGTTCGTCGGCAACATCACCGCCTGAGCGCGCGCCAGTACATGGTTAGGTTGTTGTGGTTCGTTAGATCTTGATCGAAGGAGTAGGATTAGAACTTAACCGAAGGGGTACGATTTCATCTGAGCCGCACAGATCTCTTTAGATCCAACGGTTATAGCAGCGCAATCCGCGCGAAACGTTATCGGCCAGTAGAAATGTGACGTGTGTCCAGTGATGTGTTTTAAAAACAGAATTAGATCTATTAGATGCTTAGATTTGAAAAATCCATAACTTTTAAACCACACGTCCAATTTTGCAAATTTTATATCATTGGAATCAGGAAAATAAAACCTTTCCAAGCATGCACTTTGTTTAGTATTTTGCTTCTAGAAAAATTAGTTGTTTTTGCAGAATCATGTGTAGGCATATTTTGAGTATAAAATTTATTCTAAAGATATTTTTAGGATAAAAATCTTTTGTAAATGGATTGTTTTGAACCTACTGATCCTAAAAACCAACTTGTAGATTTAAAAATATATTTTGTGATGCAAAGGAATAAATCTTTGAACAAAAGCATTTCTAGTCAAATAAAAATGTTGATTATGGTTTAAAAATTCTTTTTGAGTAAAACCTTTTGCAAATGGGTTGATTTATACTCCCTGACCCTAAACACCAAGTTTTAGGATTTAAAAATATATTTGATGAACCCTAGTAAAATTATTAGTTTGTTTAAAGGCATTTCTAGCAAAAAAATATTGCTTTGAATTTAAAATGGGAATTTGGATGAAACCTTTTGCAAATGGATTAATATTAAACAATTTGACCATAAACACTATAATTTGTGTTTAAAAAATATATTTGACTAACACTACAAAATATTACTTTGTTTTAAATCATTCTTAGCAAAACAAAAATGATTTAAATGGACCATTTTCACTAACTTGGCTTCAAATGATTTTGCCACATTTATAAATGACCAATAGGAGTTTTAAAATGTTTAGATCCTAATAGAAACCGCTTTTACAAAATAAAACAATCTTTTGCATGCCTGCATGCATTGCTTGATTTTATTGTTTTATGTGGTGAATTGCTTGAATGCTAGTTTGAATATGTGCTTGCTTGATTGAATTGTAGTGAAATTTGAAGAGTGTGATACTTGCAATATCAAGGAGTGAACCAATATTCTCTACTAAAAAGGCAAGTGACACTATCATCTATGTCCTACTATTTTCACTACACTTAGTGGTATTTTTGTAGTATGCATGATAGGGCTACTATGTTAGTATGCTATGCTATGTCCTATTAAGAAAATCCTTTATATCTTCCTTAGTGGAAACATCGTAGTTGTAGTATGCTTAGCCCTGCTATAGATTCGGGGTGAAATACCATGTTATGATTATATGAAGTGTTGGAAAAATATATGTTTTATATAATAAAACAAGTACTCAATGAATCACCTGGGTGGAATGTGGCTACTCAGTTGTGAATAAGGTGGCAACAAAGGGAACCATATCTATGGCTATCTCTTTCATGTGTGCACTAGAAGAATACCTCCAGGGACTTAGAGATTGAACATGTTTCTCATACAGTGGCTTCCGTGTATAGCCACATGCTAAATGGGCTCTAGCTTAGTCAATTACATAGTGGAAGACTCTTGCATTGGTACCTATTCAGGTTAACTATAATTTTGTATTGCAAGTATGTCCTTACATTGGTGCCTGGTAGACGTGCTAGAATTGTGTATTGGGAGGACTTCTATGGAAAGACTTTATCACATTCTCGATCTGCCGGTACTCCATTTGGTGTGTACTTATCCACCGGCCACTGGTGGTATCAAGACGAGATTGTATCATGTGGGTAAAGTGTACAACTTCTACACAAGATCGAATTCTAAGTACTTAGTCGTGTCTCCGGTTACGGACAACTCTGAGCAACTAAGGCCTGAAGCTATGGAAGATCTCGACATTCCAATTTCTCAAAGTAAAACTTGATCGTGTAAACAAGGGGTTAGAAGCACTTGGAGTTTTCCAAGGAGTTCAAAAAGATTGTCAAAAGATCAAAACTATTTTGAAAATATAGGATAAAACTATATTGCTTTCTGCAAATGAGCCTAAACCCTACTTAGCCAAATATACATATATTGATAGGTTCCACTTATTTCCACATAGTAGTGAAACTTGCCAATACAATTCAAATGTATTGACCCTTGTGGCTGCAACTTTTTATGTTGCAGGTATGTTTGATGTTAGTGAAGTGTGTTGATTAGGATTACAAGTATACAACCAACATGATTAAATGTGGCACTTTGAAGATGAAGGACTCCATGCTATAAAGTTATTCTGCTGCATTGTAATGAGATATCCAAATGATCTATGTAAGATGTAATGAATTATATTATTCCTGGTTATAAAGTTGTATTATGACCTTTGTTTCTTGATATTACATCTTAACTATGGATGCTAGCTATTGATCCATGGACTAGATTTGTAAACACAGGGATCTCTACCTTATTAAAGGTTGGGACCTCTACATTAACGAACCGAACTGGATCTCGTGCATTAGTTGGTCACCTGAGCACAATAGTAAGGATAATTAGTTTGTAATCTTGTAGAGACTTTGTGCTTCTTATATTTTGATCATGTGTTATGCCCACGTTGCAGAAAAAATTCGAGGCATGCCAGACGAGCAAAAAAGAAGTGCTCAATCTCTCTGCTAAGATTGTTATTGTAAGTCTTTTGTTCTATTGATATTTTGTGATGACACACCCTCAGTGATTTATATGTTATAGTTAGATGTGCAACATTGCCTGAACTGCTTCCTAGTTTTCTTTTTAATTTAAGTACAATATATGATTTCCAACTAGTGTGAGTTTCAGTTTTGAATTGTACAAAGAGAGTTCTCTTGTGATACGATGCACCTGGCGATGAAGAAACATATATACGCGATGTTAGCATAGTCCTATTATTGAGTGTTAGTGATAAACTTGTTATCAGTATGATCAGATAGCTAGTATGCTTTTACTATATTGTATATGATGCGTAATCAGCCATGCCAACTTGTAAGATTTCTTTATAGACGGGTTAAATGTGTTGTTTACATGTTCCTCTGTAGTTGCTTCTCTTATCTCACCAACGTCTACCAAGTGATAACCTTACAGATGAAATTGAATGAGGAGATGGCAAAAACTAGGAAAGACGGTCAAGAACAAAACCAAGAATGTCTGGAAACATTTAACATGGTACTAAAAGGTGAAGGTCATTGTAAAAGTACATTCCTGCGTAATGTTGGGTTATCGCAGTCCAAGTCCAAGTACAGGTCAGTGTATTTGTCTTGTCAGGAAGAAATTATAGTAGTATGGGCTGAATAGGAAGTGCAAAGATGAATAATCAAAGATATGAGACGGGAAGCATTAACAAGTGATGCAGAGTTGAAGATGTTACGAGATCAGCTGAATTCTCGAGACCTCATAGATGAAAAGACTCTTCTAAATTGAAGATGAACCCTAACAATGAAAGGTGAGTACAGTGGTCGTGTGAAATGGTTCCTAGTAGTACTACTGAGCCTAGGCTGTGTTTGGGGCCATGTAACAGAAATGGAGGGCCTATTTGTTTTGCATCATGCTTTTATATGTTCACGCTATGCTCCATGCACAAAAATCATGTGCCCGAACCTCACTCTCTCAAGCCTTGGATTCATCAACCCCACAAATTTTTTTAATTCTTTGGACAACCACCAAATTCAAAATCTCAGTTAATCGACAAAACCTACTGCGTACCCTGTTTGAATCGAAGATTATGTATCTAATTTTCCTTGCCAACATGGTAAGTATTTTGATGATGAACCTTCAATTTGTATGGAAGGAGTACCATTTTTTCTATTATTCCCTAGATGCTAACGAAATTCAAAAATCTTAGTCGAGCGGCAAAACCTTCCTTCAACCCTGTCATACTCGGCCTTCAATTCCTGAAGAGGGAGTAGCCCTTTTTCTATTATTTCTTGGACACTAGCCAAATTAAAAATATCAGTCTATGCATTCATTATGGTCATGGATGATCAGTTGATGTGACTCTTGGACTTGAATTCCTGGACAAATAGCGTATGGTATACTAGCTTTTTCCTATTATTACTTGGCGCTAGCAACAAAATTCAAAATCAAAATTGAGCGACAAATTCCCCACCAACTCGGATGCATTTCGCGTGTCTCCATTTCAAACATTTTGAGGCAAAATCTCCCACCGTTGGAGTACCATTTTTCTAGTACTATTATTATTAGATGGATGCTATCCAAATTCAAAATCTCAATCGAGCGGCAAAATAACCCCACCGACCTTAAACCATTTCTTGCCCATCCGTTTCAAAAACTTTGAGCCAAAATCTCCCACCGGGTAGTACCATTTTATTAGAATATAAGATGGGCACTAGCCAAATTCAAAATCTCAATCAAGAAGCAATATCACACACCAACCTTGAAGCATTTCGCGATCCTCCGTTTCAAAAACTTTTGACTTTAAAATTCCCATTCTACCCTTTGTTCAGACGATAAATGGGCATGCTAAAGTCGGTAGCTTGGGGGCATGATCATAATTTTTTTGTTCACCTCTATGGTCCATATTCGCGCAGTTTTCTAGCTGCCCCCCAAATCCCATGATCCTCTGTCCCCTCCACCATCACCATGCGCACCGACCAGCGGAAATTCCACGGCGGCCTGAGCCGCTTGAGCTGTGGTCTCGTGCACCGCCACGGAGCCGCTTCACCGACACCCACCCCACCAGATCTAGTCCACCGGGTTTCTCTACCTTGGCAGCAGAGCTGCGGTCTCGTTCACCATGCTGATGGCGTCATCGACCGCCCAAGATCTGCTTCCCGCCGCCAAATGCTACCCAAACATACCAGAGCCTCCTCACCAGATGGGATCTAGTTCAATGAGTTCCATATTCACCGCTCCAAACCAGCTACACGGGCGTCGTCGTTCATTGCATCGGATCTGCCTCAGCGATGCTCTCATCCACCGCACTCAAGCTGGCATTGACCGCCCATGATCTCCTTCCCCGACCACCCAAGATCTCCTTCCTCGACCTCCCAAGATCTCCTTCCCCGACCGTCCAAGATCTGCTTCCCCAATTGCCCAAGATCTGTTGCCCTGCATCCGCAGCACCCTCGGTGACTTGCACATCACCCGCATGGTACCTATGATGCTTATACGCCTCTACGACCAAGGTAACCAAATCTACAACCCCTTTTGTTTTGTCAGCAGTATAGCAGGTTCAAGCCTATTGCAGTGAACTGCATTTTTGTAATCATGCTAGTACATACAAGTCACTAGGCAAGCATGTTCTTTGTGCTACATACAAGGTCACTTGACATGATGGTTTGCATTCGCTGCTCTACAAATTTCAAGTCATGCACATGTTTATTATTTTGCCATGCACATGTTCTTAGCTACTCCCTATAACATTAGTTGCCTGGTATTGTGTAGTTCTTACAAAATGTGAAGTCAGTAGGAAATATTAGTGTGAATTCCCTTCTCCACAATTAATGAATATATCTAGTTCGTTCTGAGCTAAGTTCCTGCTATTATTTCCTCCCTGGCATCATTATGCTATCCTGTAGTACCCATTTAAACTCATTGTACTAGTTCAATTTGAAGGGAATATGCCCGAGAGGCAATAATAAAGTGGTTCTTATCATATTCCTTATTTATGATAAATGTTTATGTTACATGCTATAATTGTATTAATACAGAAACGTTAATACATGTGTGTATAATAAACAAAAGGAAGTTCCTAGTTATGCCTCTCTTATAAACAAGCCCGTTGATTAACAAGATGATCAAAGGTTTCCTGATCATGGACATTGGATGTTGTTAATAACAAGGTCACAACATTAGTGTCATGGTGTGATGAACATTCATCCGAAGTATAGAATTACAATCAAAGTCATTGAGTTTATATTGCTATAACAACTTACGAAGTGATCCTAATCCTTAGACCATGAGATCATGTCAATCACTAACACCGGAAGAGTTTATTAATAACATTAAATGTCACACCGTAACAGGGTGATTATAATTATGGGTTCAGAACTACTAAAGTCTTATGTTGAGTCCCATGGATCGAGAGTGGAATTTGTTCATCCCGATAAAGGATAGATATGCTTTGGGCCCTCTCGGTGATATCACATTGATTAGCTTGCAAGCAAGTAATTTGATCACTAGAATGTTATATCATGGGAATGAGAAAAGAGTACATATCAGTAACGAGATCAAACTAGGTATGGAGATACCGATTATCGAATCTCGAACATGTAATATATCATGAAATAAAGGGATTAAGATACTAGCGTAAAAGGTTCTCGCGATTACAAGAAAGTCATCGCTGAATGTGTGGGAGTCAGTATGGACCTCCAGGTCCCGCTTCTGATTATTGATGTGAGAGGGGTCTCGATCATGTCCGCATTATTCGCGAACCGTAGGGTGACACACTTAAGAGACACTGACATCCATTTGTAACAAAAGTTTCATGCCGGAAAGAATAACAAGCGCATGAATTTATTTCACTAGATACGGAAACAGGTATTCAGGTGAAATTGCAGAAAGTGTTTTTGCATGTGAAATGAAATACTAGAAAGGGGTTATATGTGAATTTTTGTCATTAAAGTAATTGACAAAATTCTGAATAAATAAAAGGAGTGTTATTTAATGATAATTTGTATTAAATGTAGTGGAAATTGAATGGGAATTTGAGTGGGTTTTTTAGTGGAGAAAATTGAAGGGCCATTTTGTGAGTGGAGTGTCCACCCACATGAATGAGGGATAGGTGGGCACCGTCCATGGCCGGCGGCCATGTCCCCTTGGGCTGCCCCCTCCCCTATATAAGGATCCCCTCCTCTCACTTCTCACTCACACCTCCTCGTGAAGGATCTCTCCCCCCTCTAGTATTTATCCCCCATGTTCTTGGACTAGCGAGATACATGTTCCCAGTGGCTATTCGGCAAGAAAGAGTTGTGCTTCCGCTGCATCGCTAGAGCGAGGAGGCGGAGGTTTATCCGTGCCTCGGACGTGTGTGCGAGCACGGATGTGTCGCTGATTTGCAGTGCTAGGACTTCCTCTCGATCTTGAGATCGGCAAGAGATTGTCTACATCAACCACGAGTTTAACTCGTTAAGATTTATCGGTCTTCAAGGGTATGTTCTCTACGGATATACATCCGCCTGTTGATTATATCTAGTAGATAGATCTTGGTACATAGTTGTTCCCATCGTAGGAAATTTTTTGTTTTCCATGCTATGAACCCTACATAATTATCATTTTGTTGTTGCCATCTGGAACTTTAAAAGATGCAACACTAACTCTTTTTTTCTTTGCATAGGGCTCAAGAAGGGAACACTAAACATGTTGATTTGCACAGCCTCTTCTATAGGTTCGCAAGTGATTCCATTGTTTCCTTATCTGGTGCTGGTTCATCCTAACAACGACATAACTATCCTCTACTCTGTAGTTCATTTGTGGTTTGCGTTCCTGCTCTGCAAGCTCTCGCATGATGCTATTATAATTTTTGTCTCATTCATTCTTAGATACAAATGTAACTGCATGCCCATTGTGTAGCTCACCACAAATTCTAAGTCACCCAACGTCTCTTGCATTCCAGGATTGAAGGGAATATGCCATGAGAGGCAATCATAAAGTGGTTATTATGTATATTCCAAGTATATGATAGATGTTTATTTTGGATGTCATAATTGTATTAATACGGAAATGTTAATACATGTGTGTTTAATAAACAAAACAGAAAGTTCCTAGTTATGCCTCTCTTATAAACTAGCTCGTTGATTAACAAGATGATCAAGGTTTCCTGATCATAGACATTGGATGTTGTTAATAACGAGGTCACAACATTAGTGTAATGGTGTGATGAACATTCATCCAAAGTATAGCATTACTATCAAAGTCATTGAGTTTATATTGCTATAACATCATACGAAGTGATCCTAATCCTTAGACCATGAGATCATGTCAATCACTAACACCGGAAGAGTATCTTGATAACATCAAACGTCACACCGTAATAGGGTGATTATAAAGATGGGTTTAGTACTACTAAAGTGTTATGTTGAGGCCCATGGATAGAGAGTGGAATTTGTTCATCCCGATGATGGATAGATATGCTCTGGGCCCTCTCAGAGATATCACATTGATTAGCTTGCAAGAAAGTGATTTGATCACTAGAATGTTATATCACGGGAACAAGAAAAGAGTGCATGTCAGTAACAAGATCAAACTAGTTATGGAGATACCGATGATCGAATATCGGACATGTAATATATCGTGAAACAAAAGGATTAAGATACTAGCGTAAAAGGTTCTCGCCATCACAAGAAAGTCATCGCTGAATGTGTGGGAGTCAGTATGGACCTCCAGGTCCCGCTTCTGATTATTGATCTGAGAGGGGTCTCGATCATGTCCGCATTATTCGCGAATCGTTGGGTGACACACTTAAGAGACACTGACATCCATTTGGAGCAAAAGTTTCATGTCGGAAAGAATAACAAGCGCAGGAATTTATTTCACTAGATACCGAAACGGGTTTTTGGGTGAAATTGTAGAAAGTGTTTTTACATGTGAAATGAAATACTAGCAAGGGGTTATATGTGAATTTTTTTCATTAATTGAAAAAAATCTGAACGAAAAAAAGGAGTTTTATTTAATGAGAGTTTGCATTAAATTTTGTGGAAATTTAATGGGAATTTGAGTGGGTTTTTTGTGGAGGGAATTGAAAGGGATTTTTGTGAGTGGAATGTCCACCCACATGAATGAGGGGAGGGCAAGAGGGCAGCCCCTATGCGCCGGCCACCCCCTTGGGGTTCCCCCCTCGCCAATAAAAGGAGCCCCCTACTCACTTCTCACACACACCTCCTCGTGAAGTATCTCTCTCCCCCTCTAGTATTTATCCCCATCTCGGACTAGCGAGATACTTGTTCCCGGTTGCTATTCACCAAGAAAGAGTTGTGCTTCCACTGCATAGCTGGAGCGATGAGGAAGAGGTTGATCGGTGCCTCGGACGTGTGTGCGAGCACGGATGCGTCGCTGATTTGCGGTGCTAGGACTTCCTCTCGATCTTGAGATCGGCAAGAGATCGTCTACATCAACCACGAGTTTAACTCGTTAAACTTTGTCGGTCTTCAATGGTATGTTCTCTACGGATGTATATATTCCCATTGATTGTATCTAGTAGATATATCTTGGTACATAGTTGTTCCCATCGTAGGAATTTTTTTGTTTTCTATGCTGCGAACCCTACAGTGGTATCAGAGCCAGATCTATGCGTAGATGCTTTGCACGGGTAGTACACATATGAGTATGTGGGCAATGATGATCATGTTATTGCTTCTTGGTTGTACTTTGGATATTGGTGGCATAGTGGGATGAAGCGGCCCGGACAAACTTTACATGTCCTCGCACATGAGACCTATTCCACGCTTGACATGCAACTAGTTTTGCATAAGTGGCTAGCGGGTGTCTGCCTCTCCTACTATAGTCAATATCTAATTTGCAATGAGTTCTCAACATTTTGGTTATCCTTGTTGTGGTTCATGTTCGTAGTTAAGAACGGTTCTATCAAAGCCCTAAGCCACGTAAAACTTGCAATGGATAAATTAGAGGCGTCTAGTTTAGATTGTTGCTGGGCTAGTGTCATGATATGGTGATGTTGTAAGTAGAAGTATAATTCGATACTTTTACAACACACATAACGTGTAAGTTCCATAGACCTTGGCCTTACACATAGGGGTATGATAGTGATCATACCACGATGCACATGATGGATATCAAGTGCAAGAACCATATCATTCCACTTACAAACATGTGACGTTTGATTGGATCTTATATTGCTTGTTTGGCGTTTTATTAGCATAATAAGATGATCCCTCATTTAAATATCAAGATAAGAATGTGTTCTTCCTTAAGTATGCATCGATTATTTTTCGTCGCTCCAAGACATCACGTGATGATCGGGTGTTCTTGGATCCACGATCATACTTCGGGTGTAAGACAGTTACACACGCGCATATTAAGGTTCTTACTTCGCGAGCCTAGCATGTACATACATGGCCTCAGAACATGGACCGAAAGGTTAAGCATGAGTCATATGGTGGATATGATGCCCATTTGATGCTCGCCTTTGAAGCTACACCGACTCACGTGATGATCGGACTTGGTGTAGTGGATTTGGTTCATGTAATCACCAAAAAGGCATGAGGGATGTCATTTTTGAGTGGGAGTTCATTCTTAATTTGGATTAGTTGAACTCAATCTATCATTAACTTAGTCTAAACTTTACAAACTCTGTTGTAGATGGCACCACCTGCTTTTAATTTCAATGTGTTCATGGATAAGGAGAAACTTGCAACGAACGGTAACAACTTTACCGAATGGGCCATGAATTTGAGGATTCTCCTCTCTGCTGCACAAAATCAATATGTGCTAGAAGTGCCGCTAGGCCCCCCCACCGTTTGATGATGCCCCTGACGAGGACAAAAATGTCTATCAGACTCGTCAGGAGGACCACAACTTAGTTCATTCGGCATATTGTATGGGCTAGAGCCAGAACTTTGAAAGCATTTCAAAAACGGCAATACATTTGATACAATGGGTGAGTGAAAATTATTTTCGACACACATGCTAATGTAGAGAGCTAAAATGCTTTAGAAAAGTTCTTTAGCTACATGATGGAAGAGAACAGCTCCGTAAGTGAGCATGTACTCAAGATGTCGGGTTACGCCGATAAGCTTGTGTCCTTGGGAATAACGATTCCCATTGACTTAGGCATCCATCGTGTTTTGTAGTCTCTGCCACCTAGCTATAAGAGCTTCGTGATGAACTATAATATGCAAGGCATGAAGAAGTCTCTCCCCGAGCTTTTGTCAATGCTTAAAACTGCAGAAGTGGAGATCAAGAAAGAACATCAAGTGTTGATGATCAATAAGACCACTGTTTTCAAGAAAGACAATAAGGGAAAACGGAAGGGAAGTATGGGCGGCAAGACGGTTTCCATGCCTGAAAAGAAACCCCGAGTTGGCCCTAGTCTGATATTGAGTGCTATTATTGTAAGGGGACTGGCCACTAGAAACGCACCTGCCCCAAGTATTTGGCAAAAAAGAAGGCCGGCAAGGCAAATAAAGGTATATATGATATACTTGTTATTGATGTGTACTTGACTAGTACTCGCAGTAGCACCTGGGTATTTGCTACCAAATCAGGGGCTCCGGAACAAGTGACCGCTAGCAAGGGGTGAGGTCAAGACGCATGTCGGCAATGGATCAAGTGTTGATCTGATCGCCGTCGGAACGCTACCTCTCCACTTACCGTCGGCATTAGTGATACGTCCAAAACGTATATACTTTCCTGAACACTTTTGTTGTTGTTTTTCCTCTAAACTTGTGTGATTTGGGTACAACTAACACGGACTGACGCTGTTTTTAGCAGAATTACCTTGGTGTCTAGTTTTTGTGGAGAAAATCAACTATCAGGAAAAATCCCGGAAAATATGCCAAAAATTATATTTCACCAGAAGATCCGTGGAGTCAGAAGATGAGACAGAGGAGGGTCCTAGGGGGCACACCCCTGCCAGGCGCGGGCCCACCTCTAGCTGCGCCTAGGAGGGTGCAGCCACCCCAGGCACTCCCTCGGCCTCCCTCTACGCCTATAAGTTGCCTCTCGACCTTAAAACCGAGGGGGGTTCGATAGTTTCCAGAAAGAGTTTCGCTCCGCCGCCACCAGAAACCAAGATTCGGATCCAGAAACTCCGTTCTGGCACCCTGCCGGGGTGGGGAATTTGGAGAGGATCATCGCCATCGTCATCGCCAAAGCATCTCCATCAACCACCGATGTTTCCCTCATCCATGAGTGAGTAATCCCTCGCTGTAGGCTTGGTGATGGTAGGGATTGGATGAGTCCTATCATGTAATCAAATAAGATTGTTAGGGCATAGTGCCTAGTATCTCTATTAGTGCTATTTGACTTTGTTTCAACTTGTTGTGCTTAATGTTTGTCACTAGGGCCCGAGTGCCATGATCTCAGATCTGAACTTATTATTGCATCATTATGATAGTATTGTTTGTGGTCTTTTCTGCAAGTTGTGTACACATATCATTGTCCGGATCCAAAGGCCCAGAAGTGACAATAATTGGGAAAACATCACATGTGTACAAGGAGTGTTAATGCTTTGATCCGGTGCTCTATTAAAAGGAGCACCTTAATTGCCAGTAGTTCCCTAGAGGCCCCGGGCCACGGGCTGGCTAGACAGAAGATGTTGTGCAAGTTCTCGTTGCGAGCACGTATGACTATGTATGGAGCACATGCCTAGGATTGTTTAGTACTTGGATGCTTGTTATTATTTATCTGCAATGCCCTAGATCTTGAAGTTACATGTTTAGACTTGTCCATGCAACTCCCGTCCATCCATCCCTATGCCTACCACACTCGAATCCCACTATTTACTGTTACTATTACTATTTCTCCTGCTTTGTTTTTGTTGTAGTTGTTGCCGTTGCTTTGTTGTTGCTATTACAAACTGTTGGTACTGATAAAGTTCTGTGAGCAAGAACTATTTCTAGGTGCAGCTGAATTGACAACTCAGTTGTTAAGGCTTGCAAGTATTCTTTGGCTCCCCTTGTGTCGAATCAATAAATTGGGTAATACTACCCGCGAAGACTGTTGCGATCCCCTACACTTGTGGGTCATCAAGACTATTTTCTGGCGCTGTTGCCAGGGAGCATAGCATTATTTGTAAGTTGACTTGGATTTATTGTTGTTCACTGCTACTCCTTTAATCATGGGGAAGTCTCGTGGTGGAAAGTTTCCTATTTTACCATCCACTACAAGAAGAGGTACAGTCCTAAACACCTCTGTTGCTCTCGATTCACCGTCTGCTATAAGTAAGCTTGTCACACCACCACATACTCATGCTACACACACTACTACTACTGCTGAGTCTGAAACTGCTCGTGATGTTACTTCTACTGTGCTTGATGCTAGTGGTTCATTAGGTCCTTTCCTAGATGCTACTATGGCTAGTCTAGGAAATACCAAAACTCCTAGTGAAGACACTGTTACACCTATTAGCTCACCTGAGTCTAGTGAGAGTTATGATATTAATGATGGTTACATTGAGTTCACTGATGAATTTGTTGAAGAGTGCCGAAACACACATGGTACTAGTGCTTTTAAGAGTCTCCTTGCTAGACGTACTATTATGCCTAAACTATCCTCTGATCCTAAGTTTTCCACCTCTCCCATAGATATTAAAGATGAAGATTATGATTTCTCTCTTGATTTGTCCTATTTAGATATTGTTGAGAAAAAATCTTTCTGTGGGACTGAAAATGAGAGTGTTTTGACTCATATGAATGAGCTTTCTACTATGAGTGCTTTATTTTCTGTTGATTTTAAGATGCGTAAGTACTTTGTTACTAAGATCTTCCCTTTTTCACTAAAAGGAGAAGGTAGGGCTTGGTTTAATAGATTACCTCCTGGTTCCATTGATAACCCTGATTGCTTATTTCTTCCAGAAATATTTTCCTCCCAGTGCTAGACATGTTGCTTTGCAGAGACTTTTTGATGTTAAACAGGGATAAGAAGAGAAACCTAAGTCATGGACAAGGTTCTGTGTCTTGATTCATTCACATCCTGGATGTCCATTGCCTAAGAACGAGCTTCTTGATATTTATTATAATGGACTAACTAATGATTCTAGGACATACCTAGATAGCTTTGCTGATTGTGTTTTCAGGAAAAGAACTCCTACAGATGCTGAAAAATTAATGGCTAAGATAAGCAAGAATTATGATGATTGGGCTTCAACTGAGCTAAGTACACCTGAGCCTATTACTCCTGTACTAGTTGTGCCTGAACCAGATCCAATACCAGCACCAAAGAAGAGAGGATTTATTGCATTAAATGATGAAGTGATGAAGGAAGCTAAGAAGTGTTCTAACGTAGAAAGGTATTAGAGCTGAAGATGTGAAGAATCTACCTCCTATAGAAGAATTATGTAAGTCAATTCCCCACTCATCCACTATTGAGGTACAATCTCTCCAACACTTTGATGAAGGAGATATTCCTTATGGTAAGCCTCCTGATAAATGATTAGAGAAACTTGACATTTTTATTGTTATACAAGGAAATTTTAATAAACAAGTTCAAAATCATTTATTGAAAAACTCTAGAGCTATCAATGAGTTGAAAGATATTGTGGAAAGAACTTCCAATGATATTAAAATGCTTTGTAAACACTTTTAAATGGTTCAAACCCAACTTGATCAACTTGCTAAGGTAAAAAAGGATATGCTAGTTAATGCCTCAGGAGATAAACATGCTTATGGAATTAGAACTAGGAGTGGTATAGCTACTCAAGATCCTTTATATTGTGAAGGAGACCCTAAAAGAATTGAGCAGGAATCTCAGCAAGGTGAGAGTAGTGGTAGTCCTCGTAAGAGAAAGAAAAAGAAACACAAAATAGTTGAGGAACCCCTTGAACCTGTTGTAGATCCTAATAGTATATCTGTCTCTGATGCTGAAACTGAGAGTGGTAATGATAAAAATGATGCTCCTGATAAGGAGGAAGGTGAGGAAGAACCTGAGAAGCACACTAGAACACTAGGTACACTAAGGAAGATTTTATTGCTAATAAACATGGTAAAGAGAGAACCTTGGGTATGGAAACCTATGTCTTTTCCAGGTAAGAAACACAAGTCAAAGGAGGAAGAACACTACAACAAGTTTTCTGAGTGGATGAAACCTTTATTTTTGCAAATTCCTTTGATTGATGCTATTAAATTGCCTCCTTATTCAAAGTATATGAAGGATATTGTCTCTAATAAAAGGAAGATTCCTAATGAGGAGATTTCTACTTTGCTTGCTAATTACTCCTTCAATGGTAAGGTTCCAAAGAAACTTGGTGATCCAGGTATACCAACTATTCCTTGCTCTATTAAGAATAATTATGCTAGAACTGCTTTATGTGATTTGGGAGCTGGAGTTAGTGTTATGCCTTTTTCTCTCTACAAGAGACTCTAGTTAGAAAAGTCGATACCAGCTGATATATCTTTGCAAATGGCTGATAAGTCAACTACTATTCCTGTTGGTATATGTGAGGATGTTCCTATTCAAGTGGATCATAATTGCTTGGTTTTGACTGATTTTGTTGTGCTTGAAATGCCTGAAGATGATAATATGTCTATTATTCTTGGGAGACATTTTCTTAATACTGCAGGTGATGTCATTAATTGTAATCAAGGAAAAGTAACATTCAATATTGATGACAAAGAGCATAATGTTTATTTCCCCAAGAAGGTTGTTAAGAGCTATTGCCTGAATTCCATTGAAAATATTGAGAGCATCAAGGTTGGAGAAATATATTGTCCCATCCCACAAGAAAATTTTGAAACTATTATGATTGGGACCATTGCTATCAAGTATGAGGTAACATAATAACCTTGTGGAATGCAAAGTTTTGTTTCATATAAGATTGTTTTGGTAAAAAGACTTGATCAACCTTGTTAACAAAATGATTTTAATGAACAAAATAATGTTTTCACTATGGTTATACTTTGTTTTACTTTTCTCCTTCCTATAATTTGCCTTTATTTTGCTATCTTTGGTTTTGCTAGTTGTTTGTTGGTTAGTTTGTCTTAGAGCTTCTGTAGTTTTGCTTTTGGTTTGCTTTTGCTTCTTTTGAAAAAAATTGTTTTTGCGAGAAAATCAATTTTCATACCCTGGAAATTAGCCAAAAATAAAGTTTCCCGAAAAATCCCAGAAAATTAAAAATAAATTTTTCCTCGAAAAAAGGGGCAGAGACACACCTGAAGTGACCCAGGGGGCCACCCCAGGACACCACACCCATGGTAGGCGCGGCCTGCCTGTGGGTGGCGCCTAGGGGGGGTCTGGTCCACCTAGGCCCCTTTAAGGTGCGCACTCACAGCCATCTTCTTTCTCTCCCCCGAAAAACACAAGAAAACTTGCTCAAGCTTGAGTTCTTGTTGTTCTTGCTCGCGATTTTCAATCTCCTTGCTCATCCCATCTTTGCTGCTGATTTTTTGAGAGATTGCTCCTTGGTATGTGCCTCCTCCACTTGTCCAATTATATTTGTGATTGGTAGATTGTATATTGAGTATTTTGCTGCTATAGGTGTCAGGTTGTGTGAGCTTGCATGCTTGTTCTATGCTTAGAAAATTTATTTTGATGCATTTGTAGCCCTCTAGCAAGTTCCTATAGTAGTTGCTTATAATTTATCAACTTGGAAATCACTTGGTTTGATGTTTATCTACAAATTTTAGCAAGGAAGATGAGTGCTTACCCACTGAATCAATATGACCTGATGGTGCCTAAGATAATGAAGGTTTTTCGTGACGAAGGAGTCTTCCCTTCCATATATCCGTGCCATGAATTCATGAGAACTGCAGGAATCTCCTAGGAATTCCAAACTTTGATTGCCAATGCAGGGTTGGAACACTTTGTTGAAGGTGAAACATTTCAATTTGTTAAGCTAACCATGGATTTTGTGCAGGACTTCCGGTTCACTTGGTCTACATCTAATACCATGGTCCATTACAAAATATAAAATATACCTGTCGACCCGCCTTTTGCTGATTTCTGTGCAGCAATTAGAGTACCTGAGTGGGGATCTTCTGAGAAGAATAAGGAGAGGCCCAAGTCACTTATGGATTTATATGCTGAGATTTGCCAAGGTTTCGACTTCTCAAAAGAAAGTGGTAAATTTTGGAACATTCAGTTCCCAGCCATTAGATATTTTGCCTATATCATTACCTCGATCGCCCACGATCTCCTTCCCCGACCGCCCAAGATCTCCTTCCTCGATCGCCCAAGATCTCCTTCCTCGATCGCCCAAGATCTCCTTCCCCGACCGTCCAAGATCTTCTTCCCCAATTGCCCAAGATCTGTTGCCCCGCACCCGCAGCACCCTCGGTGACTTGCACATCACCCGCATGGTACCTATGATGCTTATACGCCTCTACGACCAAGGTAACCAAATCTACAACCCCTTTTGTTTTGTCATCAGTATAGCAGGTTCAAGCCTATTGCAGTGAACTGCATTTTTGTAATCATGCTAGTACATACAAGTCACTGGGCAAGCATGTTCTTTGTGCTACATACAAGGTCACTTGACATGATGGTTTGCATTCGCTGCTCTACAAATTTCAAGTCATGCACATGTTTATTATTTTGCCATGCACATGTTCTTAGCTACTCCCTATAACAGTAGTTGCCTGGTATTGTGTAGTTCTTGCAAAATGTGAAGTCAGTAGGAAATATTAGTATGAATTCCCTTCTCCACAGTTACTGAATATATCTAGTTCGTTCTGAGCTAAGTTCCTGCTATTATTTCCTCCCTGGCATCATTCTGATATCCTGTAGTACCCATTTAAACTCATTGTACTAGTTCAATTTGAAGGGAATATGCCCGAGAGGCAATAATAAAGTGGTTCTTATCATATTCCTTATTTATGATAAATGGTTATTTTACAGGCTATAATTGTATTAATACAGAAACATTAATACATGTGTGTTTAATAAACAAAAGGAAGTTCCTAGTTATGCCTCTCTTATAAACAAGCCCGTTGATTAACAAGATGATCAAAGGTTTCCTGATCATGGACATTGGATGTTGTTAATAGCGAGGTCACAACATTAGTGTAATGGTGTGATGAACATTCATCCGAAGTATAGCATTATGATCAAAGTCATTGAGTTTATATTGCTATAACAACTTACGAAGTGATCCTAATCCTTAGACCATGAGATCATGTCAATCACTAACACCGGAAGAGTTTCTTGATAACATTAAACGTCACGCCATAACAGGGTGATTATAAAGATTGGTTCAGAACTACTAAAGTGTTATGTTGAGGCCCACGGATCGAGAGTGGAATTTGTTCATCCCGATGACAGATAGATATGCTCTGGACCCTCTCGGTGATATCACATTGATTAGCTTGCAAGCAAGTGATTTGAACACTAGAATGTTATATCATGGGAACGAGAAAAGAGTACATATCAGTAACGATATCAAAATAGGTATGGATATACCGATGATCGAATCTCGGACATGTAATATATCGTGAAACAAAGGGATTAATATACTAGCATAAAAGGTTCTCGCGATCACAAGAAAGTCATCGTTGAATGTGTGGGAGTTAGTATGGACCTCCAGGTCCCGCTTCTGATTATTGATCTGAGAGGGGTCTCGATCATGTCCGCATTATTCACGAACCATAGGGTGACACACTTAAGAGACACCGACATCCATTTGGAGCAAAAGTTTCATGCCGGAAAGAATAACAAGCGCATGAATTTATTTCACTAGATACCGAAACAGGTTTTCGGGTGAAATTGCAGAAAGTGTTTTTGCATGTGATATGAAATACTAGAAAGTGGTTATATGTGAATGTTTGTCATTAAAGTAATTGATAAAATTCTGAATAAACAAAAGGAGTTTTATTTAATGAGAGTTTGCATTAAATTTAGCGGAAATTTAATGGGAATTTGAGTGGGTTTTTTAGTGGAGAAAATTGAAGGGCCATTTTGTGAGTGGAGTGTCCACCCACATGAATAAGGGATAGGTGGGCACCCTCCATGGCCGGTGGCCATGCCCCCTTGGGTTTCCCCCTCCCCTATATAAGGAGCCCCTCCTCTCACTTCTCACTCACACCTCCTCGTGAAGGATCTCTCCCCCCTCTAGTATTTATCCCCCATGGTCTCGGACTAGCGAGATACATGTTCCCAGTGGCTATTTGGCAAGAAAGAGTTGTGCTTACGCTGCATCGCTGGAGCGAGGAGGCGGAGGTTGCTCCGTGCCTCGGACGTGTGTGCGAGCACGGATGCGCTGCTGATTTGCGGTGCTAGGACTTCCTCTCGATCTTGAGATCGGCAAGAGATCGTCTACATCAACCACGAGTTTAACTCGTTAAGCTTTGTCGGTCTTCAAGGGTATGTTCTCTATAGATATACATCCACCCGTTGATTGTATCTAGTAGATAGATCTTGGTACATAGTTGTTCCCATCGTAGGAAATTATTTGTTTTCTATGCTGCGGACCCTACATAATTATCATTTTGTTGTTGCCATCTGGATCTTTAGAAGCTGCAACAGTAACTCTTTTTTTCTTTGCATAGAGCTCAAGAAGGGAATTGTAAGGTTCCCAACCTTTAATAAGGTAGAGATTCCTGTGTTTACAATGCTAGTCCCTGGATCAATAGCTAGCATCCACAGTTAAGATGTAATATCAAGAAACAAAGGTCATAATACAACTTTATAACCAATAATAAAATAATTCATTACATCTTACATAGCTCATTTGGCTATCTCATTACAATGCAACAGAATATAAATGTCACATCCCAAGATTTTCCAAATCTTGTAATGTGAAAAATAAATGAATAAAATAAAACTTTGTTGATTTTCAGGGTGAGAAGAAACTTTTTGAATCCATTTGGAAACTTTCAAAACCTATTTGGATCAAATAAAATCCTAAAGGGATTTAAAAAGATAAACAATTAATAAAGAAAATTTTAAATAAATAGAAAAACTATTTTTGGATCTTTTAATAAAAGGATTTGGTTTTCAAAAGAAAAGGTAGATTTATAAATAAGGATTCTTTTATAGAGCCAAATTAAACCTTGGCCAAGTTTTTGAAATAAAATGTTTTGTTTTGATAAAAATAGTAAAGGTTTATTTAAATAAAATAATAAGGATTTAATATCCAATTTTATTTAAGTAAAGGTTTTTCCCATTTTAAATAAACACTAAAACTTATTTATTTATTTTAATAAGTTTTCCAAGTGTTTTGTTATTTTCAAATAAAACCTACTGATTTGGTTTTGTTAATTTTTGGATTTCAAATGGAGATTTTATTAAATAAATCAAAACCTATTTGAATTAATAATTAAGGTCTATTTTATTTAATTATTAAATAGATCCTAAAAAGAATAAAATATTATTTTGTTTTTGGACTTTGGTTTATGTTGTTAAACAGAACTAAAACTCAATACAAGTTTGGAGGAGGTTTGTTTTGTTTTTGTTGTTTGATTTGTTGTTTGAAATTTGAAACAGGAAATTCAAACAGAAAAGGAAAAAGCAATCAGAAAGAAAAAAATGAACCAAACAGCAACCCAACCCAATCGGCCCAACAACCCAGTCGCAGCCCAGTTCCCCCCCCCCCACGCGAAATGATTTTCACCAGAAACAGAACCCACAGAGTCAATGACACGCGGACCCCCACCTCCCCTCTCTCTCTATCACTGCCAGCGGACCCCACCGCCAGCTCATCTTCTTCCTCCCCGCGACGACCGCGCCGGCTGTTTCCTACCGTTGATGCCGCGGTTAAATTCTCTTCAATGCCTCGCCATAATCTCGCCGCGACCCCGCCTGATTAAACACCAGCATCTCCCCTCTCTTTCCCCTCTCTCGCCCGACTCTTTTTGCCCCCAGGCTGCCCCAGATTTGGTTTGCACGAGCACTGTCTCCGACGAGATTTCCCCTCGATTCCGGCTGTATCCTACCACCCCTCGCCTCCTTTACCACACTCACATACTCCCCAAGCCCTGGCGCATCTCTCTGCATTCCCAGCTCGCTCGCGCGTGCCCCCCATCGTCGACAACTACTTCGACTGAGCTCCGCCACCGTCTATTTCAACTCCGGCAAGTGCCCCAGGTAGCCTCCGTCCGCCCCTTCCCCTCTCGTTGACACACGCAGGTTCTACTCTCCCTCGTGCGTCTAATAGACCCCTTATCTCGCTCTCTTGTGCCTTGTAGCCTCGTCCCCGACAACTGCCAAGCGTGCCCGACGGAAGCAGGAACTCAGGCGAGCGATTAACCCCACTCCAGTGCGCCCCTCGCCAAGACAACACCACCTTGAGCTTCCCTAGTACCCTGCGAATACGGTAAGCATCTCCGTTAGCCTCCTTGCTTCCTGCGTCGCCGGCTCCGCTGTAGGCAGACACGCCGCCGCCGCCAACGCCGCTGCTTTTTGGTCATTGCGTAAGAGCCGTTAGATCTGAATCAGACGCGTAGGATTAGAATCAACTCGAAGGGGTACGAGTGGACCTGAGCCGTGCGATTTAACTAAGATCCAACGCACCAGAGAGGCTGATCCGCACGAAGCGGTACCGCCCAATAAAAACGCGACGCGTGGCCAGTCTTTGTTTTAAAACAGAATTTGAAATCAGATTGATTTGCAAATTTGAAACCCTTGTAACTTTTGATCCACACGTCCAAAATTTGCAAACTTTATATCAATAGAATCAATGGAACAAGCCCTAGCCAACAATGACATTTGTTTAGTAAAAAGTTTCTGTTTAATTGTTTGTTTTGCAGAAACATGTGTATGCTTGTTTAAGTTATAAAAATTATTCTAAAATGATTTTGGGGTTAAAATCTTTTGCAAATGGAGTGTTTTGAACCTACTGACCTAAGGAAACACTTTGTGGATTCAAAAATGTATTTGGAGAAACAAAAGAATGAATCCTTGATTTAAAACCAATTCTAGTCAAATGAAAATATGGTTTATTTATTAAAAATGGTTTTAGAAGGAAACCTTTGATAAATGTTTTGTTTCAAACTCTCTGACCCCAAACACAAATTTTTATGGTTTGAAAACATATTTTGTGAACCCTATAGATTAATGCCTTAGTAAAAACATTTCTACACCACATAAAATGATACCTTGTTTTGAAAATGGTTTATAAATTAAAATCTTTTGCAAATGACTTTGCCACTTTATAAAATGACCATTAGGTGTTTTCAAATGTTCATGACCCATTAGGAACCACTTTTTCAAATAAAATAAAACTTGGCATGCTTGCATGCATTACTTTGACTTTATCATTTTATGTGATGTTTTGCTTGATTGGTAGATTGAGATTGTGCCTTGCTTGATTGATTTGTAGTGACTTGAAGGGTGTGATTGTTGCAAGGACAAGGAGTGAACTTATACCCTCTACCAAAAAGGCAAGTGATGCTTCATACTTTTGTCCCATTACTTTCACTATGCATTAGTGATTTTTCTAAGTAAAACTTGCATGGAATTTTTGCTAAGTATAAACCTTGCTATGGGAAAACCTAGTAGATGAAACCTTAGTAGAAATTTTCCTAAGTTAAGATTCCTACTACTATCATGCTTAGCTTAGCTAATAGAAAACAAGGGTGGAATATACATTCATACTATGGAAAAATTTCTAAGTCTGAGGACTTGTGTTTTTGTTTAATAAAACAACTAAGTTAATGAATCACCTGGGTGGAATGGTAATTGCTTGGTGGTTTTTGGTTGAGTGGTTACACAAGGCCCATGTTTATGGTTTACCTTGTGTATCTCACTTGTGGATGGCCACCCAGGAACAAAGAGATTTGAGATGTCAAATGTTGAGAAGCTTCAAGTGCAGCCACTTGGCATTATGGGCTCTGCCTGGATCACATAGGTTGCTAGAACTTAGCCATTTGGAAAGTTGGTGGTAGTGGGATGATAGGTTGGAACGCGTCCACTTGGTCTAAGGAAAGGCTTCTGAAAGATCTTTTCTTGGTGAAACCAAGTCTTGTGGGGAAAGTTCACCACCTCTACAGAGTGTAAAATCTAAGTACTTAGCCATGTACCTGGCAAAGGAAAATTTGAGCATCAAGACATGGAAGCTATCAAGAATCTCATCATCCAAATTTCTAAGTTAAAAACTTGTGGCTGAACAAGGTTTAAAGGATCTTTAATCCTTTATTGGGAGATGCCTTGGGAAAGATTATTTTGTCAAGCAAAAACTTAGTGTTTTCAAATGATAAGGAAAATCTATTTTGAGCAATGCAAGCCTAAGGTCCACTTAGCCAAATGCATATAGATGATAGACTCCAGTAGTCTACCATAGTATCACTTGCCAATACAATTCAAATGTATTGACCCTTGTGGCTGTAACTTGTAATGTTGTAGGTTTGATTGAAATTAGTGAAGATGATTGATTAGGATTACAAAGTCTACAACCAACATGTTTGCCTGTGGCACTTTGAAGATGAAGGACCCCATGCTTATAGATATTCTGCTGCAATGTAATGTAATAGCCAAATGAGCTATGTAAGATGTAATAAAATTATGTTATTCCTGGTTATAAAGTTGTATTATGACCTTTGTTTCTTGATATTACATCTTAACTGTGGATGCTAGCTATTGATCCAGGGACTAGCATTGTAAACACAGGGATCTCTACCTTATTATAGGTTGGGAACCTTACAATAACAATAGCATGGGGTCCTTCATCTTCAAAGTGCCACAGGCAGACATGTTGGTTGTAGACTTGTAATCCTAATCAATAAACTTCACTAACAGCAAACAAACCTGCAACGTAACAAGTTACAGCCACAAGGGTCAATACATTTGAATTGTATTGGCAAGTGATACTATGGTAGTATTGTGGAGTCTATCATCTATATGCATTTGGCTAAGTGGATCTTAGGCTTTCATTGCTCAAAATAGATTTTCCTTATCATATGAAAACACTAAGTTTTTGCTTGAAAAAATCTTTCCCAAGGCATCTCCCAATAGAAATTGGTGATCCTTCAACCCTTGTTCAACCACAAAGTTTTAACTTAGAAATTGGGATGAGGAGATTCTTTATAGCTTCCATGTCTTGATGCTCAAATTGTCCTTTGCCAGGGACATGGCTAAGTACTTAGATTTTACACTCTACAGAGGTGGTGCACTTTCCCCACAAGACTTGGTTTCACCAAGACAAAATCTTTCAGAAGCCTTCCCTTAGACCAGAATGGACGCGCTCCAACCTATCAAACTCCTACCACCAACTGTCCATTTGGCTAAGTTATTGCAACCTATATGATCCAGGCAGAGCCCATAATGCCAAGTGGCCGCACTTGAAGCTTCTCAACATTTGACATCTCAAATCTCTTTGTTCTTGGGTGGCCATCCACAAGTGAGATACACAAGGTAAACCATAGAAATGGGCCTTATGAACCACTCAACACAAACCATTCCTTCCATTCCACCCAGGTGATTCATTCACTTAGTTGTTTTATTAAACAAAACACAAGTCCTTGACTTGGAAATATTCCATAGTATGAATATATATTCCACCCTTGTTTTCTATTAGCTAAGCTAAGCATGATAGTAGTAGGAATCTTAACTTAGGAAATTTCTACTAAGGTTTCATCTACTAGGATTTCCCATGGCATAGTTTACACTTAGCAAAATTTCATGCAAGTCCTACTTAGAAATATCACTAATGCATAGTGAAAATAATGGGACAAAAGTATGAAGCATCACTTGCCTTTTTGGTAGAGAATATAAGTTCACTCCTTGATCTTGCAATATTCACACTCTTCAAATCACTACAATTCAATCAAGCAAGCAATATTTCAATCTACCATTCAAGCAAAACATCACATAAAATGATAGAAACAAAACAATGCATGCAAGCATGCAAAAGATTGTTTTATTTGTAAAAGTGGTTCCTAATGGTTTATAAACATTTGAAAACACCTAATGGTCATTTTATAAAGTGGAAAAATCATTTGCAAAAGATTTCACTTCATAAACTATTTTTAAACCAAGTCATTATTTTATGTGGTTGAAAATGTCTTTTAGCAAAGTAATAGTTTTTATAGGGTTCACCAAATACATTTTCAAATCATAAAACTTGGTGTTTGGGGTCAGAGAGTTTAAAAAAAAACATTTCTCAAAGGTTTTCCACCAAAATCATTTTTAAACATATACACAATATTTTTATTTGACTAGAAATGGTTTAAATCCAAGATTCATTCTTTTGCTTCACCAAATATATTTTCAAACCACCAATTGATTTCTATAGTCAGTAGGTTCAACACAATCCATTTTCCAAAGGTTTTATCCCAAAAATCATTTTAGAACAATTTTTATATTCCAAATATGCCTACACAAGTTTCTGCAAAAACAAACAATTTAACAGAAGCATTTTACTAAAAAAAGTGCATGGTTGGATAGGGCTTGTCTTGCTTATTCCATTGATATAAAATTTGCAAAATTTGGACGTGTGGTTTGAAAGTTATGAATTTTTCAAAATTGAACATCTAATAGGCAAGTTTCTGTTTTAAAACAGATTCCAGGCCACGTGTCGAGTTTCTATTCGCTGGTACCGGTTGGTCTGGATCAGCAACGTGGACCGCAGGATTTAAAGTGAATCGTGTGGCGCAGGATCGATATTACCCCTTCGGGCTAAGGTTCTATTGTGTCCTTTGGATCAATATCCAACGGCTCACAGCACGCTTGCCAACTAGTGGCAGCGCTGGCGGCGACAGGTGGCGGCGCTGGCTCTGGCTACGGCGTCGCGGCGATTACAGGAAGCAAGGGAGGAAAGGGAGTGTCTCACCAGGTTCGTGGAGTGACGCTGAAGCTCAACGTGGTGATAACTCGTCGAGGGGCGCACGAGGATGGTCTGAATCGCTCACCGGAGTTCTTGCTGCCGTCGGGTCCGCACGGTCGTGGTCGAAGACGAGCGCCTGGGATGCAAGCAAGTGAGTGTTATCGCCATATTTTGGCCAAAGGAGGAGTTGGGCCGTGATCAAGATGGGCTTGGAAGATACGTATATTCAACGTGTTGTTGAATCGGCCTTGTGCGTGGATTTGGGCTAAATTGCCCGTGTATCTTGTATGATAGTAGGTTTCGTTTCAGTTTAGGTTTCGTTTCAGTTTAGGTAAAGATAGAGTTGTAGAGTTATTCCAAAGATAGAAAGTCTTCGGACTATAAATATGTACCTAGGGTTATCAAGAAAAGGAGGACAATCACGTTCACAACAAACACAATCTCGGCGCATCGCCACCCCTTGTTTCTAGGGTTTTTCTCGGGTAAGTGCCATGCTGCCTAGATCGCATCTTGCAATCTAGGCAGTATCTACTTATGCGTTATCTGGTGTTACTCGTACTGAATCCTTGTTGATGGCGAGTAACACTATTATCATAGATTTGTTTGGGTTAGCATCAGTACTTTTCGCTATGATTGTTTAGTTATGCTACCTCTAGCTATCTCGCCGCCTTTGCACCTTTTCCCGGGTGTAAGGGTGGCATCTTGCTTGATCTTTATTTAAGTCGATTTGATCTGTTATAGGTGTGCCTTGTTCTCCAAGGTTTAGTTTGATATCCACATGATCAGGCCTTGCAAACGGGTTGAACGATCCAGTAGTATGTAAGATATGGTTTACCAATCCAAGAGGGGGTGTTCCGGGAATTGACGTTACGTTGGTTTTTAGGCCTTCTCTAGGATTAGTTTTCTATTATCTTTTGTATCTACCAGGCTCAATTACGTGTAGGATGTTCCAGTCATGTAGTGAAAACGTTAAACTGTCGTAGATCGATTTAACTTGTACTGATGAAGCAAACCCCCATATTGTAATAGATCTAATGCAGAACCATGGGATAATCGGCTCTAGGAGCCGATTCACAGGGAAACCTGGGAGCCGGTTACGGCTCGAATTTTACATATGTTTGTTTGCCATGCAGGAAACCAATCGAAGCAATCTTTCACCTTCCTGATCAGGTATAGGTCAGGTGGCACGCCCTCGAACCAAGCCAGGACATGTGCCGGAGTTTTGCGGGCCGTTGCCCGAGGGACCAGGGCCCACCAGCAGTTCTGGGAGCCTCCCGGCTCTTCGTGTTGCTCGTCGCTGCTCGCCGGTGAGTTTTGGCAGGCAACACATTCTGGCACGCCCGGTGGGACCTTCAACAACGTCTACATCAACATCCGACGCTGCAATGGAGAACAGACCAGTCACGTACGACGAGCTGCCTGAAGAGCACAAGGCGAAGTATGACGAGATCAGAAATCTCTTCGAAGCCGATCTCATCGGCTCTTTTGAGAGGACCCGTAAGCATGGCATCAAGTGGAGGGGGTTCTCCCCCGAGGGTGCTCTTGATGAGGTGGATCTGTCTGTTCCTTCGGAGGAACGCACCAGAGCTCTACGACAGGAAGTCAACTACATGGTGGCTCATTCTCTGCACCGCCATTCTGAGAGCCTGGTGAACGCTTTCGAGCGGGTCGCGGTTCGCATAGTTCAGGAGATCATGAAACATCAGTACTCTCCGTCGGGACCCACTTTAGGGACTCACCAGGGAGAAAGACCGCTCCAGACCAGGCCACAGCTGCCATTCACACTTGCAGCTCCAGAGCCGCCAGGGGCAGCGGCGTACGCCGTCTACAAGGTTGAAGGCGACCCAGGCGATTGCCAATTCCTGTTTGAGCCACCTAAGGAAATCCCACATGGATATGTATGCACCTACGTACCGGACTGCAATAACCTGACACGCACCAACCAGATTGCAACCGCAGGAGTTTCTGCGGCAGGGGTTCCTGGGGCAGGAGCTTCAGGAGCAGGCGTTTCCGGAGCAGCGATGTCTGGGATGGACGCTGACAAACAGGCGTGGCTAGCCAAGTATGCCACTGGAACGAGTCATGAGAATCTAGCCCCTGCAGCTCAAACAGTGGAGCAAATCCGTACCATCTTGTGAGACCAGTTCGGCTTCGTGCCGAAGAGAAGGACCATCGGCTATTCAAAGCCGTACCCCAACGAGTTTGATCTGATCCCGCTGCCACCCAAGTATCGGCTCCCTGAGTTCTCAAGTTTTAGCGGGTCAGAAGGGTCGAGCTC
Organism: Avena atlantica; assembly: GCA_910589765.1. Taxonomy (NCBI): domain Eukaryota; kingdom Viridiplantae; phylum Streptophyta; class Magnoliopsida; order Poales; family Poaceae; genus Avena; species Avena atlantica. The sequence goes on from OU342737.1 coordinate 427,010,491, forward strand.
GATCGAGCACGTAAGCCGATACCTGGCACAGCTAGGCATCATTTCGGCATCGGATCAGATGCGCGTAAGGTTTTTTGCGCAATCTCTGACAGGACCAGCTTTTGGGTGGTACACCTCGCTGCCACCTGATTCGATTCAGACCTGGAAGCAACTGGAAGAGCAGTTCCACATCCAATATCATTCAGAGGCTACCGAGGCTGGCATTGCAGACCTGGCACAGGTATGGCAGAAGCGGGGAGAAACTGTGGCCGAGTACATCCAGCGCTTCAGGACCGTCAAGAACCGATGTTACTCAGCTCGTTTAACTGAGAAAGAAGCAGTCGAGCTAGCAGTGTTGGGTCTCTCAGCACCCATCAAGGATCTGGCTTTCCAGGTAGAGTACAACTCGTTGGCGCATATGGCCCAGAAGCTGACAATGTATGAACAGCGCCACCCTGAGTTGTACCAAGACAAATTCAAACGTCTGATAGGCCTGGTCGATACAGAAGAAGATGATTCTACGCAAGACCAGGAGGTGGCCGTAGCTGAATGGGCTCGGGGGGCAGACCCTGTATCCTGCAAATGGGTGAAACAGCAAGGGCCTGCAAATGGGTTCGACTTCGATGTGAGCAAAGCCGAGCAGATATTCGATTTACTGCTGAAAGAGAAGCAGCTGAGGTTACCCGAAGGCCACAAAATCCCCACGGCTCAGGAAATGAACGGAAGACCATACTGCAAGTGGCATCACTCGTTCACCCACACCACCAATGATTGCAAAGAGCTACGTCGCCAAATCCAAACGGCGATAGAACAAGGCCGTCTGATCCTTGGGCAGTTCGCCATGAAAGTGGACACAAACCCATTTCCCGGCGTCAACATGGTAGAACTCAGTCGCTCCGCGAGGCGTCAGCTGGATTTTTCGTTCGGTGTTAATATGGCAGGGTCTGGGTACCACCATGACACGTGCAAGGAGGAAGGTGGTCGCTCTCGGGGCAAAGAAAGAAAGGAGGCTGGTCCATGCGACCGGCCCGGCCACAATGACAGGCGGTACTTAACAGAGGAACAGGTGAGGAGAGTGCGGTATCAGAAGCCACATTCCACGCATCTCCTTAACAAGTATGAGCATCAGTATGACCAAAGGCGCCGGCGCGATGGAGACGATGAAGGATATGAGCACCTCGCTAGGGGACCGTCAAAAGAAAAGGAAGGCGCAGACAAACATTGGGATTGTCCTTTCTTCAAGTATTGCTGGGACGCGGGAATGAGCCGATTGCCTACAGTCGACAACTGCCCGGAATGTGGACAGCAGAAGGAGGACACGAGGCCAGCTTCAGTGTTCAAACGTCTCGGGCCTCTCCCACCTCAGAGCCGTCGCAGGGAGTCCGCTCGAGCAAAGGACCTCGAGAAGCCAAGGGATGACAAGGAAGAAGACAGATATCACCGTCCAAGGTGGTGTCCCGACGGACTCAGACATACCCAAAAGCGTAGAGTGCAGCGGCTGCGTAACTTGGAGGAAGCTGAAGCGCAGTATCTCCACGCTTTAAAGAAAGCGCGGCCCGATCTGGCCGTCAAAGTTAGGCAGACCTTGGAAACGGGAGACCGCCCGACAAGGAAAGAGTGGCGCCCCAAACCAGTAAAAGCCGAGGCACAGACATCGGGTGGCACAAACATGGTGTTCATACTTCCGTTAGAGTTCTGCGCGCCAAGAACCAACGAGCTACCAGTGGCACAGTTCGACTGCGGCCCACGGCCAGTTATCTTTGAGAAGCCACGTGAGAAGGGTTACAAACATCTGAAAGCCCTCTACCTACGAGGTTACATCAATGGGCAACCTGTCAGCAAGATGTTGGTGGACACCGGAGCGGCAGTCAATATCATGCCATACTCCATGCTACGACGTTTGGGACGCTCCACTGCAGATCTGATCAAAACCAACGTCACGTTAAGCGACTTCAACGGTTAGACTTCGGAAACGCAAGGCATACTGAACGTGGATCTGACAGTGGGCAGGAAAACCATACCCACGTCATTTTTCGTCGTGGACAGCAAAAGCACCTACGCTGTCCTGTTAGGGAGAGATTGGATTCATGCCAACTGCTGCATCCCATCCACGATGCACCAGTGTCTAATACAGTGGGATGGAGATGAGGTGGAGGTCATTCATGCAGACGATTCTGTCAAGGTCTCCATTGCTGGCATGAACGTCTGGGAAGCAGAAGACCAAGAGCCGATCTCTGGAATCAGTCTAGACGGCTGTGAGCGCATTGAGGCTACAAAAAACGGGGTGAGGCTGGTCTTATCCACCGGCCTGACAGAGTAGCAAAGTCCATGATGGTACGTGGTACGGCCGATCCCTGTGATCGGCCACAAAAAATAAAAAGCCGCAATCTTACGACGAGCAGATCATGCAGTCGTAGCAGGGAGATTCCCAGCCATTGTAAAACCATAAGGTGTAGACCGTCCTTGACTGATGCAATCAAAAAGGGGGCCGATTCAGGAAATCGGCCCAAATTATTTTTGTTAACCTCACCTACTGTTTGCCCTGTGCTTAGCATCGATTTGACAGGTGAAGGAAAGCTAGGGTATGGATTTACATCTGCTGATGAACTAGAAGAAATCGACATTGGTCCTGGGGATAAGCCATGACCAACATTTATCAGCAAAAAGTTGGATCCGAGTCTGCGGGGTCTGATGATAGCCCTGTTGAAAAAATATCCAGACTGCTTCGCCTGGGACTATACAGAGATGCCTGGGTTAGACAGGAGCATCATTGAGCATCGACTCCCGCTTAAAAAAGGATTTCGGCCATTCCAGCAGCGGGCACGACAGATGAAGGCCGAAATTCTGGAAGAAGTCAAGAAGGAGGTCGAGAAAATGTTGACAGCCAATTTAATCAGGCCATGCAGGTATGCTGAGTGGATTTCTAGTATCGTACCTGTAGAGAAAAAGGATGGCCGTTGGCGTGTCGCCATAGATTTTCGGGACCTCAATAGAGCTACCCCAAAGGATGAGTATCCAATGCCGGTGGCAGAAACGTTAATCAACGTAGCGGCTGGCCATAAGATCTTGAGCTTCATGGATGGCAATGCCGGTTACAACCAAATTTTTATGGCCCCAGAAGACATACACAAGACTGCGTTCAGAGTACCAGGCTCGGTGGGGTTGTTTGAATATGTTGTCATGACGTTCGGACTGAAGAATGCCGGTGCCACGTACCAAAGAGCCATGAACTACATTTTCCATGATCTGATCGGCAAGCTGGTGGAAATTTATATCGATGACGTAGTGGTCAAGTCTGCCTCAGTAGAAGGACACTTGGGCGATCTACAACGCGTCCTGGACCGAACAAGAAAATTCGGCCTACGGATGAATCCAAAGAAGTGTGCCTTCGGTGTAACGGCCGGTCAGTTCTTGGGTTTCTTGGTCCATGAACGCGGGATTGAGATCGGCCTAAAAAGTCAAGAGGCCGTGCGAACAATGAAGCCACCTACCACGAAGAAAGAGCTACAGTCTCTCATCGGCAAGATCAACTTCGTCAGAAGATTCATCTCCAATCTGTCAGGAAGGATAGAGCCGTTCATGGGACTGGTAAAAATTAAATCTGACGAGGAGTTCCGCTGGGGAACAGAACAACAAGGAGCCTTCGACGAAATCAAAGAATATTTAACGAAGCCGCCGGTTTTAGTCCCGCCCCAGCCGGACAGGCCATTCTACATTTACTTGTCAGTAGCGGACACGTCCATCGCCTCAGTGGTGGTGCAAGTTTATGACGGGCTGGAGCGAGTGGTATTTTACATCAGCAGAAGGATGCTGGATGCAGAGACAAGGTACTCTGAGATCGACAAGATGTGCCTCTGCCTGTTTTTCACCTGCACCAAGCTGCGCCACATTTTGCTATCAGCAGAGATTGTCATCATCTGCAAATCAGACGTCATAAAGCACATACTGTCGGCTCCTATGTTGAAAGGCCGACTGGGCAAATGCATGTTTGCATTATCGGAGTTTGACATCCGGTATCAACCCGCGAAAGCAGTTAAGGGGCAGGCATTGGCCGACCTTATCGCTGAAAGGATCAACACCAATATAGCAGCACTGTCTATACGAGCGTGGGCTATGTTCTTCGACGGATCGGTTTGTGACGATGGGTGCGGCATCGGCATGCTACTCGTGTCACCCCGGGGGGCAACATTTTCCTTCTCTATCAGGTTATCTGCCCCTCGCACCAACAACGTCGCTGAGTATGAGGCGATACGCAAGGGAATGGAGTTGCTCATCGAAGCTGGAGCGGAAGCAGTGGAAATTTTTGGAGACTCCAAGCTGGTGATTTCTCAACTCACGGAGGAATATAAGTGTGAGAGCGAGTCGCTCTTCCCATTATGGATGCAATGCCGTGAGCTGATGGCACAGTTCCGATACATAAACTTCACCTGGATCCCGCGATCGCAGAATACCGAAGCAAATGATCTGGCACAAATGGCTTCAGGCTACAAGGACGTAGCAGAGGGAGACGATGTTCAGGTGCAATTCCTGGACGCAGACGACTGGAGAGCCGATATCTTCAAGTACTTGAAGGATTCGGCTCGGGGGGCACCTAAACGGATAAGATACAAGGCCATGAAGTATGTGCTCATTGGGGACGACATGTTTTACAGGACTCTAGAGGGGTTATTGCTCAAATGTCTGGGGACAGCCGAGGCCAATCGGATCCTACACGAGGTACACGAAGGCGCCTGTGGAACTCACCAATCGGCTCACAAGATGAAGTAGTTGATCAGGCGATCAGGGTTTTATTGGCCTACCATGCTCGAGGACTGTTTTAAGTACTACAAAGGGTGTCAAGCATGTCAGAGATTTGGAAAAATTCAGATGGTACCCGCGTCAGCAATGAACCCCATCATCAAGCCTTGGCCATTCCGAGGTTGGGGCATGGATATGATCGGCAAGATCAATCCTCCGTCAAGCAAAGGCCACATGTGGATTTTGGCCATCACGGATTATTTCACCAAGTGGGTGGAAGCCGTCCCTATGAAGTCAGTAAGTTCAAAGGATGTTGTCGATTTTGTGAAAGAACACGTCATTCATAGGTTTGGGATTCCCCAGACTATCACGACCGATGGAGGTTCGGTTTTCACTTCTCACGAGTTCAGAAAGTTCTTTGAGGACACAGGGATTAAGCTGATTCGATCATCTCCGTACTATGCTCAAGCAAATGGGCAAGCTGAAGCGTCCAACCAGAGCCTTATCAAGCGGATCAAGAGGAAAATCGATGAGCACCCTAGGCGTTGGCACGAGGTTTTGTCAGAAGCTTTATGGGCTTACCGCATGTCATGTCATGGAGCGATTAAAACCTCGCCATACCATCTAGTATATGGACAAGAAGCCGTATTGCCTTGGGAAATTACGGCTGGATCAAGACGTGTCACTTTTCAAGACAATCTAACAACTGAAGAATATGCAACCCTGATGAGTGACAGTGTTGAGGATTTCACTGAGCTCAGGCTGTGGTCACTTGAGAAAATCAAAGAGAACAAGGCCAAGGTGGCTCGTGCATATAACAAGAAAGTGCGGCCAAAAGAGTTCCACGTTGGTGATCTGGTGTGGGAAGTTGTGTTGCCATTAGGGACTAAGGATGCAACATATGGTAAATGGTCCCCAAATTGGCACGGGCCGTACAGGGTCGATCAAGTTTTAAGAGGAAACGCATACATGCTTGAGGAGCTGGACGGCGTGAAATTCCCAGTGGCGGTCAACGGTCAACATCTCAAGAAATATTTCCCAAGCATGTGGGATGATGGACAGTGAAACATGGGGGCCGATACACGAAATCGGCCAAGTAAAAGCACGTGAGACGTTGGACAGTAAAAATATGGGGGCCGATGCTGGAAATCGGCCGAATAAAAGCAAAAATATATAGCCGATGCACGGTCATCGACTCTAGAGGTTCACATATGTTACAAACAGGTGCCAGTTTACACGTGTGGGCTACTGAAGAAACGCTTCGAAGGCATGGAGGGCGTCAGCACGGACACGATCCACCTCGGCGATCTCGGCGTCGTCATCTTCATCCTTGCCCGTCACTAGCTGCTTGTTCAGGGCACGTATTTCTGCCAGATCGGTCTTCATTTGAGCTTTGAGGCTTTCTGCTTCGTCTTGGGAGCGGGCGATGGATTCTTCTTTATCACGAATGAGCTGTTTAGTCGCCCGGACCTTCTCTTCAAGATCTTCCAACTCCCTTTTCAAGGATGCGAGCTCGGCAGCACTGACAGAGGTGTCAGTTTTGGCATCCAGAGACGCCTTTTTCTCGTTGAGCTGCTGGCATCTGTCCGCGATATTGGCTTTCAGTGGAAGTTGGGCGCGGCGCAGACTGATCCTCTCGCGAGCTAGCTTCACCCTTGGCCCGTAGAAAGACAGAGTTACAACTGGCCAAAGCTTCACCTGCAACGCTACAGGGAGTTGGTCTTTTATTTCGGCCAGGACGCTCTTCACCTCCTCAGAACCCTCGATCAGCTCTTCGATTGGGGAGGACAGCAGGGCTTTGAGACGATGGAATTGAGGTGGAACAGCCCTGACTTGTGGTTTATCAGCAGCAACGGAGAGAGTTGGTTCGATGGATTCAGGGTCGAACGACAGCAAACCTGAAATATCACAACTCTGGCAGCCAGAAAAGCGTCAGTATACATCCAAACGTGTAAGGATGAGCCGGAAGAACCTAAACGTACCTCTCCTAATATTGAGGGGATAGCCGATGAGGAGGCCATCGGTTTGTGTGTGGTCGCTGGAGGCTTGGCCAGAGTGGTAGCCGTCTCATCTGCACCTTCGGGGATTCCCAGATCCGGCGTCGGCACTGCCCCGGCTTCCCCACTGAAAACGTCAGTCGTCTGCATGAAAGGTGTTCTTAGCCGATGTAAATGATGATAAATCGGCAGACAAAAGGAAACAAGTAGTAAGAGTATGAAGGGTGGTGTTCGAAACCTCCTGGCTTGACGAAGAAGCTTGTGGTCCTTTGCGAGCTCTCTTGGGACCCGCAGTTGGCCCCGCCTCGACTGGTGCTCGGGGGGCAGCAGGTTCAGGAGCCGACCTTTTCCTGGAAGCCGATGGTGGTGAATCTGGCTGGTTCGGTGTGATGGTCCTCTCGGAATCCGTTGGGCCTGGTTCTCCTCGATTGGTCTGGGTATCCCCGCTGGAGGTGTCTTCAACGGAAGCCTGTAAAAGAGGAGAACCAGTAAGCGTGAGCATGTCTGCAAGAATGGAATAATGACAAGGATCGACCAAGGTGTAGATCACCCTACATGCGAGCTTTCTGGAGAAGGGCTCCGGCGCTTCAAGGTCTTCCTGGTAGCTATCTTCCTCGTCGTCGTTCTTGTTTTAGTTGGGACTCGGGGGGCAGCTGGCTTAGAGGTTGCTGGGTTCTTGGAAGCCGATTGTGGTGATATCGGCTGTTTCTGCATTATGACCTTTTTTAGAGGTGGCGAGCTTTTGCAGAAAAGAACCACAGGAGCTGGCGGAAAGAACTCGAAGGGGGAGCCATCACTGTGCGTAGGCTCAGGGCCATCTTGTTGCTGCAAAGAGAAAGAATGGATTAATAAAAGGATCAATTGCAAGCTGCATCAAGAAAATTTGCAAGTAGTGGTACCTGTTCCACGGGGATGTCATAGTCAGCATCGAGCTGTTTCAGGAACGGTCCCAGAGCTCTCCTAAAGGCGTGAGTCTTCCACATCGACCACCAGTCTTCAAAACCATCGGTGGATGAGGCAAAGGTGAGGTCGTTGGGAATTGGGATGGTTAGAGCATCAAAAAAGGAATAACACCTTTGGCTGGTGAGAGGATCAGGCAGGTCGGCTCTGCACTCCGTAAGATGATGGAGAAAGAGATGGGGAGGTACTTGCCCAAGGCCAAATTGCCGGGCCACTATGACCGGCTGGTAGAATTCATACCCAGGCTTGATGATTCTGTTGGATGTACTCATACCAACTGGAAGGAAACAGGGACGGATCACAATGGAAAAGAGTTGCCGAGTGCTGGTGTCATCGGCAAAGTTATCTAGCCTGAAGGAGAGTGGGTTTTCGAAATGTTCAGATTCTTCCATATAAGGGAAGAAGGTAGGATTGTCCAGGCCTTGAAAGAAAGTGCTGAACCACTTGGCTGCTTCCTTAGGGGATAGTTTATTGCCTGGCAGCCTGTACAAAGCTTGGCCATGACTAGTGCATCGGATCTGCTTCCCTTTGACATCGGGAAATGTACAACTCGCCAAAAGGGGGAAGTTTGGGATGTGATTTTGAAAATATAGCTGAGCCCATAGTTGAATAAACCACCAAGGACCACCTGTTTTGACTGCTACACCAGAGAACAGCTTGACAGACATCAACTGGAGGTATCGATAGACCTCTCCAAGGAACAGTTTGCCGATGCCAAGTTGAGTACCTTTGGCCAGTTCATGGGCTAGGGAGAGGTACTTCTTGGTTGGAGCAAGGGAAGGGCCACAGAATATGAAATGTTCTAGCCAGAAGTTAAGGAAGGCTGTGTGTTCCTTCTCCGTGACAGGGCCCTTTGTTTTCATATGGCGTTGGAGGTAAGCACCCCAGTTCGTGCAGTCTGTTTTAGAAGACAGTTTGTAGGGGACTTTGGTCAGTTTGAAGGCAGAAGGGCTGGGTGATGTAACGTCCAGACCAGTAATCATCACCACATCCAACAGAGTTGGTGACATGGGGCCATGACCGAACATGAAGCAGTTCAGAGCGTTAGACCAGAAATAGCCGATGGTTTTGAGAAGATTCTCGTGTTTCTCAAGACGAGACAATGATAGATGCAAGGCATCGGCTATTCCCGTAGTTTCCCATTGGGATTGGTAAGCTCTAGCTACCCTACTGAACCAAGAAACCCAATGTTCGGGGGGATTAGGCCAGGCTCGCAAGCAGTCGGCCCAAGAGTTCAGATCTAGGTCTTGGCTTACGAAGGGGATTCTATGTGCTTCGCAAGAAATCAGATGAGCAGGGCTAGATTCTGTGCGAGGGCCAAGACAGAGAGAGTTTGGGAGAGAAAGTTGCGGCAGCAGAATGTCTGAAACCTAGAAAATTTAATGGTGGAATAAGGCATTAATTCAGGTGTTCGCCATTAAGTCTAGCATCGTGTTCAGACTGCGAGGAGTAGGCGTACCTTCAGACCGGAGACCTCTGGGTTGGTGTTGGACGATTCCGCCATCTAGTTCGCCGGCGGAGATGGATCTAAGCAGTTGGGGATCGAGGGTTCTTGTCGCTGTGAGCTCGATCTGGTCAGTGGGAGATTGAAGATCTAGGTCGCCCTTTTTGAAGAAGGTCGCAGGTTACCGTTTGAAACTGGAAAGCAGCCGCTTAGGTTTTCCTAAATATGCGACCAAGTTTTGACCTTGTCAACGTTTTTGGGAAAGCCGATGTCCATCGGCTCTTTGAGCTTTGACTTAGTTAACGGAATGAGTGCGGTGTGGTAAAAGCCGATACAGCGTTATCGGCTTCTGGAGCATCGACCTATTTTGGCTATCGGCAAAATTGGGACGAAAAAACAAATCTTCGAGAAACAGATTTTCTTCATTTATTCATTCAAAAGCTGATTGCTTACAAAAGGCTGATTGATTACAAAAGGGAGCTTGCTACTACTACTACTACTACTACTACTACTACTGGTTCCTAATCTAGAGGCCGAGGTCGTCGTCGCTGTCGTCGCCGCCGTCCTGTTCGCTGTCCTCAGCACTGCTGCCGGCGTCGTCTTCGCTGCTGCTGATCCAGATGCCCGCGGGGGCCTCCTCGTCCTCGTCATCGTCTTCGGTGTCCTCGCTGGACCCGGCGCGGAAGTACTTCACCGGCTGGTACTCCTCGGAGGAGGTGTCCTCCTCTTCCTCCTCTTCGTCGGAGGAGTCGACGCCGTCCCAGGACATGGCGTCGTCGGTGCTGTCCGCCTCCAGTTCCCCATCGGCGAGGAACTGCAGGTCCTCCTCGCCGTCAGTCATGGACGCGTCGTCCTCCGACCAAGCGGCGAAGTCCCAATCCCTCTCTTCCCACCATTGTGGGGCGAGAGTGTTGTACGCCGCCATCGGCGGGTGTTCTGGCGTCGGCTCTCGGTCGCTCATTGAGTTGGAGGCTTGGGAGGACAGGCCAGATGAAGCAGAGGAGGCCATGGCGGAGAAAGAGGGTTTTTTCGGCGGAGGAGGAAGAAGGGTTTTTTGTGGCTACTGGAGGAAGATGGGGACTGCGAACTGCTTAGATGAATTTAAATAAGGGGAATAGTGTGAAGCGGTTAAATGCTATAGCGGTTTCCCAGAATGCACTGCCGAAGTTGTCAAATCATGCGCTGCGGGGAAGTGGAGAAGACAAGGCATCATGATGAGGGGGTGGCGTGACGATCCTGTTCTGCAACGCATTCAGTCAACGCGCAACCCGATACAAAAAAAAAGAAGGGGGGAGAGGAGAAGAAAAAACAAAAAAGAGAACATAGTGGTTTTGGAATTATTATTGCCAAAACCAGGGGGGCATGTGTTATCGCCATATTTTGGCCAAAGGAGGAGTTGGGCCGTGATCAAGATGGGCTTGGAAGATACGTATATTCAACGTGTTGTTGAATCGGCCTTGTGCGTGGATTTGCGCTAAATTGCCCGTGTATCTTGTATCATAGTAGGTTTCGTTTCAGTTTAGGTTTCGTTTCAGTTTAGGTAAAGATAGAGTTGTAGAGTTATTCCAAAGATAGAAAGTCTCCGGACTATAAATATGTACCTAGGGTTATCAAGAAAAGGAGGACAATCACGTTCACAACAAACACAATCTCGGCGCATCGCCACCCCTTGTTTCTAGGGTTTTTCTCGGGTAAGTGCCATGCTGCCTAGATCGCATCTTGCGATCTAGGCAGTATCTACTTATGCGTTATCTGGTGTTACTCGTACTGAAGCCTTGTTGATGGCGAGTAACACTATTATCATAGATTTGTTTGGGTTAGCATCAGTACTTTTCGCTATGATTGTTTAGTTATGCTACCTCTAGCTATCTCGCCGCCTTTGCACCTTTTCCCGGGTGTAAGGGTGGCATCTTGCTTGATCTTTATTTAAGTCGATTTGATCTGTTATATTTGTGCCTTGTTCTCCAAGGTTTAGTTTGATATCCACATGATCAGGCCTTGCAAACGGGTTGAACGATCTAGTAGTATGTAAGATATGGTTTACCAATCCAAGAGGGGGTGTTCCGGGAATTGACGTTACGTTGGTTTTTAGGCCTTCTCTAGGATTAGTTTTCTATTATCTTTTGTATCTACCAGGCTCAATTACGTGTAGGATGTTCCAGTCATGTAGTGAAAACGTTAAACTGTCGTAGATCGATTTAACTTGTATTGATGAAGCAAACCCCCATATTGTAATAGATCTAATGCAGAACCATGGGATAATCGGCTCTAGGAGCCGATTCACAGGGAAACCTGGGAGCCGGTTACGGCTCGAATTTTACATATGTTTGTTTTCCATGCAGGAAACCAATCAAAGAAATCTTTCACCTTCCTGATCAGGTATAGGTCAGGTGGCACGCCCTCGAACTAAGCCAGGACGTGTGCCGGAGTTTTGCGGGCCGTTGCCCGAGGGACCAGGGCCCACCAGCAGTTCTGGGAGCCTCCCGGCTCTTCGTGTTGCTCGTCGCTGCTCGCCGGTGAGTTTTGGCAGGCAACAGTGAGGAAAGGTATCAGGAGGATGCGCATGGTCTCGGGGGTTGTAGAGGTACTCACCAGAACATGAGGGGCGCACGGGTTTGGCGTCAGTAGCTCGCCGGAGTGGATGCGGTCGTCGATGGCGACGCTGTGTTGTCCTTGCCGACGATGAGGGGCACGCGCTAGTGAGCTGAGGATGCAGAGAGGTGCGCCAGGGTCTGGGGGTAATGCTTGTGTGCTCGAGGAGGCGAGGGGCGATGTTGACTGGCCGAAATCGCTCGCGAAGCTCGCCGGAGCAGAGGGCGATGCGGGGGGAATTGGGGACAGCCTGGGGGCTCCGGTGGTGTGGCGTCTGGGGGAAAATGGAGAGGGGGTGCTCGCGATTAAGAAGGCGTGGTCAGGGGAGGATTAACTGCGCCATTTAGGCGAATTCATCCGAGCAAATCAATGGCAGAAACTGCCAAGCGTGTTCAACGCGGGGTGAAGAAGATGATGACCTGGATATGGGGTCCGTTTGGCAGCGAGTGAGAGAGAGTGGGGGTGGGGTCCATCGGTCAGTGTCCTCGCGGGTTCTGTCTACGGTGAGGTAAAACGCTTCGGGGAGAGAGGGATAAGTGGGCTGCTGTGCCTTAGTGGGCTAGCTGGGCTGGCTGGGTTTGTTTCCATTTTTTTTTGATCTGGCTGTTTTTCCTTTTTCCATTTCTATTAATCTGTTTTGGTTTTGTTTAATTAATTCAAACCTCAATTTTATTTCAAACCTCAAACAAAATTTATGTAGGTTTAAATATTGATTAGTGATATAATCTGAAGTCAATTTTTGAATAATTCTTTTATTCTTTTTCGGGTCTTTTTATTATTTAATTAAGCCCTTGTTTTAAATCAATTAAGATTTAATAATATTTTCAAACTCCATTTGAATTTCTAAAACCTTCCAAATATTTTCAGTAGGTTTTTCTTTGATTACTTGGGTGTCAAATAATTCATCTTGAATTATTTTGAAAAGTTTTTAATATGATTTATTAATCATTTAAAATTGGATTTGTCTTTATTCCAATAGGATTTGCTTCAAGCCATTTTATTTTATTTTGGAAATTCTTTATCCAATATTTTATTTGGATTTGGATTATAATCATTCCACTTGTTTATGTATTTGGCCAAGATTTAATTTGGTCTTTAAATATTCCTTATTTAATATTTCTTTCTTCATCTTATAAAATCCATATCTTTTTATTTATAGATCCAAACTTGGTGATTCCAATTTGTAAAATCTTATTTGATATTTGTTTATCCTTTTAAATCCCTTTAGGATTATTTGTTCACCATTTTGTATGGATTTTAGTTAAGTGTTTTATTAGCTTTGGAAATTACTTTTCCTTATCTTATTAAATTCATAGGATTTTATTCATGGCTCCAAAGTAAGTGAAACCAATTATATGGTTTTATAATATTTCTAATATTCATTCTTGATCATTTTGAAATGTTTGTTTTACAATTTCTATTTGGATCAAATCCATGGTTTTAGAGATAGCTTGGAAATGATTTTCTTCCATCTGGGTTTTAGTTTTTTGGTTTATTCCCAAGTGTTTAAATTTCCAGATGCATTCATTGAGGAATGCATTTCTCTTTATTTGAATTTAGTTGGATTCAAATGTTAACCAAAGTTTGTTCAAGATGGGATTTTGAAGTTTCCATTTAGAAACAAAATTTCTTTTCACCCTAATTTTCAACAATTGTTTATTTTGTTTATTTATTTTTCACATAAAAAGATTTAGAAAAACTTGGGATGTGACAGGAACACTAAACATGTTGATTTGCACAGCCTCTTCTATAGGTTCACAAGCGATGCCATTGTTTCCTTATCTGGTGCTGGTTCATCCTAAACAACGACATAACTATCCTCTACTCTGTAGTTCATTTGTGGTTTGTGTTCCTGCTCTGCAAGTTCTCGCATGATGCTATTATAATTTTTGTCTCATTCATTCTTAGACACAAAAGTAACTGCATTCCCATTGTGTAGCTCACCACAAATTCTAAGTCACCCAACGTCTCTTGCATTCCAGGATTGAAGGGAATATGCCCTGAGAGGCAATAATAAAGTGGTTATTATGTATATCCCAAGTATAGGATAGATGTTTATTTTTCATGCTATAATTGTATTAATACGGAAACGTTAATACATGTGTGTTTAATAAACAAAATAGAAAGTTCCTAGTTATGCCTCTCTCATAAACTAGCTCGTTGATTAACAAGATGATAAAGGTTTCCTAATCATAGACATTGGATGTTGTTAATAACGAGGTCACAACATTAGTGTAACGGTGTGATGAACATTCATCCGAAGTATAGCATTACGATCAAAGTCATTGAGTTTATATTGCTATAGCACCATACGAAGTGATCCTAATCCTTAGACCATGAGATCATGTCAATCACTAACACCGGAAGAGTATCTTGATAACATCAAACGTCACACCGTAATAGGGTGATTATAAAGATGGTTTCAGTACTACTAAAGTGTTATGTTGAGGCCCATGGATCGATAGTGGAATTTGTTCATCCTGATGACGGATAGATATGCTCTGGGCCCTCTCGGAGATATCACATTGATTAGCTTGCAAGCAAGTGATTTTATCATTAAAATGTTATATCACGGGAACGAGAAAGAGTGCATGTAAGTAACAAGACCAAACTAGGTATGGAGATACCGATGATCGAATCTCGGACATGTAATATATCGCGAAAAAAAGGGATTAAGATACTAGCGTAAAAGGTTCTCGCGATCACAAGAAAGTCATTGCTGAATGTGTGGGTGTCAGTATGGACGTCCAGGTCTCGCTTCTGATTATTGATCCGAGAGGGGTCTCGATCATGTCGGAATTATTCGCGAACCGTAGGGTGACACACTTAAGAGACACTGGCATCCATTTGGAGCAAAAGTTTCATGTCGGAAAGAATAACAAGCGCATGAATTTATTTCACTAGATACCGAAACGGGTTTTCGGGTGAAATTGCAGAAAGTGTTTTTGCATGTGAAATGAAATACTAGAAAGGGGTTATATGTGAATGTTTGTCATTAAAGTAATTGAAAAAATTCTGAATAAATAAAAGGATTTTATTTAATGAGAGTTTGCATTAAATTTGTGGAAATTTAATGGGAATTTGAGAGGAGGGAATTGAAAGGGATTTTTGTGAGTGGAATGTCCACCCACATGAATAAGGGGAGGGCAAGGGGCATCCCCCATGCGCCGTCCACCCCCTTGGGGTTCCACCCTCTCCTATAAAAGGATCCCCCTACTCACTTCTCACTCACACCTCCTCGTGAAGGATCTCTCTCCCCCTAGTATTTATCCCCATGGTCTCAAACTAGCGAGATACATGTTCCCGGTTGCTATTCGGCAAGAAAGAGTTGTGCTTCCACTGCATCGCTGGAGCGAGGAGGCAGAGGTTGCTCGGTGCCTCGGACGTGTGTGCGAGCACGGATGCGCCGCTGATTTGTGGTGCTAGGACTTCCTCTCGATCTTGAGATCGGCAAGAGATCGTCCACATCAACCACGAGTTTAACTCGTTAAGCTTTGTCTGTCTTCAAGGGTATATTCTCTACGGATGTATATCTTCCCATTGATTGTATCTAGTAGATAGATCTTGGTACATAGTTGTTCCCATCATAGGAAAATTTGTGTTTTCTATGCTGTGAACCCTATAGTGGTATCAGAGCCAGATCTATGCGTAGATGCTTTGCACGGGTAGTACACATATGAGTATGTGGGCGATGATTATCATGTTATTGCTTCTTGGTTGTACTTTGGATATTGGTGGCATAGTGGGATGAAGCGTCCCAGACAAACTTTACATGTCCTCGCACATGAGACATGTTCCACTCTTGACATGCAACTAGTTTTGCATATGGCTAGCGGGTGTCTGTCTCTCCTACTATAGTCAATATCTAATTTGCAATGAGTTGTCAACAATTTGGTTATCCTTGTTGTGGTTCATGTTCGTAGTTAAGAATGGTTCTATCTTCGAAAGCCCTAAGACACGTAAAACTTGCAATGGATAATTAGAGGCGTCTAGTTTAGATTGTTGTTGGGCTAGTGTCATGATATGGTGATGTTGTAAGTAGAAGTATAAGTCGATACTTCTACAACACACATAACATGTAAGTTCCATAGACCTTGGCCTTACACAGAGAGGTATGATAGTGATCATACCACGATGCACATGATGGAGATCAAGTGCAAGAACCATATAATTCCACTTACAAACATGTGATGTTTGATTTCATCTTATATTGCTTGTTTGATGTTTTATAAGCATAATAAGATAATCCCTCATTTAAATATCAAGATAAGAATATGTTATTCCTTAAGTATGCACCGATTATGTTTCGTCGCTCCAAGACATCACGTGATGATCGGGTGTTCTTGGATCCACGATCATACTTCGGGTGTAAGACAGTTACACACGTGAATACTAAGGTTCTTACTTGGCGAGCCTAGCATGTACAGACATGGCCTCAGAACGCGGACTAAAAGGTTAAGCATGAGTCATATGGTGGATATGATGCCCATTTGATGCTCGCCTTTGAAGCTACACCGACTCACGTGATGCTCGGACTTGGTGTAGTGGATTTGGTTCATGTAATCACCAAAAAGGCACGAGGGATGTCGTTTTTGAGTGGGAGTTCATTCTTAATTTGGATTAGTTGAACTCAATCTATCATAAACTTAGTCTAAACTTTACAAATTATATTGTAGATGGCACCACCTGCTTTTAATTTCAATGTGTTCATGGAGAAAGAGAAACTTGCAACAAACGGTAACAACTTTACCGAATGGGCCATGAATTTGAGGATTCTCCTCTCTGCTGCACAAAAGCAATATCTGCTAGAAGTGCCGCTAGGCCCCCCACCGTTCGATGATGCCCCTGACGAGGAGAAGAATGTCTATCAGACTCGTCAGGAGGACCACAACTTAGTTCATTGTGGCATATTGTATGGGCTAGAGCCAGAACTTCGAAAGCATTTCGAAAACGATAATGCTTTTGATACAATGGGTGAGTTGAAAATGATTTTCGACACACATGTTGATGTAGAGAGCTACAATGCTACAAAAAAACTGCATGATGGAAGAGAACAGCTCCGTAAGTGAGCATGTACTCAAGATATTGGGCTACGCCGATAAGCTTGTGTCCTTGGGAACAACGATTCACATTGACTTAGGCATCCATCGTGTTCTGCTGTAAGATCCCACCTTTATAAAGGTAAAGATCCCTGTGATTGCAATGCTAGTCCCTGGATCAATTGCTAGCATCCATAGTTTAAGATGAAGTACACAGAAACAAAGGTCATTATTACATCGTCATTCCAGAGATAACATAGTCTTTTACAACTCCATAGCCATAGGCTAGTACAAGAGTTTAACTTAACAACATAAATAAAAGTCTTCATATTTATGTGCCACAGGCAAGCATGTTGAGTGTAGACTCATAACCCCTAATCATCATCAGAGTAACCTGCAACACCACAAGTTACAGCCACAGTGGGTCAATACATTGGAATAGTATTGGCAAGTGATACCTTAGTAAAATTTTAGCATCTAGTTACTACATGAATTTGGCTAAGTGTAGCTTAGGCTTTCTTTGCTCAAAATAGGTTTTACCTATCGGGTGAAATCACTAAGTTTTTGTTTGGTAAAAAATTTCCCAAGGAACCACCAATAGAAATTGGTGAACCTTCACCCTTGTTCAACCACAAGTTTTAACTTAGAAAATTGGGATGAGGAGATTCTTTATAGCTTCCATGTCTTGATTCTCAAATTGTCCAATACCAGGGACATGGCTAAGTACTTAGGTTCTTCCATCTGCAGAGGTGGTGCACTTTCCCCACAAGACTTGATTTTCACCAAGACATGACCTTTCAGAAGCCTTCCCTTAGACCAAATGGACGCGTTCCAACCTATCATCCCACTACCACCAACTGTCTAAATGGCTAAGTTATTGCAACCTATATGATCTAGGCAGAGCCCATAATGCCATGTGGCTGCACTAGAAGCTTCTTAACATTTGGCCTCTCACATCCCTTTGTTCCTGGGTGGCAATCCACAAGTGAGATACACAAGGTAAACCATAGAAATGGGCCTTGTGTAACCACTCAACACAAACCATTCTTTCCATTCCACCCAGGTGTTTCATTCACTTTGTTGTTTTATTAAGCAAAACATAAGTCAAAGACTTAGAAATATTTCTCATAGCATGTATATATATAATCCACCCTTGGTTACTACTAGCTAGGCTAAGCATGGTAGTAGCAAGTATCTTAACTTAGAGGAAATTCTAACAATTCTCTCACTACTAGGATTTCCCAAGCATAGCATATAGATACTTAGCAAAATTATTCATGCAAACCCTATACAAAATATTTCTAATGCATAGTCCAAATATTGGGATAAAAATATGAAGCACCACTTGCCTTGGTAGTTGGGGGAGTAGCAACAATCTTCACAACCACAATCACTACTAGCACCAATATCTACACATAAAATGATAGCACCAAGATCACATATCAAAATATACAAGCAAAAATATATGAATGCATGCAAATGCCATGTGATTGATTTTTATAAATCAAACAAGACAAGTGAAACAGTACTGAATCATAAACAAAACAATTATACACTAAATAAAATTGATTTGGCCCTTAGAACATTTTCCATATAATTTTTGTATACAAAATAAGCTTAGAAATGTCTCTGAAAAAACAACACATTTTACAGATGCAATTTATTAAACAAAGTGCATAATTGGATAGAATTATTTCTCCGGATTCCAATGATATAAAATTTGCAAAATTTGAATGTGTGGATCAAAAGTTATGAATTTTGCAAGTTTGAACAACTAATAGATCTAATTCCAGATTTTAAATTTAAAACACAGACACGCGGCGTGTTCTGATTGGCGGATACCGTTTCGGCGGGATTGATCAACAAGAGCCGCAGGATTTAAATGATATTGCACGGGCCAGATATACTCGTACCCCTTTGTTAAGTGATCTAATCCTACGCGCTAGATCTAGATCCAACGGCTGTCGAGCATGCGACCATGGATGGGCGGCGCTAGCAACGGCGGCACGGCGACGGCGCACTGCCAGTGGTGTTCCGGAGGCTATGGAGGAGGCTGGGGTTGGCAGAGACTCTTACCAGACTCGCGAGGTCGCGCTAATGCTCAACGACTCGCTGGTGTGGATGGGGGCGTGCTGCAGAGGCTGCTGGGGCTCGTCGGAGTTGGCGGCAGCGTCGGGTTTGCTCGGACGGCGATGAAGACGACGTTACTGGCCACCCTAGCACAAACCTAGGGTATTAGCGTGTGCAAAACTCTCAGGCGAACCTGATAGGGTCAAGGAGAAGGCGCGGGGAGGTCGGGTTTTACCTCAATCTCTCGCTGGAGTTGGAGACGGCGTCGGATGCCCACGGTGCTCGTCGAAGTCGACGCTCTAGATCACAAGAAGATGAACAAAGGGGGTCAGGAGGTGCGCAAGGATCAGGGGATCATCCCAGGGTGAACGAGGAGTGGGCGCGAACACTAGACTTACCGGAATATCTCGCCGGAGCTGGCTCTGTCTGCGGCGGTGTAATGCGAAATAGAGGCAGCCTGGTGGCGGAGCGAGCGAGTGGAGTGAGGGGAAAAGTGCGGGGTGGAGAGGGGGTTTTTTAGCCGGAGCAGGGGCGAGGATCACGCTCGGAAACGCCGGCAATTACTCGGGTTTAAGGCGCGGCAGTGATGGCGGAGGAAACAACCGGCGACGTGGTCGTGGGCGGGATTTGGGGAAGATAGAGATGAGCTGGCGAGGGTCCACCAGTCAGCGACTGTTTGGGTAGCGCGGATGCGGTGAGAAAAACAGGAAGAGAGGGAAACCCCGGGTGGTCTAGTTAGTGGGCTGCTTCTGCTATTGGGCTCAAATGCTGGCGCCAGCCTTTTTCCTATTCTTTTATCTTTTTCTTTTTCCATTTTGATTTTCAGGAACCAAATGAGTTTCAAATGAGTTTGAATTCAAACCACTTCTGGATTTTTGTACAGTGAAACTAGTACACAATTGGCTATAGAACAATGTTGTACACTTGAAAATGCATTGGCACATTGGAATTTTAAAATAAACAATGCCTTTATCAATTGCTTAGTAAAGACATAAAAATGGTTTTAAATTTATACCTTGTTTTGAAATCTTTGTCCAAGCTTTGGAAAACATCAATCAACCGTAGGATCAAATATCTTTGGTTTAAAACAAATAATCTCATACTAGAGAGTAGCATTGGGCCAATGCCTTGCTTACATAAAATAATAGACATTCAAATGCTTCTGTTTTGAAATGACATTGAAAATGATCCTAAAATGATTATGAATGCATGGATGATATGCAAACTTTGAAATCATGATTTTTGGGATGTTACATCTGCAGTCTCTTCCACCTAGCTATAAGAGCTTCATGATGAACTATAATATGCAAGGCATGAAGAAGTCTCTCCCCGAGCTTCTGTCAATGCTTAAAACTGCAGAAGTGGAGATCAAGAAAGAACATCAAGTGTTGATGATCAATAAGACTACTGGTTTCAAGAAATACAAGAATGGAAAATGGAAGGGAAGTAAGGGAGGCAAGACGGTTGCCGTGCCTGAAAAGAAACCCTGAGTTGGCCCTAAGTCTGATACCGAGTGCTATTATTGTAAGGGGACCGGCTACTGGAAGGTCAAGTGCCCTAAGTATTTGGCAGACAAGAAGGCCGGCAAGGAAAATAAAGGTATATATGATATACTTGTTATTGATGTGTACTTGACTAGTACTCGCAGTAGCACCTGGGTATTTGATACCGGTTCAGTTGCTAATATTTGTAACTCGAATCAGGGGTTGCGGAACAAGCGACCGCTAGCAAGGGGTGATGTCAATATGCGTGTCGGCAATGGATCAAGTGTTGATGTGATCGCCTTCGGAATGCTACCTCTCCACTTACCGTCGGTATTAGTGATACGTCCAAAAGATATCTACTTTTCCGAACACTTTTGCTGTTGTTTTTCCTCTAAACTTGTGTGATTTGGAAACAACTAACACAGACTGACGCTATTTTCAGCAGAATTACCTTGGTGTCTAGTTTTTGTGGAGAAAATCAACTATCAGGAAAAATCCCGGAAAATATGCCAAAAATTATATTTCACCAGAAGATCCGCAGAGCCAGAAGATGAGACGGAGGAGGGGCCTGGGGGGCACACCCCTGCCAGGCGCGGGCCCACCTCTGGCTGCGCCTAGGGGGGTGCAGCCACCCCAGGCACCCCCTCGTCCTCCCTCTACGCCTATAAGTTGCCTCTCGACCTTAAAAACGAGGGGGTCGATAGTTTTCTAGAAAGAGTTCCGCTCCACCGCCGCCACCAGAAACCAAGATTCGGATCCAGAAACTCCGTTCTGGCACCCTGCCGGGACAGGGAATTTGAAGAGGATCATCGCCATCGTCATCACCAAAGCATCTCCATCAACCACCGATGTTTCCCTCATCTATGAGTGAGTAATCCCCCGCTGTAGGCTTGGGGATGGTAGGGATTGGATGAGTTCTATCATGTAATCAAATAAGATTGTTAGGGCATAGTGCCTAGTATCTCTATTAGTGCTATTTGACTTTGTTCCAACTTGTTGTTCTTAATGCTTGTCACTAGGGCCCGAGTGCCATGATCTCAAATCTGAACTTATTATTGAATCATTATGATAGTATTGTTTGTGGTCTTATCTGCAAGTTGTGTACACATATCATTGTCCGGATCCAAAGGCCCCGAAGTGACAATAATTGGGACAACCGGAGGGGATGGCTGTGGTGTGAGGATCACATGTGTTCAATGAGTGTTAATGCTTTGCTCTGGTGCTCTATTAAAAGGATCACCTTAATTGCCAGTAGTTCCCTAGAGGCCCCGCTGCCACGGGATGGCTAGATAGAAGATGTTGTGCAAGTTCTCATTGCGAGCACGTATGACTATGTATGGAGCACATGCCTAGGATTGTTTAGTACTTGGATGCTTGTTATTATTTATCTGCAATGCCCTAGATCTTGAAGTTACATGTTTAGACTTGTCCATGCAACTCCCGTCCATCCATCCCTATGCCTACCGCACTCGAATCCCACTATTTACTATTACTATTACTATTGCTCATGCTTTGATGTTGCTATTGTTGTTGATGTTGCTTTGCTGTTGCTACTACAAACTGTTGCTACTGATAAACTTCTATGAGCAAGAACTATTTCCAGGTGCAGCTGAATTGACAACTCAGTTGTTAAGGCTTGTAAGTATTCTTTGGCTCCCCTTGTGTCGAATCAATAAATTGGCTAATACTACCCGCGAAGACTTTTGCGATCCCCTACACTTGTGGGTCATCAAGACTATTTTCTTGCACCGTTGCCGGGGAGCATAGCTTCATTTTTAAGTTCACTTGGATTTATTGTTGTTCACCGCTACTACTTTAATCATGGGGAAGTCTCATGGTGGAAAGTTTCCTATTTTACCATCCACTACAAGAAGAGGCACAGTCCTAAACACCGTTGTTGCTCTTGATTCACCGTCTATTATAAATAAGCTTGTCACACCACCACCACATACTCATGCTACACACACTGCTACTACTGCTGAGTCTGAAACTGCTCATGATGTTACTTCTATTGTGCTTGATGCGAGTGGTTCATTAGGTCATTTCCTAGATGCTACTATGGCTAGTCTAGGAAATACCAAAACTCCTAGTGAAGACACTGTTACACCTGTTATATCACCTGAGTCTAGTGAGAGTTATGATATTAATGATGGTTACATTGAGTTCACTGATGAATTTGTCGAACTGTGCCGAAACACACATGGTACTAGTGCTATTAAGAGTCTCCTTGCTAGACGTACTATTATGCCTAAACTATCCTCTGATAATAAGTTTGCCACCTCTCCCATAGATATTAAAGATGAAGATTATGATTTCTCTCTTGATTTGTCCTATTTAGATATTGTTGAGAAAGAACCTTTCTGTGGGACTGAAAATGAGAGTGCTGTGACTCATATGAATGATCTTTCTACTATGAGTGCTTTATTCTCTGATGATTTTAAGATGTGTAAGTACTTTGTTACTAAGATCTTCCCTTTTTCTAAAAGGATAAGCTAGGGCTTGGTTTAATAGATTACCTCCTGGTTCAATTGATAGCCATGAATGCTTGATTGCTTATTTCTTCCAGAAATATTTTCCTCCCAGTGCTAGACATGTTGCTTTGCAGGGACTTTTTGATTTTAAACAGGGATAAGAAGAGAAATTACCTAAGTCATGGACAAGGTTCTGTGTCTTGATTCATGCACATCCTGGATGTCCATTGCCTAAGAATGAGCTTCTTGATATTTATTATAATGGACTAACTGATGATTCTATGACATACCTAGATAGCTTTGCTGATTGTGTTTTCAGGAAAAGAACTCCTACAGATGCTGAAGAATTAATGGCTAAGATAAGCAAGAATTATGATGATTGGGCTTCAACTGAGCTAAGTACACCTGAGCCTATTACTCCTGTACTAGTTGTGCCTGAACCAGATCCAATACCAACACCAAAGAAGAGAGGAGTTATTGCATTAAATGATGAAGTGATGAAGGAAGCTAAGAAGTGTCTGAAGTAGAAAGGTATTAGAGCTGAAGATGTGAAGAATCTACCTCCTATAGAAGAATTATGTAAGCCAATTCCCCACTCATCCACTATTGCGGTACACTCTCTCCAACACTTTGATGAAGGAGATATTCCTTATGGTAAGCCTCCTAATCAATGTTTAGAGAAACTTGACATTTTTATTGTTAAACAAGGAAATTTTAATAAACAAGTTCAAAATCATTTATTGAAAAACTCTAGAGCTATCAATGAGTTGAAAGATATTGTGGAAAGAACTTCCAATGTATTAAAATGCTTTGTAAACACTTTCAAATGGTTCAAACACAACTTGATCAACTTGCTAAGGTACAAAAGGATATGCTAGTTAATGCCTCAGGAGATAAACATGCTTATGGAATTATAACTAGGAGTGGTATAGCTACTCAAAATCCTTTATATCCTGAAGGAGACCCTAAAAGAATTGAGCAGGACTCTCAACAAGGTGAGAGTAGTGGTAGTCCTCGTAAGAGAAAGAAAAAGAAACACAAAATAGTTGAGGAACCCCTTGAACCTGTTGTAGATCCTAATAGTATATCTGTCTCTGATGCTGAAACTGAGAGTGGTAATGATAAAAATGATGCTCCTGATAAGGAGGAAGGTGAGGAAGAACCTGAGAAGCACACTAAGAACACTAGGTACACTAAGGAAGATTTTATTGCTAATAAACATGGTAAAGAGAGAGAACCTTGGGTGTGGAAACCTATGTCTTTTCTAGGTAAGAAACACAAGTCAAAGGAGGAAGAACACAACAACAAGTTTTCTGAGTGGATGAAACCTTTATTTTTGCAAATTCCTTTGACTAATGCTATTAAATTGCCTCCTTATTCAAAGTATATGAAGGATATTATCTCTAATAAAAGGAAGATTCCTAATGAGGAGATTTCTACTTTGCTTGCTAATTACTCCTTCAATGGTAAGGTTCCAAAGAAACTTGGTGATCCAGGTATACCAACTATTCCTTGCTCTATTAAGAATAATTATGTTAGAACTGCTTTATGTGATTTGGGAGCTGGAGTTAGTGTTATGCCTTTTTCTCTCTACAAGAGACTCCAGTTAGAAAAGTTGATACCAACTGATATATCTTTGGAAATGGCTAATAAGTCAACTACTATTCCTGTTGGTATATGTGAGGATGTTCATGTTCAAGTGGATCATAATTTCTTGGTTTTGACTGATTTTTTTGTGCTTGAAATGCTTGAAGATGATAATATGTCTATTATTCTTGGGAGACCTTTTCTTCATACTGCAGGTGATGTCATTAATTGTAATCAAGGAAAAGTAACATTCAATATTGATGACAAAGAGCATACTGTTTATTTACCCAAGAAGGTTGTTAAGAGCTATTGCCTGAATTCCATTGAAAATATTGAGAGCATCAAGGTTGGAGAAATATATTGTCCCATTCCACAAGGAAATTTTGAAACTATTATGATTGGGACCATTGCTATCAAGTATGAGGTAACATAATCACCTTGTGGAATGCAAAGTTTTGTTTCATATAAGATTTTTTGGTAACAAGACTTGATCAACCTTGTTAACAAAAGGATTTTAATGAACAAAATAATGTTTTCACTATGGTTATACTTTTTTTTACTTTTCTCCTTCCTAGTCTTTGCCTTTATTTTGCTAGCTTTAGTTTTGCTAGTTGTTTGCTGGTTAGTTTGTCTTAGAGCTTCTGTAATTTGGCTTTTTGTTTGCTTTTGCTTCTATTGAAAAAAACTGTTTTTGCGAGAAAATCAATTTTCATACCCTGAAAATTGGCCAAAAATAAAGTTTCCCGAAAAATCCCAGAAAATTCAAAAAAACAAATTCCTCGAAAAAATGGGCAGAGAGACACCTGAAGTGACCCAGGGGGGCACCCCAGGCCACCACACCCATGGTAGGCGCGACCTGCCTGTGGGTGGCGCCTAGGGGGGGTATGGCCCACCTAGGCCCCTTCAAGGTGCCCCCTCATAGCCATCTTCTTTCTCTCTCCCAAAAAACACCAAAAAACTTGCTCAAGCTCGAGTTCTTGTTGTTCTTGCTCGCGATTTTCAATCTCCTTGCTTAGCCCATCTTTGCTACTGATTTTTGGAGAGATTGCTCCTTGGTATGTGCCTCCTCCACTTTTCCAATTAGATTTGTGATTGGTATATTGTATCTTGAGTATTTTTCTTCTATAGGTGTCAGGTTGTGTGAGCTTGCATTCTTGTTCTATGCTTAGAAACTTTATTTTGATGCATGTGTAGCCCTCTAGCAAGTTCCTATAGTAGTTGCTCATCATTTATCAACTTGGAAATCACTTGGTTTGATGTTTGTCTAAAAATTTCAGCAAGTTAGATGAGTTCTTACCCACTGAATCAATATGACTTGATGGTGCCTAAGCTAATGAAGGTTTTTCGTGATGAAGGATTCTTCCCTTCCATATATCCGTGCCATGAATTCATGAGAACTTCAGGAATCTCCCAGGAATTCCAAACTTTGATTGCCAATGCAAGGTGGAACACTTTGTTGAAGGTGAACCATTTCAATTTGTTAAGCTAACCATGGCTTTTGTGCAGGACTTCCGGTTCACTTGGTCTACATCTAATCCCATGGTCCATTACAAAATATATAATATACAGGTCGACCTGCCTTTTGCTGATTCCTGTGCAGCAATTAGAGTACCTCAGTGGGGATCTTGTGAGAAGATCAAGGAGAGGCCCAAGTTACTTATGGATTTATATGCTGAGATTTTCCAAGGTTTCGACTTCCCAAAAGAAAGTGGTAAATTTCGGAACATTCAGTTCCCAGCCATTAGATATTTTGCCTATATCATTACCAAGTGTGTTCTTGCTAGAAAGATTGCTAGAAAGTTATATTATTTTGATTTAGCTTTTATCGCAACTGCTCTGAATAGGAATAGATCTTATAGCATGGGTGCTTTGATAGCTCACCGTCTCAACACCAACCGCGAGAAGGGTGGAATTTGTGGAGGTCTCATTGCTTCTAGGTTGCTAGCTTTCCATGGTTTAGAGCCTCACCATTCAGATTATCGGTTCCCCATAGAGAGACTTGATCTTGAATCTATGGTTCGGCATGGTTTTGTTTCCTTGGGGGCTAATGTGAGAAGTTTACCGTATGAGTTATCTTTTGCCCATCAAGGTCGGAGAGAGGGTAGGACTGAGAAAATAGTTTATTTGCCTGCACCTGCTTTGTTTAATTTTGATAACAGGCAAGGATGGTCGCTCACGGAGAAAGAGTTGGACACATATGTGGCGGAGCTCTCCCAGCAAGAGAATGTTGGGGAGGATGCCGAAGATGATTCGGTTCAGCCCTCCAACATGGGAGAGTCTTTATACCAGCAGCCCTCATTTGATTGGGGCGCATCTTCTTCTTCATCACAAGCACCCGACTATGATCATTCCTATGATGATCCACCATCTTGGGGTTATTACCCACGCTATTGAGCCCCACTTAGGCCAAAAGCCTAAGCTTGGGGGGAGGTATACCGACATCACACTCATCTATATATCATGTTCGGTCGGTTCTTTGTATATCCATCGTTTGGCTTTCTTTTTGGTTTTTGTTGCTGCTTTCTTAAAACTCAAAAAATACCAAAAATATTTTTGTTGTTTCTCTTTGCTTTGTTTGATTTGCTTGTTTGTTTTTTGCTTTGCTTGTTTTTTCTTTTTTTTTTAAATTCGAAAACACCAAAAATATTTGTTGTTCTTCTTTGGTTTTGTGAGTTCTTTGCTGGGTTCAGCCGTCCTCAGTGGATTTTGGTTTCATGTTATTATTCAAGTCACACAAGTGAAGGGAAATAATGAAGATTAATACAACTCGAGGTGTGGTAAGAGGCTGGTAACGAACTCTATTTGTTTTCATTTTTGTACATATACTCATCATTGTGAGCATGCTTAGTTTGTTCATTGTAAGGTGTATGTTACAAATGGATGGTTAGTAGTTCTTTCTTGTCTATGATTAGCTCCAGCTTGCTAATAGTTTGTAGCATGTCATATGAATGTATGCTTGCAATGTTTTATTCATATTTTGGTATGATATTGTGGTATCCTCCTCGGGAAGTTTCATGTGAATCGACTTGGCACATTCTCACGCATGCATATGACTAAACAATAGTCAGTAAGCCTCGATGATTTATTTTGCCTCAGAGTTCTAGAATCACTTTCGTGCCATAGTTAGTCCTATTTTGGTGCAAGCATGATTATGACAATTATTGCTCTCTCGGTTGTCGCTCCCTCTCTTTTGCTAGCCTTCACTTGCACTGAGTATGCGATGTACCTGTGTTTCCAACTCCCCGAAACCAATGTTGCCAACTGTGTCCACCATGCCTACCTATTAGCATTGTTTGCTATCTTAGTGCATATTCAATATGCCTTGTTTTCTTCCAAATAAAATTTTTGTCTGTTTTGAGAAAGTTACTTAATAAAGCTCTCACGAACTTGATGGCACACCTTATTCCTTGCAATTAATAATCTTGAACCATTGTGACTTGTCCATGAAAGTTATATGCTTGCAAATTATATGCTGGGAGTCAGCAGAACTGTGTTGTCACGGGGAACGCTTTCAACACTTTATGGATATCCTATCTAGTTGATACTTTTCTCTTTTGTTTACGGATGTCGATGATGTGAAATAAAAGGGGAGCTTGTGAGTTCATGGAGTCTGTACATTGTGTTAGATAAACGCCTGGGCCGCTAGCCTAAGCCATGCCTAATCATGGTGGAAACTTGCAGCATCACCATAATGAGCATTCTGTGAAGCGTCCTCAATAAAAAGCTATGCATATAGTAAATAAAAAGATCGCTGAGATACTCATTGTTTCCTTGCCTTGTCATTTTGATCACGGGATAGCTCATGTATCATGTGCAAGGGGTACCCCGTTGGCGGTTCTCTATGATATGCATGTATGAATAATGACAAGAACTTGCAGGTAACCAAAGTTGAGTAGCATGCGGAGCGGCCCTCGTACTCAAGGGACTTGGGGTTTCCAGTTTATGGTCTATCAAGCATATAACTCGTACTGGACCTCACTTTTACCTTAACCATATGAAGATGCCTATGATAGGGGCAATGAGAGCTCAAAGCTAATGAGTACCTTCCTTTCAGCATTGGGAAGCCTTTCAAACTTTTCAAAACCATTTTCACTCCCTTGTTGAGTCACCACTTATTCTATGAGCACCTTCTTGATAGCATAGTTGTCATTCTTGTGTTTGATCCAAAACTTGGTTAATTATGTCATGACTTTGATGCTTGTATCTCTGATATCTTTACTTCTAGTCTTCACTTGAACTTCAGAGGTGCCTTGGCATTTATATTGTGCTCTACAAACAAAGGCAAGCGATATACCACTCTATCATACCTTACTATGAGCATTACAATGTTGCTTATGTTTATGAACTCCCCCAACTACCAAGGCAAGTGGTGCTTCATGTATCTTCCCCATTATTTTGACTATGCACTAGTTATATTTTGTATAGGGCTTGCATGATATTTTGCTAAGTAACTATATGCTATGCAATGGGAAATCCTAGTAGTTGTAGTCCTGGTAGAATTTTCTCTAAGTTAAGAAACTTGTTGTATTATCATGCTTAGCCTAGATAGTAGAAAACAAGGGTGGATTATATACATGCTATGGAAATTTTGTTAAGTCTTTGACTTATGTTTTGCTTAATAAAAACAACTAAGTGAATGAATCACCTGGGTGGAATGGTATGTTTGGCTTATGTTGAGTGGTTACACTAGGCCCATATCTATGGTCTACCTTGTGTATCACACTTGTGGAAAGCCACCCAGGGACAAAGGGATTTGAGATACTTAGTGTTTAGAAGCTTCTAGTGCAACCACATGGCATATGGGCTCTGCCTTGATCATATAGGTTGCAATAACTTAGCCAGATGCACAGTTGGTGGTAGGGTGATAGGTTTGAGCGCATCTATTTGGTCTAAGGGAAGGCTTCTGAAAGATCTCGTCTCGATGCATGTCGAGTATCGTGGGGAAAGTGCACCACCTCTCGAGAAGGAAAAATCTAAGTACTTAGCCGTGTCCCCGGCAACGGAAAATTTGAGAATCAAGACATTGAGGCTATCAAGGATCTCCTAATCCCAATTTCTAAGTTAAAACTTGTGGTTGAACAAGGGAAAAGGTTAACCAATATCTATTGGTGGTTCCTTGGGAGTTTTGTCAAACAAAAACTTAGTGTTTTCAACTGATAGGCAAAACCTATTTTGAGCAAAGCAAGCCTAAGCTACACTTAGCCAAATTCATGTAGAAGCTAGAAACTATTATTCTACTAAGGTATCACTTGCTAATACTATTCCAATGTATTGACCCACTATGGTTGTAACTTGTGATGTTGCAGGTTACTCTGATGAGGATTAGGGTTATGAGTCTACACTCAACATGTTCGCCTGTGGCACATGAAGATGAAGACTTTACTTTATTTTGTTAAGTTGAACTCTTGTACTAGCCTATGGCTATGGAGTTGTAAAAGACTATGTTATCTCTGGAATGACGATGTAATCAAAGACCTTTGTATCTGTGTACTTCATCTTAAACTGTGGATGCTAGCATTTGATCCAGGGACTAGCATTGGAATCACAGGGACCTTTACCTTTACAAAGGTGGGGTCTTACAGATGGTATCAGAGCACTGTGTTGCCTGTAGGATTATGACCCTAGGTTGGATTAGACTAAGAAACCACTAAGGAAAAACTACAAAACTTTGTAAAATTCCACACTTGTCTTTTCTTCTCGTAAACTTTTCTAATCTTCTTTCTCATCTCTATTTGTAGATGAACTCCATCAACGAAGCCGTCAAAAAGGGACCACTCATGACCATGACTTCGGAGTGTGAGTCGGAGTTTCCCAAAGCACTCAAGAACCTTATGGTTACCATGGGGATACATGGTGCAGCTGTGTATAAGGGATTCCCTATGATGGATGAAGGAGAAGAGTATTGGTGGGTGCAACTTCACTTGTACAAAACACAAGGAAGACAACCACAAAGAGTCGGGATTATGCATGGTCACCAACTCTAAAATGCACACAACATTCTTTGACTCAGCAAGAAATGCAGCTTGGAATGCCATCAAGGAGCTCGGTGATAGGCTCAAGTGTAGAATGCTCAACACTCAAAATGACCTTAGAGAAGAAAATACGCATACCCAAGACTTAGAGGATGCCAACCAACGTTTAAGGGAAGACATCATAGACTTAGCCTTAGAATCTTGTGAACAAGATCGTCAGATTGCCTCTAGGGATGCCTTGATAGCTATCTTGTGAAGTGAGTGAGAATTGTAACGTAATCCGTTAGTTGGACCACCACACTTGTCATATTTTCCTAAAAATTTGTCTAAGTCATGTTAAACCTTAGTGTTGTGATAAAAATTTATGACATGACTTGTATGTTCTATGGATGATGTATGCTTTTGTTGTTATTTTATTGTTTTGTTTCTTCTACTAGTGTTGTTCTAATATTTATCTATCTTACCTTAGATGACTAGATTTGAGATCAGCACCGTCGAGGAGTTCAATGGAACTTGTTTTTGTTCATGTATTGTGCAGTTTACTAGTGTGCTCAACCTTCCACTTCCTAGTATCAAGGCCTTTCAGCTCACCAAGTTTGAGAGGAAGGATCTTTGGGGTTTTAGAGTCTCGCAACCGGGACAACAGATGGAGCCACTCACGGAGGAGATTTCATTCAAGCTGATGCACGATGACAAGGATAAGGGTCTAGATGTAGTCATGCAGGAGCTACTCGGACGCCTATGCGGACGCCACTCCACTGAGCTTAGAGGCCTCTACTTCCACCCATTCGGGAGACGTGACGAGGAGGGAGAGGCATTGGTGTATGAGGGTGCTTCTAGAGAGAGGATTGATCCAGTTCGTCTCTACCTCCAGGACTTACAGGACCTTATTAGACACCTTGACATCGATAGGACCAACGCCATGCTTAGCAATGACGAGCTCCAGGTTCAATTGAGGGAGAAGGACAAGCTCTTCGTGGAGCAAGACGAGATCATCAAGGAGATGGAGGCCAGATTAGAGAGCCAAGACAAGAAGTTCAAGAATCAGGAGAAGAGAGTCTAGGACAGAAACAAGAAGATCAAGGACATGAGGGCTGAGATAGAGGCCAAGGACTTCGAGCTCGAGACCCAGCAGGGAGTGATTGAGAGGCTTCGCTCACAGAAGAGGGACCTCAGGGCAAAGATCGAGGCCTTGACCACTAGTGTAGAGGAGTACAAGGCCGCCATGGAGAATGCAGGTCTTGCTCTTGTTGACGTGGAGGTCGACATGGAGGAGTAGTATAGGCTACTCGACTATCATTTATCTATCATATTTTGATTATTGAGTCGCAATGACCATCCAACATGTGGATGGCTTGCTATTGTGTGTTTGCATTTTCAAAACCTGTTGCTTATGTCTTTCAAACTCTATGTTATTTTGAGCTTGGTTATTATGATTGTTTCTATGTGATGTATTGTGCATGTTAAGCATATATGGGTATATCATTCTTATCCTTATTGAAACCACAGATGCCTCCCCGTCGTGCCAACCGCAACCCAAACAACAACAATAACGTCACTCCTGAGATGCAGCAGTTGATGACAGCTCAAGCTCACTGATGCAGATGATGACACAGTTCATGCAAAACCAGAATCAGAACAATACCAACAACAACAACAACAACAACAACAACAACAACAATCAGAATAATCCTCCAGCATTTGACATGCTCACCAGATTCTGAGACTGAGGCCTGCAAAGTTCTCGAGAACCACTGATCCAATGGTAGCCAATGACTGGTTACGTTTAGTGAATAAGGACCTAGTCATTGTTGGCTGCACCGACGAGGAAAAGGTCAGGTTTGCAGCACATCTGCTCGAAGGACCGGCAGCAACCTGGTGGGACAACTTTGAGGATGTGACTTGGGCTATTTTTGAGGATGGATTCCGTACAGCTCACATCTCATCCGGAGTGATGAACTTGAAGAAAAAGGAGTTCCACAACCTGAAACAGTGTCACCGCAGTGTGGCTGAGTACATTGAGGAGTTCAACAATTTGGCACGCTATGCACCGGATGAAGTTGATACTGATGCTAAGAGGAAGGAGAAATTCCTCGAAGGACTTAATGATGAGTTGAACCTGTAGTTGTCTATTGCTTATGTCCCAACCTATTAGTCACTTTGTGACAAGGCTACCATCTTGGAAAACAAGATGAAACAGGTTGAGGGCAGGAAGAGGAAGCATAGCTTTGATAAGCACAGCTCAGGATCGTCTCACAAGCGTTCCCATCATGATGATAGTGGAAGTTCTGGATTCCACAAATAAGGGAAGTACAACAGCCACCACAACCACAACCGTCATCATGACAACAAGCATCATCATAGTCATGATAATGACAAGTATAAGAACCACAAGAGTGGACACAAGATCCACCACAATGGAAGTGGAAATGGGAATCAAACTGTAAAGAAAGATCTCAGTCAGGTTGAATGTTTCAAGTGTAAAAAGATGGGACACTATGCAAATGAGTGCCCAGAAAAGAAAGTTGAAGGTGCCAACAAGCCCAATCCCTTACAAAAGGGACAAGTGAACCACATTAATGTGGAAGAAATATATGAAGAGTCGGATGTTGTGGCTAGTAAGTTCAAACTCAATTCTTTCTAGCACTTGTTCTTTTTTATACTGGCGCATAGCATTCATTCATATCAAGAGCATTTGTTGATAAAAATGGATTACCAACTGATAATATTGGGTTTCCTATAAAAGTAAGCTCTCCCGGTCGAGAGATGATAGTGAGCCTTGGATGTCGGGGTCTACTGAGAGAATTTGGGAAGTATAAGTTTCCAGTTAGTTTGATAATCCTAGATTCCCAAGGATTGGATGTTATTCTGGGCATGGATTGGATTACTAAGTATGAAGGAGTACTAGATTGTGCCAATCATACTGTCACACTCATAACCCCGGATAATAAAAGGATTAGGTTCAAGTCTAACTTTGAATCAAAAGGGAGTAAGCTAAATTCTCTTAAGGGGGTTAGCATAGATAGTGTGCTAATTGTGAGAGAGTATCCGGATGTGTTTCCAGAGGAATTGCCTCGAATGCCACCAGATAGAGATGTTGAGTTCCTGATTGACTTACTGCCAGGATCTGGACCTATAGCAAAGAGACCCTACAAGATGTCAGTGGATGAGTTGAAAGAACTCAAGAAACAACTTGGAGAACAATTGTAGAAAGGATTTATTCAACCAAGTTCTTCATCTTGGGGTGCACCAGTTCTGTTTGTTGAGAAGAAAGATAGAAGTCAAAGGTTATGCATAGATTACCGTTCACTCAATGAGGTAATTATCAAGAACAAGTATCCTTTTCCTAGAATCAATGATTTGTTTGATCAACTAGAAGGACCCCGAGTGTTCTCAAATATTGATCTCCGGTCGGGCTACTTTCAGCTAAAGATCAGGGAACAGACATACCTAAGACTTCTTTCACCACTAGGTATGGTTTGTATGAGTATACCGTGATTCCATTTGGTTTGACAAATACACCAGCCTACTTCATGAATATGATGAACAAAGTTTTCATGGAATTTCTTGACAAGTTTGTTGTCGTATTCATCGATGACATTTTGATCTACTCCAAGAGCAAGGATGAGCATGAAGAGCATGAAGAACATTTGTGTTTGATACTTTAGAAGCTCAGGGAGCATAAGTTGTATGCCAAATTCAGCAAGTGTGAGTTCTAGTTGAATGAAGTGGGATTTCTCGGACATATCGTGTCAGGAGATGGTGTAGCTGTTGATCCCGCCAAAGTGGCAGCTGTAACTGAGTGGGAATCTCCTAAGTAAGTGAAAGAAGTAAGTAGTTTCCTCGGCTTGACAGGATACTATAGAAGATTCATTGAGAATTTCTCAAAGGTAGCTAAGCCAATGACGGAATTACTTAAGAAAGACAAGAAATTTGATTGGACTGAAGGATGTGAACTCACTTTCCAAGAATTGAAGAAAATATTAGTGATGGCACCAGTCTTATGTCTGCAAGATTTGGAGAAGGATTTCCAGGTATATTGTGATGCTTCTCACCAAGGATTAGGTGGAGTTCTGATGCAAGAAGGGAAAGTTGTGGCTTATTCCTCGGGACAACTCAAAACTCATGAAGTGAATTATCCTACTCATGACTTAGAGTTAGCCTCTGTTGTCCATGCGCTCAAAACATGGAGACATTATCTTTTGGGAAAATGATGTGAAGTGTTCACAGATCACAAAAGTTTAAAGTATATCTTCACTCGGAAAGAAATCAACATGAGACAAACAAGATGGCTAGAACTCATCAAGGACTATGACTTGAGTTGGAAATACCACCCCGGTAAAGCAAATGTTGTAGCGGATGCATTAATCCATAAAGTTTATGTCAATGGCCACACTAAGGGAGAATTGCCAGATGATCTATGTGCCCAATTCAAGGATCTCAGATTAGAGATAGTGCCTGAGGGACATCTCATGTCATTGGATGTTCAACCCACCTTGTTGGACAAAATCAGGGAAGCCCAAAAGACGGATAAGGAAATTGAAGAGATTAAGGGAAAAATAGCAAAGGGAAAGCTAAAGGATTCCATGAATACGAACAAGGTACTTTATGGTATGGAAAACTTATCTGCATTCCGCAAGATCTGGAACTTCGGAAACTGATTTTACAAGAAGCACACAACTCACCATATTCCATTCATCTAGGTAACACCAAAATGTACATGGATGTGAAGGAAAGATTTTGGTGGAATAATCTCAAGAAGGACATCGCTGAACATATTGCTTTGTGTGATGTGTGTAGTAGAGTGAAAGCGGAACATCAGAAACCAGCAGGATTGCTCCAACCACTAACTATTCCTGATTGGAAGTGGGACAAGATTGGCATGGATTTCATCACCGGACTGCCAAGGACTAAATCAGGATATGATTCTATTTGGGTCGTGGTAGATTGCCTAACTAAATTGGCTCATTTCATACCCGTGAAGACAACCTATACAAGTGCTAAGTTGGCCAAGATTTATATGAATAGGATCATGTGTCTACGTGGAGTACCCAAGAGTATTGTGTCGGATAGAGGAACTCAATTCACTTCACATTTTTGGCGGCAATTGCATGAGTCATTGGGAACAAGATTAGAGTTCAGCACCGCTTTTCATCCTCAAACTGATGGACAGACAGAAAGTACCAACCAGATTCGGAGGATATGTTGAGGGCATGCTCCCTAGACTATGGTGCTAGTTGGGGTGAAAGTCTGCCTTACGCAGAATTCTCTTACAATAACAGCTATCAAGCCAGCATTGAGATGGCACCGTTTGAATTTCTCTATGGAAGGAAGTGTACTACACCATTCCTATGGAATGGTGTCGGAGAAAGAAATTTGTTCGGGCCAGAACTAATCAAAGAGGCTGAAGAGTAAATCAAATTGGTAAAGGACAGATGAAAGATAGCACAGTCCCGACAAAAGAGCTACGCAGACCCGAAGCATAGAGAAATCACCTATGAGGTAGGTGACAGATCCTATCTTAGAGTATCACCCCTCCGTGGTGTGAAGAGATTTGGAATCAAAGGAAAATTGGCTCCAAGATATATTGGACCATTCAAGGTCTTAAGTCGCAAAGGAGAAGTGGCTTATGAGATTGAATTGCCTGAATCACTGTCTACAGTTCACAATGTGTTTCACGTAAGTCAGTTAAAGAAATGTCATCCGGAGATGGAAGAAAATTCTTTGAAGGATACTATACCATTGGAAGAGGTTCAGTTGGAGAGTGATCTCACTTATGAAGAGAAACATATCAAGATTCTTGAGACTGCAGAAAGAGTCACTCGTTCTAAGATTATCAGGTTTTGCAAAGTTCAGTGGAATCACCACTCCGAAGAGGAAGCAACTTGGGAAAGAGAAGATGACCTTCGGAAAGATCACCCTCACCTATTTGCTAGCCAATCCGAATCTCGAGGGAGAGATTCATCTTAAGGGGGTTATATTTGTAACATCCCAAAAATCATGATTTGTAAAGTTTGCATATCATTCATGCATTCATAAGCATTTGGTCTTTTCAAATAAAATTCCAAAATAAGAAACCATATTATGCCTATTATTTAATGCAAGTAAGGCAATGGTTCTATTTATACTTTCAAGGTATGAGGGTGTTTTGGTTTGATCAGTATTTTTTTAAAATTGAATGCAAGACTTGCACAAAATTCAAAACAAAACCCTAAATAAAAACCATATTTATACCCTTTTATTATATGTATATGGGGATTGGTTTTTATTTTATTTTATAACCTCAAAATAGTTTTGAGTGCTTTGTTGAGTTGGACACACTTTTTGACACTAGGATCACAGTACAAAAACCTGGTGAAAATTTGAATTCAAACAGAATTGATTTGAGCTTTCAAATTCAATTGGAAAAATCAAAATAGAAAAAGAAAATGCTTTGAGGAAAAAAAAGGGATCAGACCAGCCAACTGGCGCGGCCCAACTAGCAGCCCACCCGGGTTTTCCCCTCTCCCCCTCTGTTTCATACCGCGCGCGCTCGCACCCCCTCGTTGATAGTTGGACCCCACATCCACGTCACCCCTTCGTCCTCAATCATCGCCGCGACAACCCGCTCCGCTGCTGCCGTTTCTCCCCCTTTCAATCCTCTTTACTGCGCTTGATTTCCGGCATGACAGCACCCCTCTCCCCCACTACTTAACCCCCTCAGCCCCCGCTCCATTTCCCCCCACACCACACGCTATGAGCGCCGCCAGGCTCTGCAAATTCCTCCTCGCATTGCCGCAACTCCGACGAGCTTCGACGAATAATTGCGGTGATCCTCGACCCCGCCCTCGCCTCTGGTTTGCACCATCACAACCGCTATCCTTGCGTACACGTGCTAATGCTTTAGGTTGGTCTTTTGGCACTCTGTAGGCTCGGCCTCGTCATCGACTACGAGCACCCGACGGTGAACTCAACTCCGTCGAGCGATTACGGCCGTACCAGTGCACCCCTCCTCTGCATGCGACCACCACTGCGTCCACCTCATCGTCGCGACCCTGGTAACCCCCTAAGCCACCCTGTAAGGTTCCCAACCTTTAATAAGGTAGAGATCCCTGTGTTTACAATGCTAGTCCCTGGATCAATATCTATCATCCACAGTTAAGATGTAAT
The DNA here is from genome assembly GCA_910589765.1 of Avena atlantica. Classification (NCBI taxonomy): domain Eukaryota; kingdom Viridiplantae; phylum Streptophyta; class Magnoliopsida; order Poales; family Poaceae; genus Avena; species Avena atlantica. The sequence goes on from OU342737.1 coordinate 427,047,972, forward strand.
ATCAAGAAACAAAGGTCATAATACAACTTTATAACCAGGAATAAAATAATTCATTACATCTTACATAGCTCATTTGGCTATCACATTACATTGCAGCAGAATATCAATAAAGCATGGAGTCCTTCATCTGCAAAGTGCCACAGGCAATCATGTTGGTTGTAGACTTGTAATCCTATTCAACACACTTCACTAACATCAAACAAACCTGCAACATAATAAGTTGCAGCCACAAGGGTCAATACATTTGAATTGTATTGGCAAGTTTCACTACTATGTAGAAATAAGTGGATCCTATCATTACATGCATATTTGGCTAAGTGGGGTTAGGCTCATTTGCAGAAAGCAATATAGTTTTATCCTATCTTTTCAAAATAGTTTTTAATCTTTTGTAAAATCTTTCTGAACTTCTTGGAAAACTCCAAGTGCTTCAAATCCCTTGTTGTCACCATCAAGTTTTACTTTGAGAAATTTGAATGTCGAGATCTTCCATAGCTTCAGGCCTTAGTTGCTCAGTAGTTGTCCATAACCGGGGACACGGCTAAGTACTTAGAATTTGATCTTCTACAGAAATTGTACACTTTACCCACATGACACAATCTCGTCTTGACGCCACCAGTGGCCGCTGGATAAGTACTCACCAAATGGAGTACCGGCAGATCGAGCGTGTGACAAAATCTTTCCATTGAAGTCCTCCCAATACACAATGCTAGCTTGTCAACCAGGCACCAATGTAGGGATAAATTTCCCATACACAATTCTAGTTAACCTGAAGATGCCAATGCATGGGTCTTCCACTATGTAGTTGACTAAGCCAGAGCCCATTTAGCATGTGGCTGTACACAGAAGCCACTATACGAGAAACATGTTCAATCTCTAAGTCCCTGGGTGGTTTTATTCTAGTGCACATACAAAAAGATAGCCATATAAAGATGGTTCCCTTTGTTGCCACCTTGTCCAAAACTTGAGTATCCTTGTCCACCCAGGTGGTTCATTGAGTACTTGTTTTATTATATAAAACGTATATCTTTCCAACACTTCATATATTCATAGCATGTATCACATCCCAAATATATAGCAGGGCTAAGCTTACTACAACTACAATGTTTCTACTAAGGGAGATATAAGGGTATCCTATTAGGATTTAGCATAGCATAAAATATAGTAGTCCTTTCCATGCATGTTACAAAATCCACTAAGTGTAATGAAAATAGTAGGACATGGATGATAGTGTCACTTGCATTTTTAGTAGAGAATGTTGGTTCACTTCTTGATCTTGCAAATATCACACTCTTCTAATTCCACTACAATTCAATCAAGCAAACACAAATTCAACTAGCATTCCAACTAATTTATCACACATAAAATAATAGAAACAAGGTCATACATGCAAGCATGCAAAAGATAGTTTTATTTGCAAAAGTGGTTTCTACTAGTCTCTAAACATTTTAAAGCTCAAAGTGGTCATTTACTAAAGTGTTAAAACTATTTTCAAAAAGTTTCATCTCATAAACCAAAAATTATGATAAGGTGATATTTTATGTAGTTGAAAATATCTTTTAGCAAAGTAATAAATTTATATGGTTCATCAAATATGTTTTTAAACCTCAAAACTTAGTGTTTAGGGTCAAAAGGTTTGAATCAAATCATTTCCCAAAGGTTTTATTCAAAAATCATTTCTATACCATAAACAATATTTTTATTTGACTAGAAATGAGCTAACTCAAATATTTATTCATTAACTTCACAAAATACAATTTTAAATCCATAAGTTGATTCCTATGGTCAGTAGGATCACCATAAACCATTTTGCAAAGATTTCACCTCAAAAATATATCTAGAACAATTTTTATATTCAAAATAATCCTACACAAGTTTCTGCAATTTCAACCAATTTTCCAGAAGCAAAACATTAAACAAAAAGCATGGTTGGGTAGGATTTGTCTTTCTGATTCCATTGATATAAAATTTCCAAAATTTGGACGTGTAGAATTAAAGTTATGAATTTTACAAGTTTGCAATTCTAATAGAACATTTTCTGTTTTTAAATCGAAACCAGTGCCACGCGTCATAATACTACTGGTCCATACCGCTTCGGGTGGATCAAGCTCTGTGGGCTGTTAGATCTAAAGTATATCACGCGGCTCAGATCGCACCATACCTGTTCGCTAAGTGAATCTATCGTGACGCTTAGATCTAGATCCTATGGTGCACAGCTGTTGGCCAAAGGTGGGCGACGCTGGCGGCGGCGACAGGCAGCGCTGGATCTGGCTACGGTGCCGCGGCGACTACAGGAAGCAAGAGGGGTAATGGAGGTGCTCACCATGCTCGTAGAGGGGTGGCAAAGATCAAGGTGAGGTCAGCTTGACAAGGAGCACTCAGGAACGGAGGGGATTGCTCGCCGGAGTGTGCAGCGGCGTCGGACGGCTCTGTTTGTCGTCGGGAGCGAGGCTGAAGGTTGCCCTAAGGCAAACGGGAGGGGGCATTAGATGCGTACGAGCGTGGTGATCACAGGAGTGTCATCTAGAGGAACAAGGGTGGTCTGGGCTTACCAGGGGGACTCGCCGAAGATGGTGGCGTGCAGAGGTCGTCCTTACCGACGCTCTGAGGCAAGCGCGGCCAAGCAGCTGACACTACGAGATGCGCCAGGCGATGGGGAACAAGGCTGCGTGTAGTGGGAGGCGAGGGGCGGCTGTGGTTCGCCGGAATTAGCTGGAAACGTCGTCAGAGACAATGGCGTTGCCGGCAGAAATCCAGGCAGCCTGGGGGCAGAGAAGGTGGGGTGAGCGAGGGGAATGAGAGAGGTGAGGTAGGCACTTAAGTACGCATGTTCGGGGGCGAGATTAACGCAGGCAATAACTCGAATTCATCGCCGCAATCAAGGGCAGCAACGGCGAGGGGGACGTGGTCGTGGGGTTGAAGACGACATGCTGGCGGTGGGGTCTGTCTGTCAGCGAGGTGGAGGAAGTGGGAATGGGGCCGCTGGTCAGTGACTGCGCGTGCGAGATGCTGGGTAAGAAAACGTTTCGCCGGGGGGGTTTAGTTGGGCTGCGCTGTTGGGCTTAGTTGGGCTCGCCAGTTGGGTCTGTTTCATTCATTTTTTATACCAAATGTTTTTCCTTTTCTGTTTTGAATTTCCTGATTTGATTTTCATTCAAATAATTCAAACAACAAATCAATTCAAACCACCACCAAACTTTGTATTGATTTTAATTCTGTTTAACAACACATTTCAAAGTCCAAAATAAAATAATTCTTTTATTCTTTTAGGATCTATTTAATAATTAAATAAATAGACCTTAGTATTTATTTCAAATAGGGTTTAATTTATTTTAAAACTCTATTTGAAATCTAAAATAATACCAAACCTTTTAAGTAGGTTTTATTTGAAAATATAAAACACTTGGAATTCTTATTTAAAATACTGTAACAAATCTTTAGTGTTTATTTAAAATGAAAAACCATTTACTTAAATAAAATTGGATATTAATAAATCCTTATTATTTTATTTAAATAAACCTTTACTCTTTTTATCAATAGAAATATTTTATTTCAAAAGCTTGGCCAAGATTTAATTTGGCTCTATAAAATAATCCTTATTTATATTTCTACCTTTGCTTTTGAAAACCATATCTTTTTATTAAAAGATCCAAAAATAGTGATTCCAACTATTATAATTTTTATTTATTAATTGTTTATATTTTTTAATCCCTTTAGGATTTTATTTGATCAAAATAGGTTTTGATGTTTCCAATTGGAATCAAAAAGTTTCTTCTCACCCTAAATTTCAACAAAATTTTATTTTGTTTATTTATTTTTCACATTTCAAAATTTGGAAAATTTTGGGATGTGACAGGCTACCACCCTTAAAGAAATCTCGTCCCGAGATTTGGGATGGCTAGGGTTACAAGTTGGCTTGAAGACAACTAGGGTACTACCACCCTTAAAAGAAAGTCTCATAGGGTTACATTGATGGTTCACTTGACTATGAGTTCAACACTTGATATCCTGATATGGAATCCTTATTTGACTCAACTGAGTTAACTAGTTCCTGATATCCACTTCTTCTATCTCTTCAAATTTTCCATCCAAATCAATGTGGTTCACATGTCCTTTCTGGGTCACATTGGAGTCATTTCCATTGGCTCTTCTAGCATCCTTTTTCTTTTTATTCTCAGGACAGTCTGATGCATAGTGTCCAAGTTCCTTGCAATTATAGCACTGCAACTGGCTAATATCTTTCTTCCTGAAAGTTTCATGTTGGTTCTGACCAAGGTCATCTCCATTGTCAGTATCATTTCCATTATTATCACTTCCATTGTTATTGTGGTGATACTGATGTGGTTCAGAATCTTCCTTGCTCTTTTTGAATGAATGCTTCTTTTGTGATGATCCTGAGTGATTCTTGAGTTTATGCTTCCTCTTTCTGTTCTCAACTTTATTCATCTTGTTTTCCAAAATGGTGGCTTTGTCACAGAGTGATTGATAAGTTGGGACATAGGCAATAGCTAGCTGCAGGTTCAACTCATCATTAAGTCCTTCAAGAAATTTCTCCTTTCTCTTAGCATCTGTGTCAACTTCATCTGGTGCATAGCGTGCCAGATTGTTGGATTCTTCAATATAGTCAGCCACACTGAGGTGACGCTGTTTCAGATTGTGAAACTCCTTTTTCTTCAAGTGCATCACTCCAGATGAGATGTGAGTTGTACGGAAACCATCCTCAAAAATAGCCCAAGTCACATCCTCAAGGGGAGTGGTGATCTGAAAGTTGTCCCACCATGTTGCTGCTGGTCCTTCAAGCAGAAATGCTGCAAACCTAACTTTTTCTTCATCGGTGCAGCCAACAGTCACTAAGTCCTTACTCACTGAACGTAACCAGTCATTGGCTTCCATTGGATCAGTTGTTCTAGAGAACCTTGCAGGCCTAAGTTTCAGAAACCTGGTGAGCATATCATGTGCTGGAGGATTATTCTGATTGTTGTTTTTGTTATTTTTGTTGTTGTTGTTCCGATTCTGTATGAACGTGGTCATCTCCTGCATCAGTTGTGTCTGAGCTGTCATCATCTGCTGCATCTCAGGAGTGATGTTGTTGTTTTGGTTGGGGTTGGCACGACGGGGAGGCATCTATTGGTTTGATAGGAATAAGTAATGATGGATAGGTTTTAAGAAGTGCTAACACACAACTCAAAACAACCAAGTTCAATCAAACAATCAACAAGCAACTATTCACTTAACAACTTATGAGCTTAACTCATGAGTTGAAGGAAACAACAAGTTTTCTTGAAATAATTAACTTAGTATAGTCATACCTCAAGGGTCAATATGATCCATACACTAACATGATATCAATGTCTTTGGTAGGCAATCTAATGTCTCTTAGTTCTCACTTGTAGTCCTTAGTGAAATCATTGGTGAAACTAAAAATGAAGTCATTGTTCATGGTGAAGGCTTTGTCCATCAAGTTGAAAAGGAAGAGGTATAAAATTCAAAACCAAAAGGTTGAGGAAAGAGTTTACAAGATTGTTTGTAAATAAGTTTTGGAACAGATACAACTCCTATTTTTCTAAGGGGTTTTGTCAAATCCTAGGGTTACAATTCTACAGGAAACACAGTGCTCTGATACCATCTGTAAGGTTCCCAACCTTAAATAAGGTAGAGATCCCTGTGTTTACAATGCTAGTCCCTGGATCAATAGCTAGCATCCACAGTTAAGATTTAATATCAAGAAACAAAGGTCATAATACAACTTTATAACCAGGAATAAAATAATTCATTACATCTTACATAGCTCATTTGGCTATCACATTACATTGCAGCAGAATATCTATAAAGCATGGACTCCTTCATATTCAAAGTGCCACAGGCAATCATGTTGGTTGTAGACTTGTAATCCTATTCAACACACTTCACTAACATCAAACGAACCTGCAACATAATAAGTTGCAGCCACAAGGGTCAATACATATGAATTGTATTGGCAAGTTTCACTACTATGTAGAAATAACTAGATCCTATCATTACATGCATATTTGGCTAAGTGGGGTTAGGCTCATTTGTAGAAAGCAATATAGTTTTATCCTCTCTTTTCAAAATAGTTTTTGATGTTTTGTCAACTCTTTCTGAACTTCTTGGAAAACTCCAAGTGCTTCAAATCCCTTGTTGTCACCATCAAGTTTTACTTTGAGAAATTTGAATGTCGAGATCTTCCATAGCTTCAGGCCTTAGTTGATCAGTAGTTGTCCATAACCGGGGACACGGCTAAGTACTTAGAATTTGATCTTCTGCAGAAGTTGTACACTTTACCCACATGACACAATCTCGTCTTGACGCCACCAGTGGCCGCTGGATAAGTACTCACCAAATGGAGTACCGGCAGATCGAGGATGTGACAAAATCTTTCCATAGAAGTCCTCCCAGTACACAATGCTAGCTTGTCAACCAGGCACCAATGTAGTGATAAATTTCCCATATACAATTCTAGTTAACCTGAAGATGCCAATGCATGGGTCTTCCACTATGTAGTTGACTAAGCCAGAGCCCATTTAGCATGTGGCTGTACACGGAAGCCACTGTACGAGAAACATGTTCAATCTCTAAGTCCCTGGGTGGTTTTATTCTAGTGCACATACAAAAAGATAGCCATATAAACATGGTTCCCTTTGTTGCCACCTTGTCCAAAACTTGAGTATCCTTGTCCACCCAGGTGGTTCATTGAGTACTTGTTTTATTATATAAAACATATATCTTTCCAACACTTCATATATTCATAGCATGTATCCCATCCCAAATATATAGCAGGTCTAAGCTTACTACAACTACAATGTTTCTACTAAGGGAGATATAAGGGTATCCTATTAGGATTTAGCATAGCATAAAATATAGTAGTCCTTTCCATGCATGTTACAAAATCCACTAAGTGTAATGAAAATAGTAGGACATGGATGATAGTGTCACTTGCCTTTTTAGTAGAGAATGTTGGTTCACTTCTTGATCTTGCAAATATCACACTCTTCTAATTCCACTACAATTCAATCAAGCTAACACAAATCCAACTAGCATTCCAACTAATTTATCACACATAAAATAATAGAAACAAGGTCATGCATGCAAGCATGCAAAAGATAGTTTTATTTGCAAAAGTGGTTTCTACTAGTCTCTAAACATTTTAAAGCTCAAAGTGGTCATTTACTAAAGTGGTAAAACTATTTTCAAAAAGTTTCATCTCATAAACCAAAAATTATGAAAAGGTGATATTTTATGTCGTTGAAAATATCTTTTAGAAAAGTAATAAATTTATATGGTTCATCAAATATGTTTTTAAACCTCAAAACTTAGTGTTTAGGGTCAGAAGGTTTGAATCAAATCATTTCCCAAAGGTTTTATTCAAAAATCATTTCTATACCATAAACAATATTTTTATTTGACTAGAAATGAGCTAACTCAAATATTTATTCCTTAACTTCACAAAATACAATTTTAAATCCATAAGTTGATTCCTATGGTCAGTAGGTTCACAACAAACCATTTTGCAAAGATATCACCTCAAAAATATATCTAGAAAAAAATTTATATTCAAAATAAGCCTACACAAGTTTATGCAATTTCAACCAATTTTGCAGAAGCAAAACATTAAACGAAGAGAATGGTTGGGTAGGATTTGTCTTGCTGATTCCATTGATATAAAATTTGCAAAATTTGGACATGCAGAATTAAAGTTATGAATTTTACAAGTTTGCAATTCTAATAGAACATTTTCTGTTTTTAAATCGAAACCAGTGCCACGCGTCATAATACTACTGGTCCATACCGCTTCGGGTGGATCAAGCTCCGTGGGCTGTTAGATCTAAAGTATATCACGCGGCTCAGATCGCACCATACCTGTTCGCTAAGTGAATCTATCGTGACGCTTAGATCTAGATCCTATGGTGCACAGCTGCTGGCCAAAGGTGGGCGACGACAGGCGGCGCTGGCTCTGGCTACGGCGTCGCGGTGACTACAGGAAGCAAGAGGGGTAATGGAGGTGCTCACCATGCTCGCAGAGGGGTGGCAAAGCTCAAGGTGAGGTCAGCTTGACAAGGGGCACTCAGGAACGGAGGAGATTGCTCGCCGGAGTGTGCAGCAGCGTCGGACGGCTCTGTTTGTCGTCGGGGGCGAGGCTGCAGGTCGCCCTAAGGCAAACGGGAGGGGGCGTTAGATGCGTACGAGCGTGGTGATCACAGGAGTGTCATCTAGAGGAACAGGGGTGGTCTGGGCTTACCAGGGGGACTCGCCGGAGAAGCGGCCGAAGACGGTGGCGTGTAGAGGTCGTCGTTGCCGACGCTCTGAGGCAAGCGCGGCCAAGCAGCTGGCACTGGGAGATGCGCCAGCTGATAGGGAACAAGGCTGCGTGTAGTGGGAGGTGAGGGGCGGCTGTGGTTCGCCGGAATTGGCTGGAAACGTCGTCGGAGACAGTGGCGTCGCCGGCAGAAATCCAGGTAGCCTGGGGGCAGAGAAGGTGGGGTGAGCGAGGGGAATGAGAAAGGAGAGGCAGGCGCTTAAGTACGCATGGTCGGGGGAGAGATTAACGCAGGCAATAATTCGAATTCATCGCCGCAATCAAGGGCAGCAACGGCGAGGGGGACGTGGTCACGGGGTTGAAGACGACGTGCTGGCGGTGGGGTCTGTCTGTCAGCGAGGTGGAGGAAGTGGGAGTGGGGCCTGCTGGTCAGTGACTGCGCATGTGAGATGCTGGGTAAGAAAACGTTTTGCCAGGGGGGTTTAGTTGGGCTGTGCTGCTAGGCTTAGTTGGGCTGGCCAGTTAGGTCTGTTTCATTTCATTTTTTTTATACCAAATGTTTTTCCTTTTCTGTTTTGAATTTCCTGATTTGATTTTCATTCAAATAATTCAAACAACAAATCAATTCAAACCACCACCAAACTTTGTATTGATTTTAATTCTGTTTAACAACACATTTCAAAGTCCAAAATAAAATAATTCTTTTATTCTTTTAGGATCTATTTAATAATTAAATAAATAGACCTTAGTCTTTATTTCAAATAGGGTTTAATTTATTTTAAAACTCTATTTGAAATCTAAAATAATACCAAAACTTTTCAGTAGGTTTTATTTGAAAATATAAAACAATTGGAATTCTTATTTAAAATACTTTAACAAATTTTTAGTGTTTATTTAAAATGAAAAACCATTTACTTAAATAAAACTGGATATTAATAAATCCTTATTATTTTATTTAAATAAACCTTTACTCTTTTTATCAATAGAAATATTTTATTTCAAAAGCTTGGCCAAGATTTAATTTGGCTCTATAAAATAATGCTTATTTATATTTCTACCTTTGCTTTTGAAAACCATATCTTTTTATTAAAAGATCCAAAAATAGTGATTCCAACTATTATAATTTTTATTTATTAATTGTTTATCTTTTTAAATCCCTTTAGGATTTTATTTGATCAAAATAGGTTTTGATGTTTCCAATTGGAATCAAAAAGTTTCTTCTCACCCTAAATTTCAACAAAATTTTATTTTGTTTATTTATTTTTCACATTTCAAAATTTGGAAAATTTTGGGATGTGACACACCCCTTCACCCCATGGCTTCGCTGGAGCATTGTCGCCAGACGCGTCGCTGCCGCGCTCGCCATTTGCGTCGCCCATCCGTGGCCAGTGTGTTTAGATCCGTTAGATTTAGATCTAGTGGCTAGGATTAGAAGCTTAAGTGAAAGGGTACGAGTAGATATGGACCGCTGGATCTCACTTAGATCCAGCGGCTCGAGAGTGTGATCCGCATGAAGCGGTACGGGCCAATCAGATGGCGCCGCGTGTCAGGATTTTTCTTTTAAAATCCAGATTTGAATCTATTAGATGAATTAACTTGTAAAATTCATAACTTTTGTTCTGTTTAGCCAAAAAATGCAAATAATATATCAATGGATTTACAAAAATAAATCCTACACTTCTTTGTGCCTAGTTTTGTATTTTGATTCTGTTAAAAAGGAAATTTAAGCAGAGACCAATATAGGCTTATTTTGAGTATATAAATTATTTTAAAAATGTTTATAAGACCAAATTAACTTTATTTAGTCTATAAATGTTTAGTTTGGTGTTTAGTACTGTTCACTTGTCCTGTTTGGTTTGATAAAATTCATCACATGGAATTTGCATGCATTCATGTATTTTTGCTTGATTATTTTGATTATGAATTTGGTGTTATAATTTTATGTGTAGATTTTGGTGCTTGTGGTGATTGTGATTGTGAGGATTGTTGCTACTCCCACAACTACCAAGGAAAGTAGTGCTTCATGTATTTGCCCCATTATTTTTACTATGCACTGGTGATATTTTGTATAGGGCTTGCATGATATTTTGCTAAGTAACTATATGCTATGCAATGGGAAATCCTAGTAGTTGTAGTCTTGGTAGAATTTTCTCTAAGTTAAGATACGTGTTGTATTATCATGCTTAGCCTAGCTAGTAGCAAACAAGGGTGGATTATATACATGCTATGGAAATTTTGTTAAGTCTTTGACTTATGTTTTGCTTAATAAAAACAACTAAGTGAATGAATCACCTGGGTGGAATGGTATGTTTGGGTTATGTTGAGTGGTTACACAAGGCCCATATATATGGTCTAACTTGTGTATCACACTTGTGGAAAGACACCCAGGACAAAAGGGATTTGAGATACTTAGTGTTTAGGAGCTTCTAGTGCAACCACATGGCATATGGGCTCTGCCTTGATCATATATGTTGCAATAACTTAGCCAGATGGACAGTTGGTGGTAGGGTGATAGGTTGGAGCGCATCCATTTGGTCTAAGGGAAGGCTTCTGAAAGATCTCGTCTTGATGCATGTCGAGTCTTGTGGGGAAAGTGCACCACCTCTCGAGAAGGAAAAATCTAAGTACTTAGACGTGTCCCCGGCAGCGGACAATTTGAGCATCAAGACATTGAAGCTATCAAATATCTCCTCGTCCCAATTTCTAAGTTAAAACATGTGGTTGAACAAGGAAAAAAGTTCACCAATGTCTATTGGTGGTTCCTTGGGAGTTTTGTCAAACAAAAACTTAGTGTTTTCAACTGATAGGCAAAACCTATTTTGAGCAAAGCAAGCCTAAGCTACACTTAGACAAATTCATGTAGAAGCTAGAAACTATTATTCTACTAAGGTTTCACTTGCCAATACTATTCCAATGTATTGACCCACTGTGGCTGTAACTTGTGATGTTGCAGGTTACTCTGATGAGGATTAGGGTTATGAGTCTACACTCAACATGTTTGCCTGTGGCACATGAAGATGAAGACTTTAATTTATTTTGTTAAGTTGAACTCTTGTACTAGCCTATGGCTATGGAGTTGTAAAAGACTATGTTATCTCTGGAATGACGATGTAATAAAAGACCTTTGTATCTGTGTACTTCATCTTAAACTATGGATGCTAGCATTTGATCCAGGGACTAGCATTACAATCACAGGGACCTTTACCTTTACAAAGGTGGGGTCTTACATGCACCGATGATGAATGGTTTATTTCTGTTGGATCTCGATAATAGTGTTACACATATTCTTAATGTTGATGCTAAAAGGATTAAAATTAATGACGATATATCCGCATATATGTGGCACTACCGTCTAGGTCATATTGGCGTTAAATGCATGAAGAAGCTCCATTCGGATGGACTTTGGAATCACTTGATTTTCAATCATTTGATACATGTGAGCCATGCCTTATGGGCAAGATGACTAGAACGCCGTTTTCGGTTCAATGGAACGGGCGACAGATTTATTGGAGATCATACATTCTGATGTATGCGGTCCAATGAGTGTGTCGGTGTGAGGTGGGTATCATTATTTTGTAACTTTCACGGATGATTTGGGTAGATACGGTTATATCTACTTGATGAAACACAAGTCTGAAACCTTTGAAAAAAAATTCAGAGTGAAGTGGAAAATCATCATAATAGAAAGATTAAATTTCTACAGTCCGACCGTGGAGGTGAGTATCTGAGTTACGAGTTTAGCACTCATATGAAAGAGTGTGGAATTGTTTCACAACTCACACCTGCCGGAACACCACAGCGAAATGGTATGTTGGAACGTTGTAATCGTACTTTATTGGATATGGTTCGATCTATGATGTCTCTGACGGACTTGCCACTGTCATTTTGGGTTTATGCACTAAAAACTATTGCATTCACTTTCAATCGGGCACCATCTAAATCCATTGAAAAGACACCGTATGAATTGTGGTTTGCAAACAAACCTAAGCTGTCATTTCTTAAAGTTTGGGGATGCAATGTTTATGTGAAGAAACTTCAACCGGATAAACTCGAACCCAAAGCGGAAAAATGTGTCTCCATAGGATACCCTAAGCAAACTATTGGGTATTCCTTCTATCACAGATCCGAGGGAAAGGTTTTTGTTGCCAAGAATGGATCCTTTCTTGAGAAAGAGTTTCTCGCAAAAGGTGTGAGTAGTCGGAAGGTAGAACTCGAAGAGGTTATTGAACCTCCTCTTCATAGTATGGCCAGTAGCGTAGCGCCGGAAGTTGTTCCGGAGTTGGCTTCACCAATTGAAGACGTAACTAATGATAATGATCATGAAACTCCAAAAGAGAGTATTAGCGAACCTCGCAGGTCTAGCAGGACACATGTAGCTCCCGAGTTATACGGAAACCCTATTATGAATTTCATAGTTGATGAAATTGATGACCCTGCGACGTAAGAAGAAGCGATGATGAGCCCAGATTCCAACAAATGGTTAGAAGCCGTGAAATCCGAGATGGAATCCATGTACGAAAACCAAGTTTGGAACTTGGTGGACTTACCTCACGACCAAAAGGCTTTGGATAATAAATGGATTTTCAAAAGGAAAACTGATGTTGATGGTAATGTGACCGTCTATAAAGCTCGACTTATCACCAAGGGGTTTCTACAAATTCAAGGAGTTGACTACGATGAGACATTCTCTCCCGTAGCGATGCTAAAGTCAATTAGGATTATGTTAGCAATTGCTACATATTTCGATTATGAGATATGGCAGATGGATGTAAAAACCGCATTCCTAAATGGAAATATTGAAGAAGAGTTGTATATGATACAGCCAAAGGGTTTTGTCGATCCTAAGGATGCTGACAAGGTATGCAAGCTTCAGCGATCCATCTATGGAGTGAAGCAAGCATCCCGGAGTTGGAATCTCCGCTTTGATGAGGTGATCAAAGAGTTTGGATTTGTCCAAACTTATGGAGAGGCTTGTATTTACAATAAAGTGAGTGGTAGCAATGTGGCATTTCTGATATTATATGTGGATGACATATTATTGATCGGAAATGATATAGATCTTTTAAACAGTGTTAAAAGTTCTCTAAACAGCAAATTTTCAATGAAGGACCTAAGTGAAGCGTCATACATATTAGGCATAAAGATCTATAGAGATAGATCTAGGCGCCTAATAGGGCTATCGCAAAGTATATACCTTGATAAGATTTTAAAGAAGTTTAAAATGGACAGAAGTAAGAAGGGGCTCTTACCTATGTTGCAAGGAAAGACATTGAGTAAGACTCAAAGTCCGGCTACGGCGGAAGAAAGAGAGATAATGGACAAAGTCCCCTATGCTTCAGCCATAGGCTCTATAATGTACGCCATGCTATGTACAAGACCGGATGTGGAACATGCTATTAGTTTGATTAGTAGGTACCAATTGGATCCAGGTTCAGAACACTGGATAACGGTCAAGAATATCCTTAAGTACTTGCGAAGAACTAAGGATATGTTTCTTGTGTATGGAGGTGAAGAAGAGCTCGTCGCTAAGTGTTATGTCGACGCTAGCTTTGACACCGATCCGGATGAATCTAAGTCTCAATCCAGATACGTATTTCTCATGAATGGCAAAGCGGTTAGTTGGAGGAGTTCCAAACAACCCATGGTGGAGGGATCAACAACGGACGCCGAATATGTTGCTACTTCGGAAGCGGCTCAGGAAGCGGTTTGGATGAATGAGTTTATATCCGAACTAGGTGTGGTTGCGAGTGCGTTGGACCCTATGGTGATCTATTGCGACAACAATAGTGCCATAGACAATGCCAAAGAACCAAGGTCTCACAATAATTCCAAGCATATTAAGCGCCGGTTTCACTCCATCCGTGAGCATGTCAAGGATGGAGATATAAAGATTTGTAAAGTACACACGGATCTCAATGTAGCAGATCCGTTGACTAAAACTCTCCATAGATAAAAACATAATCAACACCAGAACTCCATGGGTATTAGATTTATCACTATGTAACTAGATTGTTGTCTCTAGTGCAAGTGGGAGACTGAAGGGAATATCCCATGAGAGGCAATAATAAATTGGTTATTATGTATATTCCAAGTATATGATAGATGTTTATTTTGCATTCTATAATTATATTAATACGGAAACGTTAATACATGTGTGTTTAATAAACAAAATAGAAAGTTCCTATTTATGCCTCTCTCATAAACTAGCTCGTTGATTAACAAGATGATCAAGCTTCCTGATCATAGACATTGGATGTTGTTAACAACGAGGTCACAACATTAGTGTAATGGTGTGATGAACATTCATCCAAAGTATAGCATTACGATCAAAGTAATTGAGTTTATATTGCTATAACATCATACGAAGTGATCCTAATCCTTATACCATGAGATCATGTCAATCACTAACACCGGAAGAGTATCTTGATAACATCAAACGTCACACCGTAACAGGGTGATTATAAAGATGGGTTCAGTACTACTAAAGTGTTATGTTGAGGCCCATGGATCAAGAGTGGAATTTTTTCATCCCGATGACGGATAGATATGCTCTGGGCCCTCTCGGTGATATCACATTGATTAGCTTCCAAGCAAGTGATTTGATCACTAGAATGTTATATCACGGGAATGATAAAAGAGTGCATGTCAGTAACAAGATCAAACTAGGTATGGAGATACCGATGATCGAATCTCAGACATGTAATATATCGCGAAAAAAAGGATTAAGATACTAGCGTAAAAGGTTCTCGCGATCACAAGAAAGTCATCACTGAATGTGTGGGAGTCGGTATGGACCTCCAGGTCCCGCTTCTAATTATTGATCTGAGAGGGGTCTCGATCATGTCTGTATTATTCGCGAACCGTAGGGTGACACACTTAAGAGACACCGACATCCATTTGGAGCAAAAGTTTCATGCCGGAAAGAATAACAAGCGCAGGAATTTATTTCACTAGATATCGAAACAGGTTTTCGGGTGAAATTGCAGAAAGTGTTTTTGCATGTGAAATGAAATACTAGCAAGGGGTTATATGTGAATGTTTGTCATTAAAGTAATTGACAAAATTCTGAATAAATAAAAGGAGTTTTATTTAATGAGAGTTTGCATTAAATTCGGTGGAAATTTAATGGGAATTTGAGTGGAGGGAATTGAAAGGTATTTTTGTGAGTGGAATGTCCACCCAAATGAATGAGCGGAGGGCAAGGGGGCATCCCCCATGCGTCGGCCACCCCCTTGGGTCCCCCCTTCTCCTATAAAAGGAGGCCCCCTCCTTACTTCTCACTCACACCTCCTCGTGAAGGATCTCTCCCCCCTCTAGTATTTATTCCCATGGTCTTAGACTAGCGTGATACATCTTCCCGGTGGCTATTCAGCAAGAAAGAGTTGTGCTTTCGTTGCATCGCTGGAGCAAGGAGGCGGAGGTTGCTCGGTGCCTCGGACGTGTGTGCGAGCACGGATGCGCCGCTGATTTGCGGTGCTAGGACTTCCTCTCGATCTTGAGATCGGCAAGAGATCGTCTACATCAACCACGAGTTTAACTCGTTAAGCTTTGTCGATCTTCAAGGGTATGTTCTCTACGGATGTATATCTTCCCATTGATTGTATCTAGTAGATAGATCTTGGTACATAGTTGTTCCCATCGTAGGAAATTTTTTATTTTCTATGCTGCGAACCCTACAATGATATACTACTTCTTCCATATATATTTGTTAAAATGACCTGTCTAGTTTATATTTGCTGAAATTCTAAGAAACACTCTATTTGATTGCCTAATTCATTTGTAGGCACACTTGTGTAATGCTTGATTGTCCTATTCTACATGTTAACAAGCAACGCCATTATATTTCATATCTAGTGGTTCGTCCTAAGCAGCAACATAGCTATCCTCTACTTTATATATAGTTCATTCGTAATTTGTATTCCTTCTCTATAAGTTCTCTTATGATGCCATTATAATTTCTATTCAGTTGATTTCTAGCCACGATAGTTACTGCACGCCCATTGTGTATCTCACCGCAAATTCTAGGTCACCCAACATCTCTTGCATTTCAGGATAAACAACTATTTTCATATATATTTGTTGAAATGACCTAACTAGTTTATATTTCTAAAACTCTAAGAAACACTTCAATCGATTGCTCATTTTATTGTAGGCACACTTGTCTAATGTTTGCTTGTCTTGTTCTACAGGTTCATAAGAGACGCCATTATATTTCTAATCCTGTGCTGGTTCATCATAAGCAACAACATAATTATCCTCTATTTTATAGTTCATTCATGGTTTGCGTTCCCGCTCTCCGAGTTCTGGTATGATGCCATTATAATTTCTATTTGGTTCATTCTTAGGCACAACGGTAACTGGATAACATTGTGTAGCTCACCGCAAATTCTAAGTCAACCAACATCTCTTGTTTTTTAAGATATACAACTTCTTCCATATATATTTTTAAAATGACCTGACTAGTTTATATATGCTGAAATTCTAAGAAACACTTTGTTTGATTGCTCATTTCATTATAGGCACACTTGTTTAATGCTTCCTTGTCATGTTCTATGGGTTAACAAGCGACGCCATTATATTCTGTATCTTGTTCTAATTCATCCTAACCAACGACATAACTATCCTCTACTATTAGGTTTATTTTTGGTTCGCATTCCTTCTCTTTAAGTTCTTGCATGATGCCCTTATAATTTCTGTCTCGTTCATTCTTAGCTACGATGGTAACTGCATGCCATTGTCTGGTTTGTTCTTTTGGTTTATTCTTATATATATATTTGTTGAAATGACTTGGCTAGTTTGTATTTGCTAAAATTCTAAGCCACACACATTGTTATATTTCTCATTTCACGGTAGGCATACTTGTTTAATAATTGTTTTTCATGTTTGTTTGACGTGATGGTCAATATGTTTGAACCACGGACCAGTAGTAAACTCCAGTTCATAGCTCCTGTTGTATCAGTTAAATGAGTAGTTTGTCTTGTTTGATGTATTAACTTGTTATTACTTAGTTTCAGACTTCAGTTATTGTTATCGCCACCAAAGAGGGGCAAGATCATGTCTCAATGTTGTTTTCCAATGAAAGATGTCACACTCAAAAGGGAGATGCACGTGATAGATGGAGAAAGCAAATTGAGGACTACTATCAACTCGATTGTCAACTGAAATGCCGAATTTCCTTTCCCTCGTGTTGATAATATGTAATAATTTTAATTAGTTTGAGTTTCATGTAATATATAGATAAATCGCATAGGCCGTGTAGGCATTTAGTTGACGCCGTCCACACATAGCGATAGGCGGTACCATACCTGCACTAGCCAGGTCGATTGGGGTACTATATCGGGCCTTGTAATTTGATCATCCTATATTGGGCCAATGATAAACAGTAAAAGATGCTCGCAAGTTGTATACCTTTTATTATACCGGAATGGGCTTCAGAAATGCCGAAACTGTAATGAGCTGACCCACAAGGGAGTTTAGTAAAAGTAACAGGCCATAATAGTGATAGGACGAAACTGTAACAGGACGAAATCAGTAACGGACCTTCATAGTAAAAGGGTCAGAAATTTAAAAAGGTGAAATAGTAACGAGCCAGAACAGTAACAGGCTGAATTTGAACCAGGACAGAACAGTAACAGCCGAGAATATATGTAGGCCGTTTATAGGCCTGAACAGTAACGGGGCCGAAAGTTTATGGACCACAGCGGGTTACATAAGTGGGAACATTTCATACAGTGAAGGACTATATAGTAACCGGCCCGAAAGTATATGGGCCAAAGCGGGCTGGCCAAATAGGCACATTTTAAACAGTCCAGGGCGAAACAGTAACAAGACAAAAATAAAATCTTGCAGAAAGTATGGAGCCCCTCCCACCCCCTAGACACCCACCGCCGGTGATCTCCTTCTTCGGCCATCCTTTAGCCATTCCATTCCTACCATCCTGCTCCCCCTCTGTGATCTATTCTCCCATCCCCATGGAGGCTCTCATCCACTGGGATTTTTCACCTGGCCAAGCCCTGGCCGATCAGATTCATGCAAGGTTTGGATCTATAGTTCACTTCTCCCCCTCTGCAGGGGCCAAGGAATTCTTTATTGTGGTCTATTTCTCCTTGGCTTCATTTGCATTATCTGAAGAATCTATGGGTGTTGCACTCCAATGCTGCATTGGTGGTTTGGCTCAAGGTTTTAGGGTTTTCAAACTCAGTGATCGATGTTTTCGGTTCTCGGTGTCCTCAAATAAAGTGGGTCATTTTATCTATGGACTTTAGGATTGGATCTGGCCAGATGTTGTTTCTCACTTCTCTTTATTTCGTGGAATTCATCTAGATGTCTCAGGGTTTATTAATCGGTCTACTTGGAGTTCCAATGAAGAGATTGTGGAGATTTCACATAGGAGTGCTACAGGAATTCGTTCTGATCTAAGTTTTCTCAAGGAAAGTGCTGCAAGTGATAGCTCTAATTCATCAGTTCTGGAATTTGCTAAATTTGGGTTTAATTCTCCCAAGAAGAATGTTGTTGACCCTATTTCATCATGTGATCGTCAAGACAGATGTGCTTTGCGTTTTAGTCCCAATATTCAGACACTTAAGAATCGATTCATGTTGAAGTCTGCTAAGCTCGATTATCAAAAGGTGATCTCTAATCCTGGTTTTTTCAATGATATCTCTAACTTTCAACGTGGGCATCCTAGTTGTGAGATTTCATTTGGAAGTTTTATCTGCACCCTGCCAACTAATCGACATCATGTGATTGAGAGAAAGATGATTTTCTTTGGAATGACCTTTTCTGAAAACTTTTGTGCTTCCTGCCCAATTGTCAAGCTTGAGGAAATTGTGGATCTTCTGGATGCTAGTTACTCGAAGGAAGAAGTCAAAGAGATTGTTAATATTCCGTTTATTCTGCCTAAAGATGTTATTTTCAAATTCTTGGGCTGATGCAGCTCTTGCGGCCTAAAGGATCACCTTGATGTAACGTGTCCTGGTTTCTGTCTTGCTTGTCGTGATCGGGGTGCTACTTGTGATTCTTGTTCTGCTGCTAGATGGGCAGATCTCGGTTGTTCTAAATGTCTTGGCGTTGGGCATCTGGCTAATAAATGCACTTTTGGGCTGAGATGTAAGAGATGCAATAATCTTGGTCACTAGGACTCTAATTGCACCCGACAAATCTTTATTTGGAGACCGAAGAGACACATTAATCAACCCAATTTATGTTGCCAGAAAATATGGGTGGTTAAAGCAGATAAACCTGAATTAAAGGTAACAACCTCTCAAACATCTCCGCCTCCTCTATTTTCGCCTGTCGTTTCGTCTCCTCCTTGTTCTACTGTGCAACCCTCGAAATCTTCGACTGCCGCCACCATTGTTGCTGCTGTCCCCCTTGCCATGGCTAACTTTCCTGTCAACCCTCTTGCCTTCATCCCTGTTGGCATGGCGGTCGAGCCGGGCCCAGTCAATCGTCGCATTCGTTCATACCTGGTGGTGAACCCTATTCCGCCGCTGCAACATGACAATGTTGTCATCACGGAAACCAACAGATTCATCCCAATCTAGTTCAGGGAGCAGACACGTCTAGAGATTGTTGATCTCCTGGTTGAAGCTGGTCATCCTCCGCACCATCTCGATGATCATACTTTTGGTATTGGCACTTTTACTCTACATGATGCTCTAGCTGTTGATACTGTTATTGGTCTAAACTTTGCTTTGGATGAGGAAACTACAGTTACTTTTGTCAAACATGATGCTGCTAGAAACATGCGATTGTCTGAATTTGGTAGAGAAATTTGGATTATGTTTGTAGGTTTCCCCCTTGATTATCAGACAAACTTTTACATCAACAGAGCTTGTGATGATTTTGGTCTACTCTCAGAATGACACTTACCTAGGTCAAACAATAAATATGTGTTAGCTAAAGTCTGGATTGTTGATCCTAAGTTTGTCCCAAAGAGTTTTGTGATGATGCAGTTGGGTGGCGCTAGGCGTACCTGGACCATTCGTGTGATTATGTTAAGGTCTGCTGATTGGAATTACCATGTGCATGATGTTCCTCCTCCTCCTCCTGAGGATCCAGAACCTGAAGATGGTAAACCACATCCCTTGTTTGCTATGGAATTGACTGCAGAGCAAATTTATCAACAGCAGGTTTCTAATTGGTTGCAGCAGAATGGAGCTCCCTTTGGTGCTCACAATAACCAAAATAATGTGGGCCAGCAGCACATGCCCATTGATAACAATGTTGCTTTGGAAAACATGATGGTGGATCCTCCTATGATCAACTTTCAGGCTATTCTTGTTGAGCAAGGTGTGCATTTCTCTGTTGGGGTGCATCCACCTTCCTCTAATTTGGCTGATAGTCCTGCTCAAGCCTGTAATGACAGCATTTCTGATAACTCTGGCTCAAGTTCTACCATTCATGATCTGCACATGCAAGATGTTAGCACCACTCTCACTTTGAATTATATGGTTCATGCTGATCCCTCACATATTGATAGTGAACTTCTGGCAAGACTGTCTGTGGCCAAGGCTCTGTTCTCCGGTGCTTTTGTGCCCAAGATTCAGAGCTTTGTGTCACTGTTTCCCTCCATCAAGCTGTCACCTCCTACTTTTCATGAACTTATTGGGGAAAGTTTCACTCTGCGGCATAAAAGGAAAACTGTGAGGGGTTTTGGTGTAAGCCCTACCTCATCTGTGAAAATAAGGGATTTATCTGTACCTAGCAATATTTTGGCTGAGCCTGATTTTGATCAGGAGGTGGTTGTTGGTCAGAAGAGGAAATTGGAAACACCTATAGTGGAAAACCAAGTGAGGAGGAGTGCTAGGAAGAATAAATATGATGGTTTCAAACCTAAGTGCCCCTCAGATGTGAAGACAACAAAGTCCAAAGTCAAGCCTAGGCTGGTGCCTGCTATTGCTGAATGTAAGATGGATGAGGATACTGATATTAGTCAGGGGTGTGTTCTTAACCCAACTCCTCCTTCAACTCCAATTGCTACTATTCAAGCTATAGGGATTAACCTCTGTGGGGTCCATCCTTCCAAGCTCTCTCCTAAGAAGTTGCTCAAGAATCCTCTTGAGGAGGTGAAAAAGCCTAGAAGCAAGGAAGACTAGAGGACTTCATGCAGACTGTTAAGAAATGGTTTGTTTTGTGCTGGAATATTAGGGGTCTTAATGCTAGATCTAAACAACTAGCCTTATGTAATGCAATCCACTCTAGTGGATGTGCCGTGGTTTGTGTCTAGGAAACTAAAAAGGGACACTTTGATGTGGTTTTTATTAAGGAATGTTGTCCTCCTTCTTTTGATGAATTTGTTTATGTCCCTTCTTGTGGTGCTTCTGGTGGTTTGCTTATTATTTGGAAAAGTGCAGTGTTCTCTGGGCTTGTAATGCATTGTGAATCATTTTCTTTATCTGTCCATTTCACTGCAACTCAATCTGCACAGGAATGCGTTTTGCTTAATATTTATGGGCCTTGTCATGGGCAGGCTAGGGAACAGTTTATCCAATGGTTGTATAATCTAAACATTCCTAATGCTGAAGATTGGATTTTATTGGGTGATTTCAATTTCATTAGATCACCTAATAACAGAAATAGGGGTGGTGGTGATGCTAATGATATGTTCATTTTTAATGATTGGATAAGATCACAGCACTTGACTGAAATTCCAATTAAAGGGAGAAAATTTACTTGGTCAAATATGCAGGAAAATCCTTTACTTGAGCACCTTGATTGGTTTTTACTTCATTACATTGGACCAGTTCTTATCCAGCTACTCTGGTAAATCCACAAGGAAAGCCAACCTCTGATCATACACCTCTTGTTGTGTCCATTCATACCCATATTCCTGCCAGTAAAATCTTCAGATTTGAAAATTTCTGGGTGGCACACCATGGTTTCTTTGACACAGTGGCTAAAAGTTGGGAGAAACCAACACATAAGGAAAACAGTGCATCCAATTTAAATGCTAAATTTGAAAGGCTTAGATATGATCTGAAATTCTGGAGTAAATCAATCTCCAGACTGTCTGTATGTATTGACAACTCAAACAAAGCTCTTTTGGAGTTGGATAATCTGGAGGATTGTAGGGGCCTGACTGAACCTGAGGCAAATTTTAGAAGCATTCTAAAGGAACACATATTGGAGTTGCTAGACTTTCAGAGAATTTATTGGAAAAAGAGATGCACAATCAGATGGACAAAATTTGGAGATGAAAATACCAAGTTCTTCCAGAATATTGCTACTAAAAGATACATAAGAAATTCAATTTCCCAGCTTAAACTTGATGATGGAACTGTTGTTTTCAGCCATGAATATAAAGAGAAGGTCATCTTTGATTCATTTAAGGAAAGACTTGGCACTAATTGTTCCCCACCTATGCTTTTTGATTAAGCTCCACTATTCAGCCAATTGATGGTTTGGATGATCTGTCTAAGCCCTTCACCACTGAGGAAATTGATAATGTGGTCAAGCTTATGCCTGTTGACAAAGCTCCAGGCCCTGATGGTTTCAATGGGCAGTTCCTTAAAAGTTGCTGGCATATCATTAAGTAGGATATTTATCAGCTTTGTTTTGACTTCTATGATGGACAACTTGATCTTGAGAGTATTAATATGGGTCATATCACACTTATTCCCAAGGTCCATACCCCTGAAACTGATAATGAATTTAGACCAATCACTCTGCTGAATTGTTGCTTGAAGATTATTACAAAATTATTGGCTAACAGATTACAAAAAGTGGTTCTGAAAATTGTGCATAAAAACCAATATGGTTTTCTTAAAGGAAGAACTATTCAGGATTGCTTAGCTTGGGATTTTGAGTTCATTCATCAGTGTGCTGCTTCTAAAAAGGAGATTATCTTACTTAAATTGGATTTTGCCAAGGCTTTTGATACTATTGACCATGAAGCTATGCTGAAAATTATGAAACAAATGGGATTTGATAAGAAGTGGTTACAATGGATTTCCATTATATTTGCTTCTGGAAAATCATATGTTCTGTTAAATGGGGTTCCTGGCAGACAATTTTTTGCAAAAGAGGTGTCAGGCAAGGTGATCCACTTTCTCCCCTAATTTTTGTACTGGCTGCTGGTCTCCTTCAATCTGCAATTAATAAAGCATTTAGAGATTATATACTTCTAGCACCCTTTTCCCCAGACTTTGGTATGGATTTTCCTGTTATACAGTATGCTGATGACACATTAATTATAATGCCTGCTTGTCATACTCAAATTAATGTGATGAAGGAGATTCTAAGAAAGTATGCAATATCTACTGGTCTTCATATTAACTTTCACAAATCATCCTTGATCCCAATAAAAACATTTCCACTGAGAAAGCACGAATTTATGCTGCTTCTTTTGGCTGTATTATTGGTCAGATGCCTTTCACTTATCTGGGATTACCATTGGGGACTACTAAGCCTTCAGTTATTGATCTTATGCCCTTAGTGGACAGGATTGAGAGAAAAATGACTGCTTCCTTCATGATGATGACTTATAGTGGTAGAGTCACTGTCATTAATTCTTTGCTTACCTCAATTGCCATGTTTACCATGTGCTCTCTGAATGTTCATTCAAAAATCATTGACCATGTGGAGAAAATCAGGAGACGCTGTCTATGGAATAAGAAAACTGAGGATGGTGAAAAGTGTCATTCTTTAGTGGCTTGGGATAAGGTGTGTAGGCCAAAAAATAAAGGAGGTACTGGCATTTTGAATTTAAAAATACAAAATCAAGCCCTGTTATTGAAGTATCTTCACAAATTTTATAACTAGTGGATACCCCGCGCGATGCTGCGGGAATATAAGATAATTTTCATATATATACAAATAATAGCATGAATTATCTTGAATCCAAGGATATGAAGCGGTTTATGGTTGTGGCAAGAAACCTAAAATCATATGGCAGGAGTTAAGCAATTAAATTTAGATAATATAAAGTGTGTGCATAATTAGAAGAAAATCAATAGTTCTGTAAAATATATCTATGTCATTGTTAAGTGATTATTTTGGATTTGTCACATCCGGAGGCTGAACCTAAAATATTTGGCAACAAAGAATAGATATTTGAAAAATCATATAGAAAGGACTATCCTTGTCACTTTTTATCATGACATCCCTTGGGATTTGTAACACCAACAACCACTTGCTATCATGGCGACCTCTCTATTCATCAGAATATGCTCGTGCATCTATAACACGAACAAACACATTGGTATTTGAAATTGAGAAGTCATTTGAAATAGTAGAGTCCATTTAGTAATCTGGTATAGGATACGATCTGCCAAGTGTTACAACATTTTCTGCTGCTGCTGCGGATAAGTAATAGTAGAGTCCATTTAGAAATAGTAGAGTCCATATGCAATAAGTAGTATGGTACTGCCGTGGATGATGACGATACAACAATATATGTGAAATGTAAAATTGTAGTGCAATATATAAGAATTAGAAAACAGATGATAGACCTTTGATTACGGACATCATCCTTATCAAATGGAGTCATCTCCTTGTATTTGAGCTGATACAAAAGGAAAGAATTGAAAACAAACAAATCATGGCAAACAACAACAGGTAATTTGAAGAGATGCCACCGTTAGAAAAGGGCTAGAAGGAACCATAATTCTGGGTGAGCACGGAAAATTTTAATCCCGGAAAACGACACCATACAAAGTAGAACAATGGGACTGTTAGATAATATATGTTGAAGACATACTGTTTGAAATAGGCTTGTTGGACCGAACAAAACTAACCAATGTAGAAATCTTCTTCTCAAGGAAGAAAGGCACAAAAAACACTACAAACAGAGCTGTAGAAAATAATATCATGGTTAGGTATTATCTGTAGAATGATACAGTGTCTAGAGTAGAGAATTCATTGCCCACCCAGCGTTGATTTTGGTGCACCACAAGAAGCATTGTGATCCCACTCGTGTAGAGCACATGATCATTCATCTCTTTGTTCTGGTGCATATGCCACAACGATTTGCAATCCAAGTGCTAATGTGCTGCATATATGAAACAATATGACTTTTTTCTCTATCCCAAGGAAACGCACCTGGAGGAGAATATTTGAATAGTATGACGATTCCGGAGTCCGGACACTGGATATGTGCCCCTTATCGTTGTGTACTGCCTGCAATCTCGGCATGGGAATCTGGGGATTGAGAAATTTGACAGGGGAGGAGAGGTGAAGGCCAGGCATGAATGCCACAGTTGAACCTTGTGGAGAAACTTGCCGAGGCTTGGGCGAACCTAGTTGGAGACGCAGGTGGAGGTGTTAGCCATCCCACGGTGGATGAAGAACAAAGGGGGTGGACCGGCAGGCGCAGACAACAGACATGGAGACACCGAGCAGGTTAATATTGGATGCAACCCTTCTCAAAATTTATACATCCTACAAAAGAAATCATGAGAGAATGAGAAAATGTAAAATCAAGAATATTGGTTGAGCAAGGAAGCCATCGCCGCAATCGTTAGTACATGTATGCAGATTCATCGTGCTGCTGTTGTTGGCTGCTCGAGGCATGAAGGGGAATCGTTAGTTCTGTGGTCATGTCATCTAAACACTTCCATATATAGTTAGGCTTAAAAAGGTGAGAAAGAACCAATCAATAAGAAACATATTTTTGTAGTGATCAGTGGATGAGTTACCGGAAGAGAAAGGGGTAATGGGATCTTAATCAGGGGATTTTAAATGTTGCTCTAATGGGGCGTGAATCAATGTTGCATTAATAGGGAAAATTGGTGTGTGGTTACATGGGCACACACGGCAGGACGGATTGACAAAATTAAGACCACTAATGCATGCATGGCAAAAGAAAAATCTGCTTAGGTGGCCTTGATGAGGTGGCATGCTTGCATGTTGAGAGAAATCATGTAGTGGGGGTATTCTATTTAGATATAGAAGATAAGATTGACACTCCTAGGATGACACTTCTCTGGAAAACCTATTATCATGATAAGATTCCACATGCTGTGGCCCCTTGTGGGTCTTTCTGGTGGAAAGACATTATTAAAATTATGCCAATCTTCAGAGGAATTACTTCTTGTCAGATTGGTACTGGTGAGATTGTGTTATTCTTGAAAGATGATTGGCTGGGAACAATTGCAGCTGATAAATTTCCAAGATCTTATTCATATGCTTTAAGTGAAGATGTGTCTGTTAAATCCTTCTTATTGTCCACTAGCTTATCTGCCAATTTTTTCCTTCCTCTATCCCCTGAAGCATTTGAAGAAATTAAGCAACTTCAATAGGAGGTTAGAAATGCTGATATTGGAGGGGGACCTCAGGATCTTTGGAACTGTGTTTGGGGATCTGACTTTTATTCTTCTAAGAAATATTATGAGTTCTGTTTCAGGAATATTAAGCCTCGTGATGCTTTTAATTGGATTTGGAAATCCAAATGCACTCCAAAAGTTAAGTTCTTCTGCTGGCTTCTCTTCTCAGATAGACTGAATACAGGGAATTTATTGAAAAGGAAGAATATGCTATTACAATCAGGATATAGGTGCATCATGTGTACAAATCCCCCTGAAAGAAACAATGGACCATCTATTCTTTCATTGCCCTTTCAGTAAAGATTGTTGGGATATATTGGGGATGTATTGGCATAACCAAGGTAACAGTCTGACCATAGTTTCTGAGGCTAAAGAGAATAGAAATTGTAACATGTTCATGGAAAAATTCATGTTGGGAGCCTGGAATATTTGGAAGGAGAGGAACAATTTACACTTCAAGGACATTACTCCCACAACCTAGAACTGGAAAGCCAAGTTTATTGAAGATTTTGGTCTTCTGGTGCATAGAACCAGAGAGGATCTACGTCCTTTTATTCATAGTTTTGTAACCTCTTTGTAAGATTTCTGTTCTTTTCTACTTTTGGCTGCCTCCTTGGCACCCCCTCCCTTCATGTAAGTCCCCAGTTTTTATAAGTAAATGAAGAAAAGGAGGCAATAGGGATTTTTCCCCTACTGTCATGAGGTTAAAAAAAAACAGTAACGGTCCCGAAAATTTATAGGTCAAAGTGGGCTGGCCAAAAGGGACGATTTCAAACAATAATGGGCAAAACAGAACATGCCCGATAATTTATGGTCTACATATGGGCCCACTTCAAATAGTGCATGTCGAAACAGTAACGGGTCTAGAAGTTTACGGGCCACAGCGGGCAGCACCAGTGGGCCCATTTAGAACAGTGCAGAACAAAACAGTAGCGTGCGCCTTTCTGTTGGGCTCTCATACACTTAATAATTATCAGGCCTTAGATGAGCCTAACTTCTACCACGGTTTCATTGATAGTTAACGGCGTTAACTGGCCGATAACGGCGTTTGTCACGTAGAAATTTGCATGACGTCAGCCGTCAACATGGCTGGCGAACAGATCTATGACGAAACGACTTTTCGTGGCTGAAGGATGCGCTCCGCCACAATTGGAAAAAAACCGTGGTAGATTCATTTGTGATGGGACTTCTACCACGAAGGACATCCGTCATAGAAGGCTTTTCAGCCACGAAAAATGGTCCTTCAACCACGAAAATCATTCGTTGTAAAAGGACATTTTTTTATAGTGGGTATCGAGTTATCTAGAGTATTTTGATTTTGTTTGAGGTAGCTTGGACTTCTATGCTGGTTGTTAGAGTTAGGAGGTAGACCATTATGATAGTGTTATTGGAAAATAGTGAAGTACAACCCATGTTAGTCCAATGGAAAATTAAGTTCAAACAAAATAATGGAAAATTAAGTACTCTGTTCCTCCATGTCAAATGCATAACATTGTCTTACTTTATGTAGGAAAGAATCTTCTAATCAAGTTTGTGTAGTCACTTGTGTTATGTGGTTAAAACTGCTATTGATCCCTATAGATTCAGAATGCTCAAACTTGTTTTAACAAACATTTAGATGAGATTTTCTTGATTGTATATTTCTTTCTTTTGGATTAAAATCATACTTATCTTTAGTTTTTTACTACACTACACGAAACAGGCTAGGCATCGAGGACTAGCTGCCTTTGGCACAACCCCAAAATGCGGTCGGCATAGGCTGTACCAAGGGAAGCCCTCGGCATAGTGCCCTGTTAGCGTTGACGGTTTAGCCGTCGGCACAGGAATGGTCGTCGGCATAGGTGTGCCGACGGCTTTTCCCTTAGCATAACATTAGAATTTTCAAAAAAAAAATTACTTTTTTCAAATTTTTGAATTGACTCTTTAATTCCTCACTTGGGCCTTTTTAAGTACACTTAATCACACTACCTTTGGTCAAAATCCGAAAATGGTCACCCATGCTCATACTACTCCACTCCCAGCACGCTTAACTTCTCTGTTCCTTCTGATCGCCCTTCCGTGAAAGAAATTACAACTTCTTGATAATACTACCATATTAATCATATTAACCATTATACCTTTATGTAACACGTCTTTATTTTTAAAATTTCAAATAATTATTTAAGTAAACAACAATGAATAAGTAATAATACTGAATTCAATAAAAATAAAATAAAGTTTATTCACTTTTTGCCATTTATTCATTTAATATGGCATAGTTAATATCTTTAAATCTGTAAATCAAAATTCAAAAAATAATATATCCATTATTATCAGAAAATGAGAAGAATTCAAATATGACATAATTTATTTATTTTTAATTTTTAAATATCTTTTCCCTTTTCGAATTTTAAAAATCTAACTACGGTTTGATATTTTACAATATTCCAAGTCTGATAGCACATTTTAAGAAGGTTTTTTTGTGATATTTGCAGTATTCCAAGTTTGATATTTTTCCTTACAACTATATCACATAATATGACATCACGCGAAGGTTTTACATTCTTTGGACATGTGTACACAATATGGGCATATTATCACAAACTATGCCATGATGTAGCTATAACATTGTTCGTTTGGCCTCAAAGCCATAAAAACTAGAACATGATAGCTCATTTCGAGAAGGTTTTCTTGCGGTATTTGCAATATTCCAATTTTTATATTTTTCCTTGCAATTATATCACAAAATATGACACCATGTGAAGGTTTTACATTCTTTGGATCGTTTTTGAATTTCTTATGTCTGTTTTAAACTATATGCAATATTTTTATGTTTTATTTAATTTTTATTCATAAATTTGTAATATTTGAGTGTGGGTAGATATATCTTATTTTCTGCAAATTTTGATATATTATTTGTATTTTTTGAATTAGAATGATTTAGTAATGTTCTTATAAGATTAATGTGGTAAAAGAGAAAATAGCTATGCCGAGGGCATTGCCGTCGGCATAGCTGTGACACCCATGCCGATGGCATAGCTTGGCCTGTCCTAATGCCGTTCCCGCACCGTGACATGGGCCGAGCTACGCCTACATCCATTTCAATGCCAAGGGCCACCTTCAGCCCAGCTAGAGCTACACCGACGGCATAATCTATGCCGAGGGTGGCCCTCGTCCCAACGGGTGGGCTGGCCTGGGAGGGTGCTGTTCCGACGACCCCAAAATATGGCCCTCGGCACAGGCCCTGGCCGTCGGCACCTTTTAGTTTTCCTGTAGTGCTATCTAGATAGAGTAAATTAACAAAAATTAAAAACATGGAGCTCATACAAGTGCATTTACTAATAGCAGTTAGTACAGAGCATTTCAATTCATCATGAAGAAAAGGATGTATATTGTTTTGGTACACATGAAAAAGTTTGGTGGAAAACACTTCTTATAGCGATTATGTGTATTCGACTTGTGACTAGCCTAGTTCTGTAGGTGCGCTGTCTAGGAACAGATCCACATATCATCACCACTATTTTATTTAATTTTTTTCTTTGACTCAAAAGAATAAGTTATCCGTAGATTCTATCCAGTGCTGCTACCAGAAGTGTAATCTGCATGCTTCTGCACCACTCTCCTGGTTGAAATACTTATGTGTTAAAAATTGTGATGTTGATAAGTTGGTTTGTTGCCCCTAATCTCAACACGTTTGAGTATAGGGGTGTCAATCCTTATCAAATTTCATGAATGCTCGAAGTTGAAGATGGCAAACATCGAATTAATAGCACCCTTGAATATGTGTTCATTGGTATCCCTAATTTAGCACCCCACGTCGAGACTTTACGTGTGGAAGCATTTGTCAATGCAAAGGTTTGGATATCCAGCCCCCATTAAAATCCGAGCTGCTTAATTTTGAAAAACAATCTTATTGTTTCTTAACTTGTCTTTCGCAATTGTCATCCTATTTCGGATGCTTAGATTAAAATACCCCCTCTTGAATATAGTCATCTGAGGAATTTAGCCTTGAGATTGCAGATGTTTGGTAAAACTGCAGTCCTTCAGATAGCTTATCTATTGGAAGCAGCTCCGTATTTGGAGGACATTCATTTAGATGTATGCATGCCTTTAATTATCCTTCTTACAGTTAGTGAAATCAGTCGATGTTTGGCAGAACAATGCATGCGCGTAAAAGTAAATTGAACAAAAATGTTAATCTCAGCAGGCAAACTTTTAAAAAACTGGTACATGCATGTTGGCGGAGGCTCTCTTATTGCTGATCGTCCGTTGGGTATCGTGGCAACAAAGGCCAAACTGAACTTGCAATGTATATTATGTGGAGCGCTGTAGAATTAGAGCTAATGGCAATAGATCCAAGAGACGTCATGTTCGGCCGATCCACCAGCAACGAATGGTATGGGCGCCCGCATAGTGACCTTGCCCAATTAGACGTGGCTCTTGGCGTACTCACAATCCTATAACTCAAGGCTAGTATTTTTGAATTCTCATTCAGGTCTATCAACTTTTTAATTGCGCTTATATAGTTAAATTAAACTAAAGCTGCAAATTTGTTCAAATTTTATACGCAATATTGATATTTTCTAAATGAGAAGCTATCATGTTCGCTGACGGTGCTAGTTCAGATGCTCAGTGGATTACATATTTGCTTATATTTATGTTATATAAATCAAAACTCAGGACAGCTTTTGAATTCCCTCGTTATTACTAAGTTCCTTAATTTTCTATGAAAGCTTCATTCTTTCACCTCTTCCTTTTTTTGCACGGTAATAATATCGAGAGACCTAGAATATGCATATATCATCTGGTGGGTAGAAAATTACAAGGAGGCCCATAACAACTATTGCCCTAAAGAACCTAAAATTTAAAGATAAGGCCTCCAAACTTACAATAAGAACCCTAACATAAAATGGAAAAAAGCATTCATGTGCCTGTGAATCTTCTCTGCTGCTCGCCGGCATCCTCAAGTTGTTGGCCGCACCGATGACTACGAGGATGAAGATGCTCGAGACCTCTTCATCGGCATTGAACCGTTGCCGCCGACCACCTCGCCGTCTCCAGGGATGAACCACTTGGAGACAAAGACATGCTGAGCTCTGGCGCAAGGTTCTATAGAGAGCCTCCGCCATGGAGGTCAAAGATCACGGAGGAAACCAAGGCTACCGCGTGTTTTGCTCGAGGAAGCAGCATATCTCTTCACCGTCGCACGGAAGCAAAAGTGTTGGCTCCATCATTGTTTCCTCCCTCGCCACCAAGGCCGTCCAGGGAAGGTTCACCAGCTCCTCCGCTCCTCTTCAATCGACGACGCCTACAAGCAACCTTATTGGTGGTGGTGGCCTTCTCCTCCACTTCCAGCTCCGACTGTAGGAGTCCAAGAAGAGGGAAGAGGAATCCAAGACAACCCAAGATCTGGTCGTCGAGATCTTGAACCCCTCCCCGAGCTACGGGCATAGCGCCCACTACCGGCGCGCGAGGCCAAACAACCTACATCATCTAAAGCCTACATGTATGTACTGTGTCGAGAACAATTCAAACTATTGTTGGTGCAACCATGATGTTTATCCTGCCTCTAGAAAGTCTGATGCTCTATTCTATTATTCCCTAGTGTATGTTGATCTTAACTGTAAGGAGCTAGATGACCAATAATCTGCTGCAGATGCAGTTTTCATGTAAAAGCCAGCAATTTTTATTTTTTTGATAAGTTCACATCGATATATTAATAATCATCAAACGGTTGTACAAAGAATCCTAAGTTTAGCGAATTTTCAAAAGATCCTTGGACCACCTAAGGACGACTAGAAGCACTGGATAGAACCGAAGGTGTGCCGCGCTCTCCCTTTCATCACCGGAGTCTGGCGGAGACTATTGTAGTAGAGTCTTTTGTAGTAGATATACGGTAAGTCATCTACTATGCAAGCGTCCAAGGAACCAACGTACCAGAACATCATCGCCAAATATGTAAATGTAGATTGCAAGATTCGGACCTACAAACACACCAACGGATCTAGAAAAACGGCTAGATCTTACAAGATCGACAGACAAACAACTCCACGCGCCTTCTCTAAGCGCCAGACGCACCACCGAACAGAGAATATGATGGGAGAAACTTATTTTGGCGTCAGAAGGTCGCCGCCGCCTCACCATCCTGAAGAAGGCACTGGATTCAAAGTATATAAAAAAGAATGGAAGACCTTGCCATCAAGGTGTCATTGTTTGCCACTCCTTCAAGGCTCCGAGGGCCACCTGACGCGGGGTAGACCGGCAAATTTTACTCTAATGCAGTGTTAAGTCGAACAAACGTATATAATTTTAGCCTAATTGCAAAATATGATAAAATTATTGCATCATTTCGATGTGCCAAGAATTATAATTCAGTATATCTATCACATTGTTTACTAAGGGCATGTTCGGTTAATCCACCCTATGGTTGGATTGGATTGGAATGAATGGGATTTGTTTGGATTTTGACTTAGATCAGATTTAATCCATGTCAATCCAGCTCAATCCATTGTAAACCGAACAGCCCCTAAAGCAATCTTTTCTCGACGAAATTCATGAAGACCATCTTTTCTCAGTAGTTTGATGTGTTCTATTTTTGAGAGAATCGTGCATAAGAAGGAATTCCTGCCCAAGCAAGAAGCTAGAAACGAGTTGGTGTTCATGACAAATCAAACAACTTCGACAGAGCCGGTCTCTCTATCCGTTCCGTGCACGTACAGTACGTGCGTGCGTTCGGCCGTGCACGAGTTGAGTTCATCACCGACAAGAATCGGTGCACCACACTTTGGGTCGGTCCCTACAAAATATATGCACGTATATATGCTACCTACCTGCTACCGATAGATCAAACGAATCAAGGAGATCTACTACGAAGCTAGCCACCTTCCGTACCGTAAGTAGCATCTCGATCGTGTGCAAAACTCGCCGGAACCAATCGAGCTCTTCCGCCGTCCGTCCGTCCGTCCAATCCGAGCAACATGGTCTCCACGGACGTGGCCCGCAGCGTCGTCGGCATCGTCGGCAATGTCATCTCCTGCGGGCTCTTCCTCTCGCCGGTGCCGACCTTCTGGAAGATCTACAAGAAGAAGGACGTGGAGGAGTTCAGCCCGCTCCCGTACCTCGCCACGCTCTTCAACTGCATGCTCTGGGTCTTCTACGGCCTCCCACTCGTCCACCCCGACAGCATCCTCGTCATCACCATCAATGGCGCCGGCCTCGCCATCGAGGCTGTCTACCTCTTCCTCTTCCTCTTGTACGCGCCAAACAGGAAGCGGCTCAGGGTGCTCGCCACGGTCGGCGCCGAGGTCCTCGTCATGGCCGCCATCGTGCTCGGCACGCTCCTCGGCGCCCACACCCACGAGAGGCGCTCCATGATCGTCGGCATCATCTGCGTCGTCGCCAACACCGTCATGTACGCCGCCCCGCTCGGCGTCATGCAGAAAGTCATCAAGACCAAGAGCGTCCAGTACATGCCCTTCTTCCTCTCGCTCGTGGGACTGCTCAACGGGTGCTGCTGGACTGCCTACGCTCTCATCAAGTTCGACCTCTACATCACCATCCCCAACGGCCTCGGCGTCCTCTTCAGCATCGGGCAGCTCATCCTCTACGCACGCTACCGCAACTCCACCCCCAGCAGGAAGGACATGATCAAGAACGTCGAGCTGCCCACCGTTCAGCTCCCCAAGTCTGCCAGCACCACCGACACCAGCATCTCCATCGCCGTGGAGAAATAAGCGCCTGCGGCACGCCTCATGCCGCCGGTGTCCTCCTCTAGCTAGTAGTTTCAGATAGTAGAATTATATACACTTATATAAGTTGTAGTACTAGTATTTTTTTGTTCAGACAATAATTAGAATGTTCTACTTTTAAGTAATGTTAGTTTTCGGTTACTAGTCCTCACTCTGTTTTAAAATATATAAGATGTTTTAGGTTTGTGAAGAAAATAAATCTAGACTTTTTTTTAGTGTGTAGATTCACTCCAAAGTTGAGTGAACCTACATACTAAAACAAGTCTAGATATATTTGCTTCACAAAGGTAAAACATCTTATATTTTGAAACGGAGGAAGTACTTCATAAGTCCTAGGAAGGTGTTTGTTCGGCAGTTTTACACCGTTATGTGATTATTACAGCGCAAATCCATCGGGAGCAATCCCTTCGCCCTCGATCCCCTGTCCCCGAATTCTCCGCCGACGCCAGCGGTGGCACTGGTGACGACCGAGGCCACGATCTCCACTTCGACTGCCTCTACCTCACGAGCAGGTGAGCAGCAGCGTCGTGAAGACAAGCGCGGCGGCGGCGGCCCTGATGCCGATCCCCTTCCCTTCTTGACGTACTGCTTCTTCTCCAGATCCCTTCTTGTAGTACTTCATAAGTTTGTTACAGATACTTTGTTCAGACAATAATTAGCATGTTCTACTTTTAAGTAATGTTAGTTTTCAGTTACTAAGTACTTCATAAGTCCTAGGAAGGTGTTTGTTCACTATAATGTGGTCGATTTGGGACTCGAGAAATAAATGGACTCACGGTGATGTGGGATTTAATCCTCAGGTGGCCATGGAGTTTGTTACAGATACTTTGTTATCTCTGGAAATGCCACCGGTAAAAAAAACACTTGCTCCTAGGAGCGTTGAGTGCAGCTGGCAGTAACCTGGAACAGGGACCATCAAAATCAATTCGGACGGAGCACTGTCGGCTGAGGAAAGAGGTGCAGGCGGAGGGGGAGTTGCACGGGGAAACAACCAGTTCTTAGGAGCTTGGTGCAAGTTTTATCTAGGGCTTTCCGATCCCCTTACTATCGAAGCTTTAGCCCTGCGAGATGCTGTGGCGTTTGCGGTGGACAGAAATTTTCAATGCGTGGTGTTTGAGGTAGATTGCGCCAAACTAGTGCGCCTTTGGAAGGAAGGAGAGATCATTCTATTATCTCTCCTATTCTAGATGATATTCGTGAGCTATGTCTGTCGTTTGAAGTTTTTAGCTTAAGCTTAGTCCGTCGAAGTGCAAACCATGCAGCTCACAACTGTGCTAAATTTGCATGTAATAATGTGTCGTTGCAAGTGTGGTTGGGGGAATGTCCTCAATTTTTAGTTCACAGCCTAGTGGCTGATTGTAACTCCATGCCTTTGATTTAAATAAAGCTCATGATGTTCTCCAAAAAAAAAAGGAAGGTGTTTGTTCGGCAGTTTTACCCCGTTATGTGATTATTACAGCGCAAATCGACACCGTTAATTACACCGTAGGTCTCGGCTGATTCGCCCATCCCCTGCCGGAAACAGAAATCGTTGTCGGTTTCGTCCGCAACCATCGGGAGCAATCCCTTCGCCCTCGACCCCCTGTCCCCGAATTCTCCGCCGACGCCAGCGGTGGCACCGGTGACGACGGAGGCCAAGATCTCCACTTCGACTGCCTCTACCTCACTAGCAGGTGAGCAACAGCGTCATGAAGACAAGCGCGGCGGCGGCCCTGCTGCCGATCCCCTTCCCTTCTTGACGTACTGCTTCTTCTCCGGATCCCCATGCCATTGTTCCTCGTATGGTCTCCGGTCCGGTGTTCTTCCCACCCTAGGTCTCAGATTGCTTGCTGGGAACTTGATTCACTATTCACAAGATTTTGTATTCAGATTCCATCCTACGACCAAACAGTGGCAAGAAACAGTGGCAAGGTACTTCTCTCGTATTTTTATCCTAAAAGATGTGATGATATGCAGAGATTTGGTGTTCAATCAATACTCTTAAATCCTCTTAAATACCCTTTCCCAGTAATATTCTATTACGATGGAGAATTTTTAATCTAGCCAAAAAATAAACTAGTGTGTAGAGGGAATTTGTAGGAATATACCAGGATTATCCCCTCCAAAACCACCCTAGTAAACGAAAATTTCAGGATACTCCCTCCGGTCCGAATTAACGGCCGCAGGGTCTATACAAATTCAATTTTACAAAAAAACTCCCGGATATGTTCAAAACTTTACAAATCTGGACTTTAGATTCGAAATTAAAACTCAAATCTTCCCCGTCTCCGTCCTCCCCGCCGTCTACCGCTCCCCCGCCGTCCGCCGTCTCTCCCTCGCCGTCCTCTGCTGCTCCGCTCGCCATCGGAGGGGTGTGTCCTTGCTCATGACCCTGCTGCCTGTCGGAGGGCTCCCGCGGGGTCGCCCTGCTCTGCGCGTGCAGAGCTCAATCCCATGGCCACACTGCTCCGCTCGTCGATCCCGTGGGTAGGCTGTAGGCTAGTACCAACCGGGGATCAAGGCCGCGCCTCCGCTCCGCTCGTCCCTCCGCTTCCTCAGCTTCCACTCCATCAGGTTTCCAGGCCTACGCCCTGGTGCCCAGGAGTTCCTCTCTGATGGATAGCAAACGGCACGCAACAGCAATCACAGTTTGGCACCAAGGTATCAAATGATCAGTACTTTATATGGGTGCTAGATGTAGAACATACTCACTGAATGCATCTTTGATTCGTACTGGTACTAAACTTGGAGTATCTTGGAGTACTGAGTATTCACTGAATGAAGAACATACTCACTGAATGTATCTTGGAGTACTGAATATTCAAATAATCACAATGACCTACTCACTGAATATTGTTTTCTTTGGTGTCTTACACTGATACTGAACTTTTATTTCAATTCTCATAACTCTGAAGAAGGCCCCTCACCTGCAAGATTCTGAATGAATCTTTGATTAGGTAATTATTCATTCACCAAACTTGTATGCATGTAGTTCTAGCAATGAAGAATAGGGGTAACTTTAATAAGCAGATAAATTCCAGAAATATACCTTATCCGATGACATGGAATGTGAACATTTTCTTACTCCAAGCAAAACATCAGATTATTAAACAGTAGCAGCGAATAGCACTTAGAGTAAAGAAAGAAGGACGAGCAACTTAGAGTAAAGAAAGAAGGACAAGCAAAACATCATATTATTGAACATTTTCTTACTCCAAGCAAAACATCAGAAATATACCTTATCCAATGTCATATGCATTAATCTGGTTTCAAGAGAGTAAAGAAAGAAGGACAAGCAACTTAGATGTAAATAATCTCCTCGTCTAAATAATCTCCTCATCTAAATAAGAGTAAACAAGACCTTACCGGTTGGAATCAAATATCCTAGAAGAGTAAACAAGACCTTACCGGTTGAAATCAAACAATACGCTGATATACCACTGTAATCTAATACTAGTCCCATTGCGGTTACCGTTCTGTGAACCAAACATCTTGCTAGGTGTCTTCAGTTTTTCACCGTTCTTATTCTTTTCTAATTGTGTAGTATGTTTAACCGATATTATGATTGTCTTTGCTAATTCTTGCGTTGTTTGCAAATTTCACTTTGATCCAGATGACGAGATCCTTTTGTAGATGACTCTTAAACCCTTGATCATTAATTTTATTTTCTGCATGCATTGAAGTTATACATATAGATTTGTCCCATGAAATAATTTCTTTCGTAATAATTTTTTTTTATTAGCTTTCAAAATTACATTGTTCTTTAGTTTGTCATCGTTCTTCTTGTTCTTTTTTAATTGTGCAGTACGTTTTAATGATATTATGATTGTCTTTGCTAATTCTTTCGGTTTGTCCATAATTTTAACTTTGATCGAGATGACCAGACCCTTTTGTGGACGACTCTTAAACCCTTGACCACTAGTTTTATTTTCTGCCTGCATGGAAGTCATATGTATGGATTATTAGTTTCGAAAGTTACATTGTGATAGAAAGTTACCGTCACATTGAAGTACCGAAGACCATGTTATCCAAAACTTCACGTATTTGAAAAACACTACAGGAACGGCATGCTATGCCGAGGACAAAAAGCCGTCGGCGTAGGCCAAAATGCCCTCGGCATAGCCCCGTCGGCATAATAACGGCAGGTTGTTCAAATTTTTCGAAATTTTTTTTGAGTTTTTTTCTCAACTTTTTTTAATCTTTGAATTGTTTTAATTGTAAATCTCTCACCTGGAACATTTTTAACACTATCTTTGGTATGCCCTCGGCGTACGCCGAAAGCTGTCTTTGGTATGTCTTGTTCCCTTATCTCGAGTTGGAAATAGCCTGACCGGAGATCAATCTTTGAAAACACACAAGCTCCTTCTAACTGATCAAACAAGTCATTGATTCTAGGCAAAGGGTATTTGTTCTTGATAGTCACCTCATTGAGTGAACGGTAATCTATGCCTAACCTTTGACTTCTATCTTTCTTCTCCACAAACAAAACTGGTGCTCCCCAAGATGAAGAACTTGGTTGAATAAATCCTTTCTGCAACTGTTCTCCAAGTTGTTTCTTGAGTTCCTTCAGTTCATCAACTGACATCTTGTACGGTCTCTTTGCTATTGGTCCTGATCCTGGTAGCAAATCAATAAGGAACTTCACATCTCTATCTAGTGGCATTCCCGGCAATTCTTCTGGAAACACATCCGGATATTCACTCACAATTGGCACACTGTCCATGCTAACCCCCTTAAGTGAATTTAGCTTACTCCCTTTTGATTCAAAGTTAGACTTGAATCTAATCCATTTCTTCTCCGGGGTTGTGAGTGCAACAGTACGATTAGCACAATCTAGTACTCCTTCATACTTAGCCATCCAATCCATTCCCAAAATTACATCCAGTCCTTGGGAATCTAGGATTATCAGGCTCACTGGAAACTTATGCTTTCCAAACTCTATCACTAGATCCCGGCATCCAAGACTTACTATTATATCTCCACCTAGAGAACTAACTTTTATTGGACACCCAATGTTTTCAGTTGGAAACCAATTTCTATCAACAAATGCTTTTGATATGAATGAATGTGATGCTCCAGTATCAAAAAGAACAAGTGCTGGAATAGAATTGAGTTTGAACTTACCAGCAACAGCATCTGGTTCTTCATAGATTTCCTCCACATTGATGTGGTTCACTTGTCCCTTCTGAAAAGGGTTGGGCTTGTTGGGTCCTTCAACTTTCTTTTCTGGGCATTCATTTGCTTAATGCCCCATCTTCTTGCACTTGAAGCACTCAACCTGACTAATATCCTTCTTGACAGGCTGGCTTCCACTGCCACTTCCACTACCACTGTGGTGGCTTTTATATCCACCCTTGTGGTTCTTGTACTTGTCATTGTCATGACTACGGTGATGCTTGTTGTCATGATGACGGTTGTGGTGCTTGCTGAATTTCCCATGCTTGTGGGATCCTGAACTTCCACTATCATCATAATGGGAACGCTTGTGAGACGATCTCGAGTTGTGCTTGTCCGAGTGCTTTCTCTTCCTGCTTTCAACTTGCTTCATTTTGTTCTCCAAAATAGCAGCCTTATCATAAAGAGACTGGTATGTGGGAACATAGGACACTGCTAGCTGCAGGTTCAGTTCATCATTCAGCCCTTCAAGGAACTTTTCCTTCCTCTTAGCATTAGTGTCAACTTCGTCCGGTGCATAACGCGCCAGATTGTTGAACTCCTCAATATATTCAGCCAC
Organism: Avena atlantica; assembly: GCA_910589765.1. Lineage (NCBI taxonomy): Eukaryota > Viridiplantae > Streptophyta > Magnoliopsida > Poales > Poaceae > Avena > Avena atlantica. The sequence continues at coordinate 427,087,950 of OU342737.1, forward strand.
GCTACGGTGGCGCTGCTTCAGATTATGGAACTCTTTCTTCTTCAAACTCATCACTCCGGATGAGATGTGAGAAGTACGAAAACCATCTTCAAAGATAGCCCATGTCACATCTTCAATGGGAGTGGTGATTTGGAAGTTATCCCACCAAGTGGCGGCTGGTCCTTCCAACAAATGTGCTGCGAATCTGACTTTTTCTGCATCAGTACAGCCCACAGCTACCAAGTCCTTGTTTACAGAGCGTAGCCAATCATTGGCCACCATAGGATCAGTTGTTCCTGAGAACTTTGCTGGCCTCAATCTCAAGAACCTGGTAAGCATATCAAAACCCGGTGGGTTGTTGTTGTTGTTGTTGTTGTTATTGTTGTTGTTGTTGTTGTTGTTGTTGTTGTTGTTGTTGTTGTTGTTGTTGTTATTGTTGTTGTTGTTATTCTGATTCTGGATGAACGTAGTCATCATTTGCATCAACTGAGTCTGGGTTGTCATCATTTGCTGCATCTCAGGGGTGATGTTGTTGTTGTTGGGGTTGGGATTGGCACGACAGGGAGGCATCTGTGGTTTGTTCAATAGAGATAAGAATGAGATATCCATAGATGCTACCATGCACAATACATCACATAAACAATCACCAAGCATGCATCATAGTAATAATAGTTCAACAACAAAAACGACAAGTTCGCAAAGTAAACACACCAATAACAAGCCATCCACATGTTGGATGGTCATTGTGACACAAATAAAGTATGATAAATAAATGATAAATGAGTAGTAAACTCTACTCCTCGGCATCAACCTCCTCCTCTACAAAGGTAAGACCTACATTCTCCATAGCAGTCTTGTATTCCTCGACATTGGTGGTCAAGGTCTCTACTTTGGCTTTGAGAGCCCTCTTCTGAGAACGAAGCCTCTCAATCATAGTCTGTTGATGCTCGAGTTCGAAGTCCTTGGCTTGCAGTTCTTCAGTCATGTCCCGAATCCTCTTGTTCCTATCTTGGACTCTCTTCTCTTGACTCTTGAACTTTCTGTCCTGACTCTCGAACTTTGCCTCCATCTCCTTGGCTATCTCATCTTTCTCTACGAAGAGCTTGTCCTTCTCATGAAGCTGCACCTGGAGTTCGTCATTGCTGAGCATGACGTTGGTCCTATTAGTGTCCACGTGCCTAAGAAGAACCTCTAAGTCCTGGAGGTATAGGCGAATCGGCTCTGCTGTCTCTCTTGAAGTGTCCTCGAAGTTGATGGCCTCTCCATCCTCATCACGTCTACCGAAGACGTGGAAGTGAGTACCTCTAACCTGTCGAGAGTGTCTCCCTAGCAGACGTCCAATCAAGTCATGCATGACTACCTCTATGCCTCTCTCCTTGTCATCGTGCATGAGTTTGAAGATGATAGCCTCCGTGGTAGGCTCAGTCTGGCGTCCTGGCTGATTGACCTTGAAGCCCCAAAGGTCTTTCCTCTCAAACTTGGTGAGGGGAAGCACCATGATGGTAGGAAGAGGGAGATTGAGCAAACTATTAAGCTCAATAATACGAGGGCCAAAGCGAGTTCCCTAGAACTCCTCAACAGTGCTGATGGTAACATTAGGCATCTATTTATAAGATAGAAAAAGTTAGATTCAACACATTTTTAAGAAAAAACACAAGGCAAAGCATCACATGCATATCTTTGGAAATCAAAACACACAAGTCATGGCATACATGGATACATTACAATAACCAAAGTTCAACTTATTTTAAGCAACATTTGGAAAAATAAGGTGATAAGTGGTGGTCCAACTAACGAAGTACGCTTACAATCCTATCTCACTAGATATGTTGGCCAACACAATATTTCTAGAAGCAATCAGTCTATCTTGAGCACATGACTCCATTACTAAGTCTATAATGTCTCCTCTTAAGGTTTGGTTGGTAGCCTCCAACTCTTGGGTATGTTTCTTCTCTTCCTTTAGGTCATTTTGGATGTTGAGCATTCTGCACTTGACTCTATCACCAAGTTCTTTGATGGTCTTCCAAGCTGCATCCCTTGCTGAATCAAAGAATGTAGTATGCACCACTGAATTGGTGAACATGCAGAATCCTGATTCCTTGTGGTTGTCTTCCTTGTTTTTATACAAGTGAAGTTGCACCCACCAGTACTCAACTCCTTCATCCATCACAGGAAAACCTTGTACACAGTTGCACCATGTATTTCCATTACAACCATGAGGTCCTTGAGAGCCTTGGGAAATTCTGTCTCACACTCCAAAGTCATTGTCATGAGTGGTCCTTTCCTTACGGCTTCGTTGATGGAGTTCATCTACAAATAGAGATGAGAAAGAAGATTAGAAAAGTTTACGAGAAGAATAGACAAGTGTAGAAGTTGTTGAAAAAATTTCCTTAGTGGTTTCCAATCCTAGGGTCATAATCCTACAGGCAACACAGTGCTCTGATACCATCTGTAAGATCCCTCCTTTATAAAGGAAAAGGATCCCTGTGATTGCAATGCTAGTCCCTGGATCAATGCTAGCATCCACAGTTTAAGATGAAGTACACAGAAACAAAGGTCATTATTACAGTCATTCCAGAGACAACATAGTCTTTACAACTCCATGGCCATAGGCCTAATACAAGAGTTTAAATAAGTAAATAGATAAAAGTCTTCATGTGCCACAGGCAATCATGTTGAGTGTAGACTCATGACTCCTAATCCTCATCAGAGTAACATGCAACATCACAAGTTACAGCCATAGTGGGTCAATACATTGGAATAGTATTGGCAAGTGATACCTTAGTATAATTTTTGGTGGGCTAGATGCTATATGCAATTTGGCTAAGTGTAGCTTAGGCTTGCTTTGCTCAAAATAGGTTTTGCCTATTAGTTGAAAACACTAAGTTTTTCTTTGTCAAAAACTTTTCCCAAGGAACCACCAATAGACATTGAGGTCCTTCACCCTTGTTCAACCATAAGTTTTTACTTAGAAATTGGGATGAGGAGATTCCTGATAGCTTCCATGTCTTGATGCTCAAGTTGTCCCATGCTAGGGACATGGCTAAGTACTTAGATTCTTCCATCTACAGAGGTTGTGCAATTTCCCCACCAGACTTGATTTTCACCAAGACAGGACCTTTCAGAAGCCTTCCCTTAGACCAAATGGACGCGCTCCAACCTATCATCCCACTACCACCAACTGTCCAAATGGCTAAGTTCTAGGAACCTAGGTGATCCAGGCAGAGCCCATATTGCCAAGTGGCTGCACTAGAAGCTTCTTAACATTTGGCCTCTCAAATTCCTTTGTTCATGGGTGGCTTTCCACAAGTGTGATACACAAGGTAAACCATAGAAATGGGCCTTGTGTAACCACTCAACATAAACCATTCCTTCTATTCCACCCAGGTGTTTCATTCACTTAGTTGTTTTATTAGGCAAAACACAAGTCCAAAGACTTAGAAATATTTTTATCATAGCATGTATATTTCACCACCCCTTGGTTGCTACTAGCTAGGCTAAGCATGGCATAGATAAGCATCTTAACTTAGAAATTTCCTAGAAATTCTACAACTACTAGGATTTCCCAACATGGCATATAAGCAAAAATATAACATGCAAGACTAGCAAAATATTTCTAATGCTTAGTAGAAAACATAGGGATAAAAATATCATGAAGCACCACTTGCCTTGGTAGTTTGGAGAGTAGTTACACTCCTCACAATCACAATCACTATTGGCACCAAAATCTACACATAAAATCATAGCAACAAATCACATACAAAATATATTCAAACAAAAATATATGAATGCATGCAATATGGTATGTGATGATTTTCTAAAAACAACAAGACAAGTGCACAGTACTGGTTCATAAACAAGTTCAAAACTTGCCAAACAACATTTATTTAAACACTAAAACATTTCTCAAATAATTTATATACAAAAAATAGGCCTACACATGTTTCTGTAAATAAAATCATTTTAACAGAAGCAAAACATTAAACACATTGCATATTTAGAAAGGTCTTGTTCTCCTGATTCTATTGATATAAAATTTGTCAAATTTTGACGTGGGGATCAAAAGTTATGGCTAAAACAAATTCAAACATCTAATAGATTCAAATCCTGTTTTTAAACCTAAACTCTAGCCAAGCGTCATAACCTGATTGGTGCGTACCGGTTCGCTCAGGATCGCGCTCACAAGCCGTTAGATCTAACTTATCCTGCACGGTCCAGATCTACTCATAACGTTTCGATAAGTGATCTATTTACACAAGCTGGATCTAGATCCAACGGTCATCCACCAAGCAACCATAGATGGGCGGCGCTGGCGGTGGCATCTGGCGGCGGCGAGCTCTGTCTATGGCGGCGCGGTGCTACAGGGGGTTCTGGGGTCGTCGGAGGCGCTAACCAGGTTCGTAGCGATGCACTGATGCTCAACCTGGCGGCGGCTTGGCAAGGGGCGCACTGACACGGCTGCACGGGCTCATCGGAGTTGCTGACAGCGTCGGGCTCGGGTGGACGACGATGTTGGCGACGCTCCTGGTCACCCTAGCATGAATAAAAGGCATTAGGAGATGCGCAAGACTACGGCGAACACGCTTGTGTGAATCAGAGGTGAAGGGGAACAAGGGGCTCACCGACTTTAATCGCCGGAGTTGAGGACGTCGTCGGAACCTTGTTGTGCTTGACGAAGACGACGACCTGGGGCGGTATAGGAGGAACCAATGGTGTCAAAAGGTGCACAAGGAAGTTGTGAAGCTGTCTGCAAGAACTAGAGAAGAAGGGGCGCACGGGGCTCACCGGGATTGGTCGCCGGAGTGAGCTCTGTCTGCGGCGGTGCAAGGGCGATTGTGGGCAGCCTGGGGGCGTTTCTGTCTGGCTTTGTTGGGGGAAATGGCCGCGAGGGGGAGGTGGTCTTATAGCCAGAGTGGGGGCAAGGATCGCGCGCGGTATCAATGGCAATTAAGCCCGCAGTGACTACGGCGAGGTAACGGTGGAGCGAGCGTCGTGGCCACGCGTGATTGACAACGACGACGACGTGGTCGCAGGGTCCACTTGACAGCGAGTGAAACAGAGAGGAGGTGGGTCCAGTCTATCAGCGACCTAGCGGGTGCGGGTGTGAGTGAAGATAACGTTTCGCGCGGGGGAGGTTGCTGGGCTAGTTGGGCTAGTTGGGCCAGATAGGTTGTTTGGCTTATTTTTTTTCCTTTATCCTTTTTCTTTTTTTGTTTGATTTTTCTGAAATGATTTTCAACTCCAAATCAAAAGAGTTTGAATTCAAATCTTCTCTAGGTTTTTATATTGCTAACCTTGCACTCAAATGTGTGTCAAACACATCTGTTTACTCAAAACATTTTGATCAATTGGAAATAAAAATAAAACCAAGCCTTTATGTGATATATACTATAGGCATAATATTGGTTTTATTTACTTATTTTTTTTTGAAAACTTTGCTCAAGCTTTGGAAAGTGCCTAAGTTTTAATTCAAACCTTACTGAACAAAACAAGTACTCTTCTCATTGGGAAATAACACTAAGGCTAGAGCAAACTTACATGAAATAATAAGCATATATGCTTCTGTTTTGAAATGATTTGTTTTGAAATGAAATTTATATGATCATGGATGCATGGATGATATGCATGAGTTTGAAACATGATTTTAGGGATGTTACACACATGTTTTTATTTTTTGAAACTACAAACACTTATTTAAGTAAACAATAATGAATAAGTAAAAATATTACTGATTCAAATAAAAATACTATTGAATTCAAATAAAAATATAATAATTTTACTTTTTTTGTATTTTTCTATTTAATATTGAATAATTGATATATTTAAATCCGTAAATCGGAATTTAATAAATAATATGTCTAAATTGATCAGAAAAATGAAAGGAATCTAAATATGATATCCATATCAACTAATCACAATCCCCCTGTTTTTGGATTAGCTATTTGGTGGTTGCTTCAGAAAATCCTCCTTTTTTGCGCTCAAAAAATGAAAAATGGCTTTTTGTTGCGACAAAAAGAAAAACTTGCATTGGATATTTGATAAAATAGCATATTGTGAATCTAAAAATGATTTTTGTAAAAAAAAACATGAGCATCGAATAATGTACATGCAGTTCATATCTGACCCACTTCCTGCTGATTCGGAGTCAACCAACGTCTCTTGCTTTTCAAGATATACAACTGCTTCCATATATATTTTTAAAATGACCTAACTAGTTTATATATGCTGAAATTCTAAGAAACACTTCGTTTGATTGCTCATTTCATTATAGGCATACTTGTCTAATGCTTCCTTGTCATGTTCTATAGGTTCATAAGCGACGCCATTATATTTCGTATCTTGTTCTGATTCGTCCTAACCAACGACATAACTATCCTCTACTATTTAGTTTATTTTTGGTTTGTATTCCTTCTCTTTAAGTTCTCGCATGATGAAGTTATAATTTCCGTCTCGTTCATTCTTAGCTATGACAGTAACTGCATGTCAGTGTCTGGTTTGTTCTTCTGGTTTATTCTTATATATATATATGTTGAAATGACTTGGCTAGTTTGTATTTGCTAAAATTCTAAACCACACACATTGTTATATTTCTCATTTCACAGTAGGCATACTTTTTTAATGCTTGCTTGTCGTGTTTTTTGACATGATGGTCAATATATTTGAATCACTAACCAGTAGTAAACTCCAGTTCATAGCTCCTGTTGTATCAGTTAAATGAGTAGTTTGCCTTGCTTGATGTATTAACTTGTTATTACTTAGTTTCAGACTTCAAATTGTTATCACCACCAAAGAGGGGGCTACAAGATCATGTCTCAATGTTGTTTTCCAATGAAAGATGTCACACTCAAAAGGGAGATGCATGTGATAGATGGAGAAAGCAAATTGAGGACTACTATCAACTCGATTGTCAACTGAAATGCCGATTTTCCTTTCCCTCGGGTTGATACTATATAATAATTTTAAGTAGTGTGAATTTCATGTAATATCTAGATAAATCGCATAGGCCGTGTAGGCATTTAGTTGACGACGTCCACACATAGCGTTAGGAGGTACCATACTTGCGCTAGCCAGGTCAATTGGGGTACTATATCGGGCCTTGTAATTTGCTCATCCTGTATTGGGCCGACGATGAACAGTAAAATATGCTCGCAGGTTGTATACCTTTTATGTAGGGGTTCGTAGCATGGAAAACAAAAAATTTCTACCGCATGCACACAAACAAGCCAAGATCTATCTACTAGATTATAGCAACGAGTCGATAGAAGCACTCACCCTCGAAGATTCCAAAGCGGTTAGCGAGAGCAGATTCTTGTGGGTGATGTAGTCGTACACTTGCCGATCTCAAGATCGCGTAGACGATCCTTCCGGCGCTGCATTCCGGCAGCGCTTCCGCAGTCGGTCACACGTTCGGTACTTGCTGAAGACCATCCTCTCCCTTGTTCCAGCAGGCAGCGGAGGTTGTAGTTCTCCCCTCGCGATTCCGGCAGCACGACGTCGTGGTGTCAGAAGTAGAGGGTAGATCCCGCAGGGCTTCGCCTAAGCTGGTGCGAGTTATGGTGGATCTAGGGTTTCCCGATGATCTAGGGTTTAGAATACCGGGAGGAAGAGGAGGTGTCGGCGGCGGCTAGGGCGACGGTGACGGGCTAGCGGCGGCGAGCGGCGGCGGCGCGGGCGGCGGGTCAGCGGCGGCTCGGGTGGAGAGGGGCTAGGGCTTGTGGTGTTGGGGCAGCCCTCCCCCTCTATTTATGAGAGGGGGCAGCCTTCGGAGGGGTGGGTTTGAATCCAAACCCAAACCCAAGTTGAATTGAGAGAAGGACTTGTTTCTTCTCCCAGCAGGAAACCTATTGTTCCAGTTTGACTTTTCAAACTTCCCGTTTGACTTTCAAGTTAGAGCTTTAATTCTATCTTGCAAATGCCCACACCAAGTGACCTAAGATATGATCCAATCATTCCACTTACCCATGACACATTCATGGACCATTCTCCTTCCGGATCGGTGAACCTTCTAGAACCTCTCCGATGAAAACATCGGAATCTTTCCCGAACTCCGGAATCGGACTTTCCTTATATGAATCTTATTCTCCGAACCATTCCGGATCTCCTCGTGATATCTCGGATCCCATCCGAGACTCCGAAAAACATTCGGTATCCCTACTAACATTCCATATCTACTAAACAACATCGAATCCTTAAGTGTGTCTCCCTACAGTTCGTGAATTATGCGGACATGACCGAGACACTTCTCCTATCAATAACCAATAGAGGAATCTGGAAATTCATATGGCTCCCACATATTTCTACGATTATTTTTGCGATCAAATGAACCACTTACATACGATACCACTTTCCCTTTATCTCATGATAGTTTACTTATCCAAGGTTTTGATCATCGGTATCTCTGCATACCTAGTTCAACCTCGTTACCGATAAGTACTCTTTTCTCGTTCCTGTGATATGTGATCCCTTGTGATCTAGTCACATGCTTGCAAGCTAATTGGATGACATTCCATCGAGAGGGCCCAGAGTATATCTATCCATCATATGGATGGACAAATCCCACTCTTGATCCATGTGCCTCAACCCATACTTTCCGAACACTCAATGCCACCTTTATAGCCACCCAGTTACGGTGCGGTGTTTGATGTCATCAAAGCATCCTTCTGGTGATGGTGATTAGCACGATCTCATGGTCGAAGGAATTAGGTTACTATGTATCAGAAAGCTTATAGCAAACGAACTATTGAAATGACTTGATCTTTATGCTACGCTTATCTATAGTAGTATGTCCATCATACCATTCTCCTAATGATATGATCTTGTTGTTAATAACATCTCAATGTTCATGATCGTGAAACCACGATCATCTATTATCCAACAAGCTGGTATTATAAAGAGGCTTTACTAGGGACTCTAATTTAGTTTACAAATCACACAAGTATTAATGTTTCCGGTTAATACTATTATAGCATGAATGTAAACATTTATCATAAACACAAAGATATAATAATAACCACTTTTATTATTGCCTCTAGGGCATATCTCCAACAGTCTCCCACTTGCACTAGAGTCAACTGATCTAGATTACATGGTAATATACCGGACACCCATGGCGGTTTGGTGCTGTTCATGTTTTGCCCTCGGGAGAGGTTTTGTCAACGGATCCGCCACATTCAGATCTATGTGTACTTTGCAAATCTTTATGTCACCATCTTGGACATGCTCTCAAATAGCGTGAAAACGTAGCTTCATATGCTTCAACTTTTTGTGTGACCTTGGTTCTTGCGCATTGGCTATGGCGCCCATGTTATCACAATAGATAGACATTGGGTCCAGCGCACTTGGAACCACACCGAGCTCTGTAATAAACTCCTTCATCCATATCGCCTCTTGTGAAGCCTCTGAAGCAGCTATGTATTCTGATTTAGTTGTGTTGGAATTATGCCCTAGAGGCAATAATAAAGATGTTATTATTACAATTCTTGTTCATGATAAAGTTTATGTTCCATGCTAGAATTGTATTAAGCGGAAACTTTAATACTTGTGTGGTTTGTAAACAACACCGTGTCCCTAGTACGCCTCTATGGACTAGCTCATTGATCAATGATGGTTAAGGTTTCCTAACCATAGACATGAGTTGTCAATTGATAATGAGATCATATCATTGGGAGAATGATATGGTGGATAGACCCAAACAAAGCAGAGCAATTAGATCGTGTCATCGTGTTCGTCTTTGCGAAGCTTTTCCTATGTCAAATATTGTATTCCTTAGACCATGAGATAATGCAACTCCCTGGTATCGGAAGAAAGCTTTGAGGTCATCAAACGTCATCCTATGAGAGGGTGATCATAAAGGTGTCTCTCAGGTGATCGGAAAGTATCTGTTGGGTTGTATGTATCGAGATGGAATTTGTCCCTCCCAAGTCGGAGAGATATACTTCGGGCCCACTCGGTAATCGATATCAACACCGCTTGCAAGCATGTGCTTAAGGAGTTAATCACAAAGTGATATCGGATTACGGAACGAGTAAAGTACTTGTTGTGAACGAGATTGAACTAGGTATGACGGTACCGACGATCGAATCTCGGGCAAGTAAAATATCGCGAGACGAAGGGAATATATATATGGGATTGATTGAATCCTGGCATCGTGGTTCATCCGATATGATCATCGATGAATGTGTGGGAGTCAATATGGGTGCCCAGACCCCGCTGTTGATTATTGATAGAAGATCATGTCTGCATATTCTCGAACCCGCAGGGTCACACACTTAACGTATCTCGACGCTAGGATAGATTGGATAATTGGTTTATGAATTTTTGTTCGGAGTCTCGGATGGGATCCGGGATATCACGAGAGGTTCCGGAATGGTCCGGAGAATAAGATTCATATAAGGCAGTGCAGTTTTTGGAGTTCGGAATTGTTCCGGGTTAATCGGTATTGTACCGGAAGCTTCTAGAACCTTCCGGAAGGGGACCAACGTGGTCCCACCTTCCGGGAGGGGGCATGGGCCTATGAGGGAGTGTCCTGGCCGCTTTGGGCCAGGGGCACAAGGCCCCATAGGGCCCAGCCGATTCTAGAGAGATTTGACTCGTTTAAATCTCGGGATAGAATTTCTAGATAAGGGAGAGTTTAAATCGTTTAAACAAGAGATAGGATTTCTAGATAAGGGAGAGTTTAAATTGTTTAAACTAGAGATAGGCTTGGAGGAGGGGCAAGGGCTGGCCGCCCCCCTCTATATATAGAGGGGTGGTGTGCCCCCTCCCCCACACACACCTTCCTCCAAGCCCTAGCAGCCTTGCTACCTTCCTCTCTCCCTCCCGACTGTTTGTAGGCGAAGCCCTGCAGCAGAAATTCTCCACCATATACACCACGCCGTCGTGTTGTAGATCCAATCTATCTCTCCACCATACTCGCTGGTCCGAGGAAGGAGGAGACGTCGAGGTGCTGCACGTGTGCATCTCACGGAGGCACCGCCACTTGTGGTGCTAGATCGGATCGGATCGCGAGGAGGAGAAGCGAGTACGACTACATCACCCATGTTCCGACGAACGTTCCGCTGTGCGAATCTTCAAGGGTATGAAGATCTAATCCATCTCTCTCGTTGATTGCATCTCCTAGATTAGATCTTGGCTTTCCCTCTGTTCGCATCTGTAGAAAATTTTGATTTACTATGTCGCGAAACCCTTCAGTGGTATCAGAGCTAGATCTATGCGTAGATGTGTTTCACGAGTAGAACGCAACATGGTTGTTGCGGGCGTTGATGTTTTCTGTTGCAAGCCTCTTGTTTGTGTTCTTATTATGACGCGGGATAGTGAGATTGAAGCGGTCCAGGCCAACCTTACGCGACGTCGTTCGCGAGACCGGCTCCGCACTTGACGTGTGGCTTGTTCCACACATGCGGCTGGTGGATGTCAGTTTCTCTCACTATAGTTGTCATGGGATTAACACCGGAGTTTGGCAACCATAATATCACCGTTGTGGCTTTCCGTAGGTAAGAATCGTTCTTAGCATCTACTCCCATAAAGCCACGTAAAACATGCAACAACAAAGTAGAGGCGTCTAACTTGTTTTTGCAGGGAGTGTTTTCTGTGATATGGTATGGCCCAAGATGTGATGTGTTGTGGCATCCCGCAAAACCACTACTAGAAAATCGCGTTGATTTTTGTGCATTGCATCATCATGACCGCATGCTCATGTCATCATGCCGCATTGCATTTGAGCATCGTCATCATCTTGCATCTGTTCGCATAAAACTATTTTTGAAAAGCCTGGTTTTGTTTTCTAAACGCCCCGTCTTTTATTCAAACGCCAAACCCGGGCCTCCGGATTATTTTGTTTTGGCTGCTACCGGTTTGCAAACGGTCCATTCAAAGTAAATAATATATTAAATTATTTTTAGTGGGGGCAGTCGAACGGGCCGAATCGACCCGAACGACCACCCCCGGTTCAAAATCGGTCCGCCTAAATTCCTAAACCCACCCAGCCTAGTCTACCCACACCCCCCCTCCACCTCACCCCGGCCTATAGCAACTCGCCACCTCACCTCACCCTCCCCCCTAGCATATCCCCATCTGCCACCTGTCCCCTCCACCCCCTCTCTCTCCTCTCATCCCACCCACACACTCACACGACGCCAGCCAACCCCACCTAACCGGCCGCTCCCTCCCTAGCACACACCCCACTCAACCCCCTGGGCCCACCCCTGGCTCCCTCTGGCCACCCGCACGCCACCCGCGCCCGGCCCCGACCCCATCTTCCTCCTCCCACACGCGCGCTTGCTGCCTTCTTCTTCCTCCGCCGGCCGCGCCCCAACCTCCCCTCGCCGGCGCCGCCAAGACCCCTCTCCCCTCGCCGGGCGCCGCCAGTCGCCGGCGTCCCTCCCTCCCCGCGCTCATCTCCCTCCCCACCTTCTCCCTCCTCCACCTCTCCTGGCTCGCCCCGCGCCCCGCCATCGTCGCCGGCGGCCGCTCCGCCAGCGCCTCCTCCGCCGCTCTCCCCGCACGCGCCGGCCGCCTCCGCCGCTTCCCCAGGCCTTCCCCTCGCCAGACCCGCGCGGGCCCCGCTCCGCTCCGGCGCCGCTTGCCCCAGGCTCCGCCTCCTGCGCCACCGGCCTCCCGTCGCCCTCAAGCTTCCCCGGCCCTGCCGCGTCTCCCTCTCCGCAACCTCCTCCGCCCGCGGCCGCGACCGCCGTTGCCGATGCGCCCCTGGCCCTCCCCCTGCCTCGTCTGTGCCTCGGCCGCCCCCGACAACCACCTCGCCGCCGGGCCCTCCCTCGTTCGTCGCTCCTTCAGCCAACCGCAGGACCCCATCGAGCCGAGCCTCCCGTCGCCCCCGAGCGACGACGCGTCTGCCGTTGTGCTCCTTTGCAAGCACAAGGCCATCTGCCGCCTCCGCGTGCGTGCTCGTGCCACCGGGCATCTTTCCTACTCTCTGCCTCCATCGTTGGTATGCAGGTGTGGACATGTTATCTGCTCGCGTGTTTGCCTGGACAAGCTTTCAAGGGCGCATGAAGAATCCCTGACAAGAACCGTCTGGATGTTAAGACCTTCATCGTGGAACACCAGGAACTACCTCACGGATCAAATTGCGTGGAGTTCTCCTTCCCGGACGCCGAACTGCCGGGAACCCTTGGACGCCAAGATCGTCTCGATAATGATGTTTTGAAGAGTGGACCTGGCGTACCCCGAGGACCCTGACGCCGTTTCCGAGTTCGCCACCGGTGCATAAGGAGAAATACTCCGGGACTTCGACACAGAGCGTCAAGATCGCCTCACGGAATCCGAAGCGCGGACCCGACGAGATCTTCGCGATGACAAGATCGCCCGCGTGGAACCAAGATCCCCGGCACGATACGACAAGTACTTCCTCGAGCACGCCGAGTACCTCACCCCGGACACCGATACCCTGAACGACAAGTTCTTCCCCCGGAAGCATTGACGCTCGTGCGACAAGATCTTCTACCCGATCCGAAGACCCTAACCCCGGAGTCCGAGAACGAACCCGTCGAACCCTGAGCCCCTGAGACCGAACCCCGAACCCCGGAACCCCAAGATCGTCGAGCCCCCTCCAATGTGTGACCCTTTTTCCGAGCCTCTATTTTATAAATAATTTACATAAAACTTGATGCATATTAAATGTTCATGTCGCACGCATATCATGTGGTTTGGGGGCCTTATGCCGATTTATCTAATAATTAAATATGGGGCCCATATGCGGGCAAATCTAGCCTTATATTGGCCTCAGTTAAAACTTGTGTAGCGAACCGGTGCCATCTTTTGTCTTGCTAATGCAACATTTAATTTGCGGGGTAGCTAAATAACTTGAACCGTTCAATTAATTGTTGGGACCCCGGTTCCACTTAATATGACCTAATTGCATCGCATCTTTGCCATGCCCTTCATCATACATGCATCATGCCGATCTTCTGCCGTTGTATTAAATATTGCATCCGGTGTTTATTCTAGTGTTTTGCTTCTTCGCGGATAAGGCCGTTGAGTTGATGCGAGTGTCGACCCGATCTCCGGTTGAACCTTCGGCAATGTTTTCAGGCGAGCATCTCCCCCTTTCTACCTATCTTACTTTTATAGTATTTATTCCCTCCTGTTGATCTATTGCTATCTGTGTTGCGATGCTCTAGTTTTCGTACCCGTGATATACCGTGCAGCCCTATATTGCCTTGGACACATCCTATTACCTGTTGTTTGGTAGATAGTTGGACTTGCGCGTCGTAGTCGCTTGCTCAAGTGCTGTTGCGTGTCGTCAAGTGCCACAGTTGTTGATGTATTGCCGCATGTTGATGTTGGATATGATCATGGTTTTACTTATCGTTCACTTTAATTCCTGTTTAACAACTAAAATTGAAGTAAGCAGAGGCATCGGTGGGTGATAGAAAATATTTGGTTTCCGAACGCCCACTTGTGTCCCGTAGGACCCCGAGTACTTGATACCTGTCCCTTGATTTATCGCGCTATCCACATCCGGGAGGTATATGGGACCCCCCTGAGCCAGAGCATGATTCATTCTTATTTCTTGGGGCCACAAACTAGTTTGAGGTTTTATTTACTATCCTGTACTTATGCCATGCTACTTCTGTATTTACGTTTGTCCGAGGAGCACACTGTACTGTTTAGGTAAGCGGAGTGTTTTCGCGGTATCGACAAGCCCAATCACACTTTCGGGTTCCCAGTCGTTTACAGCCATTGACGCAAACCTTGAGTCCGTCTCGGAGCTAGCTTACTTCGTTGCGGATCTACTCAATGGGGTGGCCCCCTGAAATATTTCTAAATCCTGCGATTGCTTTGTCGTGAAGGCCTCGTTGGGTTTTGATTTGGTTTTTCTGAGGTTGATCGAGTGTGTGTTGCTATTGGTGCACCCCGGCCGGGTAAAACTTTCTGAAAGCCGTGTCCGCGGTTATGGACGACTTGGAGCACAGTATCTCGACCATAGACAAGCACAACTAAAGTTTATTGCTATAAATTTGACTTATAATGACTAGTAATCAGCTTCACTATAACGGAATGGCTAAATAAATCTGCCAACAATTGCTTGTTTGGATTGTCGCTTGCGACCATTGTACCTGACTAGTAAGTATGGCAACTACAACGGAATGACTGATTAAAAGTACCAACAACTGCTGGGTTTTGGGTTTACATCATGCTATCTGTATCTGATTAGTAATTGCTGCAACTACAACGGAATGAATAACTAAAAGGGCCCACTGCTTCTTTTATCAGTACAACTATCTATACCTGACTAGTAATTGCTGCAACGATAACGGAATAAATAAAACTGCCAACTGTGTGAGTTCCTCGGTTGACTTCCTCGTTTGGTATCGAGGGGGAAACACCAGGATGGGTTTGTTTGGTGTTAGTTTCGGGTTAGATCCGGATAGGTCATTCTTATCCCTCTCTGATAACCGCCAGTTGTATCGAGTCTCTATAGGTTGTTTAGTGCATGCTGCCGCTGCCGCTCAGTCCACCATACCTATGTAGGCGAGGACCGCCGAATTCTAGTCTCGCCGTGTACTGGCCTCAGTACTGACGCTCCTCTTTTTCCTTTGCCCTTTGTCGGCACCCCTTTTGTTTAAGCAGGTTTTGCGATCGACGTCGTTAGCAGGGTTACCCTTCCGGCTTGGCCTGGGCAGGGTTATGGACGCCATTGGTTATTCTTCAGGGCTCTTAGCCCCATTTGCATCTTGTCCGTAGCCGGACGCTGTATCGTTTTACAGGTGATTTGGATCTTTGTATCGTATATCTGTATTCTTGACTCTTTGAGTCGCTGCCGTATATATATCTGTTCTGTGGGTCCCATCGAGGACTGTTGTGTAATGTTATTACTTCGTTTTGCACCCGCACGAAAGTGCCTGGTGGGCACCTTTGAATCGTTTCTATGCGGGTTTGGCGGGTTTCGCTAAAACTTGCATAGGGTCGATTCTGAGGGTGTTACAGAGTGGTATCAGAGCTCAGCAGTTGCGATACCCCACAAGTCCAGCCTGTAGGATAACCTAGCTAACGGCCGCATGTAGAGTGTCAAAACTAATTTTTCAAAACCGGTTGGATAGTTCTGATTAGGTCTGATTTTACTTCTTACCCCTTTGCTATTCTCCTCTTATCTCGACGTGTTTTAAATCCGCTCTCTTCTCTTTCTTCGAGTCCAGGAATTCTCGTGGTTGGGTTCCGTCGTACCTTCAGGGTTTCGCTTCCTCCTCTGATAACGGTGTTCTACCGTCCGGTGTTCAAGCTGCCTGATGAATCCGTCTACTGCGGTACCATTCTTTGTTCCTTGTTTGTGCCTTCCGGTGTTTTCCGACGCGACGACATCATCTACGCCTGATCCGATGCAGAGTCTGCATCACTCCTTTGTTTCCGCACCTCGTTTGTCGAGATCTTCAGTCTGATTCCGAGAATGGTTGCACGCTTTTCCACTGATGGTGCGGAGTAATAGTTTGGGTGCGTGATGGATTGGCCCCCATGCCGACTACCCTTTCTATTCGCGCTCGTACATTGAAGTGGGATAGGCCGCATCTTTTCTCACCTTCTATCGAAGTTAGAGGTGGCTTTATTTGTTGATACCTCCACCTTCGACCTTTTGATCCCGGAGTGTTCTCTCGACGATCACGGACAACGACCTCTTGTTAGTGGTGTCGCGAGGATCTACACGAAGCGAGAAGACGCAGATCGCCGATCTTCCTTCCGGTACCATGAGGCGGATCTCGAGGGCGAGATCCATTGTTAGTGGTGTCGAATTGTGGCATCCCGCAAAACCACTACTAGAAAATCGCGTTGATTTTTGTGCATTGCATCATCATGACCGCATGCTCATGTCATCATGCCGCATTGCATTTGAGCATCGTCATCATCTTGCATCTGTTCGCATAAAACTATTTTTGAAAAGCCTGGTTTTGTTTTCTAAACGCCCCGTCTTTTATTCAAACGCCAAACCCGGGCCTCCGGATTATTTTGTTTTGGCTGCTACCGGTTTGCAAACGGTCCATTCAAAGTAAATAATATATTAAATTATTTTTAGTGGGGGCAGTCGAACGGGCCGAATCGACCCGAACGACCACCCCCGGTTCAAATCGGTCCGCCTAAATTCCTAAACCCACCCAGCCTAGTCTACCCACACCCCCCTCCACCTCACCCGGGCCTATAGCAACTCGCCACCTCACCTCACCCTCCCCCCTAGCCTATCCCCATCTACCACCTGTCCCCTCCACCCCCTCTCTCTCCTCTCATCCCACCCACACACTCACACGACGCCAGCCAACCCCACCTAACCGGCCGCTCCCTCCCTAGCACACACCCCACTCAACCCCCTGGGCCCACCCCTGGCTCCCTCTGGCCACCCGCACGCCACCCGCGCCTGGCCCCGACCCCATCTTCCTCCTCCCACACGCGCGCTTGCTGCCTTCTTCTTCCTCCGCCGGCCGCGCCCCAACCTCCCCTCGCCGACGCCGCCAAGACCCCTCTCCCCTCGCCGGGCGCGGCCAGTCGCCGGCGTCCCTCCCTCCCCGCGCTCATCTCCCTCCCCACCTTCTCCCTCCTCCACCTCTCCTGGCTCGCCCCGCGCCCCGCCATCGTCGCCGGCGGCCGCTCCGCCAGCGCCTCCTCCGCCGCTCTCCCCGCGTGCGCCGGCCGCCTCCGCCGCTTCCCCAGGCCTTCCCCTCGCCAGACCCGCGCGCGCCCCGCTCCGCTCCGGCGCCGCTTGCCCCAGGCTCCGCCTCCTGCGCCGCCGGCCTCCCGTCGCCCTCAAGCTTCCCCGGCCCCGCCGCGTCTCCCTCTCCGCAACCTCCTCCGCCCGCGGCCGCGACCGCCGTCGCCGATGCGCCCCTCGCCCTCCCCCTGCCTCGTCTGTGCCTCGGCCGCCCCCGACAACCACCTCGCCGCCAGGCCCTCCCTCGTCCGTCGCTCCTTCAGCCAACCACAGGACCCCATCGAGTCGAGCCTCCCGTCGCCCCCGAGCGCGCCGCTGCCTGCTGCCTCAATCCCGAGCGATGACGCGTCTGCCGTTGTGCTCCTTTGCAAGCACAAGGCCATCTGCCGCCTCCGCGTGCGTGCTCGTGCCACCGGGCATCTTTCCTGCTCTCTGCCTCCATCGTTGGTATGCAGGTGTGGACATGTTATCTGCTCGCGTGTTTGCCTGGACAAGCTTTCAAGGGCGCATGAAGAATCCCTGACAAGAACCGTCTGGATGTTAAGACCTTCATCGTGGAACACCAGGAACTACCTCACGGATCAAATTGCGTGGAGTTCTCCTTCCCGGACGCCGAACTGCCAGGAACCCTTGGACGCCAAGATCGTCTCGATAATGATGTTTTGAAGAGTGGACCTGGCGTACCTCGAGGACCCTGACGCCGTTTCCGAGTTCGCCACCGGTGCATAAGGAGAAAACCTCCGGGACTTCGACACAGAGCGTCAAGATCGCCTCACGGAATCCGAAGCGCGGACCCGACGAGGTCTTCGCGACGACAAGATCGCCCGCGTGGAACCAAGATCCCCGGCACGATACGACAAGTACTTCCTCGAGCACGCCGAGTACCTCACCCCGGACACCGATACCCTGAACGACAAGTTCTTCCCCCGGAAGCATTAACGCTCGTGCGACAAGATCTTCTACCCGATCCGAAGACCCTAACCCCGGAGTCCGAGAACGAACCCGTCGAACCCTGAGCCCCTGAGACCGAACCCCGAACCCCGGAACCCCAAGATCATCGAGCCCCCTCCAATGTGTGACCCTTTTTCTGAGCCTCTATTTTATAAATAATTTACATAAAACTTGATGCATATTAAATGTTCATGTCGCACGCATATCATGTGGTTTGGGGGCCTTATGCCGATTCATCTAATAATTAAATATGGGGCCCATATGCGGGCAAATCTAGCCTTATATTGGCCTCAGTTAAAACTTGTGTAGCGAACCGGTGCCATCTTTTGTCTTGCTAATGCAACATTTAATTTGCGGGGTAGCTAAATAACTTGAACCGTTCAATTAATTGTCGGGACCCCGGTTCCACTTAATATGACCTAATTGCATCGCATCTTTGCCATGCCCTTCATCATACATGCATCATGCCGATCTTCTTCCGTTGTATTAAATATTGCATCCGGTGTTTATTCTAGTGTTTTGCTTCTTCGCGGATAAGGCCGTTGAGTTGATGCGAGTGTCGACCCGATCTCCGGTTGAACCTTCGGCAATGTTTTCAGGCGAGCATCTCCCCCTTTCTACCTATCTTACTTTTATAGTATTTATTCCCTCCTGTTGATATATTGCTATCTGTGTTGCGATGCTCTAGTTTTCGTACCCGTGATATACCGTGCAGCCCTATATTGCCTTGGACACATCCTATTACCTGTTGTTTGGTAGATAGTTGGACTTGCGTGTCGTAGTCGCTTGCTCAAGTGCTATTGCGTGTCGTCAAGTGCCACAGTTGTTGATGTATTGCCGCATGTTGATGTTGGATATGATCATGGTTTTACTTATCGTTCACTTTAGTTCCTGTTTAACAACTAAAATTGAAGTAAGTAGAGGCATCGGTGGGTGATAGAAAATATTTGGTTTCCGAACGCCCACTTGTGTCCCGTAGGACCCCGAGTACTTGATACCTGTTCCTTGATTTATCGCGCTATCCACATCCGGGAGGTATATGGGACCCCCCTGAGCCAGAGCATGATTCATTCTTATTTCTTGGGGACACAAACTAGTTTGAGGTTTTATTTACTATCCTGTACTTATGCCATGCTACTTCTGTATTTACGTTTGTGCGAGGAGCACACTGTACTGTTTAGGTAAGCGGAGTGTTTTCGCGGTATCGACAAGCCCAGTCACACTTTCGGGTTCCCAGTCGTTTACAGCCATTGACGCAAACCTTGAGTCCGTCTCGGAGCTAGCTTACTTCGTTGCGGATCTACTCAATGGGGTGGCCCCCTGAAATATTTCTGAATCCTGCGATTGCTTTGTCGTGAAGGCCTCATTGGGTTTTGATTTGGTTTTTCCGAGGTTGATCGAGTGTGTGTTGCTATTGGTGCACCCCGGCCGGGTAAAACTTTCTGAAAGCCGTGTCCGCGGTTATGGACGACTTGGAGCACAGTATCTCGACCATAGACAAGCACAACTAAAGTTTATTGCTATAAATTTGACTTATAATGACTAGTAATCAGCTTCACTATAACGGAATGGCTAAATAAATCTGCCAACAATTGCTTGTTTGGATTGTCGCTTGCGACCATTGTACCTGACTAGTAAGTATGGCAACTACAACGGAATGACTGATTAAAAGTACCAACAACTGCTGGGTTTTGGGTTTACATCATGCTATCTGTATCTGATTAGTAATTGCTGCAACTACAACGGAATGAATAACTAAAAGGGCCCACTGCTTCTTTTATCAGTACAACTATCTATACCTGACTAGTAATTGTTGCAACGATAACGGAATAAATAAAACTGCCAACTGTGTGAGTTCCTCGGTTGACTTCCTCGTTTGGTATCGAGGGGGAAACACCAGGATGGGTTTGTTTGGTGTTAGTTTCGGGTTAGATCCGGATAGGTAATTCTTATCCCTCTCTGATAACCGCCAGTTGTATCGAGTCTCTATAGGTTGTTTAGTGCATGCTGCCGCTGCCGCTCAGTCCACCATACCTATGTAGGCGAGGACCGCCGAATTCTAGTCTCGCCGTGTACTGGCCTCAGTACTGACGCTCCTCTTTTTCCTTTGCCTTTGTCGGCACCCCTTTTGTTTAAGCAGGTTTTGCGATCGACGTCGTTAGCAGGGTTACCCTTCCGGCTTGGCCTGGGCAGGGTTATGGACGCCATTGGTTATTCTTCAGGGCTCTTAGCCCCATTTGCATCTTGTCCGTAGCCGGACGCTGTATCTTTTTACAGGTGATTTGGATCTTTGTATCGTATATCTGTATTCTTGACTCTTTGAGTCCCTGTCGTATATATATATCTGTTCTGTGGGTCCCATCGAGGACTGTTGTGTAATGTTATTACTTCGTTTTGCACCCGCACGAAAGTGCCTGGTGGGCACCTTTGAATCGTTTCTATGCGGGTTTGGCGGGTTTCGCTAAAACTTGCATAGGGTCGATTCTGAGGGTGTTACATGTGTATATTGTATGCGATGATCATGTTTTGTAATGTTTCACGACTTGCATGTCGATGAGTACACAACCGGCAGGAGCCATATGGTTGTCTTTATAATTGTGTATGACCTGCGAGTCAACTTCTTATACGCCATGTAATAGCTTTACTTTATCGCTAAGTAGTTAGCAATAGTTGTAGTTGCTATTCGTGGTGGAGGCAATCATGGTGGAGTGATGGAGATCATGCCGGAACGCACAAGATGGAGATCATTGGGCGAAGATAGGCTATACCATGTCACATAAAGTTATATGCATGTGATGTTTATCCTTTTATGTATCTTATCATGCTTAGATCGCGACGGTAGCATTATAAGATGATTCCTCACTTAAAGATCAAGATAAAAACTGTGTTCTCCCCAAGTATGCACCGTTGAGAAAGTTCGTCGTGTCCAAGCATCACGTGATGATCGGGTGCTATAGACTCTATGCTCACATACAACGGGTGCAAGCCAGTTTTGCACACGCGGAAATACTTGGGTCTAGCTTGACGAGCCTAGCATGTACAGACATGGCCTCGGAACACAAGAACCGAAAGGTTAAGCATGAGTCATATGAATGATATGATCGACACTTTGTTGTCCACCATTGAAACCACATCTCTTCTCGTGATGATCGGATTAGGTGTGGTGAATTTGGATCGTGTTCATTAAACAACTTGAGGGATGTTGAATTTAGTCGGAGTTCATTTAGTAATTTGATTAAGTTGAACTATTTATCATGAACATAGTATAAATTGTACTTGCAAATACTGTAGATCACATGGCCAAATCCAACTTCAACTTCAACGTTTTTGCTGAGAAGGAAAAGCTTAGAAACAATGGGTCTAACTTCACCAATTGGTTTCGCAATCTAAGAATCATTTTGTCTGGCGGACAAAAGGACTATGTCCTTGGGAAAGCGTTAGGTGACCCCCCTGCTGCAACTGCGCCGGCTGATGAGAAAGCAGTCTATCAGTCGCGCAAAGATGATTATGGTGTGATTAAGAGCACCATGTTGTTTGCTATGGAACCGGAACTTCAAAATCGTTTTGAAACCTATCCCGGGCCCTTTGAGATTCTCGAGGAGCTGAAAACCATGTTTTAGACTCAAGCCCGTTCTGAGAGATATGAGATCTCTGAGAAGTTCTTTAACTGCAAGATGGAGGAAGGGAGTTTCGTTAGTGAGCACGCCATAAAGATGTCCGGCTACACTCAACGCCTTGAGCAACTGGAATGCACGATTCCAGAGGAGCTCAAGATTGACAGGGTTCTGCAATCACTCCCTCCCAGCTACAAAAGTTTTGTGGTGACTCATAATCAGATTGGCTCCACTGATACGATCACCGAGCTCTTCGCAAAGCTGAAGGCTGCGTAGGTGGACATCAAAAAGGATAATCATGTGTTGATGGTCAACAAGCCCTCCTTTAAGAAAGGTAAGGGAGCAAAGAAGCCCTTCAAGAAGGGCGGCGGCAAGCGCAATGCCCCTGCTGAGAAGAAGCTCAGGTCTGGTCCCAAGCCGGACACTGAGTGCTTCTATTGCAAGGACAAGGGTCACTGGAAGCGCAACTGTCCGAAGTACTTAGCGGACAAGAAGGCTGACACCATGAAAGGTATATTTGATATACATGTTATTGATGTTTTCCTTACTAGCCCTCGTTGTAGTGCCTGGGTATTTGATACCGGTTCAGTTGCTAATATTTGTAACTCGAAACAGGAGCTACGGAATAGACGGCGGCTTGCGAGGGATGAGGTGACGATGCGCGTTGGCAACGGATCAATAGTTGATGTGATGGCCGTCGGCACGCTCTCCTTAGTTTTACCTTCGGGATTAGTTTTAAACCTTAATAAATGTTATTATGTGCCTGCGTTGAGCATGAACATCATTTCCGGATCGTGTTTATTGCAAGACGGTTATTCATTTAAATCGGAGAATAATGGTTGTTCTATTTATATGAGTAACATCTTTTATGGTCATGCACCTCTTGTGAATGGTTTATTTCTTCTAAATCTCGAAAGGGATGAAACACACATCCATAACATTGAGGCTAAGAGATGAAAAGTAGATAGTGATAATACTACTTATTTGTGGCACTGTCGTCTAGGTCATATTGGAGTAAAGCGCATGAAGAAACTCCATTCTGATGGACTTTTGGAGTCCCTTGATTTTGAATCATTTGACACATGCGAACCATGCCTCATGGGCAAGATGATCAAAACCCCGTTCTCCGGAATGATGGAGCGAGCAACGGACTTGTTGGAAATCATACATACCGATGTATGCGGACCGATGAGTATTTCGACGCGCGGTGGATATCGCTATTTCCTTACTTTTACCGATGACTTAAGTAGATATGGGTATATCTATTTAATGAAACATAAATCTGAAACGTTTGAAAAGTTCAAAGAATTTCAGAATGAAGTGGAGAACCATCGTAACAGAAAGATTAAGTTTCTACGATCCGATCATGGGGGCGAATATTTGAGTTATGATTTTCTCACGCATCTTAAAGCAAGCGGAATTGTTTCGCAACTCACGCCACCCGGAACACCACAGCGCAATGGTGTGTCTGAACGCCGAAATCGAACCCTATTAGATATGGTCCGATCGATGATGTCTCTTACTGATTTGCCGTTATCATTTTGGGGTTATGCATTAGAAACCGCTGCATTCACTTTAAATAGGGCTCCATCTAAATCCGTTGAGACGACACCGTATGAACTGTGGTTTGGTGCTAAACCTAAGTTGTCGTTTCTTAAAGTTTGGGGATGCGAAGCTTACGTCAAGAAGTTGATGCCGGACAAGCTCGAACCCAAAGCGGAGAAATGCGTCTTCATAGGATACCCTAAGGAAACTATTGGGTATACCTTCTATCATAGAACCGAAGGCAAAGTGTTTGTCGCAAAGAACGGTTCCTTTCTTGAGAAGGAGTTTCTCTCGAAAGAAGTGAGTGGGAGGAAAGTAGAGCTAGACGAGGTTATTGAACCTTCTCTTGAATTGGAGAGTAGCGCAGCACCTGAAATTGTTCCAGTGCCGCCTGCACCAACAATAGAGGAAGCTAATGACAAGGATCATGAAGCTTCGGACGATGCTGCTACTGAACGTCGCAGGTCGACAAGGTCACGTGCCCCTCCTGAGTGGTACCGCAACCCTGTCTTGACTGTCTTGTTGGTAGAAGACAGTGAACCTACAAACTATGAGGAAGCGATGATGAGCCCAGACTCTGAGAAATGGATGGAAGCCATGAAATCCGAATTGGGATCCATGAGCGAAAACCAAGTATGGACTTTGGTGGATCCTCCTAGCGACCGAAAGGCCGTTGAGTGCAAATGGATATTCAAGAAGAAAACGGACGCGGATGGTAATGTTACCGTCTATAAAGCACGGCTTGTCGCAAAAGGTTTTCGACAAGTTCAAGGTGTTGACTACGATGAGACTTTCTCTCCCGTAGCGATGTTTAAGTCCATTCGGATTTTATTAGCAATTGCTGCGTTTCATGATTATGAAATATGGCAGATGGATGTCAAGACTGCTTTCCTCAATGGCAACATTGATGAAGAGTTGTATATGATGCAACCCGAGGGTTTTGTCGATCCTAAGGATGCTAGTAAAGTATGCAAACTTCAGCGTTCCATTTATGGACTGAAGCAAGCATCTCGGAGTTGGAACCTTCGTTTTGATCAAGTGATCAAGAGCTTTGGATTTGTTCCAAATTGCTACTAAGCTTGTATCTACAAGAAAGTGAGTGGGAGCTCGGTGACGTTTCTGGTACTGTATGTGGATGACATATTGATTATCGGAAATGACATCAACATGCTTAACGATGTGAAGAGTTATTTGAACAAGTGTTTTTCAATGAAAGACCTAGGTGAAGCTGCTTATATATTGGGCATCAAAATCTATAGAGATAGACAAAGACGCCTGATAGCTTTAAGCCAGAGTACATACCTAGACAAAGTTCTGAAAAGGTTCAGAATGGATAAGGCAAAGAAAGGTTCAGTGCCTATGTTGTCAGGTAAGATATTGAGCAAGGCTCAGTGTCCAGCTACGGTAAATGATAGGGAAGCTATGAGCAAAGTGCCTTATGCCTCGGCCATAGGTTCCATCATGTATGCCATGCTGTGTACTAGACCGGATGTGTCCAATGCTCTTAGTTTGACGAGCAGATATCAAAGTGATCCAGGAGTGGAACACTGGACAGCCGTGAAGAACATCCTAAAGTACCTAAATAGAACTAAAGAAATGTTCTTAGTCTATGGGGGTGATGAACAGCTTGTCGTAAAAGGTTACGCCGATGCTAGTTTCGACACCGACAAGGATGATTCTAAATCTCAGACAGGATACATTTATATTTTGAATGGAGGAGCTGTGAGCTGGAGAAGCTGCAAGCAAAGCGTGATCGCGGGATCTACAGTAGAAGCGGAATACATGGCTGCTGCAGAAGCGTCAAGTGAAGGAGTTTGGATCAGAAACTTCATCACTGAGCTTGGCGTGGTTCCAAGTGCATTGGACCCACTGGAGATATTGTGTGACAACACTGGCGCCATAGCACTCGCTAAGGAACCAAGATATCATCCAAAGACCAAGCATATCTGTTGGAGATATGCCCTAGAGGCAATAATAAATGTAGTTATTATTATATCTTTGTGTTTATGATAAATGTTTACATTCATGCTATAATAGTATTAACAAGGAAACATTGATACTTGTGTGATTTGTAAACTTAATTTGAAGTCCCTAGTATAGCCTCTATACTTCACTAGCTTGTTGGTTGATTAATGATTGTGGTTTCCCTATCATGAACATTGAGATGTTATCAACAACAAGATCATATCGTTAGGAGAATGATATGGTGGACATACTCCTATAGATAAGCGTAGCATAAAGATCAAGTCATTTCAATAGTTCAATTGCTATATGCTTTCTGATACATAGTAACCTAATTCCTTCGACCATGAGATCATGCATATCACCTTTACCGGATGGATGCTTTGATGACATCAAACACCACACCGTAACTGGGTGGCTATAAAGGTGGCATTGAGTGTTCGGAAAGTTTTGGTTGAGACACATGGATCAAGAGTGGGATTTGTCCATCCATATGACGGATAGATATACTCTGGGCCCTCTCGGTGGAATGTCATCCAATTAGCTTGCAAGCATGTGACTGGGTCACAAGGGATCACATATCACGGGAACGAGAAAAGAGTACTTATCGGTAACGAGGTTGAACTAGGTATGCAGAGATACCGACGATCATAACCTCGGATAAGTAAACTATCGTGAGACAAAGGGAAATTGGTATCGTATGTAAGTGGTTCATTCGATCGAAAAGTAATCATAGAAATATGTGGGAGCCATATGAATTTCCAGATTCCTCTATTGGTTATTGTTCGGAGAAGTGTCTCGATCATGTCCGCATAATTCACGAACCGTAGGGAGACACACTTAAAGATTCGACGTTGTTTTGAGTAGTTATGGTATTATGAGAAAGAGACTGAATGTTGTTCGGAGTCTCGGATGGGATCCGGGATATCACGAGGTGATCCGAAATGGTCCGGAGAATAAGATTCATATAAGGAAAGTCCCGTTTCGAAGTTCGGAAATGATTCCGGTGATTTCATCGGGAATGTTCTAGAAGGTTCCGGAATGTCCGGCACTCCGGGGGGGGAGGGGTACATGAATGTGTCATTACATATTGGAATGATTGCATCATGTACTAAGTGTTCTTGCTGTTCCAAATAAAGGATTAAATTGAATCCTAAAACAGAAAAGTCAAATGTCCAGTTTGAAAGTCAAACGGCTAAAACAAGAAACTGTGGGAAACAAGCAAGAGGAGTTGGGAACCGACTTGGGGGAGGAGTCTCCTCCCCAAGCCGGCGCGCCAACCAAGGCCGACTTGGGGAGGGACTCCCCTCCCCTTGGCCGCACCCTCCACCCATAAAAGGAGGGGCAGGGCCTCCTCCTCTAGACACACAAGTTCCTATCCTCTAATCTCCGGTTTAGAGCCGTTTTGGTTTAGAGCTTCTAATTGCCCTAGCCTTCGGTTTAGAGCCTTCTAATTGGTGTGTCTAATCCCTAGACCACTAATAGTACTCTCTCATACTCCACCATACTCGCTCCGGCTTAAGGCGAAGCCCTGCGGGATCTCCCCTCTACTTTCGGTACCACGCCGTTGTGCTGCCGGAATCGCGAGGAGAGTGCTACAACCTCCGCTGCCTGCTGGAACAAGGGAGAGGAAGGTCTTCGTCGAGTACCGAACGTGTGACCGACTGCGGGAGCGCTGCCGGAACGCAGCGCTGGAAGGATCGTCTACACGATCTTGAGATCGGAAAGAGTACGACTACATCACCCACGAGAATCCGCTCTCGTTAAACACTTTGGAATCTTCGAGGGTAAGTTATTCCATCGACTCGTTGCTACAATCTAGTAGATAGATCTTGGCTTGTTTGTTTGTATGCGATAGAAAATTTTTGTTTTCCATGCTACGAAACCCTACAGTGGTATCAGAGCCGTGTCTATATGTAGATCTGTTGCACGAGTAGAACACAATGGTCATTGTGGGCGTTGATGCTTTTATTGTCGATTGCTTCTTGTGTACTTTGCATCTTGCGGTATGTTGGGATGAAGCGGCCCGGGCTAACCTTACATGACATCGTTCATGAGACTTGCTCCACGCTTGACATGCAACTTGTATTGCATAAGTGGCTTTGCGGGTGCCTGTTTCTCCTAGCATAGTTAAGATCCAATTTACAACGGGTGATTAACAATACTAGTATCAATGTTGTGGTACGTGTTCGTAAGTTAGATCGACACTTATTGAAAGCCCCAAACCACGTAAAATATGCAAAGAAAGTAGAGGCGTCTAACTTTGTTTTGCAGGGGTGTGCAGTGATGTGATATGGCCATGATTGTGATTATATTTGATGTATGCAATGTTCCTTATTGTAAGTTGGCAACCGGCAGGAGCCATATGGTTGTCTTTAATTTATGTTAAGACCCGCGTGTCTATTCAAAGTAGTTGTAATAGTTGAAGCCGGTGGACGACAACCATGGAGAGGCGTCATTGACCTTGATGCAATGCCGGTGATGATGGAGATCATGTTCGTGCTTGAAGATGGAAATCGGAAGCACAAAGAAGAAAGGCCATATCATATCACATATATTATGAATTGCATGTGATGTTAATCCTTTATGCATCTTGTATTGCTTAGTAGACAACGGTAGCATTATAAGATGATCCCTCATGCACATGAATTTCAAGTCATAAAGTGTTCACCCTTAGTTAGCACCGTTGCTAAAGCTTGTTGTTTCGAAGCACCACGTGATGATCGGGTGTGTTAGATTCTGCAAGTGTATACAACGTGAGCAAGCCAGATTTGCTCATGCGGAAACTAAGGTTTGATCTTGACGAGCCTAGCATGTACAGACATGGTCTCGGAACACGGATCACCGAAAGGTAAAGCATGAGTCATATAGTAGATATGATGAACATGACGATTGTTCGCCATTGAAACTATATCAACTCTTGTGATGATCGGTGTTGATGTAGTGGATTTGGTTCGTGTGATCACTAAAACAATGTGAGGGATATTGTTTTGAGTGGGAGTTCACCTAGATTAACTTTATTAATTAATTTGAACTCAATTTGTCATAAACTTAGTCTAAACTATTGCAAATATGTTGTAGATCAATGGCAGACCCTACCATCAATTTTAATACGTTCCTAGAGAAAGAAAAGTTGAAAAACAATGGAAGCAACTTCGTGGATTGGTTCCGCAATTTGAGGATTGTCCTCACAGCTGGTAATTTGACCTATGTGCTGGATGCACCGCTGGGTGACCCACCTGCAGATGATTCTCCCGATGAAGTATAGAATGTTTACCTCGCTCGGAAGAATCAGTACTCCATAGTTCAGTGTGCTATCTTGTATGGTTTGGAATCGGAGCTTCATAAAAGGTTTGAGGATTCAGACCCATATGATATTGTCGAGGATCTCAAATTGATTTTTGAGACTCATGCGGCAAGTGAAAGCTATGAGGATTCTGAAAAGTTCTTTAACTGCAAGATGGAAGAGGGCAGCTCCGTCAGTGAGCATGTGCTTAAGATGTCTGGGCACGCGAACAAACTTCAAAGCTTGGGTATAGTGATTCCTAATGCTTTGGGGATTTATCGTGTCCTCCAATCACTACCACCAAGTTACAAGAACTTTGTGATGAACTACAACATGCAGAACATGAACAAGACGTTGCCAGAACTCTTTGCCATGTTGAAATCTGCAGAAGTGGAGATCAAGAAAGAGCACCAAGTGTTGTTGGTCAAGAAGACCACCAAATTCAAGAAAGGCAAGTCTAAGCAAAAGGGACACTTCAAGAAGGGTGGTAAGAAAGTTACCACGCCGACGAAGAAGACCAAGGCTGGACCTAAGCCTGATACTGAGTGCTTTTACTGCAAGGGAGAAGGTCACTGGAAGCGGAATTGCCCAAAGTACTTGGCGGATTTGAAGAACGGCAACATCAAGAAGAAAGGTATATCTGATATACATGTTATTGATGTGTATCTCACTAGTACTCGTAGTAGTGCCTGGGTATTTGATACTGGTTCGGTTGCTCATATTTGTAACTCGAAACAGGTGCTGCAGAATAAACGGAAGCTAGCGAAGAACAAGGTGACGATGCGCGTGGGAAATGGATCAAAGGTTGATGTGATCGCGGTCGGCACGCTACCCCTTCATCTACCATCGGGATTAGTTTTATACTTAAATAATTGTTATTTGGTGCCTGCGTTGAGCATGAACATTATATCGGGATCTTGTTTATTGCGAGACGGTTACTTGTTTAAGTCCGAGAATAATGGTTGTTCGATTTATATGAGTAATATTTTTTATGCACATGCACCTTTGATAGATGGTCTATTCTTATTGAATCTCGATAGTGGAAATACACATATCAACAACATTGAGGCTAAACGTTTGAAATCAAGCGATAATTCGACCTATATGTGGCACTGTCGTCTTGGTCACATTGGAATGAAACGTATGAAGAAACTCCATTCCGATGGACTTCTTGAATCACTTGATTTTGAATCACTTGAAAGATGCGAAGCATGTCTGATGGGTAAAATGACTAAGACTCCATTTTCTGGTATGATGGAGCGAGCTACGGACTTATTGGAAATCATACATACCGATATGTGTGGTCCAATGAGTGTAGCATCGCGCGGTGGTTATCGTTATGTTCTTACCTTCATGGATGACTTAAGTAGATATGGGTATATCTATTTCATGAAACATAAGTCCGAAACTTTCGAGAAGTTTAAGGAGTTTCAAAGTGAGGTAGAGAATCAACGTAACAAGAAGATTAAATTTCTACGTTCTAATCGTGGAGGTGAATATCTAAGTTACGAGTTTGGCGAGCATTTGAAGAAATGCGGAATACTTTCACAATTGACACCGCCGGGAACACCACAGCGTAATGGTGTGTCCGAACGTCGTAATCGTACTCTCTTAGATATGGTTCGTTCTATGATGTCACTTACAGATTTACCGCTATCATTTTGGGGTTATGCATTAGAAACAGCCGCATTCACTTTAAATAGGACACCATCTAAATCCGTTGAAACGACACCGTATGAATTATGGTTTGGGAAAAAACCTAAATTGTCGTTCCTTAAAGTTTGGGGATGCGAAGCCTATGTAAAGAAGTTACAGTCGGACAAGCTTGAACCCAAAGCGGAAAAATGCGTCTTCATAGGATACCCGAAGGAAACTATTGGGTATACCTTCTATCATAGATCCGAAGGCAAAATCTTCGTTGCCAAGAATGGATCCTTTCTAGAGAAGGAATTTCTCTCGAAAGAAGTGACTGGAAGGAAAGTAGAACTCGACGAGGTTGTCGAACCTTCTCTCGAAATTGCGAGTAGCGCAGCACCGGAAGAAGTTCCTGTGGTGCCTGCACCAATAAGAGAGGAAGCTAATGATAGTGATCATGAAACTTCGGTTGAAGTTGCTACAGAGCCTCGGAGGTCAACAAGAACTCGTACCACTCCAGATTGGTATGATTCCGTTATGAATGTCATGTTGGTGGACAACACCGATGACCCCGAGACATATGAGGAAGCGATGATGAGCCCAGATTCCAATAAATGGCAAGAAGCCATGAAATCCGAGATTGGATCCATGTACGAAAACCAAGTATGGACTTTGGTGGACTTAACAGATGGTCGGAAGGCTGTCGAGAACAAATGGATTTTCAAGAAGAAAACAGATGCTGATGGTAATGTTACTGTCTATAAAGCTCGACTTGTCGCAAAATGGTTTCGACAAATTCAAGGAGTTGACTACGATGAGACTTTCTCACCAGTAGCGAAGCTAAAGTCTGTGAGGATTATGTTAGCGATCGCTGCATATTATGATTATGAGATATGGCAGATGGATGTCAAAACAGCATTCCTCAATGGAGACATTGATGAAGAGTTGTATATGATGCAACCCAAAGGTTTTGTCGATCCTAAAGATGCTAACAAGGTATGCAAACTTCAACGGTCCATCTATGGATTGAAGCAAGCATCCCGAAGTTGGAATCAACGTTTTGATAAGGTAATCAAAAGTTTTGGTTTTATACAAACTTATGGAGAAGCTTGTATTTACAAGAAAGTGAGTGGGAGCTCTGTAGAATTCTTAATACTATATGTGGATGACATATTGTTGATTGGGAATGATGTAGACCTTCTTAATAGTGTCAAAGAATATTTGAATAATAGTTTTTCAATGAAGGATCTTGGCGAAGCAGCTTACATATTAGGCATAAAGATTTATAGAGATAAATCGAAACGCCAAATATCATTGTCACAGAGTACATATTTGGACAAAGTTCTAAAGAAGTTTGGAATGGAAGAAAGCAAGAAAGGGTTCTTGCCCATGTTGCCCAATACGACCTTGAGTAAACCTCAAAGTCCGACATCGGCAGAAGATAGAGAAAGGATGAGTAAGACTCCCTATGCCTCAGCCATAGGATCTCTAATGTATGCCATGCTATGTAGTAGACCCGACATTGCATATGCTGTTAGTTTAACTAGCAGATATCAAAGTGATCCAGGAGTGGATCATTGGACAGCGGTCAAAAACATCCTTAAGTACTTGAGAAGAACTAAGGATATGGTTCTTTCTTATGGAGGTGATGAACAGCTCGTTGTTAATGGTTAAACCGATGCTAGTTGGAACACCGATCCGGATGATTCTAAATCGCAATCCGGATACGTATTTATTTTGAATGGTGCAGCAGTTAGCTGGAGGAGTGCAAAGCAAAGCGTTGTGGCGAGATCTTCAACTGAATCGGAATACATGGCTGCTTCGGAGGCTTCACAAGAAGCGATATGGATGAAAGAGTTCATTACAGAGCTGGATGTGGTTCCTAGTGCGCTGGACCCAATTTCTATCTACTGTGATAACATGGGCGCCATAGCCAATGCGCAAGAACCAAGGTCACACAAGAAGCTGAAGCACATCAAGCTACGTTTTCACGCTATTCGAGAACATATCCAGGATGGGGATATAAAGATTTGCAAATTACACACAGATCTGAATGTGGCGGATCCGTTGACTAAACCTCTCCCGAGGGCAAAACATGACCAACACCAAACTGCCATGGGTGTTCGGTATATTACCATGTAATCTAGATTAGATGACTCTAGTGCAAGTGGGAGACTGTTGGAGATATGCCCTAGAGGAAATAATAAATGTAGTTATTATTATATCTTTGTGTTTATGATAAATGTTTACATTCATGCTATAATAGTATTAACAAGGAAACATTGATACTTGTGTGATTTGTAAACTTAATTTGAAGTCCCTAGTATAGCCTCTATACTTCACTAGCTTGTTGGTTGATTAATGATTGTGGTTTCCCTATCATGAACATCGAGATGTTATCAACAACAAGATCATATCGTTAGGAGAATGATATGGTGGACATACTCCTATAGATAAGCGTAGCATAAAGATCAAGTCATTTCAATAGTTCAATTGCTATATGCTTTCTGATACATAGTAACCTAATTCCTTCGACCATGAGATCATGCATATCACCTTTACCGGATGGATGCTTTGATGACATCAAACACCACACCGTAACTGGGTGGCTATAAAGGTGGCATTGAGTGTTCGGAAAGTTTTGGTTGAGACACATGGATCAAGAGTGGGATTTGTCCATCCATATGACGGATAGATATACTCTGGGCCCTCTCGGTGGAATGTCATCCATTAGCTTGCAAGCATGTGACTGGGTCACAAGGGATCACATATCACGGGAACGAGAAAAGAGTACTTATCGGTAACGAGGTTGAACTAGGTATGCAGAGATACCGACGATCATAACCTCGGATAAGTAAACTATCGTGAGACAAAGGGAAATTGGTATCGTATGTAAGTGGTTCATTCGATCGCAAAGTAATCGTAGAAATATGTGGGAGCCATATGAATTTCCAGATTCCTCTATTGGTTATTGTTCGGAGAAGTGTCTCGATCATGTCCGCATAATTCACGAACCGTAGGGAGACACACTTAAGGATTCGACGTTGTTTTTAGTAGTTATGGTATTATGAGAAAGAGACCGAATGTTGTTCGGAGTCTCGGATGGGATCCGGGATATCACGAGGTGATCCGGAATGGTCCGGAGAATAAGATTCATATAAGGAAAGTCCCGTTTCAGAGTTCAGAAATGATTCCGGTGATTTCATCGGGAATGTTCTAGAAGGTTCCGGAATGTCCGGCACTCCGGGGGGGAGGGGTACATGAATGTGTCATTACATATTGGAATGATTGCATCATGTACTAAGTGTTCTTGCTGTTCCAAATAAAGGATTAAATTTAATCCTAAAACAGAAAAGTCAAATGTCCAGTTTGAAAGTCAAACGGCTAAAACAAGAAACTGTGGGAAACAAGCAAGAGGAGTTGGGAACCGACTTGGGGGAGGAGTCTCCTCCCCAAGCCGGCGCGCCAACCAAGGCCGACTTGGGGAGGGACTCCCCTCCCCTTGGCCGCACCCTCCACCCATAAAAGGAGGGGCAGGGCCTCCTCCTCTAGACACACAAGTTCCTATCCTCTAATCTCCGGTTTAGAGCCGTTTTGGTTTAGAGCTTCTAATTGCCCTAGCCTTCGGTTTAGAGCCTTCTAATTGGTGTGTCTAATCCCTAGACCACTAATAGTACTCTCTCATACTCCACCATACTCGCTCTGGCTTAAGGCGAAGCCCTGCGGGATCTCCCCTCTACTTCCGGTACCACGCCGTTGTGCTGCCGGAATCGCGAGGAGAGTGCTACAACCTCCGCTGCCTGCTGGAACAAGGGAGAGGAAGGTCTTCGTCGAGTACCGAAAGTGTGACCGACTGCGGGAGCACTGCCGGAACGCATCGCTGGAAGGATCGTCTACACGATCTTGAGATCGGAAAGAGTACGACTACATCACCCACGAGAATCCGCTCTCGTTAAACACTTTGGAATCTTCGAGGGTAAGTTATTCCATCGACTCGTTGCTACAATCTAGTAGATAGATCTTGGCTTGTTTGTTTGTATGCGATAGAAATTTTTTGTTTTCCATGCTACGAAACCCTACAATATCAACCGCAAGTTTCATATAATCCGAGATTATATAGCAGATGGAGATCTGAAGATTAGCAAAGTACATACGGATCTGAATGTCGCAGATCCATTGACTAAACCTCTTCCACGTGTAAAACATGATCAACACCTCAGTGCCATGGGTGTGAGATTGTTGCCAGATGTAAACTAGATTATTGACTCTAGTGCAAGTGGGAGACTGTTGGAATTATGCCCTAGAGGCAATAATAAAGATGTTATTATTATAATTCTTGTTCATGATAAAGTTTATGTTCCATGCTAGAATTGTATTAAGCGGAAACTTTAATACTTGTGTGGTTTGTAAACAACACCGTGTCCCTAGTACGCCTCTATGGACTAGCTCATTGATCAATGATGGTTAAGGTTTCCTAACCATAGACATGAGTTGTCAATTGATAATGAGATCATATCATTGGGAGAATGATATGGTGGATAGACCCAAACAAAGCAGAGCAATTAGATCGTGTCATCGTGTTCGTCTTTGCGAAGCTTTTCCTATGTCAAATATTGTATTCCTTAGACCATGAGATAATGCAACTCCCTGGTATCGGAAGAAAGCTTTGAGGTCATCAAACGTCATCCTATGAGAGGGTGATCATAAAGGTGTCTCTCAGGTGATCGGAAAGTATCTGTTGGGTTGTATGTATCGAGATGGAATTTGTCCCTCCCAAGTCGGAGAGATATACTTCGGGCCCACTCGGTAATCGATATCAACACCGCTTGCAAGCATGTGGTTAAGGAGTTAATCACAAAGTGATCTCGGATTACGGAACGAGTAAAGTACTTGCTGTGAACGAGATTGAACTAGGTATGACGGTACCGACGATCGAATCTCGGGCAAGTAAAATATCGCGAGACGAAGGGAATATATATATATATGGGATTGATTGAATCCTGGCATCGTGGTTCATCCGATATGATCATCGATGAAAATGTGGGAGTCAATATGGGTGCCCAGACCCCGCTGTTGATTATTGATAGAAGATCATGTCTGCATATTCTCGAACCCGCAGGGTCACACACTTAACGTATCTCGACGCTAGGATAGATTGGATAATTGGTTTATGAATTTTTGTTCGGAGTCTCGGATGGGATACGGGATATCACGAGAGGTTCCAGAATGGTCCGGAGAATAAGATTCATATAAGGCAGTGCAGTTTTTGGAGTTCGGAATTGTTCCGGGTTAATCGGTATTATACTGGAAGCTTCTAGAACCTTCCGGAAGGGGACCAACGTGGTCCCACCTTCCGGGAGGGGGCATGGGCCTATGAGGGAGTGTCCTGGCCGCTTTGGGCCAGGGGCACAAGGCCCCATAGGGCCCAGCCGATTCTAGAGAGATTTGACTCGTTTAAATCTCGGGATAGAATTTCTAGATAAGGGAGAGTTTAAATCGTTTAAACTAGAGATAGGATTTCTAGATAAGGGAGAGTTTAAATTGTTTAAACTAGAGATAGGCTTGGAGGAGGGGCAAGGGCTGGCCGCCCCCCTCTATATATAGAGGGGTGGTGTGCCCCCTCCCCCACACACACCTTCCTCCAAGCCCTAGCAGCCTTGCTACCTTCCTCTCTCCCTCCCGACTGTTTGTAGGCGAAGCCCTGCAGCAGAAATTCTCCACCATATACACCACGCCGTCGTGTTGTAGATCCAATCTATCTCTCCACCATACTCGCTGGTCCGAGGAAGGAGGAGACGTCGAGGTGTTGCACGTGTGCATCTCACGGAGGAACCGCCACTTGTGGTGCTAGATCGGATCGGATCGCGAGGAGGAGAAGCGAGTACGACTACATCACCCACGTTCCGACGAACGTTCCGCTGTGCGAATCTTCAAGGGTATGAAGATCTAATCCAATCTCTCTCGTTGATTGCATCTCCTAGATTAGATCTTGGCTTTCCCTCTGTTCGCATCTGTAGAAAATTTTGATTTACTATGTCAGGAAACCCTTCAAGTTGAAGATCTCGCCACAACGTTTTTCTTTGCACTCCTCCAGCTAACTGTTGCGCCATTCAAAGTAAATACGTATCCAGATTGATATTTAGAATCATCCAGATCGGTGTTCCAACTAGCATCGGTGTAACCATTAACAACGAGTTGTTCATCACCTCCATAAGAAAGAACCATATCATTAGTTCTTCTCAAGTACTTAAGGATGTTTTTGACCGCTGTCCAATGATCCACTCCTAGATCACTTTGATATCTGCTAGTCAAACTAACAACATATGCAATGTCGGGTCTTGTACATAGCATGGCATACATAATCCTATGGCTGAGGCATAGGGAGTCTTACTCATCCTTTCTCTATCTTCTGCCGTTGCAGGACTTTGAGTTTTACTCAAGGTCGTATTGGGCAACATGGGCAAGAACCCTTTCTTGCTATCTTCCATTCCAAACCTCTTTAGAACTTTGTCCAAATATGTACTCTGTGATAATGATATTAGGCGTCTCGATCTATCTCTATAAATCTTTATGCCTAATATGTAAGCTGCTTCGCCAAGATCTTTCATTGAAAAACTATTATCAAATAATCCTTGACACTATTAAGAATGTATACATCATTCCCAATCAACAATATGTCATCTACATATAGTATTAAGAATGCTACAGAGCTCCCACTCACTTTCCTGTAAATACAAGCTTCTCCATAAGTTTGTAGAAAACCAATGCTTTTGATCACCTTATCAAAAAATTGATTCCAACTCCGGGATGCTTGCTTCAATCCATAAATGGACCGTTGAAGTTTGCATACCTTGACATCCATCTGCCATATCTCATAATCATAGTATGCAGCGATTGCTAACATAATCCTCACAGACTTTAGCTTCGCTACCGGTGAGAAAGTCTCATCGTAGTCAACTCCTTGAATTTGTCAAAACCCTTTTGCGACAAGTCGAGCTTTATAGACAGTAACATTACCATCAGCATCTGTTTTCTTCTTGAAAATCCATTTGTTCTCGACAGCCTTCTGTCCATCCGACAAGTCCATACATGGTTTTCGTACATGGATCCAATCTCAGATTTCATGGCTTCTTGCCATTTATTGGAATCTGGGCTCATCATCACTTCCTCATAAGTCGCAGGGTCATCGGTGTTGTCTACCAACATGACACTCATAACAGGATCATACCAATCAGGAGTGGTACGAGTTCTTGTTGACCAGCGAGGTTCTATAGTTACTTCAACCGAAGTTTCATGATCAACATCATTAGCTTCCTATCTTATTGGTGTAGGCGCCATAGGAACTACTTCTGGTGCTGCGCTACTCGCAAGTTCGAGAGAAGGTTCAACAACCTCGCCGATTTCTACTTTCCTTCCAGTCACTTCTTTCGATACAAACTCCTTCTCTAGAAAGGATCCATTCTTGCCAACGAAGATTTTGCCCTCGGATCTATGATAGAAGGTATACCCAATAGTTTCCTTCGGGTATCCTATGAAGACGCATTTTTCCGCTTTGGGTTCAAGCTTGTCGGGCTGTAACTTCTTTACATAAGCTTCGCAACCCCAAACTTTAAGGAACAACAATTTAGGTTTCTTCCCAAACCATAATTCATACGGTGTCGTTTCAACGGATTTAGATGGTGCCCTATTTAAAGTGAATGCGGCTGTTTCTAATGCATAACCCCAAAATGATAGCGGTAAATTTGTAAGTGACATCATAGAACGAACCATATCTAAGAGAATTCGATTACGACGTTCGGACACACCATTACGTCGTGGTGTTCCCGGCGGTGTCAATTTTGAAAGTATTCCGCATTTCTTCAAATGCTCGCCAAACTCGTAACTTAGATATTCACCTCCACGATCAGATCATAGAAATTTAATCTTCTTGTTATGTTGATTCTCTACCTCACTTTGAAATTCCTTAAACTTCTCGACAGTTTCGGACTTATGTTTCATGAAATAGATATACCCATATCTACTCAAGTCATCCGTGAAGGTAAGAATATAGAGATAACCACCACGCGATGCTACACTCATTGGATCACACATATTGGTATGTATGATTTCTAATAAGTCCGTAGCTCACTCCATCATACCAGAAAATGGAGTCTTAGTCATTTTACCCATCAGACATGCTTCGCATCTTTCAAGTGTTTCGAAATCAAGTGATTCAAGAAGTCCATCGAAATGGAGTTTCTTCATACGCTTCACTCCAATATGACCAAGACGACAGTGCCACATATAGGTCGAGTTATCACTCAATTTCAAACATTTAGCTTCAATGTTATTAATGTGTGTATTACTACAATCGAGATTCAATAAGAATAGACCGTCTATCAAAGGTGCATGTGCATAAAACATATTACTCATATAAATCGAACAACCATTATTCTCGGACTTAAACAAGTAACCGTCTCGCACTAAACATGATCCGGATATAATGTTCATGCTCAACGCAGACACCAAATAACAATTATTTAAGTATAAAACTAATCCCGATGGTAGATGAAGAGGTAGCGTGCCGACCGCGATCACATCAACCTTTGATCCATTTCCAACGCACATCGTCACCTCGTTCTTCGCTAGCTTCCGTTTATTCTGCAGCACCTGTTTCGAGTTACGAATATGAGCAACCGAACCGGTATCAAATACCCAGGCACTACTACGAGTACTAGTGAGATACACATCAATAACATGTATATCGGATATACCTTTCTTCTTGATGTTGCCATTCTTCAAATCCGCCAAGTACTTTGGGCAATTCCGCTTCCAGTGACCCTCTCCCTTGCAGTAAAAGCACTCAGTATCAGGCTTATGCCCAGCCTTGGTCTTCTTCGCCGGCGTGATAAATTTCTTACCGCCCTTCTTGAAGTTTCCAGTTTTCTTGGACTTGCTTTGCTTATTGAATTTGGTGGTCTTATTGACCAACAACACTTGGTGCTCTTTCTTGATCTCCACTTCTGCAGACTTTAACATGGATAAGAGTTCGGGCAATGACTTATCCATGTTTTGCATATTGTAGTTCATCACAAAGTTCTTGTAACTTGGTCGTAGTGATTGGAGGACACGGTGAATCCCCAAAGCATTAGGAATCACTATACCTAAGCTTTGAAGCTTGCTTACGTGCCCAGACATCTTAAGCACGTGCTCACTGATGGAGCTGCCCTCTTCCATCTTGTAGTTAAAGAACTTTTCAGAAGCCTCATAACTCTCAACTGTCGTGTGAGCCTCAAATATCATTTTGAGTTTACAGACAATATCATGTGGGTCATGGTTCTCAAACCTTTTCTGAAGCTCCGATTCCAAACCATACAAGATAGCACACTGAACTGTGGAGTACTTATTCTTCCGAGCGAGGAAAACATTCTGTACCTCATCGGTAGCATCGGCTGCAGGCGGGTTACCTAGCGGTGCATCCAGCACATAGGTCAAATTACCAGCATTGAGGACAATACTCAAATTACGGAACCAATCCGCGGAGTTTCTTCTATTGTTTTTCAACTTTTCTTTATCTAGGAACGCATTAAAATTGATGGTAGGGGCTGCCATTGATCTAAAACATATTTGCAATTGTTTAGACTAAGTTTATGACAAATTGAGGTCTAATTAATAGTTAAATTAATCTAGGTGAACTCCCACTCAAAACAACATCCCTCACATTGTTTTAGTGACCACGCGAACCAAATCCACCACATCAAAACCGATCATCACGAGAGTTGATGTAGCCTCAATGGCAAACAATCAACATGTTCATCATATCTACTATATGACTCATGCTTTACCTTTCGGTGATCCGTGTTCCGAGACCATGTCTGTACATGCTAGGCTCGTCAAGATCAAACCTTAGCTTCCACATGAGCAAATCTGGCTTGCTCACATTGTATACACTTGCAGAATCTAACACAACTGATCATCACGTGGTGCTTCGAAACAACGAGCTTTAGCAACGGTGCTTACTAAGGATGAACACTTTAAAACTTGAAATTGTGTGCTTGAGGGATCATCTTATAATGCTACTGTCGCAAACTAAACAATACAAGATGCATAAAAGGATTAATATCACATGCAATTCATAATATGTGATATGATATGGCCTTTCTTCTTATGCTTCTGATCTCCATCTTCAAGCATGAACATGATCTCCATCATCACCGGTATGGCGTCAAGGTCAATGGCGCCGCTTCATGGTTGTCGTCCACTAGCATTAACTATTACAAATACTTTGAATAGACACGCAGGTCTTAATGGAATTTAAAAGACAACCATATGGATCTTGCCGGTTGCCAACTTACAATAAGGAACATTGCATACATCATATATAATCACAATCATGGCCATATCACATCACAGCACACCCCTGCAAAACAAAGTTAGACGCCTCTAATTTTCTTTGCATATTTTACGTGGTTTGGGGCTTTCAATAAGTTTCGTTCTAACTTACGAACAAGAACCAAAACATTGATGTTTAAACTATCAAGTGCCCATTGTAAATTGAATCTATACTATGATGGGAGAGACAGACACCCGCAAAGCCACTTATGCAATACAAGTTGCACGTTAAGCGTGGAGCAAGTCTCATGAACGATGTCATGTAAGG
Source organism: Avena atlantica (assembly GCA_910589765.1). Lineage (NCBI taxonomy): Eukaryota > Viridiplantae > Streptophyta > Magnoliopsida > Poales > Poaceae > Avena > Avena atlantica. The sequence goes on from OU342737.1 coordinate 427,129,214, forward strand.
TTAGCCCGGGCCGCTTCATCCCATCATACCTCAAGATGCAAAGTACACAAAAAGCAATTGATAATAAAAGCACCACCGTCCACAATGATCATTGTGTTCTACTCGTGCAACATATCTACATATAGACACGGCTCTGATACCACTGTATGGGTTCGTAGCATGGAAAACAAAAAATTTCTACCGCATGCACACAAACAAGCCAAGATCTATCTACTAGATTGTAGCAACGAGTTGATAGAAACACTCACCCTCGAAGATTCCAAAGAGGTTAACGAGAGCAGATTCTCGTGGGTGATGTAGTCGTACACTTGCCGATCCCAAGATCGCGTAGACGATCCTTCGGCGCTGCGTTCCGGCAGCGCTTCCGCAGTCGGTCACACGTTCGGTACTCGATGAAGACCTTCCTCTCCCTTGTTCCAGCAGGCAGCGGAGGTTGTAGTTCTCCCCTCACGATTCCGGCAGCACGACGGCGTGGTGTCGGAATTAGAGGATAGATCCCGCAGGGCTTCGCCTAAGCCGGTGCGAGTTATGGTGGATCTAGGGTTTCCTGGTGATCTAGGGTTTAGAAGACCAGGAGGAAGAGGAGGTGTCTGCGACGGCTAGGGAGACGGCGACGGGCCGACGGCGGCGGCGGCGGTGCGGCGCAAGGCGGCGCAAGGCGACACGTGGCGGCGGCACGGGCGGCGGGTCGGCGGTGGCGGCTCGGGTAGCGAGGGGCTAGGGCTTGTGGTGTTGGGGCAGCCCTCCCCCTCTATTTATGAGAGGGGGGGCAGCCTTGGGAGGGGTGGGTTTGAATCCAAACCCAAGCCCAAGTTGTATTGAGAGAAGGACTTGTTTCTTCTCCCAGTACGAAACCTATTATTCCAGTTTGACTTTTCTAACTTCCCGTTTGACTTTCAATTTAGAGCTTTAATTCTCTCTTGCAAATGCCCACACCAAGTGACCTAGGATATGATCCAATCATCCCACTTACCCATGACACATTCATGGACCATTCTCCTTCCGGATCGGTGAACCTTCTAGAACCTCTCCGATGAAAACATCGGAATCTTTCCCGAACTCCGGAATCGGACTTTCCTTATAAGAATCTTATTCTTCGAACCATTCCGGATCTCCTCGTGATATCCCGGATCCCATCCGAGACTCCGAACAACATTCAGTATCCCTGCTAACATTCCATATCTACTAAACAACATCGAATCCTTAAGTGTGTCTCCCTACGGTTCGTGAATTATGCGGACATGACCGAGACACTTCTCTGATCAATAACCAATAGAGGAATCTGGAAATTCATATGGCTCCCACATATTTCTACGATTACTTTTGCGATTGAATGAACCACTTACATACGATACCACTTTCCCTTTGTCTCACGATAGTTTACTTATCCAAGGTTTTGATCGTCGGTATCTCTGCATACCTAGTTCAACCTCGTTACCGATAAGTACTCTTTTCTCGTTCCCGTGATATGTGATCCCTTGTGAGCTAGTCACATGCTTTCAAGCTAATTGATGACATTCCACCGAGAGGGACCAGAGTATATCTATCCGTCATATGGATGAAAAAATCCCACTCTTGATCCATGTGCCTCAACCCATACTTTCTGAACACTCAATGCCACCTTTATAGCCACCCAGTTACGGTGTGGTGTTTGATGTCATCAAAGCATCCTTCTGGTGATGGTGATTAGCATGACCTCATGGTCAAGGAATTAGGTTACTATATATCAGAAAGCTTATAGCAAACGAACTATTGAAATGACTTGATCTTTATGCTACGCTTATCTATAGGAGTATGTCCATCATACCATTCTCCTAATGATATGATCTTGTTGTTAATAACATCTTAATGTTCATGATCGAGAAACCACGATCATCTATTAACCAACAAGCTAGTATTATAAAGAGGCTTTACTAGGGACTCTAATTTAGTTTACAAATCACACAAGTATTAATGTTTCTGGTTAATACTATTATAGCACGAATGTAAACATTTATCATAAACACAAAGATATAATAATAACCACTTTTATTATTGCCTCTAGGGCATATCTCCAACATTATATTATACCGGAATGGGATTCAGAAATGTCGAAACTGTAATGAGCTGACCCACAGGGGAGTTTAGTAAAAATAACAGGCCATAACAGGGACAGGTGATGACCCACAAGTTTAGGGGGTGTATCGTAGTACTTTTGATAAATAGGAGTGTCGATCCCAATGAGGAGCAGAAGGTGCTAAATAGTGGTATGGAGCAGAAATCTCTGTGAATACTTAGCAAACGGATTTTTAGTGGTTTTCTGACAAGGCAACAAAACAAGGAGCAAGTAACAAAGGTAACGAACAAAAGGAGAAAGTGGCCCAATCCTTTCTTAGCAAAGGACAAGCCAGTGGAAATACTTATAAGGACCAAACAGTCTTGAGGACACATGGGAATTCTGTAAAGTGCTTTCGCTTCAAATAGCTGAGTACTCTTCTCTGGTGTTGTAAGTGTTGTGTGGGTAAACCTATGCTAAGATACCGCCCTTCCTAGTACTAATACATACTTGTGATTAAACCCCCTGCAAACATCCGTAACTACAGGAAAGTAATTAAGATATAAATCTAACCACAACCTTAAACTCTGAGATCCTACGCTCCCTTGTGCAAAGGTGTCCTAACGGGGGTTCAGGTTTCTGTCACTCCGGCGACCCCACGATTAGTACCCAAATACACAATGCATTCCCCTAGGCCCATAAATGGTGAAGTGTCATGTAGTCAACGTTCACATGACACCACTAGAAGAATAGCACAACAACTTAAATACTAAACCATTGAATAAAAATTCATCACAGATTCACTACTAACAACATGACTTCTCCCATGTCCTCAAGAACTAGATGAACTACTCACAAGACATCATATGGATCAAGATCAAAGATGGTATGATAATGGATAACAATCTGACATAAACAATAATCCAATGGTTCCATTCACAAGCATCAACTACAATAGTAATCAACACAGGGAAAGTTTCCCCTAATGAACTAAGCAATATCCAACACAATTGTTACAACGGGACGGAGTGGTGGTGATGGTGTTGGTGGAGATGATGGTGTGGATGATAATGATGATGATCCCGATGAAGCCTAGCTTGATGACGGTGTTGATAGCGACGGTCTCCCCTCTCCGGGAAGGAATTCCCCCGGCAGAAATCTGTCTACCGGAGAGATCTTTCTCTCTCGGTGTTTCCGCCCCCAAGAGGCGGGGGAAATCTATCTGTGGTCGCTCCCCTGGCCTTAGGGTTTCATAGGGAAGATATAGGCGAAGGGGCGGAGTCGGAGGCCGGGCAGGTGGGCCACACATGCCCTCGGCGCAGGGTCAGGTGGGCCCGCGCGTACGGGGGTGTGGGCCCCCTGAGGCCCATCTCCGTCCCTCCTTTTGGCTTCCTTCGTCTTATGGTAAAATAATACGTTTCCATATTTTTCTGGTATTTTTCTGATCTTCGCAAAATTGCACCGAAACGCCTTCTTTTCCATCAGAATCCAGACTCCGGCAGTCCATCCTCCAGGAATCATCCAACATGCATAAACAGATGAAAATCCATAAGTAATACCTCATAATAAGGCAAATATCAATGAATAGAGGTACATTATGATATAGAAAGGTGATGCAAATTGGGCGTATCAACTCCCCCAAGCTTAGACTTCGCTTGTCCCCAAGCGAATACTGAGCTCAGTAAACATGTCCACAAGTTTATGGAGTGAAGTATCGATAAAATAATACGAACAAGAAGCATCACACTTACCGTTGCACAACTCATAGAAGAAAGAAACTCACCATTATATAACTTAGCTTGCAACCAAGTACAGCAGTCACAATAGAGATGCATGAAGATAAATCATAATTGGAGTTGGCAAACTTGTTCTTGGTGAGAGAACACCTGGTAAACAGTTTCACAAAAGCTTTTTGTAGAAGTTTCAAAACAGTAATACTCTTTGTTCAAAAAGGTTTTTCATAAGTGAAGGCTTTCAAAGTAATACCCAATAGATAAGAGTTTTATGCAAACAAGGAAGATGAAGACCATGATTGAATAAATCACCATATGAATTCTTGAAACACAACAACTCAAATGCTTGCTGGAAATAGAGAAGAAGTAGGTTTACTGACTCAACTGGTAACTAGGAGAAAGGTCCCTTCTTAGAGGGTAGCAGGGATTACAAGTCATAAAGAGCTTCCAAAATATTATGATACTTACTAGCTTTGAGCCCTCATTTCCCCTATCATAAGCATCTTGAGATGATTAAGGTTAAAGTGAACAAACATGGAGTATATGCTTGACAAAATATAAGTTGGCAATCTCATGTCCTTGAATACGAGGGCCACACCTCATGCATACTCAACTTTGGGCCCAGGTAAGTTCTTGTCATTATAAGTATTTGCATATCATTGAGAACCATCAACGGGGTACCCCTTGCACATGGTACAGGAGCTTTCCCATAACCAAAATGACAAGGAAAGCAGACAATGAGCATCTTAGCAATCTTTTTATTTACCATATGCATAGATTTTTATTGAGGATGCTTCATAGATGATGCACTATGGTGATGCTGCAAGTTTCCACCATGATTAAGCATGGCTTAGGCTAGCAGCCTAGGAGTTTCTCTAACACAGGATACAAACTCCATGGACTTACAAGTTCCCTCTTTATTTCACACCGGTGACATCCATAGAAAAAACATCATGATATCAACTATGTACAGAGTACAAGTGCAATGTTGAAACGTTCCCCGTGACAGCACGGTTCTGCTAATTCCAACGTATAGATGCAAGCATATACAACTTCGATGTTCACAATGGTTCAAGTTTATTAGGGGCAAGGAAATAAAGTGTGCCATCAAGTTTGTGAGAGCTTTACTAACTAGTTTTCACATAACAAAATACTTTTTAATTCGAAAGGTAGATGAAGCTTGAGAATTTTCTAGGAATAGCAAAAGCTACTAGGTAGATATGGTGGACACAAGTGGCAAAAGTTTTGGGTTCAAAGGATTTGGAAAACATGAGAAGTATGCCTTCTCACAACAGGTTTTTGGCTAGCAAGGCTGGGTAGCAAGCAAGAGAGTTGAAAGAAACAAGCAAACACACAAGTAATAAAGCCAAACATGCAATCTTCCTTGAAGACATAAAATGATCTTAAATAAAGAAAACTAAGCTTATAAGCCAGCAAGAAAGAAAACAAATGATACAAAATACCTGTAAGCTTTTTCTTTCTTTCTTTTTCTCTTTCATAGTAATGCTACTGACCAGAACTCGGTTTGCCAAAACCAATTTAGATCCACTTGATGATCCCAAAGTGGTGCCAATACTGATCGACAATATCCATCATATAATAGAGATTGCAAACTAAAATAAGAAGTGCAAAAAGTAAAAGATGAGACTTCTCATTAATATTCCAATAAAGGCACTCACACAAAGTGATACAAAGATAATCAACTAAAGGAGAGATAATTCCACATGCAAACCAAACTATAAGATAACCTCTCTACCATAGATATGAATCCACTAAAAAGGTAAAAGATAAAAGATAATGGTGGTGATACCGCGACACTCCCCCAAGCTTGGAACAAGCCAAGGGGATGCCAAACCTGATGATGAATTACTCCCTTGGTGGTGGTGGTGTTCTCTTGTCATCGGTCAGAAAATCTTCCAGCATCTTACGAAGCCTGTTATTCGCCTCTTGAAGCATATCTACCTTCACCCTCAAAGCACAGTACTTATCACAAAACTTGTTGGTGGTTCGAAGGGCTTCCGCACAATAGGTTTCCTTCCTCTTGTTCCTGCTGTGGTTTGTTCTTCCAACTCTATCTCCTCGGGCTTCTTGCCTTTGTTGTTGGCGGAGGCCATGGTGCTCTAAACTTGAGAAGATTTCCTAACAGAAACAGATCAAAACGAAAACACGACGAGAACACGATGCACGAACCTCGGGGGATCTAGGGGATTATATATTATGAAGTTTCAATGCATAAGGAATGTTTTGACATGGAAACGAGGCGGAGACGGAGTTTGAGGGGGAGACACCCCCTTAGGCGCGGCCAGGCTGGGCCCATGCCTGGGGTGTGTCTGTCCACCTCGGGCTCCGTTTCCTCTTCAGTTTCGTCTCGTAACTTCCCTTATGTATTAAAAACATCAAAAATATAAAAAGATTGGGGTTTCATGAACCTTCTGTTTTCACCACTTTTACCTATTCAAAGACGAACTCTGCAGATTCCTTTTCTCTATCTCCTGAAAAATTCCTTCTTACAAAAACCCTTGCACAAAATCAATGACAACATTAGTGTAAGCAAAAACAATAAAACTTTGGTAAACACTTCAACTGAAAACCCACCAAAACAAAAGCTTCTGTAAGAGGCAAATGCAAATGATGGCAGAAATCTATCAAAACAGACCAGCAGGTAAATATTAATTTTTTCGAAGACCTTCTGTTGCTCAAATCAAAAAGTGCAGAACTGATGAAAGTTGGGTAATAACTTGGAGAACAAGCTTAGAAAAATACAGCTCCATCCGACGTATTTAGATCCATCGCGAATTTTTACGGTGCAGCACAAAAATTGGTCCTAGGACAGCCACTTTTCACAACTCCTCTACTTCACAAAAGTAGTTGAACTTGACGCAAAAACCAAAACAAAAAGGATAAGGAGCGGTTATTATAGAGGTAATAACTTCCAAGACTCGACAAAACTCTTGGGTTATCTCCCAACAAGTACTTTTCTTTAATGCCTTTAAGTTAGGCTTGAGACTTCCAAAGATGCTCACAAAGGATATATATATCTGAAGTGAAAGAGAGCATCAAGAAGCAAATAACCAACACACTTGAGTCTAACCCACTTCCTGTGCATGGGGGTATCATGAGAAAACGAATTGTTGAAACAAAAAGCCACTAGCATAGGAAGACAAAATAGATGCAACTTTAAAGCTTTCAACATAAAACAAGGAAACTTAACATCATTGAGATGCATAAAACCATGTTTCCCTCTCTCAAAATAACTTTTAGTAGCACTTTGAATAAAGTTGACAATATAATTATCACTGGAAACAACTTTATCATCAGAATAAGCATACTTACAATCATCAAAAAGAGGTCCAAGGTCATAGACTGGATCAATAGAAGCAAGTTGTTCCATCCTGAAATCTTTATTAGCCAAGCTATTTTCACAAGGAGCTTTAGCAAATTTGGAAAAGTTAAACTCATAAGAATATCCATCAAACTTAGTTAAAACTTTTTCCTTCTTACAATCAATAATATCTCCCAAGTGTTCAAGAAAGGTCTGCCAAAAATGATAGGACAAGTTTTGCTAGCTACTGAATTAAGCACTAGAAAATCAGCAGGATACTTAATATTACCACAGAGAACCTCCACATCTCTTATAATGCCAATGGGTCAAATGCTTTCCTTATTAGCAAGGTGAATAACCACATCAATGTCCTCAAGCTCACAAGGACCAATCTCATGCATAATTTCCCTGTAAAGCTCATAAGGAATAACACTAGAACTAGCATCAATATCACATAAACCATAGTAGCAATGATCACCAATTTTAACAGAAAGCATAGGAACACTAGCTTTTCTAGCCTTACTAGGATGAGTGATAATATTAGAAGTGTCTTCACATAAGACAATGTGCTCATCCCCTCTATTTCTAGTGACAGGGTCTTTCACAATAGCTACCACAGGTTCAACATTCAATTGCTTACCAGGCTCCAAAGTTTTCATTGTACCTTTGTTATTTGCACTAATAATTATAAAATACTCCTTTACCTTAGCTAGGAAAGGCATTTTCTCAACACGAGGTTCAGGCACAATATGATTAGTAGTACAAACTTGAGTACTTCTATCAGGAACATGACTAACAACATCTTTATATGGAGCATGGTACTTATTCCACTTCCTTTTGGGAATTTCTATGTAAGTGGCAAAGGCCTTAAAACAGTTGACAATACTTTGGGAATCAAGACCAAACTCACTACTAATATCACGGAAGTTATCAGTTCCCATAAAAGATTTAATGCATTCATAATCATAGTTTATACCTGACTTTCTTCCTTTGTCATTCTCCCAAGCTTCAGTGTTATCTTGAATACGGTCTAGAAGGTCCCATTTAGCTTCTTCCTTCATACGTGTGAATGATCCAGCACAAGAAGCATCTAGTAAATCTTTATCATGAAGAGGAAGCCATGCATAAAAGTTATTGAGAATAATATTATTAGGGAGTTCATGAATAGGACATTTAAGCATTAGTAACTTCAATCTCCCCCAAGCTTGAGCTGTACTCTCTCCATCAAGAGGCCAAAAGTTATATATAAGATTTCTATCCTTATGAATTTCACTAGGAGGATAAAATTTAGAGTAAAAGAGAGATGCCATCTCCTCCCATTCCATGGATTGTCCATTCTTCAGCAGCTTATACCATTCTTTAGCTCTCCCTTTCAAGGATATGGAGAGTAACTTCTTCTTCACCTGTTCAGTTGTGATACCTGCACACTTAAACAACCCGCATAATTCATGGATAAAAAGCAAGTGATCACCAGGATGGACGGTTCCATCCACAAAATAATAACTATCCATAACACGATTAACAATACTTGTAGGTATCTTAAAAGGATGTATCTCAACAGGAGGTGGTTCATCTACTACCCTAACAGTGGTAGTAGTTTTCCCAAACAGAAAACCAAGTGTGTTATCCATATTGGAAACAAAGTAACAAGCAGTAACAAGAGAAATTCTCACAGTAAAAGTTTCCCTTACCAGTTCCACTCTTCAATAGCGCTTCACTCCCCGGCAACGGCGCCATAAAATAGTCTTGATGACCCACAAGTATAGGGGGTGTATCATAGTACTTTCGATAAATAGGAGTGTCGATCCCAATGAGGAGCAGAAGGTGTTGAACAGTGGTATGGAGCAGGAAATCCCTGTGAATACTTAGCAAACGGATTTTTAGTGGTTTTCTAACAAGGAAACAAAACAAGGAGCAAGTAACAAAGGTAACGAACAAAAGGAGCAAGTGGCCCAATCCTTTCTTAGCAATGGACAAGCTAGTGGAAATACTTATAAGGACCAAACGTTCTCGAGGACACATGGGAATTCTGTCAAGTGCTTTCGCTTCAAATAGCTGAGTACTATTCTCTGGTGTTGTAAGTGTTGTGTGGGTGAACCTGTGCTAACATACCACCCTTCCTAGGACTAATACATACTTGTGATTAAACCCCCTGCAAACATCCGTAACTACAGGAAAGTAATTAAGATAAAATCTAACCACAACCTTAAACTCTGAGATCCTATGCTCCCTTGTGCAAATGTGTCCTAACGGGGGTTCATGTTTCTGTCACTCCGGCAACCCCACAATTAGTAGCCAAATACACAATGCATTCCCCTAGTCCCATAAATGGTGAAGTGTCATGTAGTCGACGTTCATATGACACCACTAGAAGAATAGCACCACAACTTAAATACTAAACCATTGAATAATAACTCATCACATATTCACTACTAACAACATGAGTTCTCCCATGTCCTCAAGAACTAAATGAACTACTCACAAGACATCATATGGATCAAGATCAAAGATGATATGATAATGGATAACAATATGAACGTAAACAATAATCCAATGGTTCCACTCACAAGCATCAAATACAATAGTAATCAACACGGGGCAAGTTTCCCCTAATGAACTAAGCAATATCCAACACAATTGTTACAGCGGGACGGAGTGGTGGTGATGGTGCTGGTGGAGATGATGGTGTGGATGATGATGATGATGATGATCCCGATAAAGCCTAGCTTGATGACGGTGTTGATGGCGACGGTCTTCCCTCTCCGGGAAGGAATTCCCCCGGCAGAAATCTGTCTGCCGAAGAGATCTTTCTCTCTTAGTGTTTTCCGCCCACAGAGGCGGCGTAAATCTATCTGTGGTCGCTCCCCTGGCCTTAGCGTTTCGTAGGGAAGATATAGGCGAAGGGGCGGAGTCGGAGGCCAGGCATGTGGGACACACCTGCCCTAGGCGCAGGGTCAGGTGGGCCCACGCCTAGGGGGTGTGGGCCCCCTGAGGCCCATCTCCATCCCTCCTTCTGGCTTCCTTCGTCTTCTAGTAAAATATTATGTTTCCATATTTTTCTGGTATTTTTTGATCTTCACGAAATTGCACCAAAACGCCTTCTTTTCCATCAGAATCCAGACTTCGGCAGTCCGTCCTCCAGGAATCATCCAACATGCATAAATAGATGAAAAGTCATAAGTAATACCTCATAATAAGGCAAATATCAATGAATAGAGGTAAATTATGATATAGAAAGGTGATGCAAATTGGGGAATCATTTTCAGCCCTGACACACTCCACAGGATGGCAGGTGAGGTGACAACATCGCCAGCGGAGGACACTACTGATGAGAAGAGGAAGAGGGTGAGGAAGAGGCCGAACAAGAACAAGGACAAGGCTTCGAGCCAGCCCGCTCCGTTACTGGGACAATTTTGTACCACCCCGCCAGGATGGCTTGACCAGAGTGCTCGAAGCTGGTCAGCCCATACTGCCTCCGGAACTGCGCCACTTGGCTTCGGGAGTTATGATGAGTTTGCATGAAGGTATCCGGACACTAGAGGGACTCCTTATCAAGGACAACGACCCGAGTTACCTGGTGTTTACCATCAAGGTGCCGGATCACGTGAGCTTCATCACCGATGCCCCCGCGGATGTGTTCTTCATAGCCTACGAGGACATCTTCAAGCTATTCCACTCGAGACGGCTGGACTATAACTTGGTCCACCTATTCACGCTCAATCTGGCATTGAAGGTCAAGAGAGAGCAAACCCCGTTCATCGCGATAGCGGATCCCTACTACATGCGGGACAGCCAGCTGGGAGAAGGAAGAAGGACCTAGGCCCGGGCAAAATCCTACCTTCAGAAGCTATTGATGGACAGCAAGAGGAAGGAAAACATCCTTGTGCCTTTCTTTCCCGAGTAAGTGTACACATCCTCCTACCGCCATCGTAACACATAAGTATTTCTTTCCATTGCTCTTTTCCAACATCCCGTTCCACATTGTGTGTTGCCCGCAGAGACAAGTACTGCACGCTCATCGTCCTCTCCACGAGGTATTCGCTTTCCACCTACTTCGACTCGGGGAGTGCGAGGAGGAAGAACTACGCCAGAGTAAAGAGCATTCTGGATGATTCTATCGAGGGCTATGCCAAACAGGGAGGCCCCTTCGACTATAAGGGGGAGGCTTACAGGGACGATGGCTCACACAAGTTCAAGCACGTATGCGAGTTCCCCTGTGTCAAGAAGACATCTAGCAGTGTGAAGGAGGCCTTCTATGTTTGCCATCACCTCAAACGGTTTGTCCGGGATTGCGAGATGCTAATGCTGCCATCTTCTCTCCGAGGATGGTCCCAAAAGTTGCATGGGATCAATGACTCTGATCTCATGGAAGACTTCCATGATACGCAAGTGAAGCTATCACATATCATTGTGGAACAGGTCAACACAAGTGGTGGGCTCTTACACCAGCCCAGGCAGTTCACCAAGAGGGAGATCGAAGCCCGCCTCAAGGCGCAGGGTGACTTCAGGACGTGGATGTCGGAAGATATGTACAAGCCGTTCCCGGCGCCCTCCGAGGAGAAGGCTACTTGACCGAGAGAGCATGTGTATCGGTGGACACATGTAGTGTGTGTGTCGAAAAACTTATCTTGCCTAGCTTGAAACCATCGTTGTTATTGTGTCGTGTAATAAACATGGTCGTTATTATTGTGTCGGACATGTTGTCGTGTTTCTTTCAATGTCATCAATGCACTATTTTAAGTTTATGAATGTGTTTATCTAATATTTGTCAACATATATATTTGCATGATATACTAATATGCCTTGTCAATAGAGATGCCGACGTACGTTGTGTACAAGGGTCGGGTTCCAGGTGTCTACGAGGAGTGGGTGGACTGCCACCAACAAGTGGACAAGTTCAGCGGCAATAGCTACAAGGGATACATGACTAGAGAGGAGACGGTGGCCAAGTGGAGGAGACACGTATGGAAGATGAACCGGACGAAGATCTTGATGTCACTCCTCTTCACCGGCATCGTGGTTACGGTGTACTATATTCTGTCCTAAGGTAGTAGGTGGTGACAACATCACGTGGTTGTAATTAAGTTATGTGAGTGAAATGAACACTTGTGAAATATACACTTGTACACTTATTCGGTTCTAATATGTGTCTAATATGTGATTGATGAACACTTGTGAACATTTGTGCTTGTTGATGTATTATATGTGAACTGAAACATTTGTACTGTTGTGTGCAACGTTTCTGTGTATTTCTGTCAAATTTGTGTGTATTTCTTGTAATATACCTGTATTTATACCAAATTCTGAAAAATTCGAAATTCTGAAAAAAAAAGGATTATGTGGAGCATATGTCATATGCGTCACAGAATCTGGGACAGAATTCTGTGGAGCATATGGCATATGCGCCACAGAATGTTGAGAATTCTGCGGCGCATATGTATATGCGCCACAGAATTTAAATTTTAGTGGCCAGGATTTAGTGGCGACACCCATATGCGCCACAGAATTCTAATTTGGTGCGCCACTGGTAGCGTTTTTCCTAGTAGTGCGACGGCATAACCTATGCCGAGGGTGGCCCTCGTCCCAACTGGTGGGCTGGCCTGGGAGGGTGCTGTTCCGACTACCCCGAAATATGGCCCTCGGCACAGACCCTAGCCGTCGGCACCTTTTAGTTTTCATGTAGTGCTATCTAGATAGAGTAAATTAACAAAAATTAAAAACATGGAACTCATACAAGTGCATTTACTAATAGAAGTTAGTACAGAGCATTTCAATTCATCATGAAGAAAAGGATGTATATTGTTTTGGTACACATGAAAAAGTTTGGTGGAAAACACTTCTTATAGCGATTATGTGTATTTTACTTGTGACTAGCCTAGTTCTGTAGGTGCTGTCTAGGAACAGATCCACATATCATCATCACTATTTTATTTAATTTTTTGCTTCGACTCAAAAGAATAAGTTACCAGTGGATTCTATCTAGTGCTGCTACCAGAAGTGTAATCTGCATGCTTCTGCACCACTCTCCCGGTTGAAATACTTATGTGTTAAAAATTGTGATGTTGATAAGTTGGTTTGTTGCCCCTAATCTCAACACGTTTGAGTGTAGGGGTGTCAATCCTTATCAAATTTCATGAATGCTCGAAGCTGAAGATGGCAAACATCGAATTAATAGCACCCTCGAATATGTGTTCATTGGTCTCCCTAATGTAGCACCCCACGTCGAGACTTTACGTGTGGAAGCATTTTGTCAATGCAAAGGTTTGGATATCCAGCCCCCATTAAAATCCGAGCTGCTTAATTTCTAAAAACAATCTTATTGTTTCTTAACTTGTCTTTCGCAATTGTCATCCTATTTCGGATGCTTAGATTAAAATACCCCCTCTTGAATATAGTCATCCGAGGAATTTAGCCTTGAGATTACACATGTTTGGTAAAACTGCAGTCCTTCAGATAGCTTATCTATTGGAAGCAGCTCCGTATTTGGAGGACATTCATTTAGATGTATGCATGCCTTTAATTATCCTGCTTACAGTTAGTGAAATCAGTCGCATTTTGGCAGAATAATGCATGCGCATAAAAGTAAATTGAACAAAAATGTTAATCTCAGCAGGCAAACTTTTAAAAAACTGTTACATGCATGCAGATGTATTGTTACAAAGGTTGTCTTTTATATCATTGGTGGAGACTCTGTTGGCGGAGGCTCTGTTATTGCTGATCGTCCGTTGGGTATCGTGGCAACAAAGGCTAAACTGAGCTTGCAATGTATATTATGAGGAGCGCTGTAGAATTAGAGCTAATGGGAATAGATCCAAGAGACGTCATGTTCGGCCGATCCACCAGCAACGAATGGTATAGGCTCCCGAATAGTGACCTTGCCCAATTAGACGAGGCTCTTGGCGTACTCACAATCCTATAACTCAAGGCTAGTATTTTTTAATTCTCATTCAGGTCTATCAACTTTTTAATTGCACTTATATAGTTATATTAAACTAGAGCTGCAAATTTGTTCAAATTTTATACGGAATATTGGTATTTTCTAAATGAGAAGATATCATGTTTGTTGAGAAATAGAGCAATTTACCATGCGAATTATCCATAATAAACGCTAGATAAAACATGACTAGAATAATAGGTAATATACTAATCATGTTAAATAGCGAATACAAAATAAGGCATATAGCCACACAAACTACAAGGCATAAAACTCTGGATATAATCAGAACAAGATTGAGACAGAAGTTGTACACGGCAGTAGCAGAAGTAGAACCGCCGTCATTGGCCATGTCGTCGAGGAAGAGGGTGCTGATGTCGGGGAAGAAGTCCTCGTCGGGGAAGACGTCGCTATCTGAGAGGGAGTCCGTGACGAAGCCAGTAGTCGCGCTGATAGCGCTCCCCAAAAACCTTATCGCCCTTCTCCCGTACAGGACTCGAAGCAGCGGGGTCTCGGAGGCCTACTGTCCCGGCTCGCGGTGCACGCCGCAAGACGGGATGGGGAAGATAGAAGTAGCGCAGTGCTCTGGAACTTGAGGCAAGGGATGTGTAATTGCACACCTGAGAGGAGGCGCGACCTCTCTCTCTTATAGGCGCAGAGGAGAAGGCAGACGGTGCAGAAAATGAAACGAGCAGGCACATTTAACTCGTATTAAACGTCCATTTAAAGCAAACGTTTCACCTTCGTATTAAACGTCCATTCAAAGCAAGTCGATGCTCCAGGAGCCGATAGCAATGTATCTCAAAGAGCCGATGCACATCTGCTCCAGGAGCCGATAGCAATGTATCTCAAAGAGCCGATGCACATCGGCTTTTCCAAAATTGTTGATATACCATTCATGCGTGGCAAAATAAAGCTCGGCTCGGCGAGATTCCCACAACCCGCGGCGCGCGCGCGCGCGTCGTGACGAGGCGTGGCGAGCGAGGAGGAGGAGGAGGAGCGCGCGTGTGGAACTCTCTCCTTCTCCTTCTCATCCTTTTACCAAGTGGTAGAAGAGCTCACCTTATAAGCTGGTCCAACTTCCACTCAACTAGCAATGTGGGACTAAACATTTGTCCCACCTCTTGCCTTGCATGAATGGGCCACATGGGCCTCTAGGATTTTCAGGAATTATTGAAATAGAAAATGGGCTAGAATATTTGGGCCAAAATTCCAACAATCCCCCACCAGATCCCAGAGGCACATGTAATCTGCCTTTGGTTCCAAAAACACTGTTTATATACCGGTACTTTAGTGGAGACTGTTAAGTTGAACTTCCACCTAGAATTCTATGCTACACTAGATTGCGACTTGTACAGTGGACTATGCCTTGAACTGCAAGTTTGCTGCAATCTAGCTTCACACGAAGTCTTGACCGATACTGGGCTACCGTGGGACTTCCCCGCGGGTGGAGCTTATACGTCATACTCCATGACCTTTCATGAGTTTATTAGAGAGCACCCCACTCTCATAGACTGCGACGTTTTAACAATCAGACTCATATAGGTGTGTTCTTCAAAAGATGTTCTGCGGGACAACATCTTTGCTTAGGATAAGCCACTTAGAACACATTAAGATAATAAATCAACCTGCCATGCAGAATAGGAAAGTATTGCATCTTTATGGAGTGGTGTTTATTAAAGTAGGGATACTTTCCTCTCAGCTAACCAACAGCTTGTTTCCCAATTCTAATTCACGGGATCTCCGATCACATAGAATGGTTTACCACTATGGAAAGCTCAAATTGTGGGTCTCATACCCATCTCCTTTGATGCATTTTCTATCACGTTGCGTGATAGACCCTTTGTGAAGGGATCTGCCAAGTTTTTAGATGTTTGGATATAATCCAATGCAATAACTCCGGAGTTTCTCATTTTCCTGACAGATTTCAGTCTCCTCTTCACATGTCTTGAGGACTTCATATTATCCTTAGAACTGTTCACCTTAATAATCACAGTTTGATTATCACAGTTCATTGGAATTGCGGGTATAGGTTTTTCAACCACAGGTAAGTCCATCAAGAGTTCACGAAGCCACTCTGCTTCAACAGTGGCCGTGTCTAGTGCTGTGAGTTCTGCTTCCATAGTTGACCTCGTTAAGATGGTCTGCTTGCAAGACTTCCAAGAAACAGCGCCACCACCAAGTGTGAAAACATATCCACTCGTGGCCTTTATCTCATCAGCATCAGATATCCAATTTGAATCACTATAACCCTCTAGTACCCTTGGATACCCGGTATAGTGTATGCCATAGCTCGCAGTGCCTTTTAGATATCGCATAACTCTCTCAAGAGCATGCCAGTGATCATCTCCTGGATTTGAGACAAATCGACTGAGTTTGCTTACAGCAAAGGCGATGTCAGGTCTCGTGGCACTAGCTAAATACATAAGCGAGCCAATAATTTGAGAGTATCTTAGTTGGTCTCTAGCATTTCCTCGATTCTTTCGAAGCAACACACTAGGATCATATGGTGTAGGAGAAAAATTGACGTCGCTATACCCAAAACGACTCAAAATCTTTTCCACATAGTGGGACTGAAGCAATGTAATCCCACCATCATCATCTCTCAATAGCTTGATGTTCAGGATAACATCAGCTACTCCCAGATCCTTCATCTCAAAGGAACGAGATAAGAAATCTTTGACCTCCTTAATTGCATTAAGGTTGGTTCCGAAAATCAGTATGTCATCAACATACAAACAAAGGATGACTCCCTCACCCCCACCATGGCGATAGTATACGCACTTGTCAGCTTCGTTTACAACAAAGCCTGCAGCGGTTAAGGTTTTATCAAATTTTTCGTGCCACTGCTTAGGTGCTTGTTTAAGACCATACAAAGACTTCAGTAGCTTGCACACTTTTCTTTCTTGACCACTTACTACAAAACCATCTGGTTGATCCATATAGATTTCCTCATCCAACTCTCCATTTAGGAAAGCCGTCTTAACGTCCATTTGATGAATGAGAAGACCGTGTGAGGCAGCCAGAGAAAGTAGTACTCGAATGGTGGTCAACCTTGCTACAGGTGAGTAAGTGTCAAAGAAGTCTTCACCTTCTTTTTGGGTATAACCCTTGGCTACAAGCCTTGCCTTGTACTTCTCAATAGTACCATCAGGCCTTAGTTTCTTCTTGAACACCCATTTACATCCTACAGGTTTGCACCCATAAGGACGATCAGTGATCTCCCATGTTTCATTAGCTAAGATGGAATTCATCTCACAATGAACAGCTTCCTTCCAGTAGTCAGCATCAGGAGATGCATAAGCTTCTGTAATGGAAGTGGGAGTGTCATCTATAAGGTACACAATGAAATCATCACCAAAAGACTTTGCAGTCCTTTGTCTCTTGCTCCTTTTAGGAATTTCATTGTCATCCTCCTTAGAACTTTCAGAGTGTTCAATCGGAATGATAGGTTCAGAGAATATAGCAAATTCCTGATTAGATGAACTAGGTATCTCCGGATTTGATGAGTTAGGTTTATCCTTCATTGGAAATATATCCTCAAAGAAAGTCGCATCAGTTGACTTCATGATTGTACCGACATGAATGTCAGGTACTTCAGATTTTACTATTAAGAATCTATAACCAATGCTATGAAAAGCATAGCCCAGAAAAACACAATCAATGGTTTTTGGTCCAAGCTTGCGCTTCTTGGGGATTGGTACATTAACCTTTGCCAAACAACCCCAAGTACGTAAGTAAGAGAGTTTTAGTCTTTTCTTCTCCCATTCTTAGAATGGAGTAATTTCTTTGTTCTTTGTGGGAACTCGGTTTAGGACATGACACGCGGTCAATAATGCCTCCCCCCACCATTCCTTAGAAAGACCCGATGTGTCTAACATGGCGTTAACCAAATCTGTTAGAGTACGGTTCTTTCTTTCGGCTACTCCATTTAACTGGGGTGAGTAGGGAGGCGTCCTTTCATGAATTATACCATGTTCCGCACAAAAAGAATCAAACTCGTTGGAAAAATACTCTCCACCACGATCAGACCTAAGCCTCTTAATCTTTCGATCAAGTTGATTTTCTGCCTCAGCTTTATAGATTTTGAAAAAAACTCAAAGCCTCATCTTTTGATTTCAGAAGATACACATGACAATATCTCGTAGAGTCATCGATCAAAGTCATGAAATATTTCTTTCCACCTTTTGTCAACACACCATTCATCTCACAAAGATCAGAATGTATGAGCTCTAGTGGTGTTAAATTTCTCACTTCTGCAGTCGTATGTGACTTGCGAGGTTGTTTAGCTTGTACGCAGACTTGGCACTTAGATCCCTTAACAGTTGAGAAATCTGGGATTAAATTCATTTTGGCTAGCCGCGTCATACAGCCAAAATTAATATGACAAAGACGAGAGTGCCAGACATTTGATTCAAAATTTCTGTAAATATGATTAACAACTTTATTACAAATGTCTGACAGAGATAAGCGGAACAAGCCTCCGCATTCATAGCCTTTACCAATAAAGGTTCCATACTTCGAAATTACAAATTTATTGGACTCAAATACAATCTTGTAGCCATCTCTACACAGGAGAGATCCGCTAACAAGATTTTTATTTATTGAGGGAACATGATGCACGTTCTTCAGGCGCACAGTCTTTCCCGAAGTGAACTTCAGATCGACCGTACCAACACCATGAACAGAAGCATGCGAGTCGTTCCCCATCAGCACGGTTTGAGTCCCTCTGACCTGATATGAAGAAAATATGGAAATATCAGAACAGACATGTACATTAGCGCCCGTGTCAATCCACCAATCAGGAGAATGACATAATGAAAGAACAGTAGGTAATATACCATACCCAACATCTTTCATCTCAACGTCGCCCATGACAACATTAGCAGTCTTGCTGCTCTTCCCATGTTGGCGTTTGTCAAAGCGGTTGGGACAAGCAGGAGCCCAATGATTAGGATCACCGCACACATGACAAGCACCTTTCCTCTTATCAGTCTTCTTCTTGAAGCTGGTAGACTGTGAGGCCTTGTTCTTTCCATCGAACTTTCCTTTGTCATCAAACTTGCCTTTGTTCTTGAACTTGTAAGGCTGGAAGTTCCTTTTCTGTACCAGGTTGGCATTAGAACCTCCCTCGGTACCTCGAGCACGTGTGTCTTTTGCTCTCGCCTTCTCTTCCACATCAAGAGTCCCAATGAGATCCGTCACGGAGAACTCTTGTCTCTTGTGCTTCAGAGAAGTAGCAAAATTCCTCCATGACTGGGGAAGTTTGGCAATGATGCCTCCGGCAACAAACTTGTCCGGTAACACACAAGTGAAGTGCTCAAGCTCCCTGGCAAGTGATTGTATCTCATGAGCCTGCTCCACAATGGAGCGGTCATCAATCATCTTGTAGTCATAGAATTGTTCCATGACATACAGTTCACTGCCAGCATCAGAGACTCCAAATTTTCTCTCGAGCGCATCCCACATATCTTTGCCATTGCTGAATGACAGATATGAATCGACAATATTGTCGCCAAGGATGCTGATCAAGTCAGCCTTGAAAGTAGTATCAAGTTTTTGGAACGCCTCTTCCTGAGCGGGATTAAGTTCCCCCTCAGGTGCGCCATAGATGGCGTTATAGCAGCTCATGGTCTGAAACCAGAGCACTGCTCTCGCACGCCACCGTTTGTAATTCACACCTTCAAACACAGGTGGCTTCATAGAAGCAACAAAGCCACTTGGGGCAAATTGCCTGAAATAAGGTTTTTGGATTGTTGAGAAATAGAGCAATTTACCATGCGAATTATCCATAATAAACGCTAGATAAAACATGACTAGAATAATAGGTAATATACTAATCATGTTAAATAGCGAATACAAAATAAGGCATATAGCCACACAAACTACAAGGCATAAAACTCTGGATATAATCAGAACAAGATTGAGACAGAAGTTGTACACGGCAGTAGCAGAAGTAGAACCGCCGTCATTGGCCATGTCGTCGAGGAAGAGGGTGCTGATGTCGGGGAAGAAGTCCTCGTCGGGGAAGACGTCGCTATCTGAGAGGGAGTCCGTGACGAAGCCAGTAGGTGCACGCCGCAAGACGGGATGGGGAAGATAGAAGTAGCGCAGTGCTCTGGAACTTGAGGCAAGGGATGTGTAATTGCACACCTGAGAGGAGGCGCGACCTCTCTCTCTTATAGGCGCAGAGGAGAAGGCAGACGGTGCAGAAAATGAAACGAGCAGGCACATTTAACTCGTATTAAACGTCCATTTAAAGCAAACGTTTCACCTTCGTATTAAACGTCCATTCAAAGCAAGTCGATGCTCCAGGAGCCGATAGCAATGTATCTCAAAGAGCCGATGCACATCTGCTCCAGGAGCCGATAGCAATGTATCTCAAAGAGCCGATGCACATCGGCTTTTCCAAAATTGTTGATATACCATTCATGCGTGGCAAAATAAAGCTCGGCTCGGCGAGATTCCCGCAACCCGCGGCGCGCGCGCGCGCGCGCGTCGTGGCGAGCGAGGAGGAGGAGGAGGAGCGCGCGTGTGGAACTCTCTCCTTCTCCTTCTCATCCTTTTACCAAGTGGTAGAAGAGCTCACCTTATAAGCTGGTCCAACTTCCACTCAACTAGCAATGTGGGACTAAATATTTGTCCCACCTCTTGCCTTGCATGAATGGGCCACATGGGCCTCTAGGATTTTCAGGAATTATTGAAATAGAAAATGGGCTAGAATATTTGGGCCAAAATTCCAACAATGTTCGCTAATGGTGCTAGTTCAGATGCTCGGTGGATTACATATTTGCTTATATTTATGTTATATAATTCAAAACTCAGGACAACTTTTGATTTCCCTCGTTATTACTAAGTTCCTTAATTTTCTATGAAAGCTTGATTCTTTCACCTCTTCCTTTTTTGCACGGTAATAATATCGAGAGACCTAGAAGCTACATATATCATCTGGTGGGTACAAAATTACAAGGCCCCTAACAACTATTGCCCTAAAGAACCTAAAATTTAAAGATAAGGCCTCCAAACTTACAATAAGAACCCTAATACAAAAATGGAAAAAAGCATTCATGTGCCTGTGAATCTTCTCTGCTGCTCGCCGGCATCCTCAAGCTGTTGGCCGCACCGAGGACTATAGGATGAAGATGCTCGAGACCTCTTCATCGGCATTGAACCATTGTCGCGGGCCACCTCGCCGTCTCCAGGGATGAACCACTTGGAGACAAAGACATGCCGAGCTCTGGCACGAGGTTCTAGAGAGAGCCTCCGCCATGGAGGTTAAAGACGCGCCGCCATTTTGGCCAAGGATCACGGAGGAAACCTAGGCTACCGCGTGTTTTGCTCGAGGAAGCAGCATATCTCTCCACCGTCGCACGGAAGCAAAAGCGTTGGCTCGAGCATCGTTTCCTCCCTCGCCACCATGGCTGTCCAGGGAAGGTTCGCCAGCTCTTCTGCTCCTCTTCAATCAACGGCACCTACAAGCAACCTTATTGGTGGTGGTGGCCTTCTCCTCCACTTCCAGCTCCGACCGTAGGAGTCCAAGAAGAGGGAAGCGGAATCCAAGACAACCCAAGATCTGGTCGTCGAGATCTTGAACCCCTCCCCGAGCTACGGGCATAGCACCCACTACCGGCGCACCAGGACAAACAACCTACATCATCTAAAGCCTACATCGATGTACTATGTCGAGAACAATTCAAACTATTGTTGGTGCAACCATGATGTTTATTCTGCCTCTAGAAAGTCTCATGCTCTATTCTATTATGCCCTAGTGTATGTTGATCTTGACTGTAAGGAGCTAGATGACCAATAATCTGCTGCAGATGCAGTTTGCATGTAAAAGCCAGCAGTTTTTATTTTTTTGATAAGTTCACACCGATATATTAATAATCATCAAACGGTTGTACAAAGAATCCTAAGTTTAGCGAATTTTCAAAAGATCCTTGGACCACCTAAGGACGACTAGAAGCACTGGATAGAACCGAAGGTGTGCCGCGCTCGCCCTTCATCACAGGAGTCTGGCAGAGACTGTTGTAGTAGAGTCTTTTGTAGTAGATATACGGTAAGTCATCTACTATGCAAGCGTCCAAGGAACCAACGTACCAGAACATCATCACCAAATATGTAAATGTAGATTGCAAGATTCGGACCTACAAACACACCAACGGATCTAGAAAAACGGCTAGATCTTACAAGATCGGCAGACAAACAACTCCACACGCCTTCTCTAAGCGCCAGACGCACCACCGAACAGAGAATATGATGGGAGAAACTTATTTTGGCGTCAGAAGGTCGCCGCCGCCTCACCATCCTGAAGAAGGCACTGGATTCAAACTATATAAAAAAGAATGGAAGACCTTGCCATCAAGGTGTCATTGTTTGCCACTCCTTCAAGGCTCCGAGGGCCACCTGACGCGGGGTAGACCGGCAAATTTTACTCTAATGCAGTGTTAAGTCCAACAAACGTATATAATTTTAGCCTAATTGCAAAATATGATAAAATTATTGCATCATTTCGATGTGCCAAGAATTATAATTCAGTATACCTATCACACTGTTTACTAAAGGCCTGTTCGGTTAATCCACACTATGGTTGGATTGGACAGGAATGAATGGGATTTGCTTGGATTTTGACTTAGATCAGATTTAATCCCTCCCAATCCATGTCAATCCAGCTCAATCCATTGTAAACCGAACAGCCCCTAAAGCAATCTTTTCTTGACGAAATTCATGAAGACCATCTTTTCTCAGTAGTTTGTTGTGTTCTACTCCCCCCGTTTCAAAATATAAGATGTTTTAGGTTTGTGAAGAAAATGAATCTAGACTTCTTTTAATGTGTAGATTCATCCTAAAGTTAAGTGAACCTATATACTAAAATAAGTCTAGATTCATCTTCTTCACAAACCTAAAACATCTTATATTTTGAAACGGAGGGAGTATTTTTGAGAGAATCGTGCATAAGAAGGAATTCCTGCCCAAGCAAGAAGCTAGAAACGAGTTGGTGTTCATGACAAATCAAACAACTTCGACAGAGCCGGTCTCTCTATCCGTTCCGTGCACGTACAGTACGTGCGTGCGTTCGGCCGTGCACGAGTTGAGTTCATCACCGACAAGAATCGGTGCACCACACTTTGGGTCGGTCCCTACAAAATATATGCACGTATATATGCTACCTACCTGCTACCGATAGATCAAACGAATCAAGGAGATCTACTACGAAGCTAGCCACCTTCCGTACCGTAAGTAGCATCTCGATCGTGTGCAAAACTCGCCGGAACCAATCGAGCTCTTCCGCCGTCCGTCCGTCCGTCCAATCCGAGCAACATGGTCTCCACGGACGTGGCCCGCAGCGTCGTCGGCATCGTCGGCAATGTCATCTCCTGCGGGCTCTTCCTCTCGCCGGTGCCGACCTTCTGGAAGATCTACAAGAAGAAGGACGTGGAGGAGTTCAGCCCGCTCCCGTACCTCGCCACGCTCTTCAACTGCATGCTCTGGGTCTTCTACGGCCTCCCACTCGTCCACCCCGACAGCATCCTCGTCATCACCATCAATGGCGCCGGCCTCGCCATCGAGGCTGTCTACCTCTTCCTCTTCCTCTTGTACGCGCCAAACAGGAAGCGGCTCAGGGTGCTCGCCACGGTCGGCGCCGAGGTCCTCGTCATGGCCGCCATCGTGCTCGGCACGCTCCTCGGCGCCCACACCCACGAGAGGCGCTCCATGATCGTCGGCATCATCTGCGTCGTCGCCAACACCGTCATGTACGCCGCCCCGCTCGGCGTCATGCAGAAAGTCATCAAGACCAAGAGCGTCCAGTACATGCCCTTCTTCCTCTCGCTCGTGGGACTGCTCAACGGGTGCTGCTGGACTGCCTACGCTCTCATCAAGTTCGACCTCTACATCACCATCCCCAACGGCCTCGGCGTCCTCTTCAGCATCGGGCAGCTCATCCTCTACGCACGCTACCGCAACTCCACCCCCAGCAGGAAGGACATGATCAAGAACGTCGAGCTGCCCACCGTTCAGCTCCCCAAGTCTGCCAGCACCACCGACACCAGCATCTCCATCGCCGTGGAGAAATAAGCGCCTGCGGCACGCCTCATGCCGCCGGTGTCCTCCTCTAGCTAGTAGTTTCAGATAGTAGAATTATATACACTTATATAAGTTGTAGTACTAGTATTTTTTTGTTCAGACAATAATTAGAATGTTCTACTTTTAAGTAATGTTAGTTTTCGGTTACTAGTCCTCACTCTGTTTTAAAATATATAAGATGTTTTAGGTTTGTGAAGAAAATGAATCTAGAGTTTTTTTTAGTGTGTAGATTCACTCCAAAGTTGAGTGAACCTACATACTAAAACAAGTCTAGATATATTTGTTTTACAAAGGTAAAACATCTTATATTTTGAAACGGAGGAAGTACTTCATAAGTCCTAGGAAGGTGTTTGTTCGGCAGTTTTACACCGTTATGTGATTATTACAGCGCAAATCCATCGGGAGCAATCCCTTCGCCCTCGATCCCCTGTCCCCGAATTCTCCGCCGACGCCAGCGGTGGCACTGGTGACGACCGAGGCCACGATCTCCACTTCGACTGCCTCTACCTCACGAGCAGGTGAGCAGCAGCGTCGTGAAGACAAGCGCGGCGGCGGCGGCCCTGATGCCGATCCCCTTCCCTTCTTGACGTACTGCTTCTTCTCCAGATCCCTTCTTGTAGTACTTCATAAGTTTGTTACAGATACTTTGTTCAGACAATAATTAGCATGTTCTACTTTTAAGTAATGTTAGTTTTCAATTACTAAGTACTTCATAAGTCCTAGGAAGGTGTTTGTTCACTATAATGTGGTCGATTTGGGACTCGAGAAATAAATGGACTCACGGTGATGTGGGATTTAATCCTCAGGTGGCCATGGAGTTTGTTACAGATACTTTGTTATCTCTGGAAATGCCACCGGTAAAAAAAACACTTGCTCCTAGGAGCGTTGAGTGCAGCTGGCAGTAACCTGGAACAGGGACCATCAAAATCAATTCGGACGGAGCACTGTCGGCTGAGGAAAGAGGTGCAGGCGGAGGGGGAGTTGCACGGGGAAACAACCAGTTCTTAGGAGCTTGGTGCAAGTTTTATCTAGGGCTTTCCGATCCCCTTACTATCGAAGCTTTAGCCCTGCGAGATGCTGTGGCGTTTGCGGTGGACAGAAATTTTCAATGCGTGGTGTTTGAGGTAGATTGCGCCAAACTAGTGCGCCTTTGGAAGGAAGGAGAGATCATTCTATTATCTCTCCTATTCTAGATGATATTCGTGAGCTATGTCTGTCGTTTGAAGTTTTTAGCTTAAGCTTAGTCCGTCGAAGTGCAAACCATGCAGCTCACAACTGTGCTAAATTTGCATGTAATAATGTGTCGTTGCAAGTGTGGTTGGGGGAATGTCCTCAATTTTTAGTTCACAGCCTAGTGGCTGATTGTAACTCCATGCCTTTGATTTAAATAAAGCTCATGATGTTCTCCAAAAAAAAAAGGAAGGTGTTTGTTCGGCAGTTTTACCCCGTTATGTGATTATTACAGCGCAAATCGACACCGTTAATTACACCGTAGGTCTCGGCTGATTCCGCCCATCCCCTGCCGGAAACAGAAATCGTTGTCGGTTTCGTCCGCAACCATCGGGAGCAATCCCTTCGCCCTCGACCCCCTGTCCCCGAATTCTCCGCCGACGCCAGCGGTGGCACCGGTGACGACGGAGGCCAAGATCTCCACTTCGACTGCCTCTACCTCACTAGCAGGTGAGCAACAGCGTCATGAAGACAAGCGCGGCGGCGGCCCTGCTGCCGATCCCCTTCCCTTCTTGACGTACTGCTTCTTCTCCGGATCCCCATGCCATTGTTCCTCGTATGGTCTCCGGTCCGGTGTTCTTCCCACCCTAGGTCTCAGATTGCTTGCTAGGAACTTGATTCACTATTCACAAGATTTTGTATTCAGATTCCATCCTACGACCAAACAGTGGCAAGAAACAGTGGCAAGGTACTTCTCTCGTATTTTTATCCTAAAAGATGTGATGATATGCAGAGATTTGGTGTTCAATCAATACTCTTAAATCCTCTTAAATACCCTTCCCCAGTAATATTCTATTACGATGGAGAATTTTTAATCTAGCCAAAAAATACACTAGTGTGTAGAAGGAATTTGTAGGAATATACAAGGATTATCCCCTCCAAAACCGCCCTAGTAAACGAAAATTTCAGGATACTCCCTCCGGTCCGAATTAACGGCCGCAGGGTCTATACAAATTCAATTTTACAAAAAACTCCCGGATATATTCAAAACTTTACAAATCTGGACTTTAGATTCGAAATTAAAACTCAAATCTTCCCCGTCTCCGTCCTCCCCGCCGTCTACCGCTCCCCCGCCGTCCGCCGTCTCTCCCTCGCCGTCCTCTGCTGCTCCGCTCGCCATCGGAGGGGTGTGTCCTTGCTCATGACCCTGCTGCCTGTCGGAGGGCTCCCGCGGGGTCGCCCTGCTCTGCGCGTGCAGAGCTCAATCCCATGGCCACACTGCTCCGCTCGTTGATCAAGGCCGCGCCTCCGTTCCGCTCGTCCCTCCGCTTCCTCAGCTTCCACTCCGTCAGGTTTCCAGGCCTACGCCCTGGTGCCCAGGAGTTCCTCTCTGATGGATAGCAAACGGCACGCAACAGCAATCACAGTTTGGCACCAAGGTATCAAATGATCAGTACTTTATATGGGTGCTAGATGTAGAACATACTCACTGAATGCATCTTTGATTCGTACTGGTACTAAACTTGGAGTATCTTGGAGTACTGAGTATTCACTGAATGAAGAACATACTCACTGAATGTATCTTGGAGTACTGAATATTCAAATAATCACAATGACCTACTCACTGAATATTGTTTTCTTTGGTGTCTTACACTGATACTGAACTTTTATTTCGATTCTCATAACTCTGAAGAAGGCCCCTCACCTGCAAGATACTGAATGAATCTTTGATTAGGTAATTATTCAGTCACCAAACTTGTATGCATGTAGTTCTAGCAATGAAGAATAGGGGTAACTTTAATAAGCAGATAAATTCCAGAAATATACCTTATCCGATGACATGGAATGTGAACATTTTCTTACTCCAAGCAAAACATCAGATTATTAAACAGTAGCAGCGAATAGCACTTAGAGTAAAGAAAGAAGGACGAGCAACTTAGAGTAAAGAAAGAAGGACAAGCAAAACATCATATTATTGAACATTTTCTTACTCCAAGCAAAACATCAGAAATATACCTTATCCAATGTCATATGCATTAATCTGGTTTCAAGAGAGTAAAGAAAGAAGGACAAGCAACTTAGATGTAAATAATCTCCTCGTCTAAATAATCTCCTCATCTAAATAAGAGTAAACAAGACCTTACCGGTTGGAATCAAATATCCTAGAAGAGTAAACAAGACCTTACCGGTTGGAATCAAACAATACGCTGATATACCACTGTAATCTAATACTAGTCCCATTGCGGTTACCGTTCTGTGAACCAAACATCTTGCTAGGTGTCTTCAGTTTTTCACCGTTCTTATTCTTTTCTAATTGTGTAGTATGTTTAACCGATATTATGATTGTCTTTGCTAATTCTTGCGTTGTTTGCAAATTTCACTTTGATCCAGATGACGAGATCCTTTTGTAGATGACTCTTAAACCCTTGATCATTAATTTTATTTTCTGCATGCATTGAAGTTATACATATAGAATTGTCCCATGAAATAATTTCTTTCGTAATAAATTTTTTTTATTAGCTTTCAAAATTACATTGTTCTTTAGTTTGTCATCGTTCTTCTTGTTCTTTTTTAATTGTGCAGTACGTTTTAATGATATTATGATTGTCTTTGCTAATTCTTTCGGTTTGTCCATAATTTTAACTTTGATCGAGATGACCAGACCCTTTTGTGGACGACTCTTAAACCCTTGACCACTAATTTTATTTTCTGCCTGCATGGAAGTCATATGTATGGATTATTAGTTTCGAAAGTTACATTGTGATAGAAAGTTACCGTCACATTGAAGTACCGAAGACCATGTTATCCAAAACTTCACGTATTTGAAAACACTACAGGAACGGCATGCTATGCCGAGGACAAAAAGCCGTCGGCGGCCAAAATGCCCTCGGCATAGCCCCGTCGGCATAATAACGGCAGGTTGTTCAAAATTTTTGAAATTTTTTTTGAGTTTTTTTCTCAACTTTTTTTAATCTTTGAATTGTTTTAATTGTAAATCTCTCACCTGGAACATTTTTAACACTATCTTTGGTATGCCCTCGGCGTACGCCGAAAGCTGTCTTTGGTATGTCTTGTTCCCTTATCTCGAGTTGGAAATAGCCTAACCGGAGATCAATCTTTGAGAACACACAAGCTCCTTCTAACTGATCAAACAAGTCATTGATTCTAGGCAAAGGGTATTTGTTCTTGATAGTCACCTCATTGAGTGAACGGTAATCTATGCGTAACCTTTGACTTCTATCTTTCTTCTCCACAAACAAAACTGGTGCTCCCCAAGATGAAGAACTTGGTTGAATAAATCCTTTCTGCAACTGTTCTCCAAGTTGTTTCTTGAGTTCTTTCAGTTCATCAACTGACATCTTGTACGGTGTCTTTGCTATTGGTCCTGATCCTGGTAGCAAATCAATAAGGAACTCCACATCTCTATCTGGTGGCATTCCCGCCAATTCTTCCGGAAACACATCCGGATATTCACTCACAATTGGCACAGTGTCTATGCTAACCCCCTTAAGTGAATTTAGCTTACTCCCTTTTGATTCAAAGTTAGACTTGAATCTAATCTGTTTCTTCTCCGGGGTTGTGAGTGCAACAGTACGATTAGCACAATCTAGTACTCCTTCATACTTAGCCATCCAATCCATTCCCAAAATTACATCCAGTCCTTGGGAATCTAGGATTATCAGGCTCACTGGAAACTTATGCTTTCCAAACTCTATCACTAGATCCCGGCATCCAAGACTTACTATTATATCTCCACCTAGAGAACTAACTTTTATTGGACACCCAATGTTTTCAGTTGGAAACCCATTTCTATCAACAAATGCTTTTGATATGAATGAATGTGATGCTCCAGTATCAAAAAGAACAAGTGCTGGAATAGAATTGAGTTTGAACTTACCAGCAACAGCATCTGGTTCTTCATAGATTTCCTCCACATTGATGTGGTTCACTTGTCCCTTCTGAAAAGGGTTGGGCTTGTTGGGTCCTTCAACTTTCTTTTCTGGGCATTCATTTGCTTAATGCCCCATCTTCTTGCACTTGAAGCACTCAACCTGACTAATATCCTTCTTGACAGGCTGGCTTCCACTGCCACTTCCACTACCACTGTGGTGGCTTTTATATCCACCCTTGTGGTTCTTGTACTTGTCATTGTCATGACTACGGTGATGCTTGTTGTCATGATGACGGTTGTGGTTCTTGCTGAATTTCCCATGCTTGTGGGATCCTGAACTTCCACTATCATCATAATGGGAACGCTTGTGAGACGATCTCGAGTTGTGCTTGTCCGAGTGCTTTCTCTTCCTGCTTTCAACTTGCTTCATTTTGTTCTCCAAAATAGCAGCCTTATCACAAAGAGACTGGTATGTGGGAACATAGGACACTGCTAGCTGCAGGTTCAGTTCATCATTCAGCCCTTCAAGGAACTTTTCCTTCCTCTTAGCATTAGTGTCAACTTCGTCCGGTGCATAACGCGCCAGATTGTTGAACTCCTCAATATATTCAGCCACGCTACGGTGGCGCTGCTTCAGATTATGGAACTCTTTCTTCTTCAAACTCATCACTCCGGATGAGATGTGAGAAGTACGAAAACCATCTTCAAAGATAGCCCATGTCACATCTTCAATGGGAGTGGTGATTTGGAAGTTATCCCACCAAGTGGCGGCTGGTCCTTCCAACAAATGTGCTGCGAATCTGACTTTTTCTGCATCAGTACAGCCCACAGCTACCAAGTCCTTGTTTACAGAGCGTAGCCAATCATTGGCCACCATAGGATCAGTTGTTCCTGAGAACTTTGCTGGCCTCAATCTCAAGAACCTGGTAAGCATATCAAAACCCGGTGGGTTGTTGTTGTTGTTGTTGTTGTTGTTATTGTTGTTGTTGTTGTTGTTGTTGTTATTGTTGTTGTTGTTATTCTGATTCTGGATGAACGTAGTCATCATTTGCATCAACTGAGTCTGAGTTGTCATCATTTGCTGCATCTCAGGGGTGATGTTGTTGTTGGGGTTGGGATTGGCACGACAGGGAGGCATCTGTTGTTTGTTCAATAGAGATAAGAATGAGATATCCATAGATGCTACCATGCACAATACATCACATAAACAATCACCAAGCATGCATCATAGTAATAATAGTTCAACAACAAAAACGACAAGTTCGCAAAGTAAACACACCAATAACAAGCCATCCACATGTTGGATGGTCATTGTGACACAAATAAAGTATGATAAATAAATGATAAATGAGTAGTAAACTCTACTCCTCGGCATCAACCTCCTCCTCTACAAAGGTAAGACCTACATTCTCCATAGCAGTCTTGTATTCCTCGACATTGGTGGTCAAGGTCTCTACTTTGGCTTTGAGAGCCCTCTTCTGAGAACGAAGCCTCTCAATCATAGTCTGCTGATGCTCGAGCTCGAAGTCCTTGGCTTGCAGTTCTTCAGTCATGTCCCGAATCCTCTTGTTCCTATCTTGGACTCTCTTCTCTTGACTCTTGAACTTTCTGTCCTGACTCTCGAACTTTGCCTCCATCTCCTTGGCTATCTCATCTTGCTCTACGAAGAGCTTGTCCTTCTCATGAAGCTGCACCTGGAGTTCGTCATTGCTGAGCATGACGTTGGTCCTATCAGTGTCCACGTTCCTAAGAAGAACCTCTAAGTCCTGGAGGTATAGGCGAATCGGCTCTGCTGTCTCTCTTGAAGTGTCCTCGAAGTTGATGGCCTCTCCATCCTCATCACGTCTACCGAGGACGTGGAAGTGAGTACCTCTAACCTGTCGAGAGTGTCTCCCTAGCAGACGTCCAATCAAGTCCTGCATGACTACCTCTATGCCTCTCTCCTTGTCATCGTGCATGAGTTTGAAGATGATAGCCTCCGTGGTAGGCTCAGTCTGGCGTCCTGGCTGATTGACCTTGAAGCCCCAAAGGTCTTTCCTCTCAAACTTGGTGAGGGGAAGCACCATGATGGTAGGAAGAGGGAGATTGAGCAAACTAGTAAGCTCAATAATACGAGGGCCAAAGCGAGTTCCCTAGAACTCCTCAACAGTGCTGATGGTAACATTAGGCATCTATTTATAAGATAGAAAAAGTTAGATTCAACACATTTTTAAGAAAAAACACAAGGCAAAGCATCACATGCATATCTTTGGAAATCAAAACACACAAGTCATGGCATACATGGATACATTACAATAACCAAAGTTCAACTTATTTTAAGCAACATTTGGAAAAATAAGGTGATAAGTGGTGGTCCAACTAACGAAGTACGCTTACAATCCTATCTCACTAGATATGTTGGCCAACACAATATTTCTAGAAGCAATCAGTCTATCTTGAGCACATGACTCCATTACTAAGTCTATAATGTCTCCTCTTAAGGTTTGGTTGGTAGCCTCCAACTCTTGGGTATGTTTCTTCTCTTCCTTTAGGTCATTTTGGATGTTGAGCATTCTGCACTTGACTCTATCACCAAGTTCTTTGATGGTCTTCCAAGCTGCATCCCTTGCTGAATCAAAGAATGTAGTATGCACCACTGAATTGGTGAACATGCAGAATCCTGATTCCTTGTGGTTGTCTTCCTTGTTTTTATACAAGTGAAGTTGCACCCACCAGTACTCAACTCCTTCATCCATCACAGGAAAACCTTGTACACAGTTGCACCATGTATTTCCATTACAACCATGAGGTCCTTGAGAGCCTTGGGAAATTCTGTCTCACACTCCAAAGTCATTGTCATGAGTGGTCCTTTCCTTACGGCTTCGTTGATGGAGTTCATCTACAAATAGAGATGAGAAAGAAGATTAGAAAAGTTTAAGAGAAGAATAGACAAGTGTAGAAGTTGTTGAAAAAATTTCCTTAGTGGTTTCCAATCCTAGGGTCATAATCCTACAGGCAACACAGTGCTCTGATACCATCTGTAAGATCCCTCCTTTATAAAGGAAAAGGATCCCTGTGATTGCAATGCTAGTCCCTGGATCAATGCTAGCATCCACAGTTTAAGATGAAGTACACAGAAACAAAGGTCATTATTACAGTCATTCCAGAGACAACATAGTCTTTACAACTCCATGGCCATAGGCCTAATACAAGAGTTTAAATAAGTAAATAGATAAAAGTCTTCATGTGCCACAGGCAATCATGTTGAGTGTAGACTCATGACTCCTAATCCTCATCAGAGTAACATGCAACATCACAAGTTACAGCCACAGTGGGTCAATACATTGGAATAGTATTGGCAAGTGATACCTTAGTATAATTTTTGGTGGACTAGATGCTATATGCAATTTGGCTAAGTGTAGCTTAGGCTTGCTTTGCTCAAAATAGGTTTTGCCTATTAGTTGAAAACACTAAGTTTTTCTTTGTCAAAAACTTTTCCCAAGGAACCACCAATAGACATTGAGGTCCTTCACCCTTGTTCAACCATAAGTTTTTACTTAGAAATTGGGATGAGGAGATTCCTGATAGCTTCCATGTCTTGATGCTCAAGTTGTCCCATGCTAGGGACATGGCTAAGTACTTAGATTCTTCCATCTACAGAGGTTGTGCAATTTCCCCACCAGACTTGATTTTCACCAAGACAGGACCTTTCAGAAGCCTTCCCTTAGACCAAATGGACGCGCTCCAACCTATCATCCCACTACCACCAACTGTCCAAATGGCTAAGTTCTAGGAACCTAGGTGATCCAGGCAGAGCCCATATTGCCAAGTGGCTGCACTAGAAGCTTCTTAACATTTGGCCTCTCAAATTCCTTTGTTCATGGGTGGCTTTCCACAAGTGTGATACACAAGGTAAACCATAGAAATGGGCCTTGTGTAACCACTCAACATAAACCATTCCTTCTATTCCACCCAGGTGTTTCATTCACTTAGTTGTTTTATTAGGCAAAACACAAGTCCAAAGACTTAGAAATATTTTTATCATAGCATGTATATTTCACCACCCCTTGGTTGCTACTAGCTAGGCTAAGCATGGCATAGATAAGCATCTTAACTTAGAAATTTCCTAGAAATTCTACAACTACTAGGATTTCCCAACATGGCATATAAGCAAAAATATAACATGCAAGACTAGCAAAATATTTCTAATGCTTAGTAGAAAACATAGGGATAAAAATATCATGAAGCACCACTTGCCTTGGTAGTTTGGAGAGTAGTTACACTCCTCACAATCACAATCACTATTGGCACCAAAATCTACACATAAAATCATAGCAACAAATCACATACAAAATATATTCAAACAAAAATATATGAATGCATGCAATATGGTATGTGATGATTTTCTAAACACAACAAGACAAGTGCACAGTACTGGTTCATAAACAAGTTCAAAACTTGCCAAACAACATTTATTTAAACACTAAAACATTTCTCAAATAATTTATATACAAAAAATAGGCCTACACATGTTTCTGTAAATAAAATCATTTTAACAGAAGCAAAACATTAAACACATTGCATATTTAGAAAGGTCTTGTTCTCCTGATTCTATTGATATAAAATTTGTCAAATTTTGACGTGGGGATCAAAAGTTATGGCTAAAACAAATTCAAACATCTAATAGATTCAAATCCTGTTTTTAAACCTAAACTCTAGCCAAGCGTCATAACCTGATTGGTGCGTACCAGTTCGCTCAGGATCGCGCTCACAAGCCGTTAGATCTAACTTATCCTGCACGGTCCAGATCTACTCATAACGTTTCGATAAGTGATCTATTTACACAAGCTGGATCTAGATCCAACGGTCATCCACCAAGCAACCATAGATGGGCGGCGCTGGCGGCGGCGAGCTCTGTCTATGGCGGCGCGGTGCTACAGGGGGTTCTGGGGTCGTCGGAGGCGCTAACCAGGTTCGTAGCGATGCACTGATGCTCAACCTGGCGGCGGCTTGGCAAGGGGCGCACTGACACGGCTGCACGGGCTCATCGGAGTTGCTGACAGCGTCGGGCTCGGGTGGACGACGACGTTGGCGACGCTCCTGGTCACCCTAGCATGAATAAAAGGCATTAGGAGATGCGCAAGACTACGGCGAACATGCTTGTGTGAATCAGAGGTGAAGGGGAACAAGGGGCTCACCGACTTTAATCGCCGGAGTTGAGGACGTCGTCGGAACCTTGTTGTGCTTGACGAAGACGACGACCTGGGGCGGTATAGGAGGAACCAATGGTGTCAAAAGGTGCACAAGGAAGTTGTGAAGCTGTCTGCAAGAACTAGAGAAGAAGGGGCGCACGGGGCTCACCGGGATTGGTCGCCGGAGTAAGCTCTGTCTGCGGCGGTGCAAGGGCGATTGTGGGCAGCCTGGGGGCATTTCTGTCTGGCTTTGTTGGGGGAAATGGCCGCGAGGGGGAGGTGGTCTTATAGCCAGAGTGGGGGCAAGGATCGCGCGCGGTATCAATGGCAATTAAGCCCGCAGTGACTACGGCGAGGTAACGGTGGAGCGAGCGTCGTGGCCACGCGTGATTGACAACGACGACGACGTGGTCGCAGGGTCCACTTGACAGCGAGTGAAACAGAGAGGAGGTGGGTCCAGTCTATCAGCGACCTAGCGGGTGCGGGTGTGAGTGAAGATAACGTTTCGCGTGGGGGAGGTTGCTGGGCTAGTTGGGCTAGTTGGGCCAGATAGGTTGTTTGGCTTATTTTTTTTCCTTTATCCTTTTTCTTTTTTTGTTTGATTTTTCTGAAATAATTTTCAACTCCAAATCAAAAGAGTTTGAATTCAAATCTTCTCTAGGTTTTTATATTGCTAACCTTGCACTCAAATGTGTGTCAAACACATCTGTTTACTCAAAACATTTTGATCAATTGGAAATAAAAATAAAACCAAGCCTTTATGTGATATATACTATAGGCATAATATTGGTTTTATTTACTTATTTTTTTTTGAAAACTTTGCTCAAGCTTTGGAAAGTGCCTAAGTTTTAATTCAAACCTTACTGAACAAAACAAGTACTCTTCTCATTGGGAAATAACACTAAGGCTAGAGCAAACTTACATGAAATAATAAGCATATATGCTTCTGTTTTGAAATGATTTGTTTTGAAATGAAATTTATATGATCATGGATGCATGTATGATATGCATGAGTTTGAAACATGATTTTAGGGATGTTACACACATGTTTTTATTTTTTGAAACTACAAACACTTATTTAAGTAAACAATAATGAATAAGTAAAAATATTACTGATTCAAATAAAAATACTATTGAATTCAAATAAAAATATAATAATTTTACTTTTTTGTATTTTTCTATTTAATATTGAATAATTGATATATTTAAATCCGTAAATCGGAATTTAATAAATAATATGTCTAAATTGATCAGAAAAATGAAAGGAATCTAAATATGATATCCATATCAACTAATCACAATCCCCCTGTTTTTGGATTAGCTATTTGGTGGTTGCTTTAGAAAATCCTCCTTTTTTGCGCTCAAAAAATGAAAAATGGCTTTTTGTTGCGACAAAAAGAAAAACTTGCATTGGATATTTGATAAAATAGCATATTGTGAATCTAAAAATGATTTTTGTAAAAAAAACATGAGCATCAGATAATGTACATGCAGTTCATATCTGACCCACTTCCTGCTGATTCGGAGTCAACCAACGTCTCTTGCTTTTCAAGATATACAACTGCTTCCATATATATTTTTAAAATGACCTAACTAGTTTATATATTCTGAAATTCTAAGAAACACTTTGTTTGATTGCTCATTTCATTATAGGCATACTTGTCTAATGCTTCCTTGTCATGTTCTATAGGTTCATAAGCGACGCCATTATATTTCGTATCTTGTTCTGATTCGTCCTAACCAACGACATAACTATCCTCTACTATTTAGTTTATTTTTGGTTTGCATTCCTTCTCTTTAAGTTCTCGCATGATGAAGTTATAATTTCCGTCTCGTTCATTCTTAGCTATGACAGTAACTGCATGCCATTGTCTGGTTTGTTCTTCTGGTTTATTCTTATATATATATGTTGAAATGACTTGGCTAGTTTGTATTTGCTAAAATTCTAAACCACACACATTGTTATATTTCTCATTTCACAGTAGGCATACTTTTTTAATGCTTGCTTGTCGTGTTTTTTTGACATGATGGTCAATATATTTGAATCACTAACCAGTAGTAAACTCCAGTTCATAGCTCCTGTTGTATCAGTTAAATGAGTAGTTTGCCTTGCTTGATGTATTAACTTGTTATTACTTAGTTTCAGACTTCAAATTGTTATCACCACCAAAGAGGGGGCTACAAGATCATGTCTCAATGTTGTTTTCCAATGAAAGATGTCACACTCAAAAGGGAGATGCATGTGATAGATGGAGAAAGCAAATTGAGGACTACTATCAACTCGATTGTCAACTGAAATGCCGATTTTCCTTTCCCTCGGGTTGATACTATATAATAATTTTAATTAGTGTGAATTTCATGTAATATCTAGATAAATCGCATAGGCCGTGTAGGCATTTAGTTGACGACGTCCGCACATAGCGTTAGGAGGTACCATACTTGCGCTAGCCAGGTCAATTGGGGTACTATATCGGGCCTTGTAATTTGCTCATCCTGTATTGGGCCGACGATGAACAGTAAAATATGCTCGCAGGTTGTCTACCTTTTATGTAGGGGTTCGTAGCATGGAAAACAAAAATTTTCTACCGCATGCACACAAACAAGCCAAGATCTATCTACTAGATTATAGCAACGAGTCGATAGAAGCACTCACCCTCGAAGATTCCAAAGCGGTTAGCGAGAGCAGATTCCTGTGGGTGATGTAGTCGTACACTTGCCGATCTCAAGATCGCGTAGACGATCCTTCCGGCGCTGCATTCCGGCAGCGCTTCCGCAGTCGGTCACACGTTCGGTACTTGCTGAAGACCATCCTCTCCCTTGTTCCAGCAGGCAGCGGAGGTTGTAGTTCTCCCCTCGCGATTCCGGCAGCACGACGTCGTGGTGTCAGAAGTAGAGGGTAGATCCCGCAGGGCTTCGCCTAAGCCGGTGCGAGTTATGGTGGATCTAGGGTTTCCCGATGATCTAGGGTTTAGAATACCGGGAGGAAGAGGAGATGTCGGCGGCGGCTAGGGCGACGGTGACGGGCTAGCGGCGGCGAGCGGCGGCGGCGCGGGCGGCGGGTCAGCGGCGGCTCGGGTGGAGAGGGGCTAGGGCTTGTGGTGTTGGGGCAGCCCTCCCCCTCTATTTATGAGAGGGGGGCAGCCTTCGGAGGGGTGGGTTTGAATCCAAACCCAAACCCAAGTTGAATTGAGAGAAGGACTTGTTTCTTCTCCCAGCAGGAAACCTATTGTTCCAGTTTGACTTTTCAAACTTCCCGTTTGACTTTCAAGTTAGAGCTTTAATTCTATCTTGCAAATGCCCACACCAAGTGACCTAAGATATGATCCAATCATTCCACTTACCCATGACACATTCATGGACCATTCTCCTTCCGGATCGGTGAACCTTCTAGAACCTCTCCGATGAAAACATCGGAATCTTTCCCGAACTCCGGAATCGGACTTTCCTTATATGAATCTTATTCTCCGAACCATTCCGGATCTCCTCGTGATATCTCGGATCCCATCCGAGACTCCGAAAAACATTCGGTATCCCTACTAACATTCCATATCTACTAAACAACATCGAATCCTTAAGTGTGTCTCCCTACGGTTCGTGAATTATGCGGACATGACCGAGACACTTCTCCTATCAATAACCAATAGAGGAATCTGGAAATTCATATGGCTCCCACATATTTCTACGATTATTTTTGCGATCAAATGAACCACTTACATACGATACCACTTTCCCTTTATCTCATGATAGTTTACTTATCCAAGGTTTTGATCATCGGTATCTCTGCATACCTAGTTCAACCTCGTTACCGATAAGTACTCTTTTCTCGTTCCTGTGATATGTGATCCCTTGTGATCTAGTCACATGGTTGCAAGCTAATTGGATGACATTCCACCGAGAGGGCCCAGAGTATATCTATCCATCATATGGATGGACAAATCCCACTCTTGATCCATGTGCCTCAACCCATACTTTCCAAACACTCAATGCCACCTTTATAGCCACCCAGTTACGGTGCGGTGTTTGATGTCATCAAAGCATCCTTCTGGTGATGGTGATTAGCACGATCTCATGGTCGAAGGAATTAGGTTACTATGTATCAGAAAGCTTATAGCAAACGAACTATTGAAATGACTTGATCTTTATGCTACGCTTATCTATAGTAGTATGTCCATCATACCATTCTCCTAATGATATGATCTTGTTGTTAATAACATCTCAATGTTCATGATCGAGAAACCACGATCATCTATTATCCAACAAGCTGGTATTATAAAGAGGCTTTACTAGGGACTCTAATTTAGTTTACAAATCACACAAGTATTAATGTTTCCGGTTAATACTATTATAGCATGAATGTAAACATTTATCATAAACACAAAGATATAATAATAACCACTTTTATTATTGCCTCTAGGGCATATCTCCAACAGTCTCCCACTTGCACTAGAGTCAACTGATCTAGATTACATGGTAATATACCGGACACCCATGGCGGTTTGGTGCTGGTCATGTTTTGCCCTCGGGAGAGGTTTAGTCAACGGATCCGCCACATTCAGATCTATGTGTACTTTGCAAATCTTTATGTCACCATCTTGGACATGCTCTCAAATAGCGTGAAAACGTAGCTTCATATGCTTCAACTTTTTGTGTGACCTTGGTTCTTGCGCATTGGCTATGGCGCCCATGTTATCACAATAGATAGACATTGGGTCCAGCGCACTTGGAACCACATCGAGCTCTGTAATAAACTCCTTCATCCATATCGCCTCTTGTGAAGCCTCTGAAGCAGCTATGTATTCTGATTCAGTTGTGTTGGAATTATGCCCTAGAGGCAATAATAAAGATGTTATTATTACAATTCTTGTTCATGATAAAGTTTATGTTCCATGCTAGAATTGTATTAAGCGGAAACTTTAATACTTGTGTGGTTTGTAAACAACACCGTGTCCCTAGTACGCCTCTATGGACTAGCTCATTGATCAATGATGGTTAAGGTTTCCTAACCATAGACATGAGTTGTCAATTGATAATGAGATCATATCATTGGGAGAATGATATGGTGGATAGACCTAAACAAAGCAGAGCAATTAGATCGTGTCATCGTGTTCGTCTTTGCGAAGCTTTTCCTATGTCAAATATTGTATTCCTTAGACCATGAGATAATGCAACTCCCTGGTATCGGAAGAAAGCTTTGAGGTCATCAAACGTCATCCTATGAGAGGGTGATCATAAAGGTGTCTCTCAGGTGATCGGAAAGTATCTGTTGGGTTGTATGTATCGAGATGGAATTTGTCCCTCCCAAGTCGGAGAGATATACTTCGGGCTCACTCGGTAATCGATATCAACACCGCTTGCAAGCATGTGGTTAAGGAGTTAATCACAAAGTGATATCGGATTACGGAACGAGTAAAGTACTTGCTGTGAACGAGATTGAACTAGGTATGACGGTACCGACGATCGAATCTCGGGCAAGTAAAATATCGCGAGACGAAGGGAATATATATATATGGGATTGATTGAATCCTGGCATCGTGGTTCATCCGATATGATCATCGATGAATGTGTGGGAGTCAATATGGGTGCCCAGACCCCGCCGTTGATTATTGATAGAAGATCATGTCTGCATATTCTCGAACCCGCAGGGTCACACACTTAACGTATCTCGACGCTAGGATAGATTGGATAATTGGTTTATGAATTTTTGTTCGGAGTCTCGGATGGGATCCGGGATATCACGAGAGGTTCCGGAATGGTCCGGAGAATAAGATTCATATAAGGCAGTGCAGTTTTTGGAGTTCGGAATTGTTCCGGGTTAATCGGTATTGTACCGGAAGCTTCTAGAACCTTCCGGAAGGGGACCAACGTGGTCCCACCTTCCGAGAGGGGGCATGGGCCTATGAGGGAGTGTACTGGCCGCTTTGGGCCAGGGGCACAAGGCCCCATAGGGCCCAGCCGATTCTAGAGAGATTTGACTCGTTTAAATCTCGGGATAGAATTTCTAGATAAGGGAGAGTTTAAATCGTTTAAACAAGAGATAGGATTTCTAGATAAGGGAGAGTTTAAATTGTTTAAACTAGAGATAGGCTTGGAGGAGGGGCAAGGGCTGGCCGCCCCCCTCTATATATAGAGGGGTGGTGCGCCCCCTCCCCCCCACACACCTTCCTCCAAGCCCTAGCAGCCTTGCTACCTTCCTCTCTCCCTCCCGACTGTTTGTAGGCGAAGCCCTGCAGCAGAAATTCTCCACCATATACACCACGCCGTCGTGTTGTAGATCCAATCTATCTCTCCACCATACTCGCTGGTCCAAGGAAGGAGGAGACGTCGAGGTGCTGCACGTGTGCATCTCACGGAGGCACCGCCACTTGTGGTGCTAGATCGGATCGGATCGCGAGGAGGAGAAGCGAGTACGACTACATCACCCATGTTCCGACGAACGTTCCGCTGTGCGAATCTTCAAGGGTATGAAGATCTAATCCATTCTCTCGTTGATTGCATCTCCTAGATTAGATCTTGGCTTTCCCTCTGTTCGCATCCGTAGAAAATTTTGATTTACTATGTCGCGAAACCCTTCAGTGGTATCAGAGCTAGATCTATGCGTAGATGTGTTTCACGAGTAGAACGCAACATGGTTGTTGCGGGCGTTGATGTTTTCTGTTGCAAGCCTCTTGTTTGTGTTCTTCTTATGACGCGGGATAGTGAGATTGAAGCGGTCCAGGCCAACCTTACGCGACGTCGTTCGCGAGACCGGCTCCGCACTTGACGTGTGGCTTGTTCCACACATGCGGCTGGTGGATGTCAGTTTCTCTCACTATAGTTGCATGGGATTAACACCGGAGTTTGGCAACCATAATATCACCGTTGTGGCTTTCCGTAGGTAAGAATCGTTCTTAGCATCTACTCCCATAAAGCCATGTAAAACATGCAACAACAAAGTAGAGGCGTCTAACTTGTTTTTGCAGGGAGTGTTTTCTGTGATATGGTATGGCCCAAGATGTGATGTGTTGTGGCATCCCGCAAAACCACTACTAGAAAATCGCGTTGATTTTTGTGCATTGCATCATCATGACCGCATGCTCATGTGATCATGCCGCATTGCATTTGAGCATCGTCATCATCTTGCATCTGTTCGCATAAAACTATTTTTGAAAAGCCTGGTTTTGTTTTCTAAACGCCCCGTCTTTTATTCAAACGCCAAACCCGGGCCTCCGGATTATTTTGTTTTGGCTGCTACCGGTTTGCAAACGGTCCATTCAAAGTAAATAATATATTAAATTATTTTTAGTGGGGGCAGTCGAACGGGCCGAATCGACCCGAACGACCACCCCCGGTTCAAAATCGGTCCGCCTAAATTCCTAAACCCACCCAGCCTAGTCTACCCACACCCCCCTCCACCTCACCCGGCCTATAGCAACTCGCCACCTCACCTCACCCTCCCCCCTAGCCTATCCCCATCTGCCACCTGTCCCCTCCACCCCCTCTCTCTCCTCTCATCCCACCCACACACTCACACGACGCCAGCCAACCCCACCTAACCGGCCGCTCCCTCCCTAGCACACACCCCACTCAACCCCCTGGGCCCACCCCTGGCTCCCTCTGGCCACCCGCACGCCACCCGCGCCCGGCCCCGACCCCATCTTCCTCCTCCCACACGTGCGCTTGCTGCCTTCTTCTTCCTCCGCCGGCCGCGCCCCAACCTCCCCTCGCCGGCGCCGCCAAGACCCCTCTCCCCTCGTCGGGCGCCGCCAGTCGCCGGCGTCCCTCCCTCCCCGTGCTCATCTCCCTCCCCACCTTCTCCCTCCTCCACCTCTCCTGGCTCGCCCCGCGCCCCGCCATCGTCGCCGGCGGCCGCTCCGCCAGCGCCTCCTCCGCCGCTCTCCCCGCGCGCGCCGGCCGCCTCCGCCGCTTCCCCAGGCCTTCCCCTCGCCTGACCCGCGCGCGCCCCGCTCTGCTCCGGCGCCGCTTGCCCCAGGCTCCGCCTCCTGCGCCGCCGGCCTCCCGTCGCCCTCAAGCTTCCCCGGCCCCGCCGCGTCTCCCTCTCCGCAACCTCCTCCGCCCGCGGCCGCGACCGCCGTTGCCGATGCGCCCCTGGCCCTCCCCCTGCCTCGTCTGTGCCTCGGCCGCCCCCGACAACCACCTCGCCGCCGGGCCCTCCCTCGTCCGTCGCTCCTTCAGCCAACCGCAGGACCCCATCGAGTCGAGCCTCCCGTCGCCCCCGAGCGCGCCGCTGCCTGCTGCCTCAATCCCGAGCGACGACGCGTCTGCCGTTGTGCTCCTTTGCAAGCACAAGGCCATCTGCCGCCTCCGCGTGCGTGCTCGTGCCACCGGGCATCTTTCCTACTCTCTGCCTCCATCGTTGGTATGAAGGTGTGGACATGTTATCTGCTCGCGTGTTTGCCTGGACAAGCTTTCAAGGGCGCATGAAGAATCCCTGACAAGAACCGTCTGGATGTTAAGACCTTCATCGTGGAACACCAGGAACTACCTCACGGATCAAATTGCGTGGAGTTCTCCTTCCCGGACGCCGAACTGCCGGGAACCCTTGGACGCCAAGATCGTCTCGATAATGATGTTTTGAAGAGTGGACCTGGCGTACCCCGAGGACCCTGACGCCGTTTCCGAGTTCGCCACCGGTGCATAAGGAGAAAACCTCCGGGACTTCGACACAGAGCGTCAAGATCGCCTCACGGAATCCGAAGCGCGGACCCGACGAGATCTTCGCGACGACAAGATCGCCCGCGTGGAACCAAGATCCCTAGCACGATACGATAAGTACTTCCTCGAGCACGCCGAGTACCTCACCCCGGACACCGATACCCTGAACGACAAGTTCTTCCCCCGGAAGCATTGACGCTCGTGCGACAAGATCTTCTACCCGATCCGAAGACCCTAACCCCGGAGTCCGAGAACGAACCCGTCGAACCCTGAGCCCCTGAGACCGAACCCCGAACCCCGGAACCCCAAGATCGTCGAGCCCCCTCCAATGTGTGACCCTTTTTCCGAGCCTCTATTTTATAAATAATTTACATAAAACTTGATGCATATTAAATGTTCATGTCGCACGCATATCATGTGGTTTGGGGGCCTTATG
Source organism: Avena atlantica (assembly GCA_910589765.1). Classification (NCBI taxonomy): domain Eukaryota; kingdom Viridiplantae; phylum Streptophyta; class Magnoliopsida; order Poales; family Poaceae; genus Avena; species Avena atlantica. The sequence goes on from OU342737.1 coordinate 427,172,645, forward strand.
CCGATTCATCTAATAATTAAATATGGGGCCCATATGCGGGCAAATCTAGCCTTATATTGGCCTCAGTTAAAACTTGTGTAGCGAACCGGTGCCATCTTTTGTCTTGCTAATGCAACATTTAATTTGCGGGGTAGCTAAATAACTTGAACCGTTCAATTAATTGTTGGGACCCCGGTTCCACTTAATATGACCTAATTGCATCGCATCTTTGCCATGCCCTTCATCATACATGCATCATGCCGATCTTCTGCCGTTGTATTAAATATTGCATCCGGTGTTTATTCTAGTGTTTTGCTTCTTCGCGGATAAGGCCGTTGAGTTGATGCGAGTGTCGAACCGATCTCCGGTTGAACCTTCGGCAATGTTTTCAGGCGAGCATCTCCCCCTTTCTACCTATCTTACTTTTATAGTATTTATTCCCTCCTGTTGATCTATTGCTATCTGTGTTGCGATGCTCTAGTTTTCGTACCCGTGATATACCGTGCAGCCCTATATTGCCTTGGACACATCCTATTACCTATTGTTTGGTAGATAGTTGGACTTGCGCGTCGTAGTCGCTTGCTCAAGTTCTGTTGCGTGTCGTCAAGTGCCACAGTTGTTGATGTATTGCCGCATGTTGATGTTGGATATGATCATGGTTTTACTTATCGTTCACTTTAATTCCTGTTTAACAACTAAAATTGAAGTAAGCAGAGGCATCAGTGGGTGATAGAAAATATTTGGTTTCCGAACGCCCACTTGTGTCCCGTAGGACCCCGAGTACTTGATACCTGTCCCTTGATTTATCGCGCTATCCACATCCGGGAGGTATATGGGACCCCCCTGAGCCAGAGCATGATTCATTCTTATTTCTTGGGGCCACAAACTAGTTTGAGGTTTTATTTACTATCCTGTACTTATGCCATGCTACTTCTGTATTTATGTTTGTGCGAGGAGCACACTGTACTGTTTAGGTAAGCGGAGTGTTTTCGCGGTATCGACAAGCCCAGTCACACTTTCGGGTTCCCAGTCGTTTACAGCCATTGACGCAAACCTTGAGTCCGTCTCGGAGCTAGCTTACTTCGTTGCGGATCTACTCAATGGGGTGGCCCCCTGAAATATTTCTGAATCCTGCAATTACTTTGTCGTGAAGGCCTCGTCGGGTTTTGATTTGGTTTTTCCGAGGTTGATCGAGTGTGTGTTGCTATTGGTGCACCCCGGCCGGGTAAAACTTTCTGAAAGCCGTGTCCGCGGTTATGGACGACTTGGAGCACAGTATCTCGACCATAGACAAGCACAACTAAAGTTTATTGCTATAAATTTGACTTATAATGACTAGTAATCAGCTTCACTATAACGGAATGGCTAAATAAATCTACCAACAATTGCTTGTTTGGATTGTCGCTTGCGACCATTGTACCTGACTAGTAAGTATGGCAACTACAACGGAATGACTGATTAAAAGTACCAACAACTGCTGGGTTTTGGGTTTACATCATGCTATCTGTATCTGATTAGTAATTGCTGCAACTACAACGGAATGAATAACTAAAAGGGCCCACTGCTTCTTTTATCAGTACAACTATCTATACCTGACTAGTAATTGCTGCAACGATAACGGAATAAATAAAACTGCCAACTGTGTGAGTTCCTCGGTTGACTTCCTCGTTTGGTATCGAGGGGGAAACACCAGGATGGGTTTGTTTGGTGTTAGTTTCGGGTTAGATCCGGATAGGTCATTCTTATCCCCTCTGATAACCGCCAGTTGTATCGAGTCTCTATAGGTTGTTTAGTGCATGCTGCCGCTGCCGCTCAGTCCACCATACCTATGTAGGCGAGGACCGCCGAATTCTAGTCTCGCCGTGTACTGGCCTCAGTACTGACGCTCCTCTTTTTCCTTTGCCCTTTGTCGGCACCCCTTTTGTTTAAGCAGGTTTTGCGATCGACGTCGTTAGCAGGGTTACCCTTCCGGCTTGGCCTGGGCAGGGTTATGGACGCCATTGGTTATCTTCAGGGCTCTTAGCCCCATTTGCATCTTGTCCGTAGCCGGACGCTGTATCGTTTTACAGGTGATTTGGATCTTTGTATCGTATATCTGTATTCTTGACTCTTTGAGTGGCTGCCGTATATATATCTGTTCTGTGGGTCCCATCGAGGACTGTTGTGTAATGTTATTACTTCGTTTTGCACCCGCACGAAAGTGCCTGGTGGGCACCTTTGAATCGTTTCTATGCGGGTTTGGCGGGTTTCGCTAAAACTTGCATAGGGTCGATTCTGAGGGTGTTACAGAGTGCTATCAGAGCTCAGCAGTTGCGATACCCCACAAGTCCAGCCTGTAGGATAACCTAGCTAACGGCCGCATGTAAGTGTCAAAACTAATTTTCAAAACGGTTGGGATAGTTCTGATTAGGTCTGATTTTACTTCTTACCCCTTTGCTATTCTCCTCTTATCTCGACGTGTTTTTAATCCGCTCTCTTCTCTTTCTTCGA